>CP126899.1:615000-1215000 GCA_030440675.1 Furcifer pardalis
TAATCTAAGGAAAAGGGTAATTTCTCATCTGTCCATCCATCCATCCGTCTGTCCATCCATTTTGGGGTCCTTGAAAGTTGTGATATTTTTGAACCACAATTGGGTGTACCTTGATAACGACAAAATTATGTTACTGGATAATCTAAGGAAAAAGGTCATTTCTCATTCATTCGTTCGTTCGTTCGTTCATTTTGGGGCCGGACAGCCATTTTGCCCTTCTTCCACCCAATGGCACTTCCTGTTGTGGTGGAGTCGGTGTGTGTGTGTGTGGGGGGGTGCATATAAAATGGTGCTGTGGGCGGCATCTAGCCTGTGAGCCACAGGTTGAGAATCCCTGCCCGAAGCTCATGCTTATTTTGCTTAATGGTTATTCCACTCCTGTGTGAGTGTAATAAAAATAAATAAAAATAATTTTAAAAGCATGATCTGTGTGCAGGAGATATTTTCAAGGATTACATCTCCCCCCCCAAAACAAACAAACAAACAAACAAACCTGGGCCCCACACAGTTTTGGGACTGGACCCTTTATATTAACTGGTCTCATCTTTTTTGGTGTGTGTGTGTGTGTGTGTTCCCCACCCATTTCCCCTTGGGGGGGTCTCTTTTACTCCCACCCCCCACCACACCTTGTGAGACTTTGGAGGGAGGCCTACACAGGGTGGTGCATCTGTGCAGCGTCACACGGGGCCGTTTCCATGGGAACCCGGGCGGTGGCTCCAGGCCTCTCGCCAAAGCTTTCGCAAGAGGACCAGCGCTGGGCGAAACCTCCGCTCTCTCTGCCCACCAATGATAAATGGAACAATGTGCTTTTAAACCACACACACAAGGAAATGAGACCCGTTAGCTTTACAAAAAACCTGCTCTTTGTTTTGTGGAGTCAAGAAGTGCCAGAACGGGTTATGTTTTTCATTCCTTTTCAGACGAAACGGTTCTTGAGTTGTTAAACACTCTCTGTTATGTTTGTGCCTTTCCTATTTGCACGTAAGCCGAGGCCCTTCTAGCTGAAGTTACAACCTGCTAACTCCTCCGCCGTCCTCTGCCAGCTCTGTGGCTGCCAGCCGATTATAACAAATAGCGCATTATGCGTGACAAGCATAAACATGGCTACGCCAAAGACTGACACAGCAGCTTGCATTTTCCAGGCTCTTCATGGGGGGAGAGTACAGGCCTGTGGGAACCATTGTGATGAATGTCTGCAATTCAAAACGTACCCTTGGTCCATTGATCGGTGGCAGAAAGTGACACGTGCTTCAAATCTCTATTCCCCTGAGCAACTGGGGGGGGGGGGTTCAAATAGGCGACCTTTCAGCTAGCGAGGGAGCGGGGAATCAAACTCGCTGAACCTACTCCAGATGTGGCGCATCAATGCACACAAGTTGGTATTAGAGATCGGGGACTCTAATTTTACTGTGCTGGGCTTTAGCCTAGGTCCTAGTGCCGTGATGGCGAACCTTGGCACTCCAGGTGTTCTTGGACTTCAATTCCCAGAAACCCAAGTCTCTGGACATGCAGTAAACCCATTCGTGTGGATTCACAGAAACTTGGGCTTCTGGGAATTGAAGTCTAAGGACACCTGGAGCTTACGTGCAGTAAACCCATTCATGTGGATTCACAGGGACTTGGGCTTCTGGGAACGGAAGTCCGAGAACACCTGGAGTGTACACACAAGTAAACCCATTCATATGGTTTCAGAGAGACTTGGGCTTCTGGGAACTGAAGTCCAAGAGCAGCTGGAGTGCCAAGTTTACTGGTCACTGGGCTAGGATTTTAAAGACCTCTCCAAGGTGCTGAAACTACTGGTTTTAGTGCTCAGGGCTAGAGGTGTCCCTTGCTTAAAAGCCAGTCGTGTCCAACCTTGGCAGTCCAGGTGTTCTTGGACTTCAATTCCCAGAAGCCCAAGTCAGCACTCCTGTTGTTCAGGGGCTTCTGGGAATTGAAGTCAAGAACATCTGGGGACCCAAGGTGGAGAAACCCTAGTCCAATGGTGGCCAACCAAGCTTGGGGGCTGGAAGTCAATTTTGCCCTTCCTCCACCCCATGGCACTTCCTGGTGTGGTGGAGGTGGTGATGGGGGACCCACATGAACTGGTGCCATGGGCTGCATCCGGCCTGAGGACCACAGGTTGAGAATCCCTGCTGTAGTCATTAAAGGAACAGAACATCTGTCAGGAGCAGAATAAACCTTAACGGTGACATCGGCCAAGTTCTTCTTTGCTTTCTCCCGCCTCCATGCACCAACCCGAAGGCCTCGGGCCTTCACGCCGCCTGTTCCAGAACTCAAACTCCGTCCCCTGCCACCCCAAACCCTCGCATTTTTTGAGACGGCGGGGGTTTGCAGGAGGCTGAAGCAGACTCTGGCCCCAAGGGAGCAGAATACGAGAAAGCAAAGGATCGATTTGGCATGAAAAAAGCAAGACGGAGGAGGAGGAGGAGGAGGAGGAAAGTAAGAAATTGGATCATTCGTCCTCCTTAAAGGAATGAAGACGGGCCACAGCGGAGGAGTCTTCTGGCCACTCGAAATGAAGTGGGCGATTAGCCAGCGAAGCACCTGAAAGGAGGGCCGGTGTTTGCGGCTGGAGGGCGGGCGGCACGGAGGGGAACGTGCCCTGGTTGACAAAGGTTAGGGTTGGCTAATCGGAGGACTAGGAGGACGTGTGAGGCATGGAGAGATTTATGCTGCGACCAAGACAGCAGTCACATCAATGGCCTTTTCCAGGGCAACAGGCCTTTGCTTCCTTTTTGTTAGTGTGGCTCTCTGAGTAGGTGCAACAGTAAAGGTCTCCCTTGCTCGAAAGCCAGTCGTATCCAACGCTAGGAGGCAGTACTCATCTCCGTTTATGGCCCAAAGAACCAGTGCTGTCTGCAGACGTTTCCGTGGCCATGTGGCAGGCATGGCTAGACACCGATGTGCATGGAATGCTGTTACCTTTCCCCCCGAAGTGGTACCTATGTATCTACTTGCAATTTCTTGCTTTTCGAACGGCTAGGTTGGCAGGAGCCGGGTCAGAGATGGGAGCTCATTCCGTCCTACAGTACTCAGGAATTGAACTGCTGACCTCCCGCCTTTCCAGTTATATACTGCCCCATATAGACCCTCAGTGCACTCTTTGGGCGGTTCACAAGTGAATTAGCATTTTGCCCCCAACAGAGGATGGAAGGCGGAGTCAACCTTGATCCCCCCAGTCAGGATCGAACTCACAACCGTTGGGTTGCAGGACAGCCGTTTATCCCCTGCGCCACCACCAGGCTGAAGAAGCCCAAATCAAGGAGGAGCGCGATCTTTTATGCGAAGCCTTTTGCACAAGGAGCAAAACCAGGGCCCCTATCTGAGCCATTAGAGAGCCTGTCAACTCCCCATGCTCGGAGCCTCTCTAATTATGCTTCAAGCCACTCCTTTGAGCCCATTTGCGGAGGCATTGTTAAAATCTGTGCACGTCACCCCGAGCTGTTATTCCTCAGGGTTCACCAGCTGCCTTCCTCGGGGCGGCCGTAATTAATATGTTGAGCCGGAAAATACATTGCATCTTGTCTCCACTATGGACATATAGATAAATGCACACGCATAAGTCTTGAGATAACAAGCCAAGCACGGGCCGCCGGTTCAATGTGCATCACAAAAGCGGCAGAACATTTCGAAGCTAAACCATTACATGGCATTGCATGAAACGGAGCAAGGAAAGCAGGAGACGAATCTTGAAAGTGAACAGATTCCAGCGCAAGGTTTGGTTTGTTTCCCCACATCTCTTTTGGACATCATTTCCCAGAAACCCACCTGGGTCAAGGTTGCTGGGAGGTTGAGTTCAACAACACCTGCCAGGGCAGAGGTTGACAAATCACAACTGTACAAGCCACACCAATCCATGACAACTTTTGCTGCAATAGATCTCTCTCTCTCTTTCCCTCTCTCTCTCTCTCTTCGGGGATACCCGTTTTGTTGTGTTTGCTGTGACAGTTTAATATACTTAGTGAAGGATGATTTCACTGCCCAGCAACGCTTTTGCTACTGGGAATAACCCATGTGATTTATATGATACCGAGTGTGCTGATTCCAAATCTCAACTCAGAATTTGCCCATCATGGACAGATTTTAAGTTCTGCTATAGCCGTTCAAATGGTACTGGGTAATGTATTTTTACATGGGGACATAGCAGTTGCAGCTACCACTATATGCCTGCTGCTGCCTCAGCTGAATCACGTCCCTTGGTGGCGTGCATGTTCCAGCAGCAGCCGGGCATGTCAGTGAGCTGATGTCAGAAATAGGTCTATAAGGCAAGATGGACCAAGGGCTTGCCTCTAGTGTGAGAAACCATCTTTTATTGGATAGTACAGCGAGGCCAGAGTGAGTCTGTTTTGAGATAAAGGTGAGTAGGTGCAGCTGTGTTAATAAACCAGACAACGTTTGCTCCATTTGTGGCAAATCTACCCCTACGTGACCAACGTAAGAACCTAACCAAGAAATCCCACTTGAATCCATCTTGAGGGAGGGCAGCAGCTCCATCCATCCTGGCCAAAGGGGCTCAGGAACAGAAAGTGACTCGTGGAACTGGATCCTCCGTGGTACTATGGGTGTCACACTGTGATGTGGAAGGCAGATGAAGGGCCACAGCATTATATTTGCAGGACAGTCTTCATGGCTGATCACCATGATGATTCCCGAGGAGGAGGAGGAGGAGGAGGGAAACATCAGCTGGTTCAGAAATCAGAACATCCGACTGAGGTTGGTAACTCCGGAGCCGTGGCGGTGTGGCTCCATGTTTTAAGCAGACCTCTGAGGCGCTAGCCATGGTGCTGAAACCTTGTCTCCCAAAATAGATTCTGAATCCTTGACAGCTCCCTTAATATTGACTTAAACCTGGAGTGGATTTGCTGACCTCATGACATGGGAGTCAATGGCTTCTGCCGCTTGGAGCTAAATCCATTTGTTGGACCCAGTCAAAGGAAACTGTAAGTCAATGGAACTTACAGAAATGCTGAGTCAGACAACCCATGACTCTGCATTAAGTGTAATTAACAATAGGAATGCACCTTGAATAGCGAAATCTTTATTTAAATAACAAATACCCTCTTGACTTTCTAATCAGTGGAAAGTAGGCGGTGGAATAGAAGATTAGCATATTGATCCAGTTCTTACTCGCTTTGCAGTCTGGCTCAAAATTTTTGCCTTATCATACTTTGAAAGCTATTAGTTGCAAATAACTAGTTACTTTTAACAAGTTCATATTCAATGTGATAACTGCCTCATATTAATACTATAGCTTGATGCGTGTCATTCTTTTTGAGACATATCTGTACCTTTTTAATTATCTTTATGTTATTTGGGTGTAATCCAATTAAATGTTGGAAGAGGCTGTCTGTCGGCATTCTGATTGGAAAAAAGTAACTAAAGCATAACAACTTTTGTTTCTTTTGAGAAACAGGAAAGTAATGAGTTACTTTAAACACAATGGAAACTAAATAACTTTGGGTGGGTCTTTGGAACGCTAGACGTAGGTAATCACTTTGTAGAACTCAATTTCCATTCTGTAAAGAAGAACAAAGATGGTATCAAGATGGCTTCTGGTAATTGAAGTTCAAGAACATCTTGCCAAGGTTGGCCATCACTCTAAAGTCCAAGAACATCTGGGGACCAAAGGTTGAGGAACACTAGTCCAGTGATGGCCAAATTTGGCACTCCAGATGTTCTTGGACTTCAATTCCCAGAAGCCCAAGTCAGCACTCCTGCTCATCAGAGCTTCTGGGAATTGAAGTCCAAGAACATCTGGAGTGCCAAGGGTGGACATCACTGACTCCCAAACCATTGGACCAGGTAGACCTTCTAAGATGGTTGGAACACCAGTTCCCACGAGTCCCAGCTGGCATGGCTGTTGATCAAGGATGATGGGAGTTGAAGTCCAACAACACCTGGAAGACCACCAGGCCCACTTAATTGATTACTTCTTGAAACTACAGGAGGCAAATTCATCCTTTAATGAGGGCACCTGTGAAAATAGACTTTGAGTTGAGTGGCAGGCTAAATGGTGAAACTCCAATTTTTCCATGTTCCAAGTAACCCTCCTCAGCGTTTACTTGTAGTAGTAAAACCTAAGAGGAGCTTCATCAATATGTGGGGTGGCCAGCCGATGGCAGCAGAGAGAAGCAGCGAGTTGCTTTTGATTTCACCTTGAGAATAACCCATTCATTACAACTGATGAAGCAGACAATACCTTTAATTGTTGTTGTTACATGATGCCAGGTTGTCTCCGACCCAGGGTGACCCTAGGAATGAGATATCTCCAAACGCTCCTGTCCTCAAGAGCCCTGCTCAGCTCTTGCAAGCTATAGTATCTGTGAGGGCCTGGGGTGGCTCAATGGTTAAGAAGCTCCCCTGGAAGGCTGGCAAGTCAGCAGTTCGAGACCAGGGTACTGCATGACGGATTGAGTGCCTGTCTCTGTCCTAGCTCTTGGGGGAAATGGAAGGCACCTCATTTGGGCATTCTCGCTGCTTGACGATGCCTTAATTAAGTGCTACGCACTGTGTTTGAGGAGTGAGGGAGGCTGTTCCGATCCAACTGGCAAGGCTGGGGCCTCCCTTTCCCCACCTCATTTATTCCCATTCATGGTGCTTTTAACAGCTGTCTGTGCCATGGACGAATGTGTCTCAGGGCTCTGGGAGGCGAAATGCTTTGGGAACACGGGGCAGGAATCCCCGCATCTTCTCTTCTCATTGGTGAAACCGTTGGTTAATAAACAGCAAAACCCTTGAGCTCAAAGATTAGAGGGTTTGTCACCTGCGTCTGTGGGACGGCGGGGGCTCAAAAGGTTAAGACGCTGAACTCGCCGACTGGAAGGCCTGAGTTCGATTCCTGGATACTGCAGGATGGAGCGAGCTCCCATCTCTGTCCCAGCTCCTGCCAACCGAGCAGTTTGAAAGCAAGACATTGCAAGGAGATCAATAGGGACCCCTTCGGTGGGAAGGCAAACAGCGTTCCGTGCACTCCGGTGCCTAGTCACGCCTGCCACGTGTCCACGGAAGCGTCTGCAGACGCAGACATTGCTGGGTCTGCAGTTGGATACCACTGGCTTCTGAGCAAGGGCGACCTTTACTTCCACCTCCACAATCTGCCCCGATCAATTTGGACCACATTCTGTTTGAGAAGGACTTCGTGCCAGAGCACTTTTAGCTGCCCACATTCCCACCACCCCCCATCCGACAAATGCACGGTTTGTGGGTGTGATTTACAGCTTGTCTCCAAAATGCTTTGCAAGCACCTCACATGGGTGCAGATTTCCAAACCGAAGCGCACTTTCTTTGGCAACACACATCTCAAGAGCTGCAAAACTCTCATCAGGAACCTTGTGCTTTGCCATGTGTAGAGACGGACATGCCTGGCCAGGGTTATCCTGCGATGGTCATAAAGTAGACCCTACTGCCAGAGACTCAATGCTGAGTGTCAGGCGGGGGTTAACTCACCTGACCACCCTGAGGACTAGCGGCCTTGGGTGGCAGAATCTACAGGGAAGGGCAAGGGTCCCCAAGTGGATCAAATGGTCCCACTTGGATCCCTCTTGATGGAGGGCAGCCGCCTCATCCATCCTGGCCTCCTGGGGATGAGGATGATGATGAGGACTTTGTGTGCCAAAAGGACCCAGGACCAGAAAGGGACCCGTGGAACTGGATCAGTGGTTCCATGGGTGTCATGCTGTGATGTGGACGGCCAATGGAAGGCCACTGCGTTATATTCTCAGGACAGTTTTCATGGCTTACCACCATGAGGGTCACCAAGAAGGAGGAGGAGAAGAAGGAGGAGGAGGAGGAGAAGAAGACACACCAGACCTGACTCCTTGTAACCGTGTCTTAAGGCCTGGAAAGGCAAGAGTAGGGTCGGGGAGATGTCCTTTAATTGTTTGGGGATGGATTTCCACAAGTTGTACACAGCAGTGGCTTTCTGACGCAAGTGTGCCGACGGTTAGACACTGACGGTTAGACACGTCCCCGTTCTTGGTATTATGGAACTGGGGCATCTGGAGAAAGGTCAGGCGAAGACGCTTCTTAGATGTGATAATCACAGAGTCCAGTGACAGCTCTATTTATCACAGAGCAAAGAAGCAGCCGGTCTCTCTCTCTCTCGCTCTCTCTCTCTCTTTCACCCCCTCTTTTCTTCCCCAGTGCTTCCCTCTACCAAACCCCCCCTTCCCTTTCCCTCCCCATCAATGCACTCATTTCGCCTCAGAATGACAGCGGTGGTGGCTCGGTGGTTAAGAAGCTCACCTTGACAGCTGGAAGGCCGGCAGGTTGGCAGTTCGAGACCCGGGTAGTGCATGACAGAGTGAGTGCCCGTCGCCTGTCCCAGCTCCTGCCAACCTAGCAGTTCAAAAGCAAGACATTGCAAGTAGATGAATAGGGACCACTCCGGAGGGGGGACATGAAAGGAGCAGAGTTTGTCCAGCAAACACCCTTTCAATCCAGGAGGGCATCTTGGTGTGATTCTGGAAACAAAAAGTTAGAATGAATCTTGAAACAGGTAAAGGTAAAAGCTTCCCTTGCTTGAAAGCCATTCGTATCCGATTCTAGGGTTCAGTGCTCAGTGCTCTCTGTTTCATGGTTGAAGAGCCAGCACTGTCTGCTTCTGTAGATGTTTCCGTGGTCATGTGGCAGGCATGACTAGGCACCAAATGCTGCTGACCTTCCCACTGAAGTGGTTCCTATTGATCTACTTGCAATTTAAAACTGCTAGGTTGGTAGAAAGCATGGCACAAAGGGGGAGGGAGAACAGGACCAAGGCCCCCCCCCCAGTTCCTTGGCATCCCCTACATCCAGCGAGTAAAGTCAGTAAATAATTGAACAATCATCGTTTGCTTTGCCAGTGCCAAGGGCGGGCCGGTGGGTGGGCCAAGGCGTGAGGGCGGGCGTGGGGGCGGTTCGCCTCCTTTCCCACGGAGAGGGCCCGTTTTTTGCTCCTGAGAAGGAAAATGTGGCTCTTTGTGGTTCCCTCCGGCTCCTGGGAAGCGAAGCGCACCCTTCCCTGCCCTTCCCCCCCCTCCTGGATGCCTCCCCTCCAAGGCAGCCAAAATGCATGGAGGAAAAGGTTTAATTAGCTACGGCTCATGCCGCCTAATAGCTTTTTTTCTTCCCTGCCCTTTCTTTTTCCACCCTCCCATCCCTTTATTCGCCCCCCCCATCCCACTCCCACTCCCACTCCCACCTCCCCTTTATTGGCTTTTTCATCTGAGGCTGATGAGCCAAACTTCGGAGGAGGCTGCCTCCTTCCTCGGAAGTGGGTGCCCAGGGGCAGACCCTCTCCTGGCGCTCCCTCTCCTCCAGCACAAAAACAAAAGCCACATTCGGGACCCCCCCCCCCAAGAAGGCTTGATGCCAATTAAGTCGCTTTGCCTATGCTCCCCATGCATAATTCATTCTCTCTCTTCTTTTTTTTAGGGGGGGAAGTAAAGGTTGGAGACGGGGGCCATGGGAAAGCCTCGCCTTTTGGGGCCCTGGGACACGAAAGGGAAAAGTCCCTCAGAGGTGGGGGTTGTCGCTTTGTCACTGCTCGGCCACTTGGGCATGGTGCCAGGCGGCGCAGGAGTCCACCGGTGACTTTAAGCCAGGGGTGTCCAAACTACAGCTCGGGGCCCGGATCTGGCCCCCAGACACCAATTCAGCCGGCCCGCACCACCCTAGCTGCTCCTGTCAGAAGTTATTCTGGGTTGAAAGGATTTTTTTTTTTTTTTTTTGCTGGAGGAACTCTGCTCAGGAGACCCCCAGATTTTAATTCCTGTAGTGTTTTTAAATTGGGTTTTTTAAAATGGGGTTTTAACGTTTTAGACTGTTATCTTGGTTTTAATGTTGCAAGCTGCCCAGAGTCGTTTCAAGTTGGGTGGCTTTACAAATTGGATACAACTAACTAACTAACTAACTATCTAACTTATGAAAGAACAAATGAAAGAACAAACGAATGATCAAACAATCGAACAATCGAACAAATGAACGAATGAACGATTGAACGATCGAACGATCGAACGAACGAACGAACGAACGAACGAACGAACGAACGAACGAACGAACCGACGAACCGACGAACCGACGAACCGACGAACGAACGAACGAACGAACGAACGAACGAACGAACGAACGAACGAACGAACGAACGAACGAACGAACGAACGAACGAACGAACGAACTAACTAACTAACTAACTAACTAACTAACTAACTAACTAACTAACTAACTAACTAACTAACTAACTAACGAACGAACGAACGAACGAACGAACGAACGAACGAACGAACGAACGAACGAACGAACGAACGAACGAACGAACGAACGAACGAACGAACGAACGAACGAACGAACGAACGAACGAACGAACGAACGAACGAACGAACGAACGAACGAACGAACGAACGAACGAACGAACGAACGAACGAACGAACGAACGAACGAACGAACGAACGAACGAACGAACTAACTAACTAACTAACTAACTAACTAACTAACTAACTAACTAACTAACTAACTAACTAACTAACTAACTAACTAACTAACTAACTAACTAACTAACTAACTAACTAACTAACTAACTAACTAACTAAATACTTGCAATGTCTTGCTTTTGAACTGCTAGGCTGGCAGGCTCACTCCATCCTGCGGCCCCCGGGTGGTCTCCAACGGCCAACTTGCGGGCCTTCCGGCGGCTAACAAGGGGGGGGGCCTTCATGGGAGAGTCCCTGCAGAGGTTCTTATCTGGCTCCTGGAAGTCTGTTTCTGAACTGCCTTCCTCTGACGTGCCATTTTCATTGTGTAACACCAGTGTTGATGAAGTTTGTGGGCTGTGGAAGAAAGAAAGAAAGAAAGAGAGAAAGGAAGGGAGAGAGAGAGAGAGAGAAATGACTTGCCTGGGAATTTTGATTTACAGAAGTGAATAAAACTTTATTAAGTGGCCTGTGGAGATCCTCAGCCGTTTTAAGTGGTCTACAAAAAAAAAAAGGAGGGGGGAGAGGAAGGGTTGTTTTTTTTTAAAAAAAAATTGAGAAGCCCTGCCAGTTGAAAGAATAAATAATTAAAAGAAATAATCCTTGGTACTTCAGAACGAGCTCTTGCCTTGCTCAAATTTGCTGAGGAGACCCACGCCCCCCTCCCCTCCGCCTGCCCCCACCCACGAAAAGGCCGTGGGCTTCAGAGGGCCACATCGTTTCCCTTCGTCTTCTGGAGGGCTCCGTAGGTGAGTGAAGTGTGCAAGTCCATTCCTCAAAGCCTCCCCCTTCCCAGTCTCTGTCCTCAGTCGTCTCCTCCTCCTCCTCTTAGAAGAAAAAGGCGAAGAGGAAGGGCGTGGTAAGGCAGGGCTGGGGAGAGCGGAGGAGACTCCGTCAAGAAGATGCCAGCCATGGACTGATGCCAGCCACTTCCAAGGGAGACCAGATTTGTTTCCTAGCCCTTGCTAAGTTGCTCTTCTTTCCCCTCAAACCCCCCTAGCCACCCCTCACGCCAGGGATTCTCAACCTGTGCCCCGGGGGCCAGATATGGCCCATGGCACCATTTCATGTGGGCCCCCACACTGACTCCACCACACCCGGAAGTGCCATGGGGTGTAAGAAGGGCAAAATGGCCGTTCGGCCCTCGAAGCTGTCTGAGGGTGTGTGACCCAATGCCCCCCCCTGGCTTTAAAAGGTTGAGAACACCTGGACTACATACGGAGACGCACCCTGTTATCACCAAAATAGCCCACTATAGGTGACTCTTCTATACAGTACAAGACGCACTCCATTCTCCTAGTGTATTTTAAGGGGGATGGGCGGGTCTTATACACCAGCAAATACAGTATTTTGATGGAATTAAAAGAAGCATCGCCCGTCCCACAAAGTTCTGAATCAAAGGCAAAAAGGTCAAGGTCTCCCTTGCTCAAAAGCCAGTCATATCCGACTCTAGCGTTCAGTGCTCATCTGTTTATCGCCAAAGAACCAGCGCTGTCTGCGTCTGCTGACATTTCTGTGGTCATGTAGCAGACATGCTTCGACATCAGAGTGCATGGAATGCTGTTACCTTTCCCCACCGAAGTGGTCCCTATTTATCTGCTTGCAATGTCTTGCTTTCCAACGGCTAGGTTGGCAGGATCCAATGGCTTATTTGAATCTGGCCGGAGGAAGCTGCTGTGTTCGGAATGAGGCCATTGATCTTGTTTTAAAGCACATTTTACACGGTTTACACATTGTTTACACCGTGGCTGGGAGTTGCGCTCTGGAGCTTCTAACCAGAGGTCTTTCTCTATCTGGCGATGTCAGGTCAGATGCATGGTCTGTTCTACTTAATCACGATCCTGCCTCGAAAAGATAAAGGAAGGTTCCAGTCTTTGCTGTTCAACACAGAGAAAGGATGCAAACAAGGAGTTCGGGGGCCGACCTGCGCAGAGTGAGAGCCCCATCCCTACTCATAGGGACCCGAGCCCTAGGAGGAAGCGCAGAAAGGAACTGGACAGGTTGCGTCTTGAGGAAAGTAGGTTTAGAGGAGAGATGATGGAACAAGGGAAGTATTCTTGGCTTTTGCCTTCACGACATAACAACACTTTTGCTCCTGGGAATAACACCATGTGATTTACATGATCTCGAGAGATTCCAAATCTGAACTCAGAATTTGCCTCTCATGTACAGGTTTTATAGGTGTGCCATAACTGTTCAAATGGTTGGTTAATTGGAGAATGTATTTTTACATGGGAACAGTATAACAGTTGCAGCTGCCACTATGCCTGCTGCCGCCTCAGCTGAATCACGTCCCCTGGTGGCTTGCATGTTCCAGCGGCGGTTGGGCATGTCAGTGAGCTGATGCTCACCGACATGCAACTGTTATAATTTAGCAACTGTTATAAAGCTGCAACTGTTACAATGTTCCCATGTAAACATACATTACCCATTACGATTTGAACAGCTATAGCACACCTATAACTTAAAATCTGGACGTGATAGGCAAATTCTGAGTTCAGATTTGGAATCAGCACACTCGATATCATGGAAACCACAAGTGTCATTCCCAGGAGCAAAAGCATTGTCGTGCAGTGTAACATGCACGGTTCGTTCTCTTCCACCGGAGCCATTGTTGCAGGTCTGGTTCTCTTCCTTCCCTTTTGTGTGCGCGAGGAGTGAAAAATGGGATTGCATTTCGGAGCGGCCTTTAATTCCAACATCTGTTCCCTTCCGACATCAGAGGGGCCAAAGCCGGAGGCTGATGTGACATTTTGCTTCGGCGAAAGAAAGGACTGGCAAGGCAGGCAAGGCTTCCGTGCCGAGCCCTGCCCAGGTATAAGGAGAGGGAAGTGGTATCGAGGCAAAACAGCTGCATCGAGCATCTGTCTAGAAATGAACGCCATAAAAGTTTAATTAAAATATGATATTATTCCGGCCAGCAGCGAGAGCACTTTGGATATTAATGTGCTTAATAAAAAAATGATAAAATATTTCAGAGAGATGTGTTAAAAATTCAGCTGTGAAAGACATCTGATTAATATATTTTTAGGAAGGGGGGGTCAAGCAAGGCAGGGGCTCCCCCCACTCTCCATGCAGTAGGAAGGTGAGGCGCACTCTTTAATAAGACATCAAGGCAGTTGCTCTGAACTAAATTAGGGGAACTGGCATGGTTTTGAACCTGAGTAGCACCCTAAACCAGTTCTGAGCTAAGCATGTACTGTACATACTTGAGTATAAGTCAGGTTTTGTAGCTCCCCAAAATGAGGTCCAAAATGGAACTCAACTTATACTCGGGTGAACGTAAACGTTCCAAAACATACCCACACAAATGTCTAAATTAATTAAGTTTACTGTGTTGTCATGTATTTTAATTATTGAAACCCACTAGCAGAAAGCAGACGGGGGGTGGTGGGGGTGGGGGTGGAGGAGATACTGATTCATTCGAAACGTGGTTCAAATGCAATAACCCAACGAGCAATGGAAAGACAGGGAAAAGGTCGGCAATAAGGAGTGACGCCGATGAGCCGGACTGCGTGAGGCGGTCGATGATGAACTCTGCACGGCTAAAAGAAGATGGGGAGGCCGTATCACCCGCCGGCCTAAAGGATAACAGATGGACCTGTCGCCTGACAGATCGGATGCCACAAAAGACCCCCAGGCAGACCCCGAAAACGATGGGACGAGGCGGTGGTCAAGCTGTTTGGCCGGAGATGGAAACAGAAGGCAAAGGCCATCGTGGAGTTCAGCGGATTTCCTCTAAAAGCGACGACAGATCGACATTAGGATTAGAAATGGGGTTCTGGAGCAGAGCTTCACGGGCGCCCTGGTCACTGCCAGACAGAGACAAGCAAGAGGATCCAAGAGCAAACCAACCCCTGAAGTATCTGGCCTTCTCCAGGCCATCAAAACTGTCCAGATGGTGGTTAACGGGGTGGCAGAAACTGGGGATGCCCGAAAAGGAGGGCTCAGTCTTAGGGCATGTCTTGGATGGCTAGATCAGGAGTTTTCAACCTTTTAAAGCCTCAGGCCAGGTCACGCTCCATCAGACAGTAGAGCGGGCCAGATTGGTGGTTCCCGCCCTGTAAACGCTGCCGTAAAATGCAGACACAGCTGTTGTAAACATTTTTTAAATACATTATAGATGTAGTAACTCAAGTGGCTAAAAAGACGCTGACTGGAAGGCGGGAGGTCAGCAGTTCGATTCCCGAGTACTGCAGGACAGAATGAGCTCCCGTCTCCATCCCAGCTCCTGCCAACCGAGCATTTCGAAAGCAAGAAATTGCAAATAGATAAATAGGGACCACTTCGGTGGGAAGGTAAGCCGTGTGCTGTGCTCTCCGGTGTCCAGCCATGTCTGCTACATGACCACGGAAACGTCTGCAGAAGCAGACAGCGCTGGCTCTTTGGCTTTGAAACAGAGATGAGCACTGAACCCTAGAGTCGGATACGACTGGCTTTCGAGCAAGGGATACCTTTACCGTTACCTTTAAATGTGTTTTGATGCACTTATGGCTGCCGTAAATGCATTTATGACAGCTGCAGAGACGTTTACGGCTGCTTCCACAGCTTCCAGTGGTGGTGGGAGCGAGGGCGGCGGGCCAGATGAAATGGCACCATGGGCCATAGTTCGAGAACCCCCTGGGCTAAATCAGTTCTCAACCTTTTTTAAGCCCGGGGGGGGGGCATTGGGTCACACACCTTCAGACAGCTTCAGGGGCCAGGTGGCCATTTCCCCTTTCCTCCACCACAAGGCACTTCCGGATGTGCTGGAGGCGGGGGGTGGGGACTACATGAAATGGTGCCGTGGGCTGCATCCGGCCCACTGGCCATAAGTTGATAACCCCTGGGCTAGATATTCAACTAGGATGCCCCTGGGCGGGGCAGATGTGCACATCTTTGGACGCGAGAGAGCAGTAGAGAGCTCTCTTTTGAGCATGGAAAAGAGGCTGTCGGTGTGGTTGTGCGGGCCGTGTGGTGGAGTCCATGAGCGGGGGGGGGGGGAGCGAAAGGGTTCCATTTGCAGATGTGTGCTGTTTGCTATTATAAATCTAATCCAGAATCAATTTCTACTGCTCTGGCAGGGAAGGGAGAGAGATATATTATGGGGCTTACAAACCGGCAGGCAGCCTCAAATGAAAGACTTTAGAGAAGGCAGGATTGGAGCCAGGAGCCGGGCTGAGAAGGGAGGGGAGGAAGGAGAAGGAGAAGGAGAAGACGGAGAAGGAGAAGGAGAAGAAGAAGACATGCCATTTAAAAGAAAACAAACCACCGCCTTGCAGGGAACGAGTGCAAAATAATGACCTGTATATACAGCCAGAGGAATTCAGCCAGGCGCCAGGTGGGTGGGTGGGTGGGTGGACTCTTCTATGATGGCAAAGAGCCCTTCAAGGTCTGGAGAGATCCCTATTTCCTTCACTCCAGTTCCTCTCCGTTGAACCTGGACTGGCTGTGTTCACACCAGGCGTGCCCTCGGTGAACCTGGAGGCTCTCTCTCTCTCTCTCTCTCTCTCTCTCTCTCTCTCTCTCTCTCTCTCTCTCTCTCTCTCTCTCTCTCTTGTTAGGTCGGCTTTGAGGAGGCTTAGAGACTGAGGCTTCCCTACCCGCGCCCTCCGCGGCATGACTTCAGCCCCTCGCTGTTCCACAGCCATCTGGACATTTGAAGCTGCCTAATGAGGGATTATAAACGCCACTTGGCCTGGCTTGCGACGCATCAACACGCGATGAGGCAGGGCGCCATCTTGACAAGCCTTTGTTTCCCACTGGAGAGGCCGGCAGGTGGAAACCGCTGCACGCAGCGCATCTCTGGCCCAGGCAACTGTTGGGGTAGGGCAGTTGGCGGCCAACCTTGGCACTCCAGCTGTTCTTGGACTTCAATTCCCAGAAGCCCACATCTTTGTGAATCCACACAAATGGGTTTACTGCACATACATGAGACCCTTGGCCTTCTTGGAATTGAACTCCAAGAATATGCGCAGTAAACCCATTCGTGTGGATTCACAGAGACTTGGGCTTCTGGGAACTGAAGTCCAAGAATACTTGGAGTGCATATATGCAGTAAACCCATTCGTGTGGATTCACAGAGACTTGGGCTTCTGGGAATTGAAGTCCAAGAATACTTGGAGTGCATATGTGCAGTAAACCCATTCGTGTGGATTCACAGAGACTTGGGCTTCTGGGAATTGAAGTCCAAGAATACTTGGAGTGCATATGCGCAGTAAACCCATTTGTGTGGATTCACAGAGACTTGGGCTTCTGGGAACTGAAGTCCAAGAACACCCTGGCGTGCCAAGCTTGGCCATCGCTGGGTTAGGGTCCCTTTGGTTCTTGAAAGAGGAGGTCTCTCTCCTTCCTGGAATGGGGCAAGGCTGGGAAAGTTGCACTTTAGAGGAAGCAGGTCGCATTCTTCATTGCAACCCCAGCAACTCCGTTCCGGTTGCCTTTGCTATTGCTGTGTTTGCATTAGTAATCCTACGCTTAGTTTGTGCAAACATTTCATTGTCATCATTAATAGGACCCCCGAATATAAAGAAAATGCTCTTGGTGGCAGATTTCTGACACCGTCCCGTAAAATATTTATAAAAGTACCAAACGCAACCCCCCCCCCCGCCCCACTGGAAACCAAACCCCCTGCCACATGGAATTGCTGAAATTATAGCAAAATCCCCATCAAAAAATGCCTCCAAAGTGCCTTAAATTGCACGTTGGGAAGCAAATTCTTGAAGTAACTTGGCGTGACACCTATTTATCTACTTGCAATGCATTGCTTTCAAACTGTTAAATTGGCAGGAGCTGGGACAAAGACAGGAGCTCACTCCATCCTGCAGTACTCGGGAATTGAACTGCTGACCTGCCCACCTTCCAGGCATCACGTTTGGCGTCTTAACCACAATGCCACTGCAGCCTCTGATTCCATGGGACTTCTCCATAAGGCCTGATCCTATTTTTTAGGTTGGGGCTGCCGTGGCTGAGTGGTTAAGAAGCTCGCCTTGTTAGCTGGAAAAGCCGGCAAGTCGGCAGTTTGAGACCCAGGGACTGCATGATGGAGTGAGTGCCTGTCTCTGTCCCAGCTCCTGCCGACCTAGAAGATCGAAAGCAAGAAATGGCAAGTAGATCAATAGAAATGATGTTGGTAGGGAAAAGATCTTGGGGACATGAAAGGAGCCTCATTCGGGTGAGAGGGAAGGAGAAGGGATTATTTTCCCCAAAGCCCCTTAAAAATGTCACCCGGCCAGCCCTGCACGCCGAGCACCGTGTGCCACGCTCCAAGCAGGTGTCGCTTCTGCCATTATAACAAGCCAATGTGCGCTTGAAAGGCATTCGGCGTGATTGAACGGCGCCACTGCCGGTTTGTTTTCAGGTTTTGCATGCGCTGTGGCGAGCAGAAAGCGCTTTCCTTTTTAGACAGCCCTGTCAATTATGGAGGCTTTTGTGCTCTAAGCTATACAGAGGCATTGGCAGAAACTGGCAGAGGTATGAATCCTCCCCCCCCCTTCCCTTCCCTTGAATGATATCTCCCAGTCCTTTTAATTTTTTGGGACATTGCTAAGACATCAGCCTTGCTTTGCATTTTCCAATTTATCTAATAGTCTGGTTGCAAGAGTCCTTAACGTTGTCGTCGTCAGGGAGAACCAGCGCCTAATTGCTATAACTCAGGGATTCTCAGCCTGTGGCCTGTGGGCCGAATGTGGCCCATGACGCCATCTCATTTGCCCCCCACCTCCGCCTCCATCACACCAGCATCCGGCCTGGGCTGTAGGTTGAAGAACCCAGGGTGGTGCATTGAAGTACAATTCATGTCAAGATCCCTGGTGGTGTTGTGGCCAAACTGCTGTCCTGCAACCAAAAGGTCGTGAGTTCGATCCTGACCAGGGCTCAAGGCCAACTCAGCCTTCCATCCTTCTGAGGTGGGTTATCCTAGCATGTTGGGGGCAAAATTCTCATTGACTTGTGAACAGAGCACGAAGGGGCACGATGGGGCACGATTGCTTTGCTTAATGTAGAAGCTAAGAAGAAGAAATGCCAATCTGTGCAGAATTATTAGCGACTCCTGTGCAAAAAATGGCATCTTTCCCGAGCAGGATTCTCCAGGAAGGGCTTTGCGCTGTGCAGAACTTGGCATTTTCTTATGTAAAACAGTTCCAAAGCAGGAGGAGGGAGCTTTGATTCGATGGGAAGCTGTGCAAATCGTGCCGGTTGAAGGGGAAGGGAGGGGGAAGGCGCCATGGCATGGAGAAACTCAGAATATTGCCAAGAAGAAGCATTCTAAAAATATATATGCTTAACATCTGTCCCCTTTCCCCACTGTTTGAAAGCAGGGGTCCTCAGATTTGGCTCTCCAGATGTCCTTGGACTTCAATTCCCAGAAGCCCCAATCAGCAGGTCTTCTGACTTAGGCTTTTGGGAATTGAAGTCCAAGAACACCTGGAGAACCATCTTTGAGGAACCCACAGGTTCCATAGGTCCAGCCCATAGGTCCTCAGACTTGGGTCTCCAGATGTTCTTGGCCTTCAATCCCCAGAATCCCTGATCAGGAGGAGTGTCGACTTTGGGCTTCTGGGAATTGATGTCCAAGCACGCCTGAAGTGCCAAGGTTCACCATCATTGGACTCTAGGGTTCCTCAAAATGGCTCTCCAGATGTTCTTAGACTTCAATTCCCAGAATCCCTGATCAGCTGGAGTGTTGACTTGGGCTTCTGGGAATTGATGTCCAAGCACGCCTGGAGTGCCAAGGTTCACCATCATTGGACTCTAGGGTTCCTCAAACATGGCTCTCCAGATGTTCTTAGAGTTCAATTCCCAGAAGCCTTTGATCAGCAGGAGTGTTGACTTGGGCTTCTGGGAATTGAAGTCCAAGAACATCTGGAGAGCCAACTTTACTGACAAACCCCCCCCCCCCGTCCAGAGCATAGGGATAGAAATATGACTTAAAAAAAAATCCCAGCCCAAAGCCAAATATGGGGAGAGGCACCTCCAAATTTGGGAGCTATCACACGTCGGGCAAGATGAGATCCACCTGAAAGAGGGCCTTATTTCCACATCTGGAAATGCACCATTAAACGGCTGGGATTGCCATCTCAGGTGCGCACAGGCACAGACACACACCCTTCCCAAAGCCAGCCCAGCCTACTCGTGGGGTGGCTTGTTTGGCAACAGATCGTATGCCTGATAAATCATGCCTCACTCATCCCAACGCAACATGTGTCATAACATTGCTACAGCTCAGCCCCAACTTGATTAATCTGGCTGGCGTTTAGTTAGGGCTGGTTCTTTTGAGAAGTTTATTACTGTTGTCAGTGGCGGAGCCAACTCAGTCTGCCTCCCCTTCTCCACCCTCCCCTCCTATTTTTATCTCCGTATAAATAGCCTATAGGTGTTGCTATGTTCTGTATTCCCACTCCATCCCAGCCTTGCTCCCTCCCTCCCTTTCTCTCCCACCCTTGTGCAAGAACTGCAGCTTTACTGCAAGGCTCCCCTTAATGCAGGCGGGGAAATATGCATGTAGCATCGTCTCCCTGCTGAAGAAACGCCTACGGAGGAGACACTGGTTGGCGCACGAAGCCTCGGAAACTGGCTTCTGCCGAACAATGAAAAGGTCAAGGTCGCCCTTGCTTGAAAGCCAGTCGTACATGACTCTAGGGTTCAGTGCTCATCTCCGTTTATGAGCAAAGAGCCGGCACTGTCAGCATCTGCAGGCATTTATGTGGGAATTGAAGTCCAAGAACAGCTGGAGTGCCAAGGTTCACCATCACTGCTGTAGGTCCTCAAACTTGGCTCTCCAGATGTTCGTGGCCTTCAATTCTGAACTCTAGAGTTCCTCAAACTTGGCTCTCCAGATGTCCTCGGACTTCAATTCCCAGAAGCCCTGACCAGCAGGTGTCCTGACTTGGGCTTCTGGGAATTGGAGTCCAAGAACACCTGGAGCACCATCACTGTTCTGGAGCACCTGGCCAGTCAGGTGTCTGAATCCCCACGAAGTCTTCCAGAAGAGCAGCCAGATAGAAAATCCCCAAACATCCTCACAGTAAGGGAATTGTAAAGTACTCTGTACCTAGAAAAAACCCCGAATAGACTCACCTCCAAAACTGGAATTGACTTCACGGCTGGCAATTAGTGAATGAATTTGAATCCAGAGTTTGTTTTTCAAAACGAAATTTACTCAAATTTACAGTTTTATTTAAGTTTGGAAATCCAAGGAAAATAGTTAAAAAAAAAACCCCAAACAAACCAAAAATTGATGTCAGAGAAAGGGGGAAGTGATAAATTATCTCCGTTTCATTCTCCCTCCGTCCCTTTCCCTTGCCAACCTTGTCGTTTCTGGTTCGTAAGACTGATGACAAGACATTCCCTTCTCTCTCTCTCTCTCTCTCTCTTTTTTTCTTTAGTGATGGGAACCACAGGGAGATAATATTCATTTTAAAAAGTGGGTTAAAGATACAACGGATAGATAAAAGCTGGCGCCGTCTCCTATAATTCCCTCGTGTTTCACTGCAAAGTGCCTCTAGTTTGAGCCGGCAGGGGACCCTCGCCCTGAAACAGTCAGGTGTCCTTCTTCGAAATATAGGCTGCCCTTGAGGCACCGGAGGTGGGACTGTGGTGGCTCACGTGGTAAAGACACTGAACTTGAAGACTGTACGGTCGGAGTTCGATTCCTGAGTACTGCATGATGGAATGAACTCCTGTCTCTGCCCCAGCTCCTGCCAACCTAGCAGTTTGAAAGCAAGACATTGCAAGTAGATAAATAGGGATCGTTTCGGTGGGAAGGTAAACAGTGTTCCATGCTCTCTGGTGTCTAGTCCTGCCTGCTACATGAGCACAGAAATGTGCTGGCTCTTTGGCTGTAAACAGAGAGGAGCACTGAAACATAGAGTCAGATACGACTGGCTTTCGAGCAAGGGTCACCTTGACCTTGACCTGATGTACCAAGAGCCTTTGGGCCAGTAATACCAGACTTTCTATACTACGTGTTGAATGACCCAGAGATCGCCAACATAGGAGCTGTGGTGGCACAGTGGTTAAACTACTATCCTGCAACCAAAAGGTTGGATGTTCAATCCTGACCCGGGCTCAAGGTTGACTCAGTTTCTTCCATCCCTCCAAGGTTGGTAAAATGAGTCCCCAGCATGTTGGGGGGGGCAAAAATGCTCATTCACTTGTGAACCAGCCAGAGAGTGCATTAAGCGCTATGGGGCAGATGCTTAAGTGTGATTGCTTTGCATTGCTATAGGTGTGACTCCCACTCTTGCAATGGACTGTGACAATATGAAGCCCATGTTTTCTTGGGTTCATCTTGGTTCTGACAGCTCCGTCCCAAAACCCAGTGATGGTGAACTTTGGCACTCCAGGTGTTCCTGGTCTTCAATTCCCAGAAGTTAGCAAACTTGGTTCTCCAGATGTTCTTGGACTTCAATCCCCAGAAGCTTTGATCAGCAGGAGGGCTGACTTGGGCGTCTGGGAATTGAAGTCCAAGAACAACTGGAATGTTATCAAACCCACTCGTGTGGATTCACAGGGACTTGGGCTTATGGGAATTGAAGTTCATGAACACCTGGAGTGCCAAGGTTCACCATCACTGCATCGCCTGTTAAGTGGCTTCTAAGTAGCTCCGTTCGTTGTGTGACCGGAGGCCAGCCTTAGCTTGGATTCCATTCATTTCAAGGGATTTTTTTTTAGTTCTTCCCTTCCATACCACAGCGCCGGCATGCTCTTCAAGATTTACAGATGTTCCGAAGACACTTTCCCTTGATCTTAATCTGGAAAGGCAGGGTGGGAAGTGAAGAGTGGATGAGCATTTGATGTAGCTGTGTTGAGTTTTCTCCCTGCTGTTAACTGCTACCTCTCTCCATAAGTCACAGGGGTAGGGATGCCTGCTAAGTAATTGATTTTATCAGTTGGGGTTGGCTTTAGGCATCTAATAATGATTTTACAGCATTCGCTGGACGCCCTTGTTCTGTGTGCACTCAACTATGCCACATTAGGCTGGTGTACCCAGATCCAGAATATCATAGGGACAAGATTGTGGTTCTTAAGTGTCCGTAGTCCCTCTCTGGTTGCCAATAACTTTCAGATCAAATTGTTCCCGAATAGAGACCGTTTGCTTTCTATTTTAGCAGTATTTATTTATTTATTTATTTATTACTCGTATTTCTACCCCGCTCCAATTGGGCAAGCCCAACTCTGAGCGGCCTACAAATCATAATATCATCGTCCTAAAACTTGATGATTAAAACTTTAAAAATTCATAAAATTCATAAAAGCATTAAAACTCACATCAACAATTGCACCGAAGGGTGGCTGTCACTGGATCAGCCACCCTGTATGAGATCCCACCATCCTATGTCCCCACACTTGCTCAGCCAGCCAGGTTTTTAAACCTTTCCGGAAGGGTAGGAGCTCTGTCTGTAGGTGCAGCTCGATTGGCAGGAGGTTCCAGAGGGTTGGGGCAGACACGGAGAAGGCCCTCCTCCTAGTACTAGAGAGGTGTGCCTCTCTAGCCGATGGGACAACAAGAGAGCCCCTCCGATCCGCCCTGGTGGGACGGACAGATGTTCTCAGGGTGAGGCGGTCTCTTAGGTATCCTGGCCCACTACCATATAGGGCTTTAAAGGTAATAACCAGCACCTTGAATTGCACCCGGAGACATACTGGCAGCCAGTGCAGCTCCCGAAGCAGTGGCGAGGCATGAGCATAGCGCCCGCGCCCCGTCACTACTCGGGCTGCTGCATTTTGGACCAGCTGGAGTCTCCGAATGGTCACCAAGGGCAGCCCCATGTAGAGCACATTACAGTAATCAAGCCTGGAGGTGACCAAAGCATGTGTGACCATGAGCAAGGCGTCCCGGTCTAGGAGCGGGCGCAACTGGCGTATTACATGAAGTTGTGCAAAAGCCCTCCTGGCCACGGCTGCCACCTGCTCTTCGAACAGTAGCCGTGAGTCCAGGAGGACCCCCAGATTACGCACCGGGTCTGTTTGGGGCAAAACTGCCCCATCCAGAACCAAAGCTGGCAACTCCCGTGATAGCACAGGGCCCCTCACCCAAAGCCACTCAGTCTTGCCGGGATTCAGCTGTAGCCCGTTTGCCCCCATCCAGATCCTAACAGCCTCCAGACACCTGGAGAGGACTTCCACCGCACCGCTTGGGTCCCCACGGGCCGAGATGTACAACTGGGTATCATCTGCATATTGATGATACCTTACCCCGTGGGAACGGATGATCTCACCCAGCAAGCGGCTTCATATAGACGTTAAATAGGAGAGGAGAAAGTACCGAGCCCTGAGGCACCCCATACTGAAGGGGCCTGGGGCTGGACTCCTCCTTCTCCAACCACACCGACTGGGTCCTGCCCCTCAGAAATGAGGAAAACCAGGACAACACAGTGCCCTGGATCCCCAACCCTTGGAGCCTACCCAGAAGGATGTCGTGATCGATGGTATCAAAGGCCGCTGAAAGATCGAGAAGAGCAAGGACAGACGGCTCCCCTCCATCCCGCTCTCTTCAGAGATCATCCACCAACGCGACTAGTGCGGTTTCTGTCCCATATCCGGGCCTGAATCCTGACTGAAAAGGGTCCAGATAATCCGCTTCATCCAGGACTACCTGTAGCTGCCGCGCCACTGCCTTTTCCAACACCTTACCCAAGACGGGTAGGTTGGACACTGGGCGATAGTTAGTAATTTCCGTGGGGTCGAGGGATGGTTTTTTTAGGAGGGGGCGCACTATGAGATGCTGAAAGAACCCCTCCTTTAACGATGAATTAATTATTGCCTCGACCCACCCAACTGCCACGGCCCTAGAGGCTTTTACCAACCAGGCCGGACATGGGTCTAGTGCACAGGTCGTGGCGCGGACAGATCCAAGAAGCCTGTCCACTTCCTCAGGGCCAACTGGATCGAACTGATCCCAGATAACATGGCTACAATGTACAGTGTACAATCCAGAGTAACGCACAAGTATGGAGTAACAACCTGGTTCTAGTAATCGGAAGTCTCCAAGACGTCTGCTTTTTTTTTTAGCCTTAGTAGAGTTGGGTTTAATTTGATTTATATCATGGGTTCCCATCTTAAGGCCCGCGGCCCAGATCCAGCCCCAGCCCATTTCATGTGCGCCCCCTGAGAAGGCCACCCCTTTGAAGCTGTTGGGACAAAATGGTCATGCCATCATGCAAGCAATGGCCATCCGGCCCTCAAAGCTGACTGAGAGAATGTGACTTGAAAAGGTCGGGAACCCCTGATTTATATCATAAGGTCCAAAGTCCACTGGTGGGTTTCATCACTCAGAAGAGACAAGAAGAACTCAAATCTCCCATGTCTCAGTTCAACCAGCTATTCCTTACTGAACTATGAAACTCACTGGACGACTTGGGCCACCCTCACTGTCTTTCAGCTTGATATAGCTCTGGGATGGCCAACCTTGGCACTCCAGGTGTTCTTGGACTTCAATTCCCAGAAGCCCAAGTCAACACTCCTGCTGGTCAGGGCTCCTGGGAATTGAAGTCCAAGAACATCTGGAGAGCCAAGGTTGGCCATCCCTAATCTATCTTGCCTGGATAAAATGAAGAAGGCAATGAATTCCTAGCATGAAAGACTCTGTAAGGATTTAACTGATAAATACAATTGCAGTGGGAACGGGGAGAGGTTAATCTTGTTTTTAATTTATTGCAGCCGAGAACAAATAGTGTTCATGTTGCCTTAAAGATTATCCAGTTTTGTTTGGCATAAGCTTTCCTTAAACTGTAGACATCTTGCTAACAATAGCAAGTGATTAAAGGGCTACAGATAAAACCTGAGAAGGCCCTCAGAGACCTTTGTTGTTCGGAGAACCAAAATATATATATATAAAAAATAAGATCGGATCACTTCAAAAGATGGCTTTCTATTCTGCAGCATCACAGCGGAGGCCTTTAAGAAACTACAGCAGTTGCAACCTAGCCATAGTGAATGAAGGATTCTGGGAGATGTAGTTCTCAAAAGAAATGTTGCCAGGCTATGAGTCTGCCTTGAATTGGGACAAGGGAGTGCAGTGTTAGCTGGAAGGCTGGTAAGTTGGTAGTTCGAGACCTGGGTACTTCATGAAATTATTACTATAGTGCATGTGTGTCCAAGATAGACGTAGTGGTCAACCTGCTCGATGAGTTCATTCCGGATTCTTATTTAGAAGTTCCGCTGGTTGCTTGATAGCATATATTTTGTCTTCATGCCGTTCATTTTTCGGCCACACTTCCTGCTTTCTGCATCACACAGCATTTTTTGAAGTGATACAGAGCTGAATCGACCCATCGCTTCTACAGCACTGCTGCGTCGCTTATCTGCTCTAGCGCTAAACTACAGTAAGCATTTCTCTTGGGGAAATCAGCCCAAGCCATAGGAAGGAAGGAACGTTGAACCATCAGTCTGTCTCTCATGAAAAAAATATTACCCTGAATGTGAAGCTTGCCTTGTTAACTGGAAGGCTGGCAAGTCGGCAGTTCAAGACCCGGGTACTGCATGATGGAAAGAGAACCCATCTCTGTCCCAGCTCCTGCCAACCTAGCAGATCGAAAGCAAGACATTGCAAATAGATACCACTTCAGTAGGGAAAATATCTTGGGGGCATGAAAGGAGCCTCATTTGGTGTCCCTTGAGTGGAGTTTCTTCAGCCAAAATCCTTTCAACCCAGAATAATTTCTGACACGAAGTTATTATTACCACCAGTCTTTCTCCCATGGAAAATATTACCCTAAATGTGATCTTGAACCAGAAAGGGAGAGACCAAACAATGAGAATGGAAATGCGACCTTGTGTCCTGCTGGTTGTACAGAAATGCAGGTTGACATTGCCGAGTCCAGGGGTTCTCAACCTATGGCCCAGGGGCTGGATGCGGCCCGCAACACCATTTTATGTGTCCCACCACCACCTCTGCCATCCCCAGAAATGCCATGTGTGGCAGGCAGGGCAAAATGGCCGTCCGAAGCTGTCTGAGGGAGCATGACCTGGCCCTCGGCTTGAAAAGGTTGAGAACCCCAGGCATAGTCAAAAGGAAGCAACATCAAAATCAGTTGTGAGTTCTGCACTGCAAGAGGCAGCAGGGCAGATGTCTGCATTGTTGTGCCTTAGGCCTCTCTCCTCCTTCCTGTGCTTCCCGCGGAAGGAGGTTTGCGTGCCAAAATGCAGCTGCAGTAAATGTTGCGGCCGTGCTCCCTTTGACAAAACAGAAGCCCTTCATGCCATTTGCAAAATGAGCTTGGCACCTGTTTCTGGCTCTTTCGGTCCGGTTCCAGAGTGCTTTCTTGGATGATGTCATAATCTATCCCCATAGGAGCTCGGCTCCCTCCCTTGTCTTGGCATTTTGGACCCGGCCACCGAGATGACTTCATGTTCCTTTGAATGGTGCCAAGTTTGCCCTTCCGCCTCCCTTCAAGTGCCTCCTGCCTCATTCTGTCTGCTATGTATTTGTCTTGCTTTTTTTTTGGCTGCTGGGTTATCCTGCTGTGGTAATGGAGTAGACCAGTGATGGCCAATCTTGGCACTCCAGATGTTCTTGAACTTCAATTCCCAGAAACTCTGATAAGCAGGAGTGCTGACTTGGGCTTCTGGGAATTGAAGTCCAAGAACACCTGGAGTGCAAGGTTGGCTGTCACGGGACTAAGGTTTCTCAACCTTGGGTTCCCAGATGCTCTTGGACTTCAATTCCCAGAAGCCCTGAACAGCAGGAGTGAAGACTTGCGCTTCTGGGAATTAAAGTCCAAGAACAGCTGGAGTGCCAAGTTTTGCCATCATGGGAGTAGACACTACTGTCAGCGAGTCAACACCGAGCGTCAGGTGGTGACAACCCTGAGCCCTCATGGCCTTGGGTGGCAAAGTCCACAGCAAAGGAAGAGAGAGGGTCCTCAAGTGGATTAAATGGTCCCACTTGAACCCCTCTTGACGGAGGGCAGCAGCTTCATCCATCCTGGCCTCCTGGGGGTGATGATGATAAGGACTTTGCAAGCCAAAAGGGCTCAGGACTTTTGTAGAATTGAATCAGTGGTATAGGTGTCACTCTGTGATGTGGAAGGCAAATGGAAGGCCACGGCTTTACATCCTCAGGACAGTCTTCATGGCTGATCGCCACGAGGATCACCAGTTTTCAGATATGGGAGGAGAAGGAAATAATAAATAAGTTTTGTGTCAGAAATTACTCTGGGTTGAAAGGATGTTTGCCGGAGAAACTCTGCTCAGGGGATGCCCAAGTGAGGCTCCTTTCATGTCCCCAAGATCTATCGTGGAGCACTCGGGTATCGAACTCCAACCTTCCAGTCTTCATGTTCAGCGTCTTAACCACTAAGCCATTGGAGTGCTGTGAAGGAGGAGGAGAAGTAGTAAAAGAAGAAATAGAAAAAGAAGAATTAGAATTAGAAGAATTAGAATAAGAATTAAAAGAGAGTAAGAGTAAGAAGAAGAAGAAGAATGGTTCTCAGGGCGTTGGCGGCAGCGAGGGAAGGAGAAACATCATCTCTTGGCAATGCCTGAACTACACCTAGCTCAAGGAGATATAAAGCCAGTAGTCGACGCCTGGGGCGCCATAGGATGCCAAAGGCTATGACATGGGATCGCTGTGAAGAGCCTGCCTAGGAGGAGGCGGCGGTGGCTGCATGTTGATTCAGCCGAGCTCATCTGCGTTTGTGTATTATAATCTTCAAAGTGTGTGGGAGAGGCGGTGGCGGGGGTGGGTGGGTGGGAGTTCAGGCAGAGACCCCTCTGTCTGTCTTATTGTATTCTACCGCCAGGCCACGTGTCTTCCAGTCGAAGGGAAGCCAGTGTGGTTTCAGTGATCAGACAGTCAGGCAAAGAAGAGTCTGGGTGGGAACCTTTGCTCTGCTATGGGAAATCTGCCATTGTTGTGTGTCTGGTAAACACAAGAACACTCCACGGAACAACATCTCCTATACCTTGAAATCCCTTTTAGTGTCGCTCCGGATCAAGAGGGGATGGATTGCGTGCCGCACGTCCAGAGAGCCCGGGGATGTTTGCAAAGCGTTGAGAAAAGCCATCACAGCTGCAGGCGTCATAAATTACAAAAACGTGAAAGAAGAATTACATGTTATTATCCTATTAAAACAGTGGCTGAATAGGCACAATTTGAAAATAATTTGCCCAACGCCAGGATCAGAACCGGCAATTCAAGTGGGCACCGATGAAACCATGTCAATGGCTGCAGTCAATTGCCGCTAATTAACAAGATGACGGTGAATGCTCCCAACTCATACAAGACGGCAAGTAACCAGGGATGAAACCAGCATTTCACTGAGCAGTGGCAACCGCCACTGTTAATACCTTTTACTTATGCAGGCATGAATAGCCAATAGGATTCGGGCCAGGCTCAGAGCCATTCCATTTTAGCCATTAACTGCGTACGTGCAGTAAACCCATTCGTGTAGGTTGGCAGGGGCTGGGACAGAGACGGGAGCTCACTCTGTCGTGCAGCACTTGGGTATCGAGATGCTGACTTGCCAGCCTTCCGGTCAGCATCTTAACCCTTTGAGCCCCTGCAAGTGAGCGATAAATTGAAGGAATAAACCACGCCCTTTCTATGAATTATAGCCTTTGCAAACCACTGGGGCGACCTGGTCTATTTTGCCTCACCTTCTCCAGCGCTCATTAACACGATGCATTAATTAATAATGAGACGGGGCCATTTGCAGGGAGACAGGAGGAGAATATATTTCTGGCAGCCGCCTCTTCGGCCTCGCTGTCCTTCCCTCTTCCCAGCCAGCCTTCTGCGCCCTTTGGGAGATGAACCGGGAAGCAGAATGGAGCTCCTGTCAGCTAAAAGATGCACACACGGCTGGAAAGATGCACACGGGAGACATAGATCTGTGGCAAGGCAGGAAGGCAGGCGAGGCAATCCAGGGAGGCAGGAAGCAGGTGGACCCTCGTGCAGAGGATGGAAGACCAATGGCGAGGGATTCTGACTGTTCCCCCGGACTCCCAGGCTTCAAACCGCAACCCCAACATGAAAGTGCATTAGATCAGCTCCAGGTCATGAAGCATTGCGCCTTTTTGCCTTGTAACATTAAGGGCAGTTTTCTGTTTGGTCTGCTGGCAGATGGGTCAGAGCTAGAGAGCCCAGGATGAGGGCCCTTTGCCTGGCCAGACATCTCGTGACAATAATGGAGTCCCGCGATGGCCAACTTTGGCACTCTGGCTGTCCTTGGACTTCAATTCCCAGAATTCCCTCCACTCCACCATAGTCTACTCCTCATCTTCCCGAGCGTTGTCTTTTACATTGTCCCCTTCTCCTTGTCCGTGCCATCGCCACTCCTCCTCCTCCTCCTCCTCCTCATTCTTCGTCTGCTGCTGTATCCAATTCTGAATACTATTGGCGATCAATTTGCCCTCCACATCAGGCCCGATCTGGCCATTTGGGACACAGGGCCAAGTCCCGGGGCACCCCAGTGACTGGTGCCCCACAGAGGTGGGCAGAAGTATGTCACCTGGCAGCTACAATCCATGACATCATGCAGTACCGCCCCCCCAGGCGTCGCCCCCTCCCTCCTTACCCAGCGCACTTTTAGTGTAGCCAGCACGCCCCTGCTCCACATTGCAGTGGTTCTTTAGAGTGGTCAGATTCTGAGAGTGAGGGCTGCATCGTACTTATGCAATCGTGGGCACCCAGTTTGCCTTGCCAATTAGCAACAATTAGCCTTAGCAAGATTTATGCAAACCTCGCTCAAAGAATAAGATTCTGGCTGGTAAATCCTTACTGGAGGATTCTTGGACGTTTTCCCCTCGTCGCCTTGTGGATCTGCTTGTGCTTCCTTGTCGTGTGTGGGCAGTGCTGTTTTGGCTGCATGGATGCCAACACTTTCCCCAGGAGATGGGAAAGAGAAGGAATGGGTTTGACAACTAAAGGCAACGCAAGATGCCCGTCGGAAAGTGTTGCCTTTAGAGGTTGCTGGTGTAAAAATGATGATCTATTTCAGGGGTGCCCAAACTACAGCCCATGGGCTTGATCCAGCCCCCGACACCAATTCATTCGGCCCACAAAGCCCTTGTCACATTTTACTTCCGCTTCCGGCAGCGACGAGGGCTTTGTGGGCCACAGGCCAGATCTGGCCCATGGTTCTCAGGTTGTGAACCCCTGCTCTAACCATTCAAGAAGAACCCCTGCCATTGTGCCCTCTGCTAATTGTCTTTAAGGGAGTGTGGCGGCTCAAGTGTGGAAGATGCTGAACTGGAAGGCCGGCAGGTCAGCCGTTTGAGGCCCGAGTACGGCACGACAGAGTGAGCTCCCGTCATCTGCCCCGGCACCTGCCAACCTAGCAGCTTGAAAGCAAGACATTGCAAGCAGATAAATAGGGACCGCTTCGGTGGGAAGGCAGACAATGTTCTGTGCACTCTGGTGTCTAGTCATGCCTGCCACATGACCATGAAAACGTCTGTAGATGCAGACAGCGCTGGAACTTTGGCTATAAACAGAGATGAGCACCAAACCCTAGAGTCAGACACAACTGTCTTTCGATCAAGGGCAACTTTGACCTTTACCTTTACTGAACTGTCTTTATGGCTTTCCAGGGGACGGCTGGTTCTTTGGCAATCCCCAAAAGCCATTTTCCTTTCAGTTAACCTGCTTGGGGTTGTTTTATTAAAAGGAAACATTTATCCAGATTTCCCCCCCCCCCTCCCTAGACCTGCCGTTGCTTTGGGGCCTTATAACGGCCTATCGCTGTCTTTATTATAAATTCATTGTTGACTGTTTTGTCCTTGGGAGGTTGTACAACAGGACTTTTATAGCCAATAAGGGTTCAATAAAAAATAATAATTACACCTGCAGCCTGATGGAAGGAGGAGAAAAGAAACCTCAGAACACGCCAGCCCCCGTCCACAACCCCCCCGTAAGTTTAGTCATTATCCAACATCCATAGTCTTCGGGGGGGGGGCTTCTTGCTCATTTGGCACCTGAGGCTTCATGCACCTTTCCCCCCCAAAAAAATAATAAGAATAATTTCATGTCAGAAATTATTCTGGGTTGAAAGGATTTTATTATTTTTGCTGGAGAAACTCTGCTCAGGAGACGATGCCTGAACGAGGCTCCTTTCATGTCCCACAAGATCTTTTCCCACCCAAGTAGTCTCTATTGATCTACTTGCAATGTCTTGCTTTCAAACTGCTAGGTTGGCAGGAGCTGGGGCAGAGACAGACGCTCACTCTGTCGTGCAGTACCCGGGTCTCGAACTGGTTTTATATACATGTAATGTATATATGTATATATATATAATGTATAATGTATATATGTATATATGTATATATATACATACATACATACAGTATATAAAGAAGAGTGTTACATAACATTTACGCTGCTAAAAGCCCAGCTCCTTGAATTAAATATGGAAAAACCCTCTCAAAAAACTCAATGCTTGCCTAATGGCAGGAAATATTACAAATCTAAAATTAAATTACTTTATATTGTCCGTTGAATGGAGCTGTTTAATGCTTGGAGAGCGAAGACTTCTAGAAGGAAGGATGTACTGTAAAGATAAAGGTCTTCCTTCTTGAAAGCCAGTTGCATCCGACTCTAGGGTTCAGTGCTCATCTCTGTTTATAGCTGTCTGTGTCTGCAGATGTTTCCGTGGACATGTGGCAGGCATGACTAGACACCAGAGTGCACGGAACGCTGTTTACCTTACCACCGAAGTGGTCCCTATTTATCTACTTGCAATTTCTTGCTTTTGAACCAACCAGCCAACCGACGGACCGACGGACCGACCGACCAGCCAGCCAGCCAGCCAACCAACCAACCAACCAACCAATCATTGTGTTTAAAGAAAATCCTTCTCAGCCATCATTACTAGCCTAGTGAAAGAAGCCGCAACTCTTGTTCACAGCCTCTCTAAAGCCTAAAACCAAAATCAACAATACAAAAAAAGAAGAAGAAGCAGGAACTAGTGTGGAGGGTGCATTTTTTGAAATTCTATTTTTAAATAAAAGAAACCCCTACAAAATGTTCAGCCTTGTGGCAAATTGGCCCGTGCTGGTGGTGCTCTTAATGCGGAGAAATAATTGCCTTTGCTTCCAAACGGTTCCCTCGCTTTTCAAAATTATGAAAAGCGTGATTCATTTCTTGTGGCCTCTCCAGGCCCCCCCAAGACCCCTTTCAGCCTCCTTTAAAATGCCCTGTTTATTCAGGCAAGTCAAAGAAGACACGCTTTCCGCTGGAGCAAATGAGAAAGAACAACACAACCCTGTACATAAGAGAGAGAGAGAGAGAGAGAGAGAAAGGTTAGAACAGAGAAATGGCCGAGAGAAAATCTTGGGAGGTAAAAAACTGAAAATTTGAGTGATAGTTAATAGCACTACAGCTGATCTTGGACTTCAATTCCCAGAAGCCCCGATCTGACCTGCTGAAGCAGTCAGTACCTATTTATCTCCTTGCAATTTCTTGCTTTTGAACTCCAAGGTTGGCAGGAGCTGGGACAGAAGACAGGAGCTCATTCTGTCGTGCGGCACTCGGGTCTCGAACTGCTGGCCTTCCCATTGTCAGGTTTTTGCTGTCCAACAGTAGCAATTCTGAAAAAAGGCGTTTGCCCGGGGAGGATGAGGAGCAGGGCTGAATGATGGGCTCTAGCGGAGAGCCCATTCCTAACACTGCTAACCAAGACAGTTCAATTTGGAAACGTGTCCTCCTAACGGATTGCTTTGCTCCTCCGCCAGGCGCTCCGATCAATCGGCCTCTCTTGCTTCCCCCAATGGGAGACAACACGGAGTCCAACCTCGGTGGCGGCAAATGTCCGGGTCAAACCATCAGCGTTACAGAAAGCCCCTTCCACGTCAGTCCGCCGGCATCCGTTGGAATTGCTCTGTAGTAGAGATTGGCGTGAGACGTAATGGCCGTGCCAGCTTGTGGCCGTAATCGCTTTTTCTGCGCCTGGTGTCTTTCTTCGTGGTCTCTCCGAATCCATTCCTGTGGGTTCACAGCGGGCCATGATGAAGAAGAACAGTTACGGGTGACAGGCCAGCAGTTTGGGACCTGAGTGCTGCACGACAGAGTGAGTGAGGCCCCAGCTCCTGCCAACCTCGCAGTTTGGAAGCAAGACATTGCAAGTAGATACATACGGTAATAGGTAGGCTTCAATGGAAAAGGTAACAGCACGCTGGTGTCTAGCCATGCCTGCCCCATGACCATGGAGAGTCCTGCCCTTAGACAATAATAATTTCTGACGTGAAATTATAATTATCTAAGGCAGCCTTTCAAAGCCAAGGGCCAGACAGTTTTGGGGGCCGGACGGCCATTTTGCCCTTCCTCCACCACATGGCACTTCCAGGTGTGGTTGAGGCGGGGTGTGTGTGTGTGGGGCTACTTGAAATGGTGCCGTGGGCCACATCCAGCCCACCAGCCACGGGTTGAGTATCCCTGATCTAAGTTGCCTTCCAGCCAAAGAATCTCTTCTCTATGAAATCTTTGGTGGATCTTTGTTAGGCACAGGTGGCGGCAACCGGGGGGGGGGGAGATGGCCTCCGGGGTGAACGTGAACGGCCAACCCTGCTGCCAGGTTTTGCACCTTCCCCTGCTTCTGGCTCCTTTCCAAAGCTACCATGGAGGCAAATAAAATGAAATAGAAATAAAATATTCACCATTCTCCAGCTGCCGGCCGAGAGCGAACGGAGCAGACGTGTTTGGGAGGAGAAAATAATTACTTTGATGGCATTCCTGCACTTTGGGTTCAGAAAAGGATAGTTGGGGGGGGGGAGGTTTCCATTCCTCGGGGAAGGAATTGCACCGGATAACCCCCTTCCCTCTCTCCCCCCCCCCCATTGGTGAGAGATGCCATTTTCCCCTGCTCTGTCTGAAGAGAGCCATATGGCCTCCGGGCACGGAGGGAGAGATGGGCTCAACAGATGGCCTTCGGTTGAACCGAGCTCCCCTCGTGCCTCTTGGCACCCTCCCGAGGCCCTGCCTACCATACCAGCCTCTTCGGAAATTCAAAAAGGAAGGCCAGATTGCCTCATTTGCAGGGCTGCAACGTCCCGCGGTGGCTCAAGCGGTTAAAGACGCTGGCTGGGAGGACGGCAGGTCGGCAGTTCAAGATCTGAGAGCTGCATGACGGAATGAGCGCCCGTCTCTCTGTCCCAACTCCTGCCAGCTTAGCCGTTCGAAAGCAAGAAATTGCAAGGCGATCAATAGGTACTTCGCCATCAACCCTGTCTTTCATCCTCAGCTCCAAGGATCTGCCAACCCTGCCCCACGTCTGCCTGAGGCCCAGGAGCTGCAATGCCTGTTGGGAACTCAAGGTGAATGAAGACAACCAGCTTGGGGCACCATTAATGACTACCTCATCTAGCCCAACGACACTGGAAGGGCATTCATCAACCATGGCCTATATGTGTCCTACAGGTCCTTATTCGCCCAAAATGGCTGCCAGGAGCTTCGCCCCGGCAACGTTGTCCTGGTTTGTAAGGAAAACGAGTGCAGCGTGACTTCTGAAGTGATCTGAATTTTGAAACAGGGTGTGCGGTTGTCTAGTGGACGCCCGCAACTCTTCAATGTCTTTCCGGGCACTTCCCCCTCAACAAATAATGCCCGCGGTTATGTGCATGCAGACAGAGGGGGACTACAAAGCCAGCCATTTGTCTTGAGGAAAGGTCAAGATAATCATAATTCCATCGAACTCATGAATCCAGCCGAGATCTTTATGTGTGATGTTTTATCAGAGCCGAGGAGAACGTCTGCCCTTTGATGGCACTGCATGGATAATCGTAATGATAATTTGGATGAAGCTCGGCGTCTCGTTAACTTCTTATGCAATGTTTTGGGAACTGCAGAGTCGAAAACAATTCTTCAAGACTGGCCAACCTTGGTACTCAGGGGGTACTTGAAATTCAATCCCTAGAATCCCTGGATCATCAAGAGTGCTGACTTGGGCTTCTGGGAATTGAAGTCCAAGAACAGCTGGAGTACTAAGGTTCACCATCATGGATTGTAGTCTAATTCCTGCTCAGTGAAGGAACCATGGAAATAGTCCAGTGGTGGCCAACCTTGGCACGCCAGATGTTCTTGGCCTTCAATTTCCAGAAGCCCTGATCAGCTGGTTTGCTGATTTGGGCTTCAGGGAATTGAAGTCCAAGAACACCTGGAGCGCCAAGGTTGGCCACCACTGGTATCGTTCATCCCAGTTAATTCCCAAAGGTCAACCCCAGAGAATCCTATGTCAGAAATGACATAATGGGAGGGAGATAAAAATTGTGTAAGCAATTTTATCAATGCCTACATGTAGATTGTGTGCTTAAGACACTGAACTTCACAACTAGAACTCCTGCTGACCAGGGCTTCTGGGAATTGAAGTTCAAGAACATCTAGCATGCCAAGGTTGGCCATCATTGTTGACCTGACCCGACTCTTCCCAATGATCTATCGTGGGTTTCCTAAGAGTGCTCCGCAAACTTCGGTTCTTGGACTTTAGTTCCCAGAACCCTGAGTCCGCACTCCTGCTGATCAGGGCTTCTGGGAAATGCAATTCCAGAACACCTAGCATGCCAAGGTTCGCCATCACTGCTCTACTCTATGACCATAGCAGGACGACCTGGCCAAGCCCAAATACCTAGGAGAAGCCTAAGGTTTTGCTTTTGCAAAAACAATTCCTCCAAGCTCGGCCAGGAAGACACCAAGGCGGCTGATCCCTGGTTGGCTAATGGCTTCATTAGGAAGACCAACTCAAACATCACAAAGTCCTGGCCCAACATTTGTTCAGAACTCTTTGTCAAGCTGAACGTTGAGCAGAAGAATGGGAGAACCTTACATGCGGGAGCAGAGAAAGACCCGTTAGTGCCGGGGAAACCGAACGTTGCGGCAAAGCACAGTTCTAAAATTGAGTGCAGAAGGTGTTCCAAAGACTTAATTAGATAAGACCTTTCTAAGTACAACACCAAGGTTTCAGATTCCCCCACAGGCTGCTGGGAAAAAGAGATAACAATAGCAGCTTCTACCGTTATTATATATTTTTTTCCTTAAGAAAAGGGTTATAAAAGCCGGCCGTTACTTAGATTTGTCTCTAGCACCAAGCACAGAGGGTCACAAAGTGGCAAGCCAAGAGTAAAGAGAAATCCAATCATTGTTAATAATAATAATAATAATAATAATAATAATAATAATAATAATAATAATAATAATAATAATAATAATAATAATAATAATAATAATAATAATAATAATTTCATGTCGGAAATTGTTCTGGGTTTAAAGGAGATTTTGCTGGAGAAACGCTGCTCAGGGGACACCCTAATGAGGTTCCTTTCATGTCCCCGAGATCTTTGTCCCACTGAGGTGGTCCATATTTAGTAATGGTAAAGGTCACCCTTGCTTCAAAGCCAGTCGTATCCAACTCTAGGGTTCAGTGCTCATCTCTGTTTCATAGCCGGAGAGCCAGCGCTGTCTAGGGACCACTTCGGCAGGAAGGTAAACAGCATTCCGTGCACTCCAGTTTGTATTTATCAACTTGCAATTTCTTGCTTTCAATCTGCTAGGTTGGCAGGAGTTGGGACAGAGACGTGCGCTCACGCCATTGTGCAGTACTCGGGTCTCGAACTGCCAACTTGCCGGCCTTCCAGCGAACAAGGCGAGCTTCTTAACCACTGAGCCACGGCTAATGTCGGCAAGGCACGCGTCTGTTTCTAACACAGTCCCGTGTCAGAAGGCATGGAAACGGCCTTCTCCTTCAATGATGTTGTGCCTCGATGATGAAAGATAATCTCCCGCTAGTTAAGTTGAGAAGCCTCTTTCTTTTGAAGAGGCATTTTAGCGATACGCAGCGCAGCATCGGCGCGCTTAACGTTGTTTTGATTGCTAGTTGAGTCCTTGTTTCCTAACAATTTTTAAGAAGGGGGATTTTATAGTCTTTTAAAAATGTACTCAAAAGAAGTTGGGTTGAGTAGCCAGGAGAGGAAGAAAGAAAAGAAATATCATGATAGAATTGAGTTGGCCAAGAGTTTCCCCAGTCGTAAGATGGCGACGAACCCATGGCATTCCGTACCAGAGGTCTTATCACAGTGGTATGTGCCTCAACACTTTCAAGAAGGACAATTGTTCAGGCATATCAGAAAACAAATAAAATAAAGACACTACAGCACTTTAAAGATTAACTGTTATATTTTCACTGTGAGCTTTCGTGGATCAAGCCCACTTCTTCAGACATAGGAGTGAAATTTCCAGGCATGGTTTATATACACCAGTTACAGCGGTTAAGAGGCCATGGTAACGGTTACAAGGCTTATTTTAGCTACCGTATATACCCGACTATCAGTCGTCCTGAATTTAAGTCGAGGTACCTAATTCGGACCTCTAAAGCTAGGAAAATTTAATTTAATAGATTTATATACTGCCCTATCCAAAGGACTCAGAGCAGTGTATACACAAGTTAAAACCAATATAAAACAATTTAAAAACCCTTAAAAACATAGCAATATTACCACCCTCACCCCACTGTGCCATTTACTATCTAAAAACAAATATAAAATAGATTGACCCGAGTATAAGTCGGGGGTGGTAAATGCAGCAGCTGCTGGTGAGTTTCAATAATTAAAATTCATGAAAATACTGTATGTTTGAATTTGCACCACCGTAGTTTTGGAACCTTCAAGATTGTTGACCCGAGTACAAGTCGAGTCCCCTTTTTGGACCTCATTGGGGGAGCTAAAAAACTAGACTTATACTCGAGTATATACGGTAGTCTTTTTCCACCAGGAAGCACGGTGAGGGATTTGAACTCCTGAACTTTGGATTCCACAGCCAGGTATCTAAACGGCTAAGCTAGCCAGCCAAATAAATAAATTCATGATCGGAAATATCTTTGGGATTTTAGCCTAAGGAAACGGATGTTCCAATCGCTAGATCTGATCGTCAACTGTAAATGAAGAAACACTTTGGTGATGAAGGGCCTTCGTTTTGGATTTTAGTTCTTTGTCTTCGTAGCTGCTCTTCAGTCGTCTTTCTTGGCTGCAATATTCATATGCATTGATTGTCAAAACGAGGAACCGGAAATGTTTAGCGGTTTTGATTTCTGCCGTGCCAACATTAAAGTCATATCATTCTTCTGGAGTTAGGACCCTTTTATGTCTTCTTCATGTTCAATTGTAATTAAGAATAACATGTGTGAAAACACTTATTTTGAGGTGAAAAAACGGATTTGTAGTTAAATATTAATTTTTTTTTCCTGACTTTGTTCGGGGGGGAAAATGAAGATGGATATGGGAATAAAGGATTGTGAATGAAGGGCACGAAGTAGGCCAGATATAGATTGATTGGTCATTTTTGTGGCTTAGTCCTACGGAGAGCTAGAGTAAAGCCACTGAACCAGTAGCACTTCACCCGTTCCATTCAGTTCTTGGGCCGAGTCTAACTGGGACTGCCAGTTCAAATTTCCACAGGGCAATTTCCAAAACCCTAACGTTAATCCTGCTATGGTAATAGAGTAGACCAGGGATTCTCAACCTGCGGCCCGTGGGCTGGATGCGGCAGGCAGCACCATTCCATGTGGCCCACCACCACCTCCACCACACCAGGAAGTGCCATGTGGTGGAGGAAGGGCAAAATGGCCATCTGGCCCCGGAAGCTATCTGAGGGAGCATGAACCAATGGCCCCCGGGGCTTAAAAAGGTTGACAGCTCCTGAAGTAGATCCAACTGACATGATCTCCTTGAGGAGGTGAAGTCCACAGGGAAGGAAGGGTGAGGGTCCCCGAGTTAATTAAATGGTCCCACTTGAATCCCTCTGGATGGAGGGCAGCAGCTTCATCCATCCTGGCCTCCTGGGGATGAGGAGGAGGAGGAGGAGGACTTTGGTGGGAAATGGATCTTGGGGTACATGAAAGGAGCCACGTTCTGGAGTTTCCCCAGCAAAAAATCCCTTCAACCCAGATTAATTTCTGACACGAAATTATTATTTTTATCTTGATGGTAGCCAGTATTCAGAATTGGATATGGCACTTGAAGAAGAAGAAGAAGAAGAAGAAGAAGAAGAAGAAGAAGAAGAAGAAGAAGAAGAAGAAGAAGAAGAAGAAGAAGAAGAAGAAGAAGAAGAAGAAGAAGAAGAAGAAGAAGAAGAAGAAGAAGAAGGGCAGGATTCTGAAAATATTGTCATCTTGTGTGAGACATCTAGGGCAGTGATGGTGAACCTTGGCACTCCAGGTGTGCTTGGACTTCAATTCCCAGAAGCCCTGATCAGCAGGTGGTCTGACTTGGGGCTTCTGGGAATTGAAGTCCAAGAACACCTGGAGTGCAAAGGTTGGTCATCATGGGACCCTAGTTATCTTAGTAGAGGCATTCAGTACTTATTGAATATAGCTAGCTTAGAAGAGGCATTCGATGACCAACCTTAGCACTCCAGATGTTCTTGGACTTCAATTCCCAGAAGCCTTGATCAGGAGGAGTGTTGACTTGGGCTTCTGGGAACTGAAGTCCAAGAACACCTGGAGATCTAAGTTTACTGAACTCTGGGCTAGACCATAAATCAGTGATGGTGAACCAGGGGTCAGCAAACTTGGCTCTCCAGATGTTCTTGGACTTCAATTCCCAGAAGCCCTGATCAGCAGGAGTGCTGACTTCTGGGAATTGAAGTCCAAGAACACCTGGAGTGCCACGGTTGGCCATCACGGATGGAGAGGAGAAAGCCTTTGCCATTTTTCATTCTTGCCTGTAGAAATGAAACGAGGAGAAAGTTGAATTCCTGCCCTGAACAACCGAAGACGGCGATGCTGGGAATATTTCACACCTGTGACTAAAGAGACAGAGGGAAGCTGTGCTGGGAGCGAGAAGGGAGGGAGGGAGGGAGGGAGGGAGGGAGGCCGGGGCCTGGGTTTTCCCACCTCCAGATGAGAGTCTTGCCTAGCAAAGACCAAGGAGAAGGAAGGCAGGTGTTCTCTAGAAGGGGCCAGAGAATTGGCAGCCCCCTTCCAGCCGACCTGGCTGGCTAATGAGACGGAATTGGCAGCCGGGTGTGTGTGTGAGTGTGTGCCGAAGGAAGGGCGCAAGGAAAGGGCCTTTGCCTCTCAAGCTGGTACCTTGCCATGTGGCCATCCAAACCCCCCTGGTGTCTCCCCTATATATATATATATATATGTGCCTACAGTAAACCCATTAGGGGCTGCAGTGGCTCAGTGGTTAAGAAGCTCGCCTTGTTAGCTGGAAGGCTGGCATGTCAGCAGTTTGAGACCCGGGTACTGCATGATGGATTGAGCACCTGTCTCTGTCCCAGCTCTTGGGGGACATGAAAGGAGCCTCATTCGGGTGTCCCCTGAGTGGAGTTTCTCCAGCCAAAAAAAAAAAAAAATCCTTTCAGCCCAGAATTAATTCTGGTACAAAATTATTATTATTCTCAAACCCTCCCTGGCATGAATTTTTGGAAGGAGATTTCTCAGTGTGGGATGAAGGATTGGGGGGGGGGGGAGATTTGTGAAACCAAGATATAATATCTACAACCCCCTTAAAGGTAAAGGTTTCTGGGAGCTGAAGTCCAAGAACAGCTGGAGTGCCAAGGTGGGCCCTCACTGCCCTAGGAGGGTTTCTCCTGCTGCCTCTCCCAGCATGGAGGGCGGAGGGGAAGCCATTCAGCTCCAGCTCATTTGGAGAGATCGGTGCCCTAGTCGGAGCCGGATCCCCCCGGGACCCGCTAACGCTGGCGTAGCTTTTCCTCCTGGCGGGCTGCCAAGGCAGGCTCCCTCGGCGGCGGCGCAGAACCTCAGATGTTCGCCTGATGCCTCCTCCATCTCCAGCCATTAAAAGCCTCCCATGTTCCTAATGAGTTTCCAGGCAAATGCTCACAAACACGGCTCAGGGAATGGAGAACTGGCGAGGGGAGGCAGGATGGAAACCCCACGCCATCGTAGACCCAGCCGGGAAAGGCAGGGGCGTTCAACGCTTTCGCAACACACCCAGGGTCTGCGGTGGATCGGTGGTTAAGAAGCTCGCCTTCTTAGCTGGAAGGCTGGTAATGCTAGCTTAGCCTGATGGGAGTTGTAACCCACTTCTCATATATACTCGGGGATAAGCTCAGGTTTTGAGCCCCCCCAAATGGGACACGGCTTATATGCGGGCCAACGACCACAAGGGACCCGAGACTGCACTGGATTGAGACACGTCAACAATTTAATTAATTTTACCCTATTTTCATGTACAGTAAAACCCCGGGTTATGATGGGGGTCCGTTCCAACAGCCTCTGTTGTAACCCGAAAAAAATGTAAACAGTCCTGAATTTATCACTGTAAACAAAAAAAATATACATTAAAAATGTGTAAACTGGGATGGCATTTCCATAGGATTTGGCATTGTAATCTGCAGCAAACTTAAACCAAGGTGCTTGTAACCTGGGTTTTTACTGTGTTTTGATTATTTAAACTCACTCGCAGCTGCTGCTTTTCCCACCCTCAGCTTATAATTGGGTTAATCTATTTTCCAGGGTTTTCAGGTCAAAATTAGGTACCTCGGCTTATATTGGGGTCGGCTTATAGTCGAGTCTATACAGGTAATAGTTCTTCTGCAGTGGAGAGGAGAGGAGTGGCCGTTCCTCCCTTAGCAATTCCTTCTCTTTCAATACTATATAGGGCAGTGATGGCCAAGCTTGGCACTCCGGCTGTTCTTCGACTTCAGTTCCCAGAAGCCCAAGTCCCTGTGAATCCACACAAATGGGTTTACTGCATGTGTTCTTGGACTTCCTATGGGTACCTGTGGCAAGCCGTGTGCGTCCCTTCCTCCTTCCTCCTCTTGCTAAAAGACAACGCCTAGAACTCTATCATGTTGCTCTCTGATATCTGCACACTCGGTGTCGGAGAGCCAGAGCATTTCTGAGTCACACCACTTCCGTCTCTCTCCCTCCTTCGCCTTTGAAAGCAAGGAGCAGAAATGTTTTGATGGCTGCATAGATTTGTAAGAGAAATCTCATTCAGCCGGGGTCCCTGGACCGAGCGCGTTTTACTGAAGGGATAAAAACGAAAGTATGAAAGATGGAAAGATAGAGAGAAACTTGTGTGGGGGAAAATATGACCTCAAAATTTTCTATACAGGCAAATCTGTCAAAGCAGGGGTAAAAATAACTGGAAGATCTTTACACATGCAAGACACCAGAGTCCAGAGAGGGGAGGTGGAACCTATGCGCGGACATCTGACCAGCTCCCAAATGGCCGTAAGACGCCATCCTTAAGTGACTGACGGGAGGCCAGAATAATCTAAAGCTGGGATGCCTCAATAGGGATGGGTAGTTCTCCCATAGGGACGGCAGTGGCTCAAGTGGTTAAGACACTGAACCAGTAGTGTTCTGGCCCACAGGGATACAGGGACTCATTCCGGTGTGCCCCAGTGACTGGCACCCACCAGAGGCAGGCAGAATTATGTCACCAGGTGACACAATTCACCCGGGCACAAGATTTCCGCCACAGCCTGCCCCAAGCCGGAACCTGTCCACTGCCCTCCCAAGGTGCCCAGGAACACCCCTGCACTGAACTCACTGCCTAGAAGGTCGGAGTTCGATTCCTGGGGACTTTGCGATGGAGGAAGCTCCCGTCCCCTGCCCCAGCTCCTGCCAAGCTAGCCATTCGAAAGCAAGACATTGAAAGAGATAAATAGGGACCACTTTGGTAGGAAAGGAAAGCAGTGCATTCCGGTGTCAAGTCATGCCTGCCACATGTCCATGCATACGTCTGAAGATGCAGACAGTGCTGGCTCTTTGGCTATCAACAGAGATGAGGACTGAACCCTAGAGCTGGCTTTCAAGCAAGGATAATCTTTACCTAGTTGGACCAGACATTGGACCAGATGTTGCCTAGGCTGTCTGGGCGATGGTGGTGGTAGCTTTAGAATGAAGGACACCGTCAAATACCTGAAAGGGAATCACAAAGATGAAGGGAAGGGTTGGGTTCCCGTCATCCCAGAGTGCAGGAGGCTGGTCATAATGGGCATTTCATTTCATTTCCTTTCATTTGGGCTCCTTGAGGTCTCTGCATAGGGACCCACTGACTTTGCCCACCTCCTCTTCTAAGCAGAAGGAGGACCATCTGCCCACCTGGAAACCAGGGAGTGGACTTGGTCACTTTGAACCAGTGTGACATAGAAATTAGCCTAGATTCACCATGATGGCCAATCTTGGCATTCTGGGTTTTCTTGGGCTGCAATTCCCAGAAGCCCATGTCAACACTCCTGCTGATCAGGGCTTCTGGGAATTGAAGTTCAAGAACATCGAGAGAGCCATGTTTGATGGAACCCTAGTCTAGTGGTGGCCAACCTTGGCATTCCGGGTGTTCTTGGACTTCAATTCCCAGAAGCCCAAGTCAGCACTCCTGCTAATCATGGCTTCTGGGAATTGAAGCCCAAGGACACCTGGAGTGCCAAGGTTGTTCATCACTGGTCTAGACGTTGCATTCTGGGGTGCCCAAATGACTCCACTTTCTTGGCTTTGACGTTGGCCAAGCCCAAAGTCCTCCTCGGTGCCTGTTTCTGGCAGTCAATGAGCCCCCATGGATTCTGTCTCTCTCCACATTCACTCTAATAAGATAAAGCTTTGTGCTTCTTTTACTGGGGAGTGGGGGGGGTGGCTGGTTTTCCAGCAAATGGAAGTGATTATTGTTCTGTTTAATTTCATGTCACCACTGAACCCTTGAAAAGAGTTTGGAGCCCCATTGTGGATCTACACATCTGTGGAATTATGACATCGGATTTCTCCGTCTTGTTGGTGTCGAGTCATGACTTTGAGCAGGTAATTTTAAAAATCATATCAGCGGTACTAACAGGAAGGAATAAAAGTAATTAAAACTGACAAGGAGTGAGGTGGGGGGGGGATTTTCAGGAGGCAAGTTATTTTCCTTGGCTAGATTTTTTCAAAAAAGAAACCATTGTTTATTTCATTTTAACGATCCCGTCCGAAAGCACTTTCTTCCAAACGAAGCCCTATTGATTCCCTCACCCTTAAGACAACAAAGTTGTTTCAATTTCCTGTTTATGATTCAGTTATAATTTATAGTGGGAAAAAAATATCATTTGCATCATTTACCCTACAACCCTGATGGCAAACCTTGGCACTCCAGTTGTTCTCGGACTTCAATTCCCAGAAGCCCAAGTCCCCCTGAATTCACACCAATGGTTTTCTTGTGTTCCGACTGGAAGGTCAGCAGTTGGAGACCTGAGTGCTGTACGATGGAGTGAGCTCCCATCTCTGTCCCAGCTCCTGCCAACCTAGCAGTTCAAAAGCAAGACATTGCAAAGAGATAAAAATAGGTACCACTTCAGTGGGAAAGGTAAACGGGGTTCTGTGTGCATCTAGTCATGCCTGCCATATGTCCTCAGAAACATTCTGCAGACACAGACATTGGTGGGTCTTTGGCTGTAAACAGAGATGAGCACTGAACCCTAGAGTTGGATACAACTGGCTTTTGAGCAAGGGCAACCTTTACCTTTTATTGAAGTCACACCAAGTTTTAATTTGAGTTTCCCAGGAGCTGGTGGAAGGGGCTGTCCAGGGTGCTGAATTTATTTCATGTGATGCAATTCAAATTGAACCCTGGACATCCACCAGTTCCCTGTGATCTCGGTCCCTACCCTCCACTGTTCCTGACAACAACATATTGCTATGGCTCAGGGGTCACGAAGCTTGCCTTGTTAGCTGGAAGGCCGGCAAGTCGGCAGTTCGAGACCCGGGTACTGCACGACGGAATGAGCACCCATCTCTGTCCCAGCTCCTGCCAAGCTAACTGTTCAAAAGCAAGAAAATGCAAGTAGATCAATAGGGACTGCTTGGGTGGTGGTGGTGGTGGTGGGGAGATCTCGGTGACATGAGAGGAGTCTCATTCTGGCATCCCCTGAGAGGAGTTTCTCCAGCAAAAATCCAGTATAATTTCCGACATGAAATTATTATTATACTCCACCTATAATAGCCACACTGGCAAACTTCGGGCCGGATGGCAGACCTTCAGGTAGCAAATTAAGGTTTCTGTCAGTGAATTTCCCTTTATTTATTCCATCTCCACCGACCCTGCAAACGGAAATGTCAGGAAGCATTTGCCAGAGGCCCTGGTTTTCTGCATGGGGGCATCTTTCTTCATTCCGTCCCACTGTTAAGGGTCACCCGCCTGGCATGGGAATCAGAAATCAAATGCCAATATTTCATTTAAAAAAACCAAGACTGGAAGGGGCTTTGAGAACGCCTGCCACTTCTTACTCCAGGGAGACCCACAGGTGGCAGGCAGGATGCTCCCACTCCACTCTCCCCAGCCGACGTTCAGTTTGGGTTTCTTGGCGTCTTGTCCCTTGGAGCCGCTGGCCCTTGATCTCTGCCTTTTCTGTCCCCCCCCCTCTGTCTGGGCTTTGAGAAGACTGCCCGGCCTAGGAGGTTGTCCTTTGGCTTTGAGAATTTTCCATGGTGATGAATGAGGAGGTCTTGGAAGCAGGCCCAGAACTGTCGGCCAGGACGCCGAGCAGCAGTTAATTGAGTCAGATCTGCTTCGCCAATGCAGGGCGGATTAATCGGCGCGGCTTCTTCAGGCCGTTGCTGCGAAGGGAGGAAGGAAGGAAGGGAGGGAGGGAGAGGGAGAGAGAGGGAAGGAGGAAGGAAGGAGGAAGAAGGGTATTTGTCCTGATCATATTTTAGGTCACAGTGATGGTGAACCTTGGCACTCCAGATGTTCTTGGACTTCAATTCTTAGAAGCCCTGACCAGCAGGAGTGAAGACTTGGGCTTCTGGGAATTGAAGTCGAAGCACACCCGGAGTGCCAAAGTTGGCCATCACTAGACTAGTGCATCTCAACCTTGGGTCCCCAGATGTTCTTGGACTTCAATTCCTAGAAGCCCTGATCAGCAGCACTTCTGGGAATTGAAGCCCAAGAACACCTGGAGTGCCAAGGTTGGCCATCACGGCCATAGGTCCTCAACCTTGGGTCCCCAAATGTTCTTGGACTCCAATTCCCAGAAGACCTGATCATCAGGAGTGCTGACCTGGGCTTCAGGGAGTTGAAGTCCAAGAACAGCCTGGAGAGCCAAGGTTGGCCATCACATTTTTAGGAGGTCCAGGAAGATGTTAGCTAATCCACAGCAGAGACAGTGTCGAAGGCCATCAGCCTTTTTAAAGGTTAGCCTAAAGTGCTCTACGAATTGAATCAACAGTTGGTGCGGGAATGATTTAACAAATCCACCATGCTCTAAAAATATTGCTGAATCCTTGATGTGCTTTTATGAGAGAGAGAGAAATGTGGGGAGCCTCAATGTGGCTAAGTTCTGGCAAGAACATTGGTGTGCGTATGTGCCTTTATCGTCAGCTCTTTGAACAAAGTGATGCTCCTGTTCATACTAATATTATTCGTGCTAATAATGGTAACACTAATTGTAATAATAGCAAGCGTCCTGTCTTTTCCTGATGGCAAGCCTTTGAGGTCAGCTGGGGGGGATGGAGGGGGGCAGAGAGTACCTGAAGAGGGGGATTTGGACCCCCAGGACTTTCCCATCTGTGTCGGATATCCTTGCCTGGCCTGGCCTGGCCTGATTTAATGCCGTCCATCTGTTTTGTGTTATAGCTTCCATCAACTACAGCTAATATGGCTGGTAGCACTGCATCACAAATAAATAAATAAATAAATAAATATTGTCTGCTTCTTGGTCTATGTGTCCTATGCTAAATCAAGTGTGCTGAATCCAAATCTGAAGTCTGATTCTGCCTAGGACATCAGGATCTTAAATTAGTCTGAAAGCAAGAAATTGCATGTCGATAAATAGGGACCACTTCGGTGGGGAAGTTAACAGTGTTCCAGACACACTGGTGTCTAGGCATGCTTGCCACATGTCCACAGAAATGTCTGAAGACACAGACAGCACTGACTCCTTGGCTATAAACAGGGATGAGCACCAAACCCTAGAGTCAGATACGACTGGCTTTTGAGCAAGGGCGAACCTTACCTGAGCAGATCCAAGCCATTACCTGCAAACTGCCCATTCAAAATAAACAAAGGAAGATCTTATAGCAGTGATGGCCAACCTTGGCACTCCAGCTATTCTTGGACTTCAATTCCCAGAAGCCCAAGTCCCTGAGAATCCACACAAACTTAGCCAACCTTGGAAGGATGGAAGGCCGAGTCATCCTTGAGCCTTGGTCAGGTTCAAACTCACAAGGTTCTGGCTGCAGTACAGCAGTTTAACCACTGCAGATGCACAGTAAACCCATTTGTGTGGATTCACAGGGACTTGGGCTTCTGGGAGCTGAAGTCGAAGAACAGCCGGAGTGCCAAGCTTGGCCATCACTGGCCTATATAGTATTGAAAGAGAAGGAATTGCTAAGGGAGGAACGGCCACTCCTCTCCTCTCCACTGCAGAAGAACTATTACCTGTATAGACTCGACTATAAGTCATCCCGAATATAAGTCAAGGTACCTAATTTGGACCTCTAAAGCTAGGAAAAAATAGATTGACCCGAGTATAACTCGGGGGTGGAAAATGCAGCGGCTGCTATTGACTTTCAATAATTAAAATACATGGAAATACAATAAAATTAATTAATTTAGACTTTTGTGTGGCCATGTTGTTGAGTGTTTCCATTGACCCGAGTATAAGTCGAGTCCCCATTTTGGACCTCATTTTGGGGACTAAAAACCCGGCTTACACTCGAGTATATACGATAAGTCCAGGGTTGCGGGGCCCTTGAGGAAGTCAATTAGCGTTAAAATTGCCCCCATAAGCCTCTACTTCCTTGGGAGGCTGGGGGTGGGTGGGGGTGGGGGTGGAGAACGGAGGCCTTTTTCGGCCTCTGTGAAGTTGTGAAGACTTGGCAGTTCTCTCCTCACCCAACGCTTCATCCTTCCTACTTTCTGCTGTCAGAGCGAGTTCTGTTCAAACAGAATCTCGACAGCCTCCCCCTTCACTTATTAATGCTGCCGAGTTCATTTCGGCTCGCCGAGTGTAAATATTCAAACGCGGAGGTATTGCGCTCCCCCCCCCCTTTTAAAACAAGTGTCTGAAGAGGGACAGCTTCCTGGCGTGTGAACCAAGTGGAGGGGAAGGAATCGTTCCTGGCAGGGAAGAAGAGGTGGAAGAAGGGCTAGCAAGGCTGAGAAACCGAGAGAGGATGCCAAAGATATTCCCACAATGCACCTGGCATGCCCTCTCTGGCCATCACACTGAAGGGTGGAGGAAGCTGGGGAAGGTTAAAGGTAAAGGTCCCACAGGTCCCACACAGGCACCTGCAAGTGTAGACAGCGCTGGCTCTTCTGCTATAAACAAAGATGAGCACTGAATCCTAGAGTCAGATACGACTGGCTTTCAAGCAAAGGTCACCCTTGCTCGAAAGACAGTCGTATCTGACTCTAGGGTTCAGTGCTCATCTCTGTTTATAGCCCAAGAGCTAGCGCTGTGTGCATCTGCAGACCTTTCTGTGGGCACATGGCAGGCATGACTAGAGTGAACAGAACGCTGCTTACCTTTCCCACCAAAGTAGTCCGTATTTATCTCCTTGCAATTTCTGGCTTTTGAATGGCCAGGATTCTCAACCTGTGGCCCACAGGATGGATGTGGCCCACAGCACCATTTCATGTGGCCCTCCACCACCTCCCCGACACCCAGAAGTGCCATGGGGTGGAGGAGGGGCAAAATGGCCATCTGGCCCCCGAAGCTGTCTGAGGGAATGTGACCCAATGTCCCCCCCCCCCCGGCTTATAAAGGTTGAGAACTCCTGTTTCAAAGTGCCACAAAACCCATTTCTGGTTTCCCTCCACATTTCTCCCAGCGGTGGCTCAGTAGTTAAGAAGCTGGCCTTGTTAGCCGGAAGGCCGGCAAGTCAGCAGTTCAAGACCCGGGTACTGATTGACGGAGGGAGCGCCAGTCTCTGTCCCAGCTCCTGCCAATTTAGCAGATCGAAAGCAAGACATTGCGAGGAGATCAAGAGGGACCCTGGCACGCACAAAAGCATCCTCAGATGTCAGGCGCAGGGCTGGTGGGAAGCCTGGCGCGCCGTGGCGGACGGACGAGGGCCTTCTCGGTGAATCAACGACAGTTCAAAGCCCCGCTGGAGAGTGTTGTAAATCTTTGATGAGGGCTCTGTCAAGTGGCCGCTTGTTAAGGAGGAGGGAAGGGAAACGAAACGCTTGGGGTTGGCAAGGACAGAATTGCAGCCGGAACGCCGTGAGTTCGAGCCTGACCAGGGCTCAAGGGTGACTCGGGCTTTCATCCTCCCAAGGCCGGTCGAACGAGGTCCCAATGGAGGCAAAATGTTAATTAACTTGTGAACCGCCCACTAAGCACTATGGGGAATGAAAGGCAAAGGTCGGCCTTGCTTAAGAGCCAGTCGTATCTGACTCTAGGGTTTGGTGCTCATCTCTCTTTATAAATCTATGCTCTATGCAATCTTCATTTTAATGGTCTTCATATCTAAGTGCCTGTGTTCCTTCCTTGCCAATTGAAGATAATTTACGAATCCTCTGGCCAGCTTCTAAAACAGTCAGATCGTACAAGGGAAATGCGCAAGAAGCAAAGAAAACAGACTTGTTGGCTTCTACCAACTCAAAGCACATGATTCTATGACACTATGATAGGGATGGCCAACCTTGGCACTCTAGATGTTCTTGGGTTCCAATTCCCAGCAGCCCTGATCAGCAGGAGTGTTGACTTGGGCTCCTGGGAATCGAAGTCCAAGAACACCTGGAGTGCCAAGGTTCACCATCACAGCCATAGGTCCTCCAGATGTTCTTGATTCTTGAACTTCTGTATCCATAACCAGGTACCCAAGGCCTTGGGCTACCTGGCCAACTCCTTGCTTCAAAGGTGACCTCTTCTTTCGAGGGCTGTCCAGGTTGATTCTAGTCTAGATTTTGGTGACCTTTCTTTTTGGGACTAGATCTCCCAGAATCCCCTAACCAGCATGCTGGGAGTTGTAGTAAAAAAAGGAAGTTTGCCAAGGTTTGGGATAGTCCTATCCAGGTGTTATGACTGAAACAGGTGTGGGACTCTGATAAGCTTCTGGAGTCCTGATAAAACTGAAACAAACCATTAAGTCCCAGTGTGCAATTTAAGACTCACTCCTCACCCACCCCTATTTCTCTTTATTCCTGCTCCTTGCGCACTTCCGTAGCATGATTTGACTGTTTTCGAAGGCCAGTTGGAGAATTTGTAAATCATCTTTCGATTGGCAAAGAAAGAAGACAGGCACTTAGATATGAAGACCATTAAAATGAAGATTGCACAGAGCATAGATTTATTTGCATTAGAAAAACCTATTCCATAAGCAGATTTTCTCTCCCCTAACCCCCCCCCCCAAACCTTTGCCTCTAAGCAAAGCAAATCCTGCCCAGTAAGCGAGGCAATCAGGTCCCCCCCCTCCTCCCGGCTGATTAATTGGCATTTTAACTGATTAAACCGGTGACAAAGGGATTACACTGGAAGAGACGCTGCTTTCTCCATCAAACGTCAACATAAAAAGACCCTTTTCGGGAAGCGATTGACAGAGGCATGAGAGAACTGGCAATTGAATAAGCAAAATTTTGCTGTGGACTGTTCAGAAGAAATAGCACCCAGTGGCTTAAGATGGTGTGCTTGGCAAGGTCAGCAGTTCGAGACCCGGCCAGGCAAACAGCTTGAAAGCAAGAAATTGCAAGTAGATAAATAGGGACCACTTCAGTTGGGAAGGTAACAGCGTTCCGCGTCTAGTCATGCCTGCCATGTGACCGTGTAAACATCCTGGATCTATGGACACGAGCACCGAACCATTAGAGCAGGGGTTCCCCAAACTTTTCAAGCTGGGGGGGGGGGTGTTTCACGGCCTCTCAGTCAGCTTTGAGGGCCGGATGGCCGTTTTGCTCTCATTCCACAATGGGGGCGGCTGTTTTGTCCCGACACCTTCAAAGGGATGGCCATTTTGTTTCTCGACTGCCCTTGGAGGGGTGGGCACATTAAATGGCAATGGGGGCCAGATCTGGCCCACCACAGGCCTTAGGTTGGGAACCCCTGACTTAAGAGTTGGTTTTTTGAAGAAGGGAGGCCTTGAGCTTTACTGTAGAGGAGAAATGCACTTGGATTCGCATTCCCTGTAAGCAGGGCCGGCCCTGCCACTGGGCAGAAAGCCACATTTTGGGTGGCGGAAGCAAAACGTGGGGGAGCCGTTAGACGCTGTACAATGGAATGGGAGCGGTGCCTTTCTTTGGCCTCAGTCAGCGGAATATCTCGAGACGGCTCTGATTTATTTATTTTTTAAAAAAAGACCAACTTTCTTTGTTAGCTACCCTGGCAGTGAGCCTGGCGTGGAGGAAATAAAAGGGTCACTTAAGGAAGTTTATTACTTATTTACGAAAGATGCTCATTTTCTAAGTGGATAAAAGCCACCGAACCATTTAAAAGGAAAAAAGAACTGTTTGTGATCAGCTTTTCTTCGCCTGTTGTTAAAATACTAAAACATATTTCACAGAGAGATGTGGGTTTGGGGAATGATTCCTGCAGGAGGGGGGGAAAACCCCTTTTCCCCCTTGGTTCATTGGATGGACACAGAGTTTTACCGCGGCAAAAGGTCTATGCCCCCCCCCCACTTCGAGACCCGAGTGCTGCCTGATGGAGCGAGCTCCCGTCTCTGTCCCAGGTCCCAGCAGTCTGAAAGCAAGACATTGCAAGTAGATAAACAGGTACCATTTCAGTGAATCTATATCTGGCACTTTCATCGATCAAAGATTTCCACGGCCTTTTCTCCATACCTTCCTCCTGTCTCCCGTCTCATAAGTAAGTAGAAGATGAATCAATGATGCAAAATAACCCAAGGGTGAAAGGAACAGGACCCACAGACCACTGGTTTGGTTTAGTTCCTTTTGTAAAGAAAGAAATGACCCTAATGTGCTTCCCAAAGAAGCACAACAGGGAATTGAACACACAATGTCTCGCTCTGCAGCCAGATACTTAACCACCATCACCTTCTTCTTCTTCTGTATCAGAATACGAATATTGGCAATCCTCATAGTGACCAGCCAGGAAGATTGTCCCTTGAATATACACCTTCCACATTGCAGCATGACCCCCATGCCACTGATCCAGTTCCTTTGAGTCGCATTATGATCCTGTGGCTAATTGTAGCTAATTGTCAAAGTGCCTGGGCCCATGTCCAGTTCCACAGACAAGGTGGCCTTCCTGGCATCTCACCAGTTAGCGTCAATGCCATGGATGGACTTAATACAGTCTTCCTAAGAAGGCCTCTTGGGTTCTCCTCCTCCTTCTTTCTCTTCTCCTCTTTTTTCTATTGCCTTTTTAAAACCATGCTGGTCGCAAGGTGTGGGGGAAGACGTCTTTTATAGCCGGGCCACGATTTATTCTGAACGGATGCAGATATTAAAATACCTGACCTATTTTCCATCACTTGACTTCTAGCACAGGTCGCCAAGGGGGTGGAAGCGGGTTTGGAAGGGGGAAAAAAATATCCTTTTCCTCGAGCTTCACCTCCCCGTTATTGAATCTTGCTCTGTCTACACCAGGGATTCTCAATCTGTGGCCTGTGGGCCAGATGCAGCTCACGGCACCATTTCCTGTGGCCCTGCCACCACCTCCACCACACCCGGAAGTGCCATCTGGTGGAGGAAGGGCACAATGGCCGTCCGGCCCCCGGAGCGTCTGAGGGCGTGTGACCCAACGGCCCTCGGCTTGGAAAGGCTGAGAACTCCTGGTCTGCACGATCTTATGTTAAAAAGGAAAAGATGTTCTGGAAATCTCTCCTCCGTGTAACGGCTGCTTCTTATTCATTATTTATATAATGTCTTTGGCTTTACAAGATTAAGTGAGACAGGAGCCCGGGTGGAGACTCGCTGGGCTTCTTCAAACCGAGCTGACCTGGAGAGGGAAAGAAATATACCCCAAGGCCAGGGAGGGAAACAGAAGAAGGGAAACAGAGCAGTAGAAAATGGAATCAAGAACGGACTTGTTTATATGAAATTTGGAGCAGGGAGAGATTGCTTGTAGACGTGGAAGGGAGGTGAATGTCAAGAGCAGAAAAGGCTTGCTTACATCCACGCTGGCCGAGTATGTCTTCATATTGCTTTCTTTCTACCATGTTCAGGGCTCGTGATCTGTAAAAGCAGGGAGTCTGGTGGCTCCGGGTGGTTAAGAAGCCCGCCTTGTTAGCTAGAAGGCTGGCAAGTCAGCAGTTCGAGACCTGGGTGGATGGAGTGAGCGCCCGACTCTGTCCCAGCTCCTGCCAACCTAGCCGTTCGAAAGCAAGACATTGCAAGTAAATCAATAGGAGCCACTTTGGTGGGAAAAGAAGATCTTGGGGGGACATGAAAGGAGCCTCATTCGGGCGTCCCCTGAGCGGAGTTTCTCCTGCAAAAATCCTTCCAACCCAGAATAATTTCTGACATGAAATTATTATTATCTATAAAGGTCGAAAGCCAGTTGTATCCGACTCTAGGGTTCAGTGCTCATCTCTGTTTACAGCCAAAGAGCCAACGCTGTCTGCTTCTGCAGAAGTTTCCGTGAACATGTGGTGGGCATGACTAGATACTGGAGTGCACGGAACACTGTTTCCCTTCCCACTCAAGTGGACCCTATTTACGGTGAGGATTTTGTGTGCCAAAAGGGCGCAGGACCAGAACGTGACTCAGTGGCACTAGGGAACTGGATCAGTGGCACTAGGGGGGTTACACTGCGATGTGCAAGGCAAATGGAAGGCTACCCCATTGTATTGTTCCCAGGACAATCTTCATGGCAGACAGGAGGAGGAGGTGGGGGAGGAGGAGAAGAGGAAGAGGAAGAGGAAGAGGAAGAAGAAGAAGAAGATGACCAAGACCAAGACCAAGACCAAGACCAAGACCAAGACCAAGACCAAGACCAAGACCAAGACCAAGACCAAGACCAAGACCAAGACCAAGACCAAGACCAAGACAGAGCAGGAGCAGGAGCAAGATAATATAGATATATTGCCCTTTTGGTCTATTTAGCAAGCAATTTCCTTCCGACATCAGTGGAGATTTTGGGGCCACTTTAGAAAGAGAATTGAGCATTTCCTTTCTTTCAACTCCAGACATCTTTGTAAGTAAAGGTAAAGGTTTCCCATGCTCGAAAGCCAGTCGTATCCAACTCTAGGGTCCAGTGCTCATCTCTGAATCCTAGACTCGGCTACAACTGGCATTTGAGCAAGGGAAACCATTACCTTTCCTTACAAAGATGCCCGTAGCTGAAAGGAAGGAGATGCTCAACTCTCCTTTGTAAGTAGATGCTTGCAAATTTTCCTCATTCTTCACAGGAAAGAGCGTCTCGGCTCATCACAACAGCCTGTTGGAAGGTGAACCACTGAAAGATTTATCTCTCCTCCCGGAGAGCGAAAAGGCCAGCGCGTTCTTCATTATCATCCGGACTGGGGGCATGGAAAGCTAAGTTTTAAAGCCCTTGAGGGAGAGGCTGCATCATCATCATCATCATCATCATCATCATCATGGCATCATGACCTGTGTGGGCTGTGGAGAATGGCAGAGGCGCCTGGCGTACGGTGGTCCATTGGCGTTACGAAGGGTCGGACTCAACTGTGCGACTGAACAACAACATGCTAATTTTACCTTTGTATGTTATTATATGCTGGTGGTGCCTTTGACAAGGATAACGAAAGAAGCATAACCTACAAGAGCCATGATATGGGGAAACCAGACCACTGTGAACACACCTGGATGGGCCTTGCGTGGAAGACTACCAGGGAATTCCATGGCTCTCCTCCGGGTATGGATTCTCCATCTAGCTAGGGCTAGGAAAGGAGCTAAGCTGAAGCCTTGAAGAGCCGTTGAGAACACTCAAAGTTGGCAACGTTGGACGAGATGAGTAATTGTCTGACTCACACAGCTCCTTGCATTGCCAAATCATTGTTCCTTTCCTGAACGGCTCACAAGAAATCTCTTTAGCTAATGACACGAGTTCCCCTCCTGCACAGAACAAAATGGCTCTCCTGTCTGAGAGTCGCCCGACTTACTGAATGCATCGGCGGCCTCCAAGGTCACGTGAAGAACAGGCATGGTAGGGATTGTTCAGGTGTCTAAATCAAGCCAAGGAAACCACACCTGGACACAGTGATGTACAAAGTCAAGTAGTCAAGTCAATGGCCTACCTCAGCGATGGACAACCTTGGCGCTCCAGCTGTTCTTGAACTTCAGCTTCCAGAAGCCCTGATCAGCAGGAGGACTGACTTGGGCTGCTGGGAATTGAAGTACAAGAACACCTGGAGTGCCAAGGTTGGCCATCGTTGGCCTACCTGATAAGTCAGCATGACAAATCCCAGAGACCCAAAGCCAATGTCCCTGTCTCAGTTTAAGGTCAACAGCTGGCCAGGGCTTTGGGGAATTGACATGCAAGAACATCTGGGGACTCAAGGTTGGGAAACCTTGGCCTAGAGATGCAATGGCAAACCTTGGCACTCCAGGGGTTCTTGGACTCCAATTCCCAGAAGCCCAAGTCAGCATTCTTGCTGATCAGGGCTTTGGGGAATTGACATGCAAGAACATCTGGGGACCCAAGGTTGGCCATCACTGTACGAAAGACCAAAGATGGCGGTGGTGATGGGCAGACCTCTTGATCTCAACATCTGTTTGTTCCCTCTTGCCCACCCCATCTGCTTTAGCAGTCCTTGGGCTTCTACATTCCTTGGACGCTTTGCGGTAGGGCGAGGGGGAAGAAAGAGCGGAAAAGTTACAAACTCCGGGGCGAGATGGATTTGAATATTGGCTTTTCTTTTAGCTTCCCCTTTCTGGAACAATTCCTGTTAGCCTGACTTAGCATAGGAGATGAAGGGAAGCCGCTCCCTCGCCTTTTTGTTCCCTTTCAAATGAGGCGAGCCGATAAAATCAAAACGAGCAAGATAGAGATCAGCCACGTTAAGACAATGCTCCATACAGCTTTCCTAGGGAAGGAGATATTCCTGGGCTCTGCATTTCCATGGAAATGAACTCCGGGACATCTTCTCTCCCCGGCGAAGGCTGCTGGCGTCTACTCGTCTGTTTTATAATTGTTCTGTTCTCGTTTTATTTTAGTTGACGAAGGCAAGGGTACTCGTGGCTTCCTTAACATGCCGCCGAGAGAGAGATTGTACCAGGGCAGGGATGGAGATTAAAACATTCATGGCCCTCTCCCGCACCATTTGCTCTCCTGTGCAGACTTTCGAGAGGCCCGAACATGTTGTGCCGCGCGTGAAAAGGGCCTCAGACAACCCCTTTTCCGCCTTCTGCCGAAGCGCTCGACAATCGCATCATCTCCGAGTTTGCCATCGCTGTTGTTAATTATGCTTGAGTATAAGTCGGGATTTTTAGCACCCCCCCCCCAAGTGAGGTCCAAAAATGGGACTCGACTTATACTCGGGTCAATTTAAACACTCAAAAACATGCCCACAAAAGTCTACATTAATTCATGTGACTGCATTTTCCATGTATTTTAATTATTGAAACTCACAAGCAGCTGCTGCATTTTCTACCCCGATCTTTATTTTACTTTGTTTACTCTCTGGTAGTGTCAAGTTCAGGGTCTTCACCACTAAAGCCACGGCAGCATGAGAGGGAGGCAGGCTTCTAAAAGGGCAGTTCACTAAAATGATTTTTTAAATTGAAAATGAATACAGCAAGGGTGCCTAAACTACGGCCCGTGGGTGGCCTTTTGCTTTTCGAATGCCCTTGGGGGGAGTGAGGAGCCACATGAAATGGTGCTGTGGGCCGGATCCAGAACCCCCTGATGCAGATGTTCCTCTGAACTTTCATGATGGGGGAAAATCTGCTTCATATGTACTTAGTTTGTCACACAATGTTTCTTCTTCTTCTCCTTCTTCTTTTCCTCCTCCTTCTTCTTTTCCTGCTTCTTCTTCTTCCTCTTCCTCCTCCTCCTCCTCCTCCTCCTTCTTCCAATGAACCTGAGCCAGTTTGACATTCAGCTCTTTTTCCCAGGGAAAAAGGGGGGATAGATAACCCCCCCCCGGCCGAAGCTTTCCTCTCCAATAAGACTCCTTGAATCTCAAACTCCTTGTTTATGTCCCCAGTTTTAACAAATCGTTCTAGAGATAATTACAGATGGGGGCCCCTATTTATAGCCTGCCAGGCATTCTCTGAAGAGGAGCATTGGCTGTTCTGTACAACACATGTGGCTTTGATATAAATATAGACATTGGCTAATTATCTGGGAGCGGGAAGTTACCACAGGAATGCAGAGATGTAAGCAGAATTGCAGCTGATGGTGTGTGTGTGTGTGTGTGTGTGTGTGTGTGTGTGTGTGTGTGTGGAGGGGTCATTCCACTCGCCCCCCCACCCCACCCCACCCTCGGCAGTTGTTTCCATCGCCGCCACCACCTTCATCAACATCTGGAGCGGGAGATGATGAAACGAGGCAACCTGTTGAGGAAAAGATGAGGCAACGCCATACTTTGGAGGCGGTTAATGTTCCTGCAGGGGAAACCTCTTGGCATCTAGCCAGGTTATCTTGCTATGGTCATAGAGTAGACCCTACTGCCAGTGACTCAATGCCGAGCGTCAGGCGGCAGTTAACTAGCCTGACCACCCTGAGGACTAAGTGGCCTTGGGTGGTGAAGTCCACAGGGAAGGGTGAGGGTCCCCAAGTGGATGAAATCCCACTTGATGGAGGGAAGCAGCTTCATCCATCCTGGCCTCCTGGGGATGATGATGAGGAGGAGGACTTTGGGTTGCCAAAAGGGCCTCAGGACCAGCAAGTGACTTGTGGAACTGGATTCGTGGTATTATGGGGGCCATGCTGCGAGGCAGAAGGCAGATGAAGGCCAGGGCATTTGACAGTCTTCATGGCCGATCGCTACGAGGATCACGAGCAGGGAACTGGGCTGAAGCCTCGGTACTTTGTATGTTCAAGGACGGCACAAACGGTAGAGAATGCCTTTCCGAACACACACTTCTGCTCCTTGAAAGGAGAGAGTCGCACACCATTCAAAGCACAACTCCGATTGCTAAGCTACGGTGGAAAGGGCACAGACAAGGCTCAGCCAAATCTGGTGCAGGGCCTGGATGGATCAGCCCTTCCGTCTCAGCTTCTCTGCTCATTTAAAAGAAATGATGATGATGATGATGATGATGATAATTCCGTGTCAGAAATTATTCTGGGTTGAAAGGAGTTTTGCAGGAGGAACTCCACTCAGGGGACGATGCCCGAATGAGGCTCCTTTCATGTCCCCAAGATCTTTTCCCCACCCAAGTGGTCCCTATTGATCTACGTGCAATTTCTTGCTTTCAAATGGTTAGGTTGGCAGGAGCTGGGGCAGAGACGGGTGTTCATTCCGTTTACAGTACTTGGGTCTCAAACTGCCAGCTTGCCGGCCTTCCAGCTAACAAAGGGAGCTTCTTAACCACTGAGTCACCACACTTGCCTTGTTAGCTCAAAGGAAAGTTTAGCTGAACATTTTCCCAACAGGGTGGACGAAGCCAGGATTTATCGGCCGCCATCTCCACCACATGGCACTTCCGGGTGCGGTGGAGATGGTGGTGGTGGGGGCACGTGAAATGGCACCATGGGCTGCATCTGGCCCATGGGCTGCATCTTGAGAATCCCTGCCTTATGTCCAGGAATGGTGGCTGCTTTTCTCCCTCATCCCTCCCAAAGCCTTGAGATGCATAATTTATCTTAGTCTCAGCGGGTGAAATTAAGGGGAAACTTCAAAAGGCAACAGAGTTTCTCCAAGGGCCGGGCGCTCTTCCCAGGACCCGCTTCCTCCAAAGACCTCCTTTCTGGGCTTTGTTCTGGTCCTGCCATCAATCCGGGCACCAGCCAACCGCTCATCTGAGAAGAACAGGAGCAGGAGTGAAGCAATTTGTTCCAGATGGCCACGTGTGAGCGGCAGTAATTTGGTTTGGCGGTTAGAGGCGGCTGAACCGAGCCGTGCCGGTCCCTCGGCAACAGGTCTTGGATCCCTGTGGAGGAGAGAGAAAGAGAAAGGAAGGAAGGAAGGAAAAGGGAGAGTAACAGAAGGAGAGGGAATGTGGATCTAGTTTAAAAAGTGGGCACGGACCCGATGTTGATGCTAAAGGCCGCTAGTCCTCAGGGTGGTCAGGTTAGTTCACCGCCACCTAACACTTGGCGTTGAGTCACTGGCAGTAGGGTCTACTCTATTACCATAGCAGGATAGTAAGGGAACGGTAAAATTGAAGGTCACCCTTGCTTGAAAGCCCCAGAAGTCCAAGTCCCTGTGAATCCACATGAATGAATGCATGTATGCTGTGGGTTCACAGGGACTTGGCCTTCTGGGAATTGATGTCCAAGAATACCTGGAGCATGTCACAGTACACCCATTGGTGTGGATTCACAGGGACTTGGGCTTCTGGGAACTGAAGTCCAAGAACAGATGGAGTGCCAAGGTTGCCCATCACAGTAAACCTTTTTGTGTGGATTCACAGGGACTTGGGCTTCTGGGAAGTGAAGTCCAAGAACATCTGGGGACCCAAGGTTGAAACACACTAGTCCAGTGATGGCCAACCTTGGCCCTCCAGTTGTGTTCTTGGACTTCAATTCCCAGAAGCCCAAGCCAGCACTCCTGTTGATCAGGGCTTCTGGGAATTGAAGTCCAAGAACACAACTGGAGTGCCAAGGTTCACCATTATGGCTATATGAGTCTAAATAAATAAATAAGTACACAGGGTAGTCCATGCCTGCGAAGCCCAGTTGGAATTGAGAGATTTTGACCCTGGAAGGTGCAACTGAGCTGCAGACCCCCCAGCTGAACGGATGTCCTGGATTCCCAACGTCCCACCCCTCCTTTCACGGTGACTGAGTGGGATGGCTGTGGACAGTTTCACCGAGATTGCTTTCCGTCACATTTTCCTTGCATACAAATGCGCACCCAGCGACGGTAGTGGTGGCGAGCAAGGCATGAATCAAAAGGAAGCGGCACTATTCCGCACATGCACAAGACTTGGTAGAAAAATTGAGAAATCGTACTAACTGAAACAAATGTTGGGGCCGGGGGGGGGGGGAGGAATCATCTCCGCCCTGTTTACTTGTATGCTACTTTTCCACGGTTTAAAGTGACATTTATTTGTGTTTAAATGCTCTCCGTAACACCAAATTTCCTGCATAATGCAGCAACAGCAGTATTTCCAGCTGATCCAACATCAGTTACAACCCGGGATGTATATAATTATGCAAGAGGGGAAAATATCTCATGCTAATGAATATATTCTATTCATAATTCTGTGATGCCAAGTCAATTCTGATTTATGGTCACTGTTTTCTGGGGATTGAAGTCCAACACCCAAAAGTTGGAGGATATGTAGAGCAGGGGTTCCCAGCCTAAGGCCTGTGGGCTGGATCTGGCCCACTGCACCATTTCATGTACCCCCCATCCCTTCCAAGCAGGCATGTGCTGGTATATTGGGCAATCGGGCTTTGTCCCAGCCGGCCCTCCCCTCTGGCCATCCAATAGCAATGTATGGGGTTCTCCCCCCAACCCGCAAAGGGGCGCCCCCACTATTCCCTGTCCAGTGCCTTCCCATAGTACCCTGCACAACCCTGCCTCCAATGGAATTTGAGAAACAAAATGGCTCCCCCTCTGAAGCTGTTGGGACAAAATGGTCACCCCCATCGTCCAGGCAGGGCAAAATGGCCATCCGGGCCTTGAAGCTGACTGCGAGAGATAATCTGGCCAAATAATCCGGCCCCCAACCTCACTCCAGCTGCCCCCACACTGCCCCTGAATTTGGCCATGGGCTCATTTACAGCTGTAAATTAGTCCACAGCTGTTGTAAATGAATTTACTACAGCCGTAAATGAGTCTATGGCCGCTGTAAATGCATTTATGACAGCTGCGGACATCTTTTACGGCACCAGTCCGGCCCGTTCAGCTGTCACAGTGGGCTTGGTCCGGCCCACGGCCCAAAAAACATTGAGAGCCCCTTCCTTAAAGACTAACTCCTGTATTTCACTCTGAGCTTCCATGGAACCGAGTCCACTTTGCCAGGCCCAGGAGCTTCTTGGGGTTTGTTTCTCCGGGGAGCGAATTGCCTTCTTTCTCCCATCTTTCCCATCCGGAGGCTAACAATGCCAAAGCCGCTGAAGCCGGAGTAGCCACACAAAAGGCAACAACGCGGGAAGTGGCAAAGAGATTAATTTCTTCTGTAATGAGAAGGCAGGAATCCCTCCAGCAAAGGGGGGGGGGGCAGGGGGGGTCCCTGAGCGAGTCCTTTTTATAGAGACCTGCAATGAAAAATTGCCTGGGTTCCCCCCCCCCCCTTCACTCTCCCCCCCCCCCCCATTCTCCAGCCTTGGAGTGCAATTCAAATCTTGAGTAATGTTATGGATAGCTTGCCAGCAGTTCTTTCTTCCAGCCGTCAGATGGACGTTTGATGGATGAGGCGGCGAGTGGGTAGGGGAGGAGGGACGGCGGTGGCTCAGTGGTTAAGACGCTGAACCTGACTGGTGGGTCAGCAGTTCGAGACCTGAGTGCTGCACTGCAGAGTGAGCACCCGTCCTCTGTCCCAGCTCCTGCCAACCTGGCAGTTCAAAAGCAAGAAATGGCAAGGAGATAAATTGGCACCACTTCCGTGGGAAAGGTAAACAGCCTCCCGTGCACACCGTTGTTTAGTCATGCCCACCATGTGTCTGTGGAAATGTCTGCCGATGCAGACAGCGCTGGCTCTTTGGCTTTGAAACAGAGATGAGCACTGAACCCTAGAGTCGGATACGACTGGCTTTCAAGCAAGGGTGACCTTTACTTTTACTTTTCCTTTGTGGGGAAATGTCTCTCTTGTGTTTCCCTCTTCATAAAACAAAGCATGCACAGACAACAAGCCGGGGGGGGGGAGGGGGAACCCTTGCTGATAGTTAAAGAAGATACAAACAACCCATTCTGTGCTTCAAATGGTTAAATAGAGGCCCAGTCATTCTGGAAACTGCAGAGTTTTGTACAAAAGTGGCAACTTGGTGGGAAATGGTGAGTGAGTGTGTGTGTGTGTGTGTGTGTGTGTGTGTGTGTGTGTGTGTGTGTGTACATAGAACATTATTCTATTGAGAAATTCCTCACTAGCCATACGATCCACGCATGGGCGCATGAGACCGGGATACATAAAGGGCTTTCAGCCTAACTTCCTTAAGAGACCGCCTCACCCCAAGGTTTTCGACCTGTCCTTCGAGAGCAGACCGTAGAGGCTCCTTAATGGTCCCATCAGCCAGGGAGGCACCTCTCCCTGGGACCAGGAGGAGAGCCTTCTCAGGATCTGCTCCGGCCCTAAGGAACCTCCTGCCACTTGAACTGCGCCTCCAGGCAGATTTGCTCCCCTTCAGGAAGGCCTTTAAAAAGTGGCTATGCCAGCAGATGTGGGGGACAACAGGGCCCCCGATCCAGCCCTGCTGGCTTATTTAGCCCTGCCCGGGGTCCTTATTTACTCCTGCCCGGGTGTCCTTCTTTTTAAAATGGATTGGGAGGTTTTAGGGACGTTTTTAGATGCTTTTATCGTGTTTGGTTTAATTGGTATTGGGTATGGGCAGGGGAGGCAGCAAAGTCCAATTTATTGTGAAATTTTGCCACCCCAAAAAAGTGCCGCCCGGGGTGGGCCGCCGCCCCTGCCCCCTCTACACTACCCCACTGGGTATGGGTTTTAACTGACTTTGTGTGCTGCCTTGGGTTGCTTAGGTGAAAAGGGCAGTTATATATATATATATATAATCCAACAAACAAATAAATAAATCCAAGAAATAAATACATGCTCGCAACATTTTAATAAAATAAATGTCTTTATACTCAGAGAGAGATGGGGGGGGGGGGAAAGACCATGAAAGAAAGGTGGGGAAAATGTTCAGCCTGCCTTTAAAAAAAATATATCAACTTAATTTACATTTCCAAAACAAGTCCATGGATTATTTCAGTTGCGGTTTGAGAAGCCTGGAGGACTTTTTCTCCCCCTCCCCGCAGGAGGAAATCTTATCCGCAAAGGAGGTTAAATCTACCTACTGTGTTGAAGAGAAGTCACAGCAGGGCGGGAAGAAGACACATACCACGGGCAGAAAACGTCCCTTAGCAAAGAAAGGAAGATCTTTCCCATTGCTAGTGGTGTCAGAGAAGGGACATGTCGGGTTCTTTTCACTGGTGTATTTCAGCCCAGTATTTGGCATGAGGACTTCTTAATAATTTTGGTGAAATCAGTTATTTAGCTGTGGTTGTGCTGGATGGTGGATTCTGGGAAGTGTAGTCCAAAAAAGTAATTTTTCCAAGCTCTGTTCTTAGCCCATACCTGAATTTTTCCTCACCTATGTCCTTCCATCCATCCATCCATCCATCCATCCATCTTTCCTTCCTTCCTTCCTTCCTTCCTTCCTTCTTTCCTTGCTTGGCTGTTTCAATTGCAGTTTTCCTTCCTTCCTTCCTTCCTTCCTTCCTTCCTTCCTTCCTTCCTTCCTTCCTTCCTTCCTTCCTTCCTTCCTTCCTTCCTTCCTTCCTTCCTTCCAGACCTTTTCCTGCCTAACAATAATCCAGACTGTTTCACTGTCTCTGCCTTCTGCACAAGCTTTTGAACTAGACCAGGGGTCCCCAAACTATGCCCCACTAGCCAGATCTGGCCCATGGCATCAAATCATCCGACCTGCACCCATGCTCCGGCTGGTGCTTCCTCCGCCGCCGCCGCCGCCACCACCACCGCCACCACCGCCACCACCTCAATCCTTGTCCCCTCCGCTTGGCTTGGCATGTCCCTAACGGCGCTCCATAGCAGGCCGGATGTTGTAAGGGCGGTGGCGGCACCGGTCTGGCCCCTGGCTTTAAAAGACTGGGTGCTCCTGAACGAGACCGGCTATTCCAGAATGGGCTAAAACCACCAGGCAGATGCTTTAGAACAGAACCAGTTCATCCGTTCGGGATTTTGTTTTTTTAAGGACAAAAATTAAACCCTCTCCCCAAGCATATATAGAGGGCTTTTGTTGTTGTTTTAATTATTTTTCAATAGTAAATTTCCAAGCGTCAGCCTGATAACCGGAGCCGTTTCCGAAGGTTTACTCGATCCCTGGAACCTTCTGGACTTTACACTCTGACGGCATCGCCTTTGAGAGTCCATCGTCTTGTCAACGGCGCACTAAGGTGGGAAGCCTTCTTGTTTTCCTTTGCACAATTGAGTGTGCACGACAAAGACCGAAAACGGCAAACATCAACCGAGAGGAACATACAAGTATAAGAATGAACAATGATAAATAAAAACGTCCCCATACAAGAGACGTACACGGAACCGGCAAAAAGGAAATGAACTGTCCTTTTGAGAAGCGTTGAGTAACAATGACTTCTGTTGAATAACCCGGCCGGCTATTATGTAGGGCACACATAATACACCAAGCTGAACGCAACGCATTCATTGCTGAATGGCCCTTCGCAATCCACGTTTGCCAGGCAAATTTCTCCTGCCAGAGTGACAATTCAAAAATAAATAAATAAATAAATAAATCCCAAACACCTTTTGAACTGCAGCATTGAATAAGGGGGTCCAAACCATCTACACAACCAAGGAGATGTTGACGCAAACCCTTTGTAACCATTTAGACTTCTAGAAACCTGAGGCCATTAAAAATAGTGTGAAATTCCTGAAACAGAATCACTATCAAGGGGGATCAAGTACTATTTTTTTATATATGTAATATAAGTTACGTCATTCTCAGTGTCACAATGGCCAACCATCAAGGACGGAAGTGTGCTGCTGATCTTCGACTCCAGGAGTTCTCAACCGTTTTAATCCGGGGGCCATTGGATCACGTTCCCTGACAGCTTTGGGGGCCGGACAGCCATTTCGCCCTTCCTCCAGCACATGGCACTTCCGGGTGTTGTGGAAGCAATGGGGGCCCACATGAAATAGTGCCAAGGGCCACATTCGGCCCATGGGCCGCAGGTTGAGAACCACTGGTCTACTCACTGTTGGCCAAGCTTGGCACTCCAGGTGTTCTTGGACTTCAATTCCCAGAAGCCCAAGTCAACACACCTGATGATCAAGGTTTCTGGGAATTGAAGTTCAAGAACACCTGGAGTGCCAAGGTTGCCCATCACTGGTCTACCTCACTGGGGCTGTGGTGGCTCAGTGGTTAAGAAGCTCACCTTGTTCGCTGGAAGGCTGGCAAGTCAACAGTTCAAGACCCGGGTTCTGCATGCCAATTTAGCAGTTTGAAAGCAAAGAAATGCAAGTAGATAAATAAGTATCAGTTTGGCAGGAAAGGTAATGGCACTCTGAGCCCTACGGTGTCTAGTCATGCCTGCCACATGGCCACGGAAACATCTGCAGATGCAGGTGGCATGTCTTTGGTTGTCAACAGAGGTAAGCACCCCGAATTGGATAGAACTGGCTTTTGAGGAAGGGTGAACTTTCCCTTTCCCGAGTCCACATAGTTCACACACACCTGGAAATTATGCTGGACATAAAAGCCGTCGGCAGCGGCATTTCCCGGTTTTTAAAACGAAGCTTTCTGGTTGGACTGCCAGGCAGCCTGTGGGCAAATTGGAACCTGGGCAAGCGGTCAACACGGGTGTTCAAAGATTGCCAACACAACCTGGATGTGTAACATCTATAACCAGCTTGGCGGATACCTACGAGTTTTTAAATTCTGTGTAGTCAGCACATTGTTATGCAAATGTTTCATTTTGTCATGTTGAACTTTGCAGTTTATCATTAATTGGAATAACGATGAAAAACAAACAGCGGGGGACGGGCGAGGGAGAAGGGGGCGGACTTGAATTATGGTCTTCCTGGTTCCAGTTGCTGCAGGGAACTGGGAGGAAAACTGATCAACTGGTTGCCGTAAGACCGGTGAGACGGTCGGTCTCCAACCCAAAACCTTCACAGTCATTGGCCAACCAGTAAATGAGCCCCCATGGCTTCTGTATCCATCGACGTTCACACTGCATGTTGTTACCTGCCATTAGCCCCCACGTGAGCCTGTTGGTCTTGCTTTGAGGGACTCCAACCCTCAGCCTATTCAAGGTCCTCCAAGTGACATGTAGGGGAGGTGGAGTTCCTCAGCCATCTCCTCCTCCTTTGCTGTCGTTCCTTGTCCAGTGAGCTCCTTCCTCCATCTTCTAATCTGGTTTTGTTCTTGCCTATCCTCAAGAATGTTTGTTCTTGCCCTAAAGCTCTTCCTGGATCAGAGCCGGAGGACTTGAGGCTCATCTCTGCTCAGGTAATGCTGAGGGTCCTTCGCTTGCTTAGTTCTCTCGGCGTCCGCTGCTGCTTCTCTCCTGATCTTAGGTGCAGCGATACCCACAAGATGGTACATTGTCTCACCTGGTGTAGGTTTCAGGCACCCTGTCACTCTATGCATGGCTTCATTCATGGCAATGTCAACTTGTTTTACATGTGTGGATGCGCTCCATACTGGAGCAGCCAACGCTGTAGGGGCAAAGCTGATGAATACAGCATGGATGGTTGAGTTCCCCCATGCATATTTTGTGAGTTTCCTGATGATAAGCTTTGTTATCCAGGCAATACTGCTTAAAAGAGTATGGAAATGATAAGGAATGAGATTCCAGTTAAATTTAGGCATATCAGAAAACAACAACAAACGCTAATTGCTATATTTTTCAATGTGAGCTTTCGTGGATCAAGTCCACTTCATCAGACATAGGAGGCATACACTTCTATACACCAGATACAGAGGCATGGGGTGATTAATCAGGATGACAGATAAGTATGCAAATCAATACAGCTTCCTACAGCTGGCAGTAGCAGATGATCTTCTGGTTGTTATCCACATTAGCTCCACCTTTGAGAAGCTGTATTGAAGCCTGTGGAACAGCCTGCTTCATGATAGGGTGGCAGATGGGACATTCAGTGGAGGTAAAACTAGGCACCCATCTGCCAAGGTTAAGAGCATTGCCTCTTACACTGTCGATCTCTTATCCCAACCTTTTCCTAAGCTGCCCAAACTTATGTTTTCAAAAATAACTTCTGCAACAAAATTATCTGCTGTACAACAAGCTTTTTAACCGCTGGTGTTTAATTATGTATTTGCTGTGCTCTTAAATGTTGCTTTGCTTTAAGATATTTACATTTTGATGTGATATTTTAGCCTTCACCCTTTGCTTTTTATTGGTTGATTGGTTGGATCCTGCTTTGGGGGATTTTGAATGTTCAAACAGAGAAGTGAAAATCCTTGAAATATAGTTGGATAAATTAGGCAGCTTGCGATAGAGGGGGAGAAAGAGACAAGCAGAAAACATCCGCCATGAATTATTTGTTCCATTGGCTGGTCAGGAAAAAATGGGAAATGGCACTAAACTGGTAAAGAACTAGTTGCACTTTCCTAATTCATGGTAATTAATTCCATTTTTTGCAGTAATTTTTTTATTTAAAATGCCACTACCCATTTTGACTCTTGTTGGAACAATCTGCTTTGGCAGATTTCCTAGATCAGCTGGCAGGATAGGATGCTGGCAAACCATACCCTCTTGTGCCTAGTTCTAATCCCCTTCAGCTGGCGTATTGCACAGCTAGGTTGGGACTGCCCAGGAATCTGTTTTATTTATTTGAAAGATTGTGTGTGTGAGAGAGAGAGAGAGGGGAGGAGAAGGAGAGGGAGAGGGAGAGGGAGAGGGAGGGAAGGAGAGAGTAGGTAGGTAGGTAAGTAAGTAGGCAGGCTGGTTGGCTGGATAGTTGGTTGGTTGGTTGGTTGGTTGGTTGGGTAAGTAAATGAATGGTTGGTTGGTTATGTGAATAAGTGAATGAGTAGCTGGTTGGTTGGTCGGTCGGTCGGTCAGTTGGTCGGTTGGTTGGGTAAGTACATGAATGGTTGGTTGGTTGGGTAAATAAATGAATGGTTGGCTGGCTGGCTGGCTGGCTGGCAGGTTGGTTGGTTGGTTGCTTGCTTTTTTGTAGAAACAGGGACACAAAGGGAAACTTTTCAAAAGTCTTAACTAACTACTTTTACTACCCTGAAAACTAATTACATTTTGAAAGTAACTTCCTTAGCTTGCATTGGGTGGGATAACTCCCAAGAAAAGGAAGCCAGAGCAAAACCAAAACCAAACCCTTTCCCAAAACTACTCATTAATACTGACAAATGTCCCCCCCCTTTTTTTCTTGTTGTTGTTGGAAGAAGAGAAGGTTAAGAGACAACATCTGGAAGGATTAGGTGCCAAAACTGTACTTTCCCTCAAGAGCATTAAACGTGTGCTAAACAATACACTGGTTTGGATGCCAGTCTGTTTACTTTGGAACGTAGGTTGATTTGTTCAGGAACAAATGCTGGCCCTGTCTCACTCGAATGGGGTCTCCTGGACTAGTCTGCAAATTCACAGATTGGATAAACACAGCAGTGCCTATAGCCTTCCCATCTCCTCCTCCTCCTCCTCCTCCTCCTCCTCCTCCTCCTTCTTCTTCTTCGGATGCCATATCCATTCTGGGTATTGGTCATCATCTTGGCGATAGTCTTCCTGTTCTTAACTCCTGGGAACGGTTCTTCTGAGGACCTTCCTCACTAGTCTCTCAGGTTCTTCAGCCACGATGTCCGTCTATGTCCAGGGCTTCCTCCCTTCACCTTCATCAAGAATTTGAGACTAGGGAGGGTTAGGGTAGTGATGGCAAACCTTGGCACTCTAGGTGTTCTTGGACTTCAATTCCCAGAAGCCCAACTTCCCACTCCTGCTGATCACAGCTTCTGGGAATTGAAGTCCAAAAACATCTGGAACATGCATGCCACCAGGGGACATGATTCAGCTGAGACGGCAGCAGGCCTATTGGTAGTTGCAACTGTTCTAATGTCTGCATATAAAAATACATTCCCCAATGACTGACCATTTGAACAGCTATAGCACGCCTTATGTGATAGGCAAATTCTGATTTCTGATTTGGAATCAGTACCCTGATATCATGAAAATGACATGTGTTATTCCCGGGAGCAAAATCGTTGTTGTGGAGTGTTATCAAGGGAACGTAGAAGGTCATTGCTGGTGTCTGCTCAATTGTTGAAAGATCTCTCTCTTTCTCAGACATATAAGCACATGTCTCAGCATGGAAACACCCTCAAGCATCTGCCTTCGGCATCTGTGTGCTCCATCAGCACGCAAGCCCTACTAAAATGGTGCTTTATGTGCTGTTATGAGCAGTTCTCGTCCCGGAAATTGAAGCAAATAGCAGTAGGGAGGTGAAAAGAAACCCGGGGGGGGGGTGTCCCGCTGAGTTCTGCAAGGTAAAGGCCAAGCTCACCCTTGCTCAAAAGCCAGTCATATCTGACTCTAGGGTTCAGTGCTCATCTCCATTTATAGCCAAAGAGCCAGCGCTGTCTGTGTCTGCAGAGGTTTCCGTGGTCATGTAGCAGGCATGACTAGATACCGGAGTGTACCGAACACTGTTTACCTTCCCACCGAAGTGGTCCCTATTTATTTACTTGCAATGTCGTGCTTTTGATTTGCTTGGTTGGCAGGAGCTGGGGCAGAGACGGGCGCTCACTCCATCGTGCAGTACCCAGGAATCGAACTCCGACCTTCCAGCCATTGAGTCCAGCTTAACCACGAAAGGCACTGCAGTCCTGTCCGTCTCCCATAACACTTTAATTCTGATTTTTTAAAAAACCCTTTATGAATAATCTCTCTCCTCTTCCAAGAGATTGGTGTGTCTTCTGAGCAGGTGATCTCTCCACCCCAGTCTGGCCAGCTCCTTCTGCTCCTTCTCCTCCGTCTTCCAAGACGGTGAGAGATGCCCATCCATCATTCGGACAACCTGGCAGCCTTCCTGGGACTTTGTGTTCTGGCTGTCCGGTGCGAAGCCTGTTCCCGGAATTGACAATCGGGGAGGAAAGCTGTGTGGGTATTTCGAGGCAACAACCGAGCTGCAGCAGGCCCGGAACATCCCGGAGAGGACCCTTTTCGGCTACACACTCCATTCTCCCCCAGCAGTTCTTGAAGAAGGCCCCGTTTTCCTTGGCTTCAACAGAAGTTGACTTGGTGTCTCAACAAGGGGAAGGTCCCTCTTGGTCAAAAGCCAGTTATGTCCGACTCTTTCTCATGAAGTCCAAGAACATCTGGGGACCCAAGGTTGAGAAACACCCTCGGGCCATCATGGTGAACCTTGGGGCACTCCAGGTGTTCTTGGACTTCAATTCCCAGAAGCCCAAGTCTCTGTAAATCCACATGAATGGGCAGTAAACCCATTTGTGTGGATTCACAGAGACTTGGGCTTCTGGGAATTGAAGTCCAAGGTTCTCCATCCCTGCATGACGGAATAAGCAACCGCCGTCTGCCCCAGTTCCTGCCAACCTAGCCGTTCGAAATCCAGAAATTGCAAGTAGATAAATAAGTAAACAGCATTCTGTGCACTCTGGTGTATAGTCATGCCTGCCACATGACCATGGAAACACCTGTGTGGAACAGGAAAAGCCACTCTTTAACTATCTCACTTGGCATTAGTGTTCCTATAATTGATTCTGACTTGATGGCGTGAAACAATAATGGCTTTTTAATGGGAAGTCAACGGACTCCAGGATTCGGTTGAAATTACAATTTGGCCATTCAAACATCAGCCTAATGTCACCCAGACGTCGTCGGAGGTGGCTTTATTTAACTCACCTCCACATCCCAATTCTTCGCCTTCCTAATGATTCTCCCTGGAAATAAAGAAAATTGCCTGTAACCTGTTTTTTAAAAAATTCCCCCCAATTCTATTCACTTCACAGGCACATCAGACCCGGGTTTTACCTGTCAAGTTACTCAGAGAAGTCGATGCACTGGTGTATTTCACACACACACACACACACACCCTCACCGTGCAATGAAACAATTTTATTTTTCCTCTTCATTTTAAGGAAACGGCCCGTAACGTTGCCGTAATGTGGCATAACTTATTTTTCTCAGGCAAACCGCGTCCCTGCAATTGCCTCCCTCGCTATTTGGCAGATTTCATTTTGCTGGTAATCATATGCATGGCAATGCTGAGGAGGGGGGGGCGGAAAGGGGGGGCGGAGAGGAGGAGGAGGCAAATAGGCCGGGGAAAGGAAGAATAGCAGAGAACACAAAACATAGAACCAAGTCGGAAGACAAACAGCACTCTTGACATGGCCTTAGCCAACCTTCCTGCAAAGATATGCCTGAAATCCTGGGATGGGAAAGTATTCGCCAGGATTATTTCCCCTCTGTGTTGACACATCCCTCTTCTTCTTCTTCTTCTTCTTCTTCTTCTTCTTCTTCTTCTTCTTCTTCTTCTTCTTCTTCTTCTTCTTCTTCTTCTTCTGCTTCTTCTTCTTCTGCTTCTGCTTCTGCTTCTGCTTCTTCTGCTTCTTCTTCTGCTTCTTCTTCTTCTTCTGCTTCTGCTTATGTGACTATGTTTACTGAGCTGAGTATTTGAAAGTGATGACAAGTTTATGTGGTTCACCTCGGCAGATGGTTCTGTAGTAATAATTTTATCAATAATAAAAAAAAATCCTCCTCCTCCTTCTTCTTCTTCTTCTTCTTCTTCTTCTGCTTCTACTTCTTCTTCTTCTTCTTCTTCTTCTTCTTCTTCTTCTTCTTCTTCTTCTTCTTCTTCTTCTTCTTCTTCTTCTTCTTCTTCTTCTTCTTCTTCTTCTTCTTCTTCTTCTTGTTCTTGGAGGTGGAGGTTCATTGGATGAGCTGGTGAATCATTCTCGTGGAAAAGAGTTTTTTCCTGGGTTTTCAGAGGGGTTGCCCCCCAACTTTGGGGGGCAGCTGAAATCTGAAATCCCTGTGCATCCAGGGAGACATCTCCCATCCAGCTGCACCTTCGGGTGAGGAAGATGTCAGTGGATGAAATTTCAAAGTCGCTGAATGGAGTTTCTGCCGAGCATATGGCAATGGACGCTCAGGATGGAAAACAGCCTCGGTTATGTGAGTTAAAAGGGGACCCTGCACACCCTGAAGGGGTAGATGAAGACCCTAGTTTATCAGGGGAGGGTCTTCCCTCCAGAAGTCTATTAAAAAGTCACCCCCAAACCCATTGGGAAAGGGAGGGAGAGACCGTGAAAAAGGCCCCCCCTGCTGAGGCCTTCCAGTCTGATGGATCCCCGGCCTGTAGTAGTCTGCTTACCCAGGAAACCCAAGAGGACGGAAGGGTATGGAAAGACGCTACTAAGGAGCGGATGTTTTCATTTGGGAAAACTGCTGAGGCCTTCCAGTCTGCTGCATCCCCAGCCTGTAGTAGTCTGCTTGCCCAGGACACCCGGGAGGATGGAGGGCTTTGGAAAGGCGCGGCTCAGGAAGGGATGCTTTTGTCTGAGGAAGCTTTTATAGACTCATTTCAAAGTGTGGGCCCTGTAGTTTCAGCAGAGGAGCTGTCTGATCTTACTCCTTCTTTTGAAACCCCGAATGAAGCAGAAAGAAATGAGGGCCCTTTTGGACAATATTTAAAGTGCTCCTCTACAGTAAGAGAAACAGGATCGATCCCAGACCTGAGACTGGATCTGACTGTTGTTGATGAATCCTGTGGGTCTCCCCTGTCCCTGGGACCCACAAGAAATAGTGCTGAGGCCAAGAGGGATAAATTTAAGAAAATTAAAAAAAAAGCCAAGTGGACAGATTGGGCTGAATGGAAAAGAGACCGATCCCCTCTTAGTGACAGAGATGGAGAGATGAGTTCTGGATATTCCCCTCTTGTGTCGGGGGAGGAAGATGGGGAATTGCAATCTAAGGAAGGAGGGGGAAATGACTTTTATGCTGACACAGAGGAGGACTATTTCTGCTCAGATGAAGATGGCAGGAAGTCTCGCAAAAGGGGCAGGGGACAAAAAGAGCCCAAGAGGTCCAGGGAAAAAAAGATTATGGATCTTTGGACCCAACAATTAAACAAGGACTATCGTGAATTTCAAGACTGGCTGTATGAGCCCCCTTGGGAAGAAGATGACTTGCTGAAGCTTTGGGGTTTTGTAGTTTACCGTATGGATTACAATCGCATCGACTTGAAATGTGTCCTTAGGAACTGGACCCAGAAAAAGCATTTTGACTCTTTGTCTTCTCTACAACAAGAGATTGTAGATTTCATGATGGGGAAAGATTTTGAAGACAAAGAAAGGGGACACTATGTAAAAACCTTGACTCTCAGTCTTTTGGAACGACTTTTGAGAAGAAGGAAATCAAAAGTTTGCGATGTTCTGACCCCAGATTGGTTAACAGAATCTCAACTGGTCAGGCTTTTCTCCAGACTGGAAAATTACTGGTGTGGTAAAGGTAGTGGATTGGGAACAAAGGACACTAGGATGAGAGGGAACTGGGATACCTCAGCTATGCGATTTCCACTGTTGACTGTGGAGGAGATGGCAGATTGGATGAAGTGCCTGAAGGAAGCTTTGGAGGGTCGTGTCCAGAGAAAAATGGATGGCTTACAGTTGCTGGAAGCTGGAGGGTTAGGGCCTGGACTGGAGCAGTGGAAAGGACTCGCCTCAGAGAAGGAGAGCCAAAGGAGGTGGCAAGATGAGAAGTTGGGAGAGATAGCTGGATTTGATGGAAAGGGGGTCTCTTCTCTGGTTGAGCCTGTGCAAGCGGGTCAGGTGATGGAAAATGTTCAACAGAATTTGGAGGCGGGGGAAGGGTCACCCTTGCTCTTTTCAGAGGGAGATGAGGGAAGGGATGAAGGGGAACAGGAAAGTAAGGAGGGTAGGGAGATGGAATACCAAAAAGAAGGGGGTGGAGAGGGAGGAAAAGACGGAGAACCAGTTCTGGGTGAGGTTTGTCCCATGCCAAGTCCTTCCTCTCCACCGAGGAAGAAAAGGGGGAAAGACAGGAAAGGAACAGAAAGCAGACCGGCTAGCCATACTCTTGGCCATATAGATGTCACTGGAGAGGGAAGGGACAATGGAAATGAAACAGGGCAGGTAGAAGACTGTCAGGAGGGGGCTGGGGAGAAGGACAAATCAGGTACTGGTCCCCCTCTGGATTCATTTCAAATGAAAAGAACAGAGGCTAAGAGGAAAGAGGTGGATGAAACTAGACCAGACTCTGACATACAAAAGACTGGACCTAAAAAAAAACTGACCTGGACTAGGGGGAAGAAGACTTCTGAAACAGGCCTTGAGTTGGAAGCGGGTGGAGGGATGGGAGAACTGGAACTGGAGGAAGGCTTCCCTAATGTGGGGGGTGGAGGTGTTGTACAAAGAAAGGGGAAGACCCTCCACCCACCAGGCCTAACAGATCTTTCTGTGACACATGCTAGCCTGGGCAAAGGCACGAGTCTCCACGAGGATACGCTAATCACTGAGGAAAGGGGAAGGAATGAAGGAATTCAGACGGAAGCTAGGAATTTGGCTGGGGTTAGAGGGAGGCCTCCCAGGATGAGTTACGCTTCTGTGGCTACATCTGGAGTGGGAAGATGGGGTGGTGGTTTGGGTGGGAGGAGGGAGGATTTGGGAGATGTAATACAGGACGAAGAAATGTTAGATGCTTACTACCAGAGTCTGCCAGAGGAACGGGATGAAAGGCAGAGATATGTAATAAGATTGAGGTACCGAGGGGTGGAGGAGAAGAAGGCCACAAGGGAATATGTGGAGGAAACTATCATGCTGAGGTTGTTGAACTACCCACTTTCCGATGTGTTAGCCATTATTGTGCCACCTGGGATGAGGGAGATTGATATCTGTTTTCCTAGCGAAAGGAATTACCAAAGGTTCTGGGACCGATGTAGGCTGGCCCTGGTGAATGGCGATAACCCCTTGGTTGAATATGATGTGGTGCCCCTCTTCAGGGGGGAAACAAAAGTTGTGACGGTGGCTTTTAGGACAACGGTGATCCCAGAACAAGATGTGGCTCTGTGGTTGGGCCAATACGGGAAAGTTCTGATGGCCCCCCAGAAGAAAACAGATAGTAAGGGAGTTTGGACAGGAGAATTTAGAGCTGTGGTTGCTTTGGAGAGAACTGGAATAGGGGGAACCTTTAGGCACTTACCCAAATATTTCTTTCTGGGAGTAGATCGGGGCTGTACACGATATGCTGGCCAACCCATGGCATGTTTTCAATGTGGTGCCTTTGATCATATCCGAAGGGACTGTATCACTCCCTTATGTTCCAAGTGTGGGGTGAGGGGACACTCCACTCTACGTTGCATTAAGAGGGTGACTTGTAATCTGTGTCGGGAGGTGGGGCACCCATACGCTTGGTGTCCAAGCTCCTTCTACAATATAAAGGACCCAGGGAGATTGAGTGAGGCGTTAAAGAGGGCAGAAGAAGGATTGCGAAAAGACTCTGAGCATGAAGTGGGAGGGAGATCAGCAGGGAGGAAGGAGGCAGAGGAAGGTCTGCAAAAAGACTCTGTTTCTGAGATAGGGAGGAGATTGGGAATGAGGACAGAGCCAGGAGAGGCCTTGCAGGCTGTGCGACTTTCGGAGGTATCACCTGGCTCAGAGGAGGGAAAAGAGGAATGGCAGGTGGCAGGAAGGAAAAAGCGGAATAAAAATGTCCGAATAGCAGGAAGGAGAGGATCGGAAAGGGGGAATGTGAATCTCAGTAATTCTTTTGCTGTGTTAGCTGAAGAGGAAGGCCGAGAGGAACTGATGGAGGTAGGAAATGATAGAGAGGAAGTAATAGGAGAGGGAGGGGAAAGAGAAATCAGGAAAGAGTCGGCAGGTGTGAAAAAGTATAGTAAAATTCAGGCTACACAGGAGGAAAGATCAGAGGTTGAAGGTTGGAGTAAGGGATTACAGGAACTCACCTATGAGGAATTGAAGGTGGCAGAAGAGGATCTTTATAGGAAAAGAGAACTGGGTGTCAAAAGGATAATAGAAATAAAGGAAAGTTATAATATGGAGGAAAGGTTTATCCCTACAGAGAAAGATAGAGAAGAACTTCGAACAATACACCAGAAAGACAGATTGTATACAATTAAGTTGCAAGTGGTGGAGGAAGAAAAGGAGAAGGCTTCGGAGGAGGGGAGGAGAGTGGTGGGAACGGAGGAGATGGAAATAATGTTTGCAGGGTCTTTGGGGGATCCCGGGGGGAATGGTGCATCAGGGTGTCAGGAGGATGGGGGAGGGAATCAGGTTCCTCCCAGTGTGTCCTCTAACACCGACCCACCTACCCACCTTACGCCGGAGGTCAGTTTGCATTCTGACTCCAGAGAAGGGATGGGAACCTCACCTAGTAGGACTACACCTCACTCTGACAGTGAGGGGGTAGAATCAGAGACAGGAGTAGAATCAGGTTCAGAATTAGATTCTGAAATGGAATCTGCGGTGAATGAATTAAAGTGATGCATTGTGGATTTTTTAATGCAACAAAATGGATAGTAAGGACCAGAGCATGGGTGCAGCTTTTTCGCTCGCTACGTGGAACGTCCACGGTTTGAGGCAGGCGAAGAGATCTAGAGAACTATTGTCTTCTTTAGCCTCTTTAAATGTGGATGTGGTGGCAGTACAGGAGACCAATTTCATCTCTGAGCAAGACAGAAGCAGGGCACAAAAAGTGTGGACCTGGGGACCATCCTTGTGGTCGTATAATGAAACGGGCAGAGGAGGAGTAGGGGTGTTATTTCGACAGAGACATGATTTGAAGATCGTCAGGAAGGTGGAAGCAGCACCAGGGCATCTTCTTGTGGTGGATTTTGATTTGGAAGCATTTAGCCCTAAAGGAGTAAAACAAGCATTTTGTTGTCGCCTGTGCATATTGTATGCTCCAGTGAATGCTAAGTTAAGGAGAGAACTGTGGCAAACATTGAAGGACTATACAAGGACGGGGAGGAAAATGATAGTGATGGGTGATTTTAATAACAGAAGCCGGGTGGCTGACAGATTTGCAGTGGTTCGGACAAGGACAAAAGAAAGGTTGATAGGAGGAGAACACCCTTTAACAGCAGAAGAGAAAGAGTTAAACCAGATGTTGGCACAAGATCTCGGTTTGAGGGATGTTGGCTTGGAGAGAGAGAATGAACTGGAATATTTTCCAATATGGGAAAAGCGGGCATTTCACAAAAATTTCCCAAAAGTGGATGGGGTCTCCTATACGTTTTTTCATCCGCTGTTCGCCAGTCGCATAGACAGGGTGTGGGCCGTAGAGGAACTTTGCCCTGAGCGGGTAAAAGTGGTGCTCACCCCTTGGTCAGATCACGGACTTTTGGTGGTGCATTTGAGAAAAGGAGAAGCAGTCCCTCAAGGCAAGCCTGGCTGGAGGATGCCTGTGGTGCTGTTAAGGAACGTTTTCTGTAAGGAGGAGCTTGAAAAAGATTTGAAGACTATGTTGGCGATCAGAAAAGGGGAAACAATGGAGATAGGTTGGTGGGAAGGAGTGAAAAAAGAGCTCAGGAGACGAGCGACAGGGCTCCAAATGGGGGCAGACAGGAGGGACCTGAGAAGGTACCATGAGGCCTTGTACAGATATCTAAGGGCCCATTCTTTGATGTCTCAAGGATTTCCCGTGGAAGCCAGGAGAGTGAGGGATTTGAAACAGGAACTTAGAGAGTTTCAGCAATTGCAAAGGAAGAAGAGGATGGAAGCAGAGCAGGCTAGGACCAGGGGCCCGGTGATAGAAAAAGGGGAATGGGAAAAAGACAGGATGCCAAGGGGGAAACGGGAATGCATGGCTGCGTTACGTGACCCCCAAACGGGCGAACTGAGTTCAGATCCACAAGCTATCTTGGAGGTGGTGGGACGTGCTTATGAAGATCTGTATCGAGGGAAAGTATTAAATGCGGAGGAGATGGAAGGATTCTTGAAGAAAGTAGACAAGCATAGGTACGGTGAACTTTCAGAGGAGGAAGTTCTAAACATGACTGCTCCCATCTCTCATGAGGAAGTGGCAGCTGCTGTGGCAGAAGGCAGGTCTAACTCTACTCCAGGACCCGATGGGGTGCCTTATGCGTATTACAAAGAATTTAAGGAGCCCGTGTCAGAAATCTTGGCGGCTTGTTTCAATCATGCTCTGCAGAAGGGAGAACTTGGAGATACCTTTTACAAAGGAACTCTGGTTCTGTTGCCTAAAGAAGGAGATCTGACTAATCTGGCTAACTGGCGACCTATAACCTTAACTAACGTAGATTATAGGTTGCTGGCAAAGGTGTTGAATAGAAGGTTGACTAAGGTAATGGGAAAATTGGTGGCGAAGGGTCAAACGTCATCTGTCCCCGGGAGAAAGATGACAGAATCCCTGGGGATCATTCGGGAATTTTTTGAAGGAGCAGGACAGTTCAGGGAAGAAAGAACTCTCCTGCAGATGGACCAGTCCAAGGCCTTTGATAAGGTGGACCAAACTTATCTATGGAGGGTGCTAGAGCTGAAGGGAGTTCCGATGCAATTTGTGGCATGGCTGAAAAATCTGTACAGTCGGGTCACGGTGCAGCCACAGGTGAATGGATGGAAAGGGGCAGAGATCCCCATTCGTTCTGGGTTGCGTCAGGGCTGTCCGCTGAGTGCAGCACTGTATGTGCTGGCATTGGATCCACTTTTGACACTGATAGAACAAGACAGCCGGATCGGGGGATTCCTACCTTTTAGGAGGGACCTCGATGGTAGGGAAGCAGATAGGAAAATCAAATTTGTTGCCCACGCTGATGACGTTTATGTTTTTACATTGGGAGAGCAGGAGTTGGATCCAGTGGAGGAATTATTAGAGGGTTATGGGAAGGCTTCCGGAGCTCTCATCAATGCCACAAAAAGCAGAGTGTATATTTTGGGTGGAAAGACTGGAGAACTCAGGGGAAAGACACTAAAAGAAGCTTTGAATGGGGATGGAGACAATATAGGTAGCAGGCAAAGTTCAGTCAAGATCTTGGGCATCCTGTTCACTGTTGACCCCAATGGATGGGAAGAGAATTGGAAAAGGTGGGAAGAGGGGGTGGAGAACCGACTGGAGAGGTGGAAACCCTGGAGGCTGAGTCTCTACAAGAAAGTACAGTTCTTCAAAACTTATTGTATACCGGTGGCAAATCATGTGGCGGCTGTGTATCCCCCTCCTCAGAAACTTATGGATAGGGTGATGGGAAGAGTTTTTGTTTTCTTGTGGGGAATGAAGGTTTTCCCTCTCCCTAGGGCAGTGGCGTACCGCTCGGTAAAAGAAGGTGGGTTAGGGTTGCCGGCTCTCGGACCTCTTTTCCTAGGTGCCTTTTTGGCCAATAACTTGAAACAGAAGACTAATGAGGGAGAATCCCGACTGATCGGTGTGCAAAGTGACCTATGGCAAAGCAGAGGTTGGGGGAAACAGTGGTGGGAGGAGGAACTCCGTTCTCCCAGATTGACCAGTGCTTCGAAAATGGGAATGAGGCCGTACGTTAGAGATATGGCAGAGGGAGTCAATCGTTGGGCGGTGAGGGCAAACACACTTAAGATTGCAGATACAGTGAGGGAGTCAAAACGGGTTATTTACACTGAGGCCGTAGAGGAAAGAATCGCTAGGCCATTCAGGGAGAAGTGGGCTTCTAAAACTAATCTGCCGGAATATCTGCAGCCAGGGGAGGAGGACTTGTCTGTGTTTAAAGATGGGAATATACCCCTCTGTCTGTGGGAAACAAGGTGGAGGGCATATCATCAGGTACTTAATGTAGGAGCGACCTACCCATGGAAAAAGGAAGAGGAGCAGCAGTGCAGGAGGATAAGATGCCAGAATGTTAGAGGTGGGATAACAGACCAGAAACCCCCGAGAGAAACCTGTTCGCATTTTGCAAATGAATGTCCTTCATCGCAAGAAGTCTGGGGAGCTCTGGCAAGTAAATTGGACTGGCCTTATTTAAAGGAACAGAAAGCAGAGACGATTCTATCGGGGACAGAGCCAGGAAAGGGGTGGAAGGGGCCGAGAAAGAAAGGGAAACTGGAGAACTGGAAAGTGCCCTGGTCCTTGGTTCGATTAATCAATCTGTTTGCCTTAAGCGCTCTGATGTTCCAAAGGGGACAGGAAGGGAAGACGGGAAAGGTGGCAGATCCCAAACAAACGGTGGGCAGTTTGGTGGCAAGGCTCAGAGTATATGCTAAAAGAATGATGGTGAGACAGAAGGAACCCGACAGATACAAATGGTGGCAGTGGTTGACAGAAAGAAATTTGGGAATAACTTAGAATGTTAAAAGTTAAGTTTCATGTAAATGACAGTATAATTGTAAATATCGTTCTTTTGGTATTGTATATAATGTATATTTCCTTCCACAATCACTATGTATGTAACTATGTTTACTGAGCTAAGTATTTGAAAGTGATGACAAGTTTATGTAGTTCACCTCGACAGATGGCTCTGTAGTAAGAATTTTATCAATAAAAAATTTCCTTCTAAAATTTCCTTCCTCCTCCTCCTCCTCTTCTTCTTCTTCGCCCCCACCATCTGCATCTTGGTCAACCCAATGCACGTTGGAATGTCAGATTTGCTTTTTGTAGAGATAAATAGCAATAAACAAACCTCCATAGACATGAAAGGACAGGTTTGGTCCATCCCTGCCGGAGGTTGCCTTGGCAGCAATGGCCGCCATTGTACCCTCTCTTTTTCCGCTCCCCTTCCGAAGCATTTGTGCCTTCAGAACGGCAATCAATTAGCACCAAATGAGGTTTGTTTGTCAAAGTCCACCCGAGCTCCCCTCCCAAGGTAGCCCTGGTCTCCCGGGGGTCTCGCTCCTTCCGCCTCTGGCAGTCCTTTTGTTCGGACCCTCTGCAAACATTTCCATCTCTTGCTGGGAGATCTCTTGTTCTGGGATATGCCAGTGTTTGTTCCAGGAGAGGAAGGTTGAAATCCCTCCGTGCCTTAAAATGCCACGTTTCCTGGCCTTTAGGGGTCAAAATGTTATGTTAGCTGGGCAGACGGAGGCGTCTCAATCGTCCAAGCAATAAGATCAAATTTCCCATCATTTAGAACAGGGGGTTCCAAACCATGGCCTGTGGGCCAGACCCGGCACGCGGCACCCTTTTATGTGGCCCAGAAGTGGAAGTGGATGCATTTACGGCAGCTGTAAAGCACCCGAGGCTTTTGTAAACATGTTTATGGCAGTCACGGGTGCGTTTTACGGCAGCTTTTACAGCGAGGGGAACCCCCAGTCCGGCCCACTAAGTTACCCACAGCGTAAAAACATTGGAAACTCCTATTTATTTATTCTATTTACAAGGACTGCAGTGCATCAAGTGGCTAAAAAGCTGACTGGGAGGCGGGAGGGCAGCAGTTTGATTCCCGAGTACTGTAGGACGGAATGAGCTCCTGTCTCCATCCCAGCTCCTGCCAACCTAGCAGTTCGAAAGCAAGAAATTGCAAGTCAATCAACAGGGACCACTTTGGTGCGAAAGGTAAACAGTGTTCCGTGCCTGCCACATGACCACGGAAACGGCTGCGGAAGCAGACAGCGCTGGCTCTTCAGCTTTGAAACAGAGATGAGCACTGAACCCTAGAGTCAGATATGACTGGCTTTCAAGCAAGGGAAACCTTTACCTTTACTTTATTTTATTATATTTATACCCCACCCATCTAGGAGATTTTCCTACTCTGGGCGGCTAACCGTTAACGTCCTCAGTTCCAGGAAACACGCATGTCACACTTACCGGCCGGTGGTGTGAGGCGAGGGGGTCACTCACAATGGGTCTCCAGGTATATATAACTCCAACCCCAATGTGGCAGGAAATTGATCGTTTGATGGCGAGAGTTTGAATTTATTTTAATGGTGTGTTAATATAATACACAATCTGTAAATTTTAAAAATCCGGGACTTTAACAAGATTTTTATTGAACCTGCCGGGACAATTTTTCCAACCTTGAATCCGGGACCGTTCTGGTTTTCCGGGACATGTGGCAACCCTACACCCATCAGTCTCTCAATGGGAATCGTCTCAGGGTTCCCTTGTTGACAAACCAGACCAGGATTTACATCCCGACCTGCTCTTTAAATGTGAGTAAGGTGGGTGGGGGGGAACGTTTTTGCCGATTTGCACACCTTTTACTCCTTCCACCCACCGGATTCGTTCCACCTTGGGCTGGTAGAGGAAGAGCTTTGTCTGTCGAACGGGGAAAGGGTGGCGATGACGGAGATAAGGCGAGAGGTGGAAAGCATCAAAAAGGGTGCGTTTGGTGCCAGATGAAAGCGGAGCTGCACAAAACAGGAAACCCCTCGCAGCCTTCCGGAGCTGAGTCTTTGGGGGGGTGGGGAGGAACAGCTAAACTTTGATGGGATTAAACGGTTTGATTAAGCTAATAGCTTGCTTGGCCTGGTAATGGACTGGCTTTTGAAGGCGGCTTATGAGCAGAGCAGAGCTGGGAGTGAAGTGGGGGTCGAGGCCATTTGTAGGAGAAACGTCCTTTCTATGTCTCTGAAAGGAGCGGTGGGTTTAATTCTCCACGGAGGGGCCACTAAGGGTTAAGGGGCCGCCGGTGGCCTCGTGGTTAAGATGCTGGGCTTGATGACTAGAAGGTCAGGGATCCGCAACCTGCGGCCCGTGGTCCAAATGTGTCCTGCAGCACCATTTCATGTGGCTCCTACAACCACCTCCACCACATCCGGACGTGCCCTGTGGTGGAGGAAGGGCAAAATGGCCGTCCGGCCCCTGAAGCTGCCCGAGGGAATGTGGACCCGGCCCGCAGCTTTGAACGGTTGGGCGCTCCTGCTCTTGGCTGTTCTCTTGCGGAGGCCGAGATGCCAATGTTCTGGATGAAAGCAAAGCCCGTCCGAAGGGAGACGAAGGGTTGGCTTTGAAGCTTCCCTTCCGGAGGCCTGGCTTAGAGAGCCGGGAATCAAAGAGCCTCCAGCCGTGCTTCATGCCGCGCTTGTCTGGGAATGAGCACCAGTTGAAACTCAGGACTGGCGCCGAGTCAACCGGCAGGTCCCCCCAGGAAAGGCCTCTACTGCCCATCTCCTTCCTACCCATCCTTTGCACATGGAGGTCAGTATCTGACTAGGGTTCAGTGCTCATCTCTGTTTCAAAACTGAAGAGCCAGCGCTGTCTGCTTCTGCAAACATTTCCATGGTAATGTGGCAGGCATGACTAGGCACCGGAGCTTACGGAACGACCTTCCCACCAAAGTGGCCCCTATTTATATCTTTGCAATGTCTTGCTTTTGAACGGCTAGGTTGGCAGGAGCTGGGATGGAGATGGGCACTCATTCCATCATGCGGTCGCCAGGAATCGCACTCCGACCGTCCAGTTGTCAAGTTCAGTGTGTCTTAACCACTTCAGTAAAACTCTGCTCGGGAAAACAGATCAGCACCTTGGAGAGCACCAGGTTTCCCCTGCACTGGCATTATGGGTGAGTCAGGATCTGGAACGATCAATTATAGTTTACCTTCCCCTCGCAAAGTCTTGCTTTCAAACAGCTCGGTTGGCAGGAGCTGGGACGGAGACAGGTGCTCACTCTGTCATGCAGTACCCAGGAATCGAACTCATTACCTTCCAGCCTTCAAGTCCAGCATCTTAACCAGTCTTGGAGCAAGAGCTTCCCAGCTGACATACTTTCGTGGTCGGCTTCAGGGCATCCACGAACGGTTTCTTTTGTCCACGGCACAATCCGGCCCCCGCAGCCAAGCTCTCTATAGCAAACACTTTTACTCTGTGTGGTGGAGTAAGGGCGGAATGGCCATCCGGCCCCCGAAGCTGCTCTGGGGGAGCGTGGCCCAATGGCCCCTGGCTTAACCAAGTTGAGAACTCCTGGTTTATAGCCAAAGAGCCGTCTCTGTCTGCACCGGAAGACGTTTCTGTGGCCATTTGGACAGGCATGACCAGACCACAGAATGCTGTTTACCTTCCTACCGAAGTGGTACCTATTGATCTACTGGCAAATTCTTGCTTTCAAACTGTGCCCAAGTGTTACAGTTTTCCTCCATTCCTAGAAGAAAGTGATGCTGTTCGAGATTCCAGTTCACAGGATCTTTCCCCAAGGCTAGCCTAAGCTGTGCACAGCTCAGAAAGGGACCCCCCCCCCCTTTTTTAATTGATGTATTGGATTTTCACTTTCTGGTACTTCTGCAGATGTACAGTTTCTCCCATGCACGTCCAAATCTCCTCCGTTTTCAATGTCATATTTCCTTTCAGACTCCAAACCTGTTTGTAATTCGCCACCTCCGATTGCAGTTAGAAGAAGGGGTTGGTAACAAATCCCCGAGCTTCTGGTTTTTCTCCTTTGTTATCCCAGAACTGCAGCTCAAAAGGAAGAAATTGCAAGTCAATAAACGGGTGCCACTTCGGTGGGAAAGGTAACGGGGTTCCGTGTGTTCCGGTGTCTGGTTCAAACCAGGGTGACCTTTGCCTGCAAACAGAGATGAGCTCTGAACTCTAGAGTCGGATACGACTTGCTTTTGAGCAAGGGCGACCTTTACCTTTTGGAATCAAGGAACTCAACCTCTGGCCATTCAGTGCTCAACATTGTGCCTTTTGTGTCTCATTGAAACCGGACTTGAGCCATTGAATTGTGGAACCTACTTAAGCACTAATTTAATGCGTTTCCAGTGATTCGGTGGGTCTGTTCTCAATGGGAATAGCAGCTAGATTTAGACACCCAAAAAAATGCTCCACAGATCTCATTCCCTGGTAATTGCGCATGGAACAACCCTATGATGTCTTTCCAAGTAAATCACAGCAGGATCAGTGGGAAATGACTGTGTAAACATGCCAACAAGGGTTCTGGCTGCGCACTGTTTACTGCAATGTTTGCCTAAGGCTGGGCCTGAAGAGGGGAAGCCTTTCCTTCAGGGCTTCCCAAACTTTTCAAACCAGGGGGGCCATTGGGTCACACTCCCACGGTCGGCTTCGAGGGCCGGACGGCCATTTTGCCCTTCCTCCACCCCATGGCACTTCCAGGTGTGGTGGAGGCAATGAGGGGGCCAAATGAAATGGTGCCACAGCTTGGAGCCACCTGTTCGGCTAAATCCTTCCCAAGGCATTTACTCAATGCCCCATGTGGCCAGGGTAAGTCAAGGCAAAGGTCTGCCATGCTCGAGAGCCAGTTGTGCCCGTCTCTAGGGTGCGGTGCTCATCTCCGTTTAGAGTAAGAGTCCAGTTCATTCTCAGCTACGAGCAGAGTCAAGTACTAGTAGCAGAGTCAGTAAGGTAAAGAGTTCGATTCCCAAAGCGCCAGCTTTGTCTGGGTATACAGATGTCTCCGTGGCCTTGCAATCTGGAGTAGACCAAGTAGTAGACAATGTTTTGTTGTCGTTGTCGTTGTCGTTGGGGTGGGAAGTATGACTGCAGACTGGAGGAGAGGCAGGCTACCCTGCCAGGCCGGGCTCTTTCGAAGAAAAGCCCACCCCCACCCCCGTCTCCAAAGTTGTGTTTTGGGAGGCCTTTGATAAGGGGAACATCTGAAGCCTCCGTCTTCCCACTTCCGATGTGCGCCCGGAGAATCTTTATCGCCGACAGCCACCTGGGCTGGGTCGGAGGGAACATCAAAAGCCCTTCCCGTCCATGCCACCTGCCGTGCCCAGGCCCTCGGTCCTTCTTCCAAGCCCCCCTTCCCTGTTGGGCTTCCCTAGCTGGGCTTTTTGCCAACCCCCCCTTTCCCCCATCCCTGCACACTCCTTGGCGCTAGTTTCCAAGCAACAATATTTGAGATACGGCTATGAACACAAGATGATTATTTTATTATATGTTTCTCCCATCGCATCACCACAGAGATCCGTGGGCCTCTGATCTGCCAAGTTTGGAATGTGCTGGAAAAGGCACGTTGTGGGTGGAAGAGGTGAAACCAGGGGGATGACAAAGGGCGCTTTCTTCCTCCTGGCCAGAAATGGGGCGCCGGCCGGAGGATTTCTGTGCCACATCCCAGGACTCAATACGCACAGCAGCGCTCCAAGGAAACAGGTCCCCACAGGCCATCTGCTTTGCAGAATGGATGGTCTTCAAATGTTCAGAGGATAATCATAATTCCATGTCAGAAATTAGTCTAGGTCGAAAGGATTTTTGCAGGAGAAATTCCGCTCAGGGGACGCCCGAATGAGGTTCCTTTCATGCCCCCAGGAGCTGGGACAGAGGCGGGCGCTCGATCCATCCTGCAGTACCCGGGTCTCGAACTGCAAACTTGCCAGCCTTCCAGCTAGCAAGGTGAGCTTCTTAACCACTGAGCCACCACAACCATGCAAGGTTCAGATTGAAGGATCTCACTCTATTCCCCATGCAAAGAGAGAGAGCCTGTGCCTGACCCTTCCCTCCCTGTCTATTGGGAAAGTGCAATCCGGAATGCAAAGGGTTAACATATAATCCTTGGTTGGAGGGAGTTCATGTGACCAGGACTCACTTGCTAGCAGGTTTTCTTTGCTAATCAGTCAGAAAAAGCCCTGCCTTCGCTCATAAAATCTGACCGCCCAGCCCTAACCCTCGGTCTCCTGTTTTCTCAGAAGCAATTGGCCATTCATTCATTCATTATTTATTTATTTATTTAATCAGACTTATATGCCGCCCTCCTCCAAGAGACCCAGGGCGGCTAACAGTGCACAACAATGATTTTGCTTCTGGGACTAACACTCATGATTTAGATGATATATTGAGTGTGCTGATTCCAAATCTGAACGCAGAATTTGCCTATCATGTACAGGTTGTATAGGCGTGCTCCAGATGTTCAAATGGTTGGTTAAAAGCCAGGTAACTATCCCACTAAATTCCAGCGCACCGTCAGCCAGGGGCCGAGCATGGCCACTTGGCTAAGCTCTTCCGTTGAGTTGAACACAGAGCACCACCTGAGATCCCGGGTAGCTGTCCTTGGTCCTGAACAGCCTTCCGTTGGAAGCACTTGCTTGGAACTGGTCCGTATCTGTCGGAAGCATCTCCTCCGGCCCTAGTTCAGGGTGCCATAGCTTCATCTTCTGTCTGGAGCAGGAAACCCTTTATCTATATTGGATTTTCAGGGGCGATTGGTTCTTCCCTGCCCCGTCTCCTCCGCCGCTACCTTTCCCTCCACATAATCGCCTTGCATCTTGCAGCAAGAAAATAAAGTGGAGGAGAGGGACTGCGAAGTTACCTCGCCACATAATGATGTTTCCCTGAATCCAGTTTATTTTATTATTTTTTTAAAAAAACTAGAGAGACCTGTGGTGATTTTCTCCAGCGGTGCTTCTGTGATTCAGAAGGACCGCTTGTCAACAGCTCCTAAGTAACAGGAGTGGGAAATCACATATAAAGGCCCTTCTGTTTCATTTAGTGATTCCCTGTAATGCACGAGCCGCAGTGGCTGAGTGGTTAAGAAGCCCGCCTTGTCAACTGGAAGGCCGGCATGCAGGCAGTTTGAGACCCGGGTGCTGTGTGATGGATTGAGCGCCCATCTCTGCCCCAGCTCTTGGGGACATGAAAGGAGCCTCATTTGGGCATTCCCTGAGCGGAGTTTCTTCCGCAAAAATCCTTTCAACCCAGAATAATTTCTCATGTGAAATTATTATTATTATCCTAGTTGAAATTCTGTTAGCTTGCATAGATGTTGCACCAGACTTGGCCCATAGAATCAGTGGGGATTGGGGAAGTCCCACTGATTCAAACCAACAGGACTCCCCACGGGACTGCAGTGGTTCAAGTGGTTTAAGACACTGAACTTGACGGGTGGAAGGTCGGGGTTCGAGACCCGAGTGCCGCATGATTGAGTGAGCTCCTATTTCCGTCCCAGCTCCTGCCAACCTAGCAGTTCAAAAGCAAAAAATTGAAAGGAAATAAATAGGTACCACTTTGGTGGGAAAGGTAAACAGCATTCCATGCCCTCTGGTTTCTGGCCATGCCTTCCACATGTCCATGGAAATGTCTGCAAACACAGACAGAGCGGGTTCTTAAACAGAGATGAGCACTGAACCCTAGAGTCAGATATGACTGGCTTTTGAGCAAGGGTGACCTTGACCTTTACTTTAAGTTATTCAACTGGGCCTACTCCAGATGCGATTAACTACACTTAAAGTAAGTCACAAACAGAGTGAACGTGTCGAAGAGTTGACTTAGAAACTCCCCACTGACTCAGAGATTTGGCTCCAGTGCTGTGATGGCCAAACTTGGCACTCCAGAGGTTCTTGAACTTCAATTCCCAGAAGCCCCCTAATCAGCAGGTGCGTTAACTTTAGGTGGGGTGAGGGTTCCCTCTCAGTGGGGAACATGCCACTGGAATCCATAGTGTGTGGGTCACTTCCATTGGAAGACGGGATCCACCGTACACAAATCCACACCAATGGCATCTTTCCGGCTTTAGGGGGAAATGCGTTCTTGGATGTGGTTTACAGCCGACTACAATGAATCGTCTCTACTGTTTAAAAACTTTCCTTTCTCTCACCTGGTTTTGTGTGCGCACCGTTTGGCTGCTTATACAGATGAAGAATTCTGGAGCATTTGAAACCTTGCACATTCCCCCCCCCCGGGGGGGCATTTTGATTGTTCCTAGTGAAGATTTTGCCCAGGAGTCGATTTTTCGATTTCCTGCCGCCCCCCTGCCCCCCTTAGGTACCGTTTCTCTTGATCGTTCCGGTCCCCCCATTTCCTCAACTTTTTATATCATTCTATCGCACGTTCTGTTATCAAACTACCGATATCCTAAGAAAATTAATGGTATGTTGGAGTTTGGGCGATATAAACATCGATTCAAATTTGATCGATTAATGACTTCCCTTTGTCAACTCACAGGCAAGATGATTAATCAACAACGGAAAAAATCCCTTTTTAAAAAGTGGCAGTTCCTCGTCGCGTGTGACTCTGATGAGACGAGATAAAGCCGGTCGTTAAAATTGCCAACCTATAAGTCTCCATTCACCTGGGCGGCTCATTTCCGACATTCTGCATATTGGATTCTGGATACCACAAGAAAAGGGGGGAAAAAGGGGGGGGGATGAAAAATGGCCTTGTGGAAAGGTCAGAAGATGTTGCTTCAAGCTAACATAGGGCAGTTTTTGTGTGTGTCCTTTCAGCGTTATTAAGTACACAAGTGTACATCATCCTGTCGATTTCCTGTAGGGCTTTACTCACACATTCAAACACGCACACACACCATCGAATTGCAAATTCCAAATCTAACCCTGCATCACAAAAATAATAAACATTGCCTGCCACTTGGTCTAATCCATGTGTCCAATGCGAAATCAAGTGTGCTGCATCCAAATCTCAAGCCCGATTCTGCCAGGATCTTGAAGTCAGCAAATCCCAACCCTCTTGGTGAGGTCCTTGCCTTGATCCCGCCGGGTGGATTTGCCACAAATGCAGCCAAAATTGTCTGGCTTATTAATACAGCTGCGCCCGCTCCTCTTGAGCTCAAAGTGGGCTCAGAACGGACAGGCATGGGCACATTTATGGCTGTTGTGGCTGTGTCCACTTCTGGGGCCGCCGCCATGGGGCGTACGCTTTGTCACCATGGGCCGGGGCCCACCCAAAGGCCATAGGTTGCAAACCCCTGCATGAGCTCAAGCTAGAATGGCCACAAAATATTGCGCCGCTCTGAAGACGATGAGGGTTTTTAGAAGAAAAGGAAGTAAACCAGACAGCAACAGCCTCCTTTGCTCAAAAGCTGGCCGTATCTGACCCTAGCGTGTGGTGCTCATCTCAGTTTACAAAGACTGCCTCTGAGTCTTCAGGTGTTTCCATGGTCATGTGGCAGGCATGACTAGACTCCGGAGCACATGGAATGCTGTTACCTTTCCTACCAAAGCAGTACCTATTTCTCTACTTGCAATTTCCTTCTTCCGAACTGCTAGGTTGGCACCTTAAAAGACAGGACCATATTTATCACAGGACGAGCATTCATGAATGACGCATGGAGAATGAACGTGGGGGGGGGACAATCCCCCCGTTTTTGAACAACAAAATGAGCCGCTGGGATCCAGATTGCTCTGTATTTTTGCTTTAGGCGACGGCTCCTTCGTAGACTGAAAGGAGGAGAATCTCCGTGTTGATATTAGCAGCGATGGAGATTAATTTTAAGCAATGCGGCGGGTTGGGAGGAGAAAAATACGATGCCAAATTATGTTCTATTACTTAGGGGTTGGAGGGAATAAGAGCGCCTTCGAATTGTGAAAGTGTCTCTACAGGTGATAGGAAAGTGTCTTCCGTTGATTGTAGAGTCTGGCCTGAATACCTAAATACCTCCGTCACAGATTAGCACATTGGGGGGGATGGATTATTATTTTGTTTGTCCACCGCGAAATGAATAGAAGGGTTGAAATTGTACCCATTTAGGAGAAGCACATTTATTGCCTGGTCTGTTTTTTTTTTATTTCTTGTGTGTCGTGTTGCATTATTTGAAATTTGTACGTCTTCCGCCCAGGGTTGGGAAGTTTCCCAAATGGGCAAAATTAAAAATGGAATAAATAAATATAATATAAATGAATAAATACTGGAATTCTGAAAAGGGCAGTGTTGGATAGGTAAAAGTAAAAGTCGCCCTTGATTGAAAGCCAGTCATATCGGACACTAGGGTTCAGTGCTCATCTCTGTTTCATAGCCGAAGAGCCAGCGCTGTCTGCATCTGGAGACATTTCCATGGACACGTGGCAGACATGACTAAGACACCAGAGTGTAAAGAACGCTGTTACCTCCCCTGCTGAAGGGGTCACTATTTATCTCCTTGCAATGCCTTGCTTTCAAATGGCTAGGTTGGAAGGAGCTGGGATGGAGATGGGAGCTCACTCCGTCCTGCAGTATTCAGGAATCGAACTCCAACCTTCTGTAGACATTTCCACAGTCACGTGGCAGGCATAGATACAGGGACAGAAATAACCAAGAATGGTGCCCGCACTGAATTAAATCCTGGCTTTGGGTTGGGTCTTGGCCAACATTGCCAACAACGAGGAAGCGCCGGTTAGCAAGCCCCGCGTACGATGTCTGTCTTCCCTGTGCTTGGCCAGCGATGCTCCTCTTGCAAACCTCTCGGTTTGACAGATTAATTTCTGCCGGCACACCATGTTCTCAAGGAAACTTTGAGGGTAATCTTCTCTGCGCTGTGGTGCTTTTTTAATGCACGCGTGTTTGCGTTTTCCCCACCTGCCTGGGGCTTGCCTGGAAGAGAGCATCTCTGTAATATATATATATGTATGTATGTATCTCGGAGGCCGGTGTGCGCTGGGATGCAGGCAAGTGTACATGCATGTTCTGGAAGCTCTCCTGCTATGCGTTGCTCTTTGTTTATCTCTTCACTCGCCAGAGAGGCTTCAGGGCCGAGGTTTGTTTCGGGAAGACCAATCTCTCCCTCCCTCCCTCCCTCCCTTTCTCCTTCCCCTGCTCCTTTTAAAGGAGCAGTGAGGATTCCCGGCTCATACAGGCAGGCCTAGAAGGGATGGCAGTGGCTCAAGCAGCTAAGAGGCTGACCGGAAGGCAGGAGGTCAGCAGTTTGATTCCCGGGTACGGCAGGATGGAGTGAGCTCCCGTCTCTGTCCCAGCTCCAGCTTTCAAAAGCAACGAAATTGCAAGGAGATACTATAAGCCATCCCGAATATAAATTGAGGTACCTAATTTGGACCTCTAAAGTTAGGGAAATAGATGGACCCGAGTATGTCAGGGATGGAAAATGCAGCAGCTGCCAATGAGTTTCAATAATTAAAATACACGAAAATATGGTAAAATTAATTAATTTGGACATTTGTGGGGGCATGTTTTTGAGTGTTTACGTTGGCCCAAGTATAAGCTGAGTCCCATTTAGGGCCTCTTTTGGGGGGCTAAAACCCCCGACTTATACTCAAGTATATACAGTAAATAGGGACCACTTTACCTTTACCTTTACTCAGTGGTTAAGAAGCTTGCCAACCTAGCAGGAATTGAACTCCAACCTTCCGGCCTTTGAGTCCAGCATCTTAAGCCTTAAACTTATGAGTAAGGAGTTCAACATCTTAACCACTTGAGCCACCGCAGTCCCTCTTGCTCTACTTGCAATTTCTTGCTTTCGAGCTGCGAGGATGGCAGGAGCTGGGGCAGAGACAGGCCCTCATTCTGTCATGCATTATCCGGGTCTCGAACTGCAGACTTGCCGGCCTTCCAGCTAACAAGGTGAGCTTCTTAACCCCCTGAGCCACCGCCATCCCTATCTCTGGAATAATAATAATTTTGTGTCAGAAATTATTCCGGGTTGGGAGTCCCTCAACACATGCAATGCTACGGGTCTGCCACGTGGGGCAGCACTGAGCAACATCTTGACTAGTACTAGATGTAATGATAGCAACCACTGAATCCAAATCTAATTTAGCGTTATTGCTTTGGTACACAAGCTTTTGTAGATTACATAATAAAGGTGGGGGGAACATCACACATCCTCAACACAACACAATACAATAGAAGACGGTTTATATTAAACATCCGTTCAGGCGTATAGATTCGAAGATCTAAAATACATCACGCCTATCTAAACCTAAGCACTAATACAGTAAACATACTTAACTAGGAAATAATAGGGACAATGAGAAATGACGTTGACTCTCAATAGTCTAGCTGTCAACTCAATTAGCAGCAAGAGATGGAAATTTGTTTTGATAAGGATGGAAATGAGTCCTGCCATTTAAAATGTGACAAACGTATCTTTATTGGAAAGTAACATCCGACGTTTGTCTTGATCAGATCTTCGGGGACGTTGTTCCAAAACAAACCTCTGTAGTCTTATACTGGAAAGAAGGAACCGTAAAGAATGACACGTACCAGATTTCCATTGTCTCCAGAAGAAGCAAATTGGGTATGTACAAGAAGGTCTTATTTATTGGTGGCTTCCAAATCCTGGAACAGTGTGGGCCAACTTTGGCACTCCAGGTGTTCTTGGACTTCAATTCCCAGAAGCCCTGATCAGCAAGAGTGCTGGCTTGGGCGTATGGGATTTGAAGTCCAAGAACAGCTGGAGTGCCAAGGTTGGCCAGCACTGGACTAGTTTTTCTCAGTCTTGGGTCCCCAGATTCTGCGGATTGAAGTCCAAGAACATCTGGAGTGCCAAGGTTCACCATCACTGTCTTAGAACAACTTGGTTGGCCATGTCTCAGAATTAAGTATTTAATGCATACGTCAACCTATTCTCAAAGGCTGATCTTCTGTTGCTCTGCATAGTAAATCATGCTACAGTGGGGATTTTACCAGTCTACTCCTGTGTAAGTTTCACTGATTCGTACCATGTCTTTCCTGGTTGTGACTTATTTTAGCCTACTCAGTCGTAACCAGAGTAGGCCCATTTGAATACGTAGAACGCACAGTGCAGTTGACTCTTCAGATCCCCACTGAGTCAATAGACCTACTTTAGTGCAACCCATCAACCCACGGGTGCAACTGGGAACTTGTAGAGCTGTGTTACCCACGGAGGATCCTTTGATTAGTTTTCTTAATGCCATGTTTTAATCCCTCCCCACCACCACCAACTTCAACTCTTCATCACATAACTTCAGTTTGGGTCGACAGATGGGAGGTAAATTGAAATCAATCAGTCAATCCATGCCAGCCAGTTGCCCCAGGTTCAAATCTCACTCTGTCATGAACTAATTGTATGACTTCAGGCTAGCAACAAATGCCTTTGATATCAGTTTCCACACTTGCAGCAGGGGCTTAGTAAGTCATGCGGAGCTGGAAGTATTCAAGCGAGAACGCCTGTTTCATGCATGCGTGGAAAAGGCTGCAGGGAAGGCGACGTGGCAGCAAGTTAGACAATATTTTGGTTGCGGTTGCATGACTTGGGGCCGCCATTGCTTAGTGGTTAAGACGCTGCACTTGAGGACTGGAAAGTTGGTGGGTCAGCAGTTCGAGACCTGAGTCCTGCCTGACAGAGTTGAGATTCTTCCTCCGTCCCAGCTCCTAGCATTTTGAAAGCAAGAAATTGCAAGTAGATCAATAGGTACCACTTTGGCAGGAAAGGTAATAGTGTTCCTTGCACCTCAGTGTCCAGTCATGCCTGCCACATGGCCATGGAAATGTCTGCAGATGGAGACAGCGCTGGCTTTTGGGCTGTAAACAGAGATTAATATTGTTCCAGAGAGTTGGACATGACTTTGCTTTCAAGCAAGGGAGGCCTTTACTGTTACAGAGGGCCCTGACCCCCAACCTTGGCCGGCCCCAAACTCCCCAAGAATCGAGCCGGTGGGGCCAGAAATCCTGGTTTGGATTGGGGTGGGGGTGGAAAACCCCCAGGATCAGCAACACTGGTGGCGCAGTGGTTACACTGCTGCACTGCAGCCTAAAGGTGACAAGTTCGATCCTGACTTGGGGAGCAAAGTGGACTTGGCCTTCCATCCTGCCAAGGTCAGTAAAATGAGTCCCCAGCATGTTAGGGGCAGAATGACAATTAACTTGTGAGGGCACAAAGCGCCAGGGGGGGGCAGGCAGGAAAGAAGTGTGGTTGCTATTGCTATTGCTACTGTTTACTGAAATGTTGAATTTTTTGGAATAGTAGCCACTGATGAAGTGGACTTGATCCACGAAAGCTAACAATAAAAATATAGCAGTTAGTCTTTAAAGTGCTACAGTGTTTTTTATTTTATTTTGTTTATTTTATTTTGTTTAGTTTTCTGATATGCCTGAAATGTTGAAGTGGCCTGAGAAAGGCATTGTTTCCTTTCTGCATCTGTTATTGCTACTGTTATTGCTCTTGCCACTGTTATTTCTATTGCTACCGTTATTGCTCTTGCTCCTGTTCTTTCCATTCCTATTGCTCCTGTTATTGCTTTGGCTCTTGCTCGCACCGCCCTGCACCCTGGGGTGGGGGTGCGGGTGGGGGTGGGGGGGCCGGCCGGAGCCATCTGGATCGCACCACGTCCCAGAGCAATAAAATAAAATAAAAAGGAGGGCTGGCTGCGATGGGTGGAGGTGAAACCGAGGGAGGGACGGGGGGGGGGGACCGGAATGAACCTCTTTGGAAGAATGCGGGGGGGGGGTGCTGCTAGGATGCTGCTGGCGGAAGCCAGCAAAGGCGAGCATCTCTCCCCCCTCCCTGCCCATCGGAGAAGCCCCCCTCCCTCCCCAAAGGGTTTTTTCCAGCCTCGACCCTCCCTCCCCCCCCTTCTCCGCCGTGGTCCCTTCCGTGCCCCCCCGGCCCCCCCTCCTGCGGCCGGGCTGCATGGTCTCTCCCGGGCGCCCTCCTCGTCTTTAATCGCCGCCGCTTGCCGCAGATGCCTTGCGCTGCCGCCAGGCGAGAGCCCAGCCCAGCCCAGCCCCCGTGCCTGCCTGCCTGCCTGCCTGCCTTGCGGAGCCCCCGGCCCGGCTGGCGAGGGAGGGGAGGGGGCCAGGAGGGGGTCTTCTTCCCTCTGAGGCTTGGATTCGCAGGGGAGGGGGGGTCGGATCCGGATCGAGCCTCCGAAGAAGCACTGGTTGATTTGCCAAAAAATCAAAATCTCTCCCCCCCCCCCCAAACTGGGGGAGGAAAGCAGCAAAGGGCCGGAGTTGGCCAGAGATCGAAGAAGGAAGAAGACTTAACTAAATAACTAGAAAGAGGAGAGAACATCTTCCCCCCCCCTTCCTTTTCCCCTTCCTTTCCCCTTCCCCCCTTTTAAAAAAAGGGGGGGAGAAGAAAACATCATCCTTAGCTGCCCCCCTCCCTTCCCCCCAAGATGCTCTCCCTGGTTCGCAACCTCTGGTTCCTCTTGGGCTCCGTCTTCATCGCCTACACGCGAGGAAACCTCTCCCGGGACCGTGAGTTTTCAGCCCCTTCCTCTGTTTCTTCCCCCATTTCCCTTTCTTGGAAGTGGAAAACATGGGGGGTGGGGGTGGGGGTGGGGGGGGGCAGTTTCGTGGTTGCTTGGCTCTCTCTGTGTGCGCTTAGCTTATGTTTAAAGGGTGTGCGGAGGAAGGTTGTGGAGGGGCACCAGGGATGCATTTGGGGGGGGGGGGGAGCATGGCGGTGTTGTGATGGTGTGTGTTTGGAAGGAGCGCCATCCTTCCAGCGGCTGGGCTGGGCATCGCGGTTGTGTCTTTCTTCACAGGGGCTCCGCGCAGGTTGTGGGTTGTGTGTTGTGTTATGGGCGCCGCGATGCTTTTCCCATTGAAAGGGCTTTCCTTGGGCTGAGGCTGGTCCGGATGGCAGCAAATTTTATTGGGGGGGGGGGTAAGAGTTGACCCTCCCAGTGGGAAAAGATGCCCCTTTATTCGAGAGGATACGAGATTTTATGGGTTAAAAAATTAATCTGTATACTGTATTTCACTGGGGTTTTTAAAAGGGCAGGCTGGGTTTAACTTGGTGTCACTGGATAATAATAATAATTTCATGTCAGAAATTATTCTGGATCAAAAGGATTTTTTGTGTGCGGAAGAAATTCCGCTCAGGGAACGCCCGGATGAGGCTCCTTTCACGTCCCAAAGAGCTGGGACAGAGATGGGCGCTCCCTCCGCCCTGCCATACCCGGGTCTCGAAATGCTGACTTGTCCCTTCCACTAGGCGAGCTTCTTAACCACTGAGCCACTGCGGTCACGCCACTGGATCATAACAAGAGATACCCACCATGGGGGTGAGAACTGTACCTCTTTGCTTTAAACCCCCCCCCCCCAAAGGGGGATATTGAGGGGGGGTTGGCGTTTCCCAGCTGCCTGGCAAATGGGGCAGGCGAATATTTTCCCCACCTCTCCAATTTTCCTCCCTCCCCCCTTTAAAAAGAAGGGGGGAAACAACACCATCCCCCCCCCTAACCAACACTGCCCAGCCACCTGGCCAATGGGGCAGGCAACCCTTTTAAAAAGGGAAGGCTACATGAGCACAGAGCCCTAGAGTCAGATACGACTGGCTTTCTGAGCAAGGGAAATATTTCCCTTACATGTGGGGGGCACCTGTTTTGAAGGGCGTTGCAAAGAGGCAGCCCCATGGGGAAAGGGGGAGAAGGGGGAGCCCCCTCCAATGAGGGCGGGATGGGGGATCCCTACCTCCCAAAGGTGTTTGGGGCTTCTTTCTGAAAAGGGGGGGCACAGAAAGGGCGGAGAGGGTGCCCCCCCTCTTGTTTATGTGCCTGGGGTGGAGAACTGCAGCTATCCAGGCTGTTAATGTATTCAAACACACCCACCTTGGGAGGGGTGGGGAGGGGAGGGGTGGGGGGAGAGAAATGGGGAGCGTGGGCGGATCTTTGGCACCGCTGGCCCCCTCCGCCACTGCCGGGCAGCCTGGGCAGAGTCAGTGCCGCAGCCCATCGACTGCAAAGGCTGTCCCTGGCACGGCAGAAGAGGAGCTGCAGGGCGGGGTGGGCCGGAGGATGGGGAGATGACTGCCAGCCAAGCGGTGGGTGGGGAACCCGGTAGGGATGGCAGCTGGCATTGTCGCGGCGCAGCTGGCTTTGTTTGGGTGGCGGCCCCAGGAATCCCTCCCCCCCCCCGGCAGTGCCGCGGAGCCGGCTCTTTCTCCCTCTCTTGGCATCCACGGCGTGGGATCCCCTGGGCCAGAAGTTACTTCCCCTCCACCCATCCCAGAGTCACCCACCCTGAAGTCCCCACCAAGCTGGCCTACCAAGTTCTGACCTTGCCAAGGGGGGTGGGCGGGCGGGCGGTGAGGATGCTAAGGCGGAGGTTGGCCAAGGAGAATGGAGGCCGGTTGGGGAGTGGGCCAGGTGGTCCGTAAATAAGAGCACGTGACTGCGTTCCTGCCTGACCCCCGATCCACCTTGATAGGGCAAAACGCAGCTGATTCTTTCCCCTGCTTCCCTTTGGGGCAGCTGGCAGAGCTGGAAGCCAGTCCATTAGGACGGATGGGCGATGCCACGTCGCAGGCCTAGGAAGCCCATTTCTGCCTACTCACTTACTAAAAGGGGGGGGGGGGCTTCCCTTCCTGCGATGTGCTGCTCTGGTGCCCTGCTTGCTTCCCGGTGCCAATGTTCATTATGAATGCCCACACCTTGCTAGCCTTTGGCCCTGCCCATCTTCACTGTGCCCTCTGGCCCACCCATGACAACGGGCACCATTTGCCCCCGACCTCCCTCCTGGGCTCCCCCACCCCACTGATCCATTGGCCATCCGTGCCAACATGAACGCAGGGGGAAAGGCGATACCTTCATTGAATTGGGGTAACTTTTGGTAGCAGTTTTAATGGGGGGGGGGGTTAATTGGTTTCAAAATGTGATACAGTATTGGTTTTATTCTCTGTGCTCCGCCCAGCATATTCGGAGTTGGGTGTCAATATAAATCTGAATGAATAAATAAATAAATTGGATCACTCAAAAAATAAATAAATCCTTGTGCGAGCTTTCAAGAGTCAAGATCTCTTCCTCAGGCAGGTAACATATTTTAAATATGCATTTGTGTTGGATTTAACCACCGCTGAGCCCACCACAAGCCACTCCTTGGGTGAGTCCATGCTGCAGTTCCTTTGGCCTGGCCGAGTGTGAGAAAGATTAGCCGGCAACACAAGGGTGGCCATGACCAGGGTATGATCCCCGATTGTGGTTCAAAAATAACACACTCTCCGAGGAGGTTCTTCCTGTCTACCCCTACCAGGAAGGCTCTCCTGAGAATAGAATGCATGGGCCTTCCATCGGCCTTCTGGATGGCAGGGTGGCACCCGGAGTACCACGGATCCAGTTCCATGAGTCACTTTCTGGCCCTGTGCCCTTTTGACACGCAAAGTCCTCATTCTCATCCCCAGGAGGCCAGGATGGATGATGAAGCTGCTGCCCTCCATCAAGAGGGATTCAAGTGGGACCTTTTAATCCACTTGGAGACCCTCGCCCTTCCCTGTGGACTTGGGCACCCACGGCCGCTAGTCCTCAAGGTGGTCAGGTTAGTTAACCACCACCTTATGGCCAGCATTGAGTCAGTGGCAGTAGGGTCTACTCTATGACCATAGCTGGATGATCTGGCCAGATAGTCTTCCATGAGTTGACCATGCAGGAACCAGAGTCAACCTGACCTCAGAAGGTAGTAGACAAGTTGGACTTGGTTAGGACCCGGATGAGAGATCTGTAAGGCTCTCCAAGTAAGGCTGGGGAAGGATCCTGGCCGAGACACTGGAGAGCTCTTGCTGCCAGTCCGAGTTGGGGGCATTGGGTTAGATGGCCACCACAACATGCCAACCTCAACACACCCAGTTTCATCTGGTTTTGAAAGCGAGTGGACTGCTCTTGGCTTTGTGGTGAAGACGCTGAACTTGACTCCTGGAAGGTCAGCAGGTTAGCAGTTCGAGACCTGAGTGCTGCACAACGGAATGAGATCCCATCCCTGTCCCAGCTCCTGCCAGCCTAGCAGTTTGAAAGCAGGAAATTGCAAAGTACCCACGTCGGCGGGAAGGTAAACAGGGCTCTGTGCATTGCAGTGGAATGCCTGCCACATGACCACAGAAACATCTGCAGAGATCAGGCAGCGCTGGCTCTTTGGCCGTAAACGGAAATGAGCACTGAACCCTAGAGTCGGATATGACTGGCTTTGGAACAAGGGTGACCTTTACCTTTGAAAGCTAAGCTGGGTGAATCTGAGTCAGTTCTTTGGCGGAAGATTCCCCAGGGAGGTCCAGAGAGGAAAGGGAAACTCTGAATCTCAGCAAGGTGGACCTCAGCCGGCGAGAAGAACGAAGGTTCAGACTCTCTACTAAAAAACAATCCAGTAAACCCATTGGAAGGGGATTAGTATTATTATTATTATCATTATTATTGTAATTACTCTATTGTCTGTTTCGCCCATTCTGGACTTAACGCGGCTGTGGCGTCGCAACCGATCCGAGTCATAATCAATCTTCATAATCGTGTAATAATAGCAAGCCGGAGTCTTTCTCCTCTGCAAACGTTCACGCTTCGGTTACACGCGCTTTTTGTTGTGTAACACCGAGAGCGCTTTCAGGGAAAACAAACCCCCCCAGACGGGGCAGTGCAAGAACAGATCGCGGGCGCCGAGGGTGAAGCGCATGGAAGAGGCAAAGAGTAAAGGGAGGTTGTGTGTGTGTGTGAGAGAGAGAGATTAGAAAAGAGAAATGGCCCAGAGGAGATCTTGGGAGGTAAACATGAACATATGAATGATAAATGATGAGAGAGAGAGAGAGAGAGACCAAAGCCTCCTCCAGGCCAGGCGTTCCCAAACTTTTAAAGCCGGGGGCCGTGTCACGCTGCCTCAAATGGCCATTTTGCCCTTCCTCCACCCCATGGCACTTCCGGGTGTGGTGGAAGCGGTGGCGGGCCACATAAAATGGTGCAACAGGCCACATCTGGGCCCCAAGCCGCAGGTTGAGAATCCCTGCTTTATGTAGGTCAAAGAAGGAGGATCTCTCTCTCTCTCTCTCTCTCTCTCTCTCTCTCTCTCTCTCTCTCTCTCTCTCTCTCTCTCCATTGCTCCCTCCTGGATTTTGTCTTGGGCTGCACAAGTGCAGTGCTGAACGCAGGAACATCTGGCTCAGCTGTAATGAGAATGTGGAAGAAGCTAGCTGTCGGTGCCGTTGGCTAATCTGAGCGATGCCTCGTGCCTGTTTGATGCTGAATCTTTCCTTCCTCCCTAGGCTGGGTGGGGGTGGGGGTGGCCATTTATCATCCTTTCTGTTAGAGAATCCTAATAGTCTTCCTTCAAAGAGCAAATTGTGTGTGTGTGTGTGTGTGTGTGTGTGTGTGTGTGTGTGTGAAAGAGAGAGAGAGAGAGATGGCGATTTTCAGCTACTTCAACCCTGACTGCTCCTTAGAAGGTCAAATAGTAAAGATGAATCTAAAGTACTTTGGAGATCAAATGAGAAGAGAGGATTCACTTGAGAAAGCCTTGATGCTGGGAAAGGTGGAGGGCAAAAGAAGAAGGGGGTGGCCAAAAATGAGATGGCTAGATGGTATTGTAGAGACAATGGGCACAGAGCTGAACGAGTTGAGGAGGAGGGTGGAGGACAGGAGTGCCTGGAGGACAGTGGGGTCCATGGGGTCATCGCAAAGGGTCGGAATCGACTGTGCGACTAAACAACAACAACAAATCTCACCCACTTTCTTTGGGGTGGATTTTTCCAGGAGCCTCTTGGATATTGTATTCTTCTCCTTGATCCCCTGATAGCACCGTAGGTAGAGCCTTGCCTAAGTCAGAATCAACCCCTCTGTAGGCCAGCATGAATGGCAAGGCTGAAGGAAGGCCATGGGCACCTTGACACTCTCCTACTTCTGTAATAGAGGTAATAGAGCAGTGACGGAGAACCTTGGCACTCCAGATGTTCTTGGACTTAAATTCCCAGAAGCCCTGATCAGCAGATGTGCTGACTTCTGGGCTTCTGGGAATTGAAGTCCTAGAACACCTGGAGGGCCAAGGTTCGCCATCTTTGGACTCTAGGGTTCCTCAAACATGGCTCTCCAGATGTTCTTGGACTTCAATTCCCAGAAGTCCTGATCATCTGGGAATTGAAGTCCAAGAACACCTGGAGTGCCAAGGTTCACCATTGCTGTATTAGAGGTTGCCTTGATACATGGAGGTTCCATTCCTGATTATCACAGCTAGCTAAAAATGAAATATAGCAAAGTTGGGTGAGACCCAAAGTCTCCATAGTCCAGAACTGGTTCCCATGGTGGACGATCATGGATGGAGATGTAGAACCATCCTCCTTCTCACATCCCCACCCCACACTGGCCTTGAGATGCCGGTCATCTCCAACCCCAAAGCGGTAGCCTAGAGCGGGTTTCCCATCCTTGGGCCCCCAAGTGTTCTTGGACTTCAGTTCCTAGAAGGCTACGTCAACACACCGGCTGATCAGGGCTTCTGGGAATTGAAGTCCAGGAACATCTGAGGGTCCAAGGTTGGGAAACCTTGATGTACAGCCATGATGGTGAACCTTGGCTCTCCAGGTGTTCTTTGACTTCAATTCCCAGAAACCCCACGTCAGCACTCCTGAGGATTGGGGCTTCTGGGAATTGAAGTCCAAGAACATCTGGAGTGCCAAAGTTGGCCAACACTGGCATATGTCAATAGCTTAGTTTCCCATATATTTGTCTAGTGCCTCTAAATCCTGGATCATTACACCTGGTGGCAACAGGTGTCTTGCCTTATCTGTGTGTCTTTTTTGGTCTTCAAACCCCATTGATATCCCCAGCTGACATCGCCCGGAAATAGCATTGCTGAACCTCCCTTGCCAAAAAACCCCAACAGCTGTCCTATATCCGGGAAGCTTGTTGTTTATTCTGTGTGTCAAAAGCATTCCCTCAGTGCGGATTCTTACATAGCTAAAATAGCACAAGTTCGAAAGCCATGTGTCAAATAGTGCCGTGCGCTTCTTGCCAAAGCAGTGGCATTCTCCACACCCTTACATGGACATCTTGTCTAAACCCTGTTTGCATAACATGGGGAACGTCTGGGCCTGATGTGGCAAACCAGTGGCCTAACGTCAGCTGCCAGGACTGCTTTGTCGTAGTTGTCGCAGGTTGCTTAGAGAAGAAGACAGTGCGTTCTGCAGTCAGGAGTGGTGGGGTTTCCAACCCTGGGACTTTCCGGGCTATAGCAAGGGCTTGAAACCAGCAAGTCATGGGGCTTGCATAACGCACCGTGTTTTTATCCGAACAAGTTACTACCCTCCCAACGATGGTTCCTCAGAGCTTAGATGAGGACCTCGCTCTACCTGGCAGGGGAAGAAGAAGGGATTGGGTTTATTGACTTTTCTCAGGAACAGATATCCATCCTCCTTGTAGTATGTTTCTGAACCAGCAATTAAGAGCCATTACCTGTACCAGTGATGGCGAACCTTGGCACTCCAGCTCTTCTTGGACTTCAATTCCCAGAAGCCCAACCTGTGAATCCACATGAATGGGTTTACTGTCTGGAGGGATCCATTTGAGTGAGCCCTTCCTATGGCTGTGATCTACATGATGCTGAATCTGACATCCCCTTTATCATCACAGAGGCTCGTAGGACCTGTTATCACAGAGGTGATGCCTAGATGTGGGAACATGATGTGATCAGGTCTAACAAGACTCATGATGGCCAACCTTGGCACCCCAGGTGTTCTTGGACTTCAATTCCCAGAAGCTTTGGTTCAGTCCACTGGCTCACCAGGGCTTCTGGGAATTGAAGTCCAAGAACATCTGGGGACCCAAGGTTGAGATGCACTAGTCTAGCCATGGCCAACCTTGGCACTCCAGGTGTTCTTGGGCTTCAATTCCCAGAAGCCCAAGTTAGCACTCCTTCTGACCAGGGCTTCTGGAAATTGAAGTCCAAGAACATCTGGAGAGCCAAGGTTTGCCATAACTGAACTAGGCCATTTCTGGCACTGGAATAATGCTTTCTTCAACTTCTGTCTGTCAATTTCCACATTTATGTACAATTTTGAAATGAAAAGAATAAAATCCTTGCATTCAGCATTGCTTCAAAATAATGATGCTGGGAGATAGTTATTCATGCAGTTTCTATTTCAGTGTCTGCCTTCCTGCTGTCTCTGTGTAAAATGTATGCATTTTTTAATCTCTCTCTTTTTTTTTGGGGGGGGGGAGAAGCTGTATTGTTTTTGAGCAGAGGACGGTCATGATAACCATAGAAGTGTGAAATGCAAAGAACAAAATGTATGTCGCTTCACCCATTAGCGTATAAAGACATTGATGGAGTTGGTTCGCCTCGGGCGGCAAATCAAGTCAGTGATGTGGTGGCGTCATGTTACAGCTGTCCCAAGGCCCATAGACCCAGGGTGGGCTCTGTGTGTGTGTGTGTGTGTGTCTAATAACATGTTGGAGGGATGGAGGGATGGAGAGATCATAAGTCAGCGTGAAACATAAAATACAAATTGCCCAGTGGCTGTAAGGGTGGTTAATTAATTCAAATAGTGGAATGAATTAACATAATTCTGTGCCCAAATGCATTTCAAGTCATCTGTCAACCTTGTGATAGTTTTTAAAAAAAATTCCAGTTGCGTTTGTGCTCGAAAGTCTTCTCTCGCCCCGTTGGCTGTGGCTGATGGGAGATATAGTTGATGTGGAGTGTGCCAGGGGGGAGGTTGGGGTTGGGTTTCTACCTTGGGAGCCCTGGCATTAGTGCGTGTCACTCATCGCCCAGGTCTCCCTGCTAATTGGACAGTACATTGTCTGGCAGGTTCCAGGCGCATTGTTTTACTGAGCGGCTTGTCTAAATACTGCCTGTGCTTTGGAATTTCATTTGCATAAATAGCGAGCAATCTTTTTTAAAAACACAACTCTATTCTTCGTCATCCCTAACGATGGCCTCTTACAATTGAGGAGCAGAGCTGTAAGTCAAGAGAGCTAATTTTGCCTGCTCTGGAACTGAAGGGCAAAGCCTTACCTGTTGACTTTCTGCCTTGGGGGGGCACCTGCTATTTCCATTCTGTTGACTGCATGTCGTCAAGTTGAGTCCAACTCACAGTGACCTGTTCTAGGTCGGGAATACACAGAAGTGTAGCTTCATCTAGTGCAGAGATGGCCAACCTTGGCACTCCGGGTGTTCTTGGACTTCAACTCCCAGAAGCCCAAGTTGGCACTCCTGCTGATCAGGGCTTCTGGAATTGAGGTTCAAGAACACCCGCTGGCTTAGGGCATGGTTGGAGACACGTGACCCCCTTGATTCCACAATGGCCAACCTTGGCACTCCAGATGTTCTTGGACTTCAACTCCCAGAAGCCCTCATAAGCAAGAGTGCTGACTTGGGCTTCTGAGAATTGAAGTCCAGGAACACCTGGAGTGCCAAGGTTAGTCATCACTGCTCCACATGTTGTTGGACTGAAGCTCCCCACACGCCTTAATTGTTGGGGCCGATGGGTGTTGCAGTCCAACATCTGGACAGCTTCAGTTTCTCCATTCCAACTTGAGGCTACTTTGGATGTGAAGGACATCATCAAATCTCCCCCCCCCCCATGCCTGGAACAGTCCAAATGCATCTCCAATTCCAGCTGGGCTATAATAAAAGGCCCTTTTATGAGTCCGTCACATAAATCTTGCCACTCCCCTGCTGTGTTCTGTACCAGCAGAATGTTCCAGAATTTTCCTCTTGACACATTTCCAGACACTATGATTTAAAAGACGGACAATCACCAAAATCAATTGGCTTTGAAGGGCTCTTGTCATGGGTTGGGCAGGCGGGGGAACCGAGGTCACGTTGAGTGTGGCAAAGGTTTTGGTTCCAGTGGAAGGAAATGAATGGGAAAGAGCATGGAGATGAAGTGGGGAAGGTCCAAAGGTCAGAGGCCACAAGAGGAACCGATGGGTCAAAGGTCAAGATTTGGGCTGTCAGTGGCTCCCTGGGTAGCATCCCATCTCCTCCTCCAAAGTCACTCATGCCCACCGTCCATGTGAACATGGATGCGTTAAAGTCATGTTCCCCCAACTTTTGGCTTTTGGACTTCAATTCCCAGAAGACTGAGTCAATTCCCCAAAGCACTGATCACCCAATGGACTGGCTGAGGCTTCTGGGAATAGAAAACAACCTGTGGGGCCTGGGCCCCACCTTGGGAACCACTGATCTAGAGCGGTGTTCCTCAACCTTTGGTTTTGGGATTCCAATTCCCAGAAGCCTCCATCAATTTCCCCAAAGCATGGATCACCCAATGGACTGGCTGAGGCTTCTGGGAACTGGAGTCCCAAAGACAAAGCTTGGGGAGCACGGTTTAACGCAGGGCTTCTCAACCTATGTCCTGTGGTCCAGATCTGGCCTGTAGTGCCATTTCATGTGGCCCACTACCCTTGTCCCCACCGCCACCGCGGTAAGGGGCAGAAACAGCCATAAATGAGCTCCGGAGCGAACTCCCCTCCTCTGTCCCAGCTCCGGCCCACCTAGCAGTAGGAGGGTGGCCAGGGTGGACTTCGCCGACCTGGAGGTAGCGGTTTATTTTCCCAAGCTGTTGGATTTGTTTGTGAGTAAGGCCTCGTTCTCCTCCGGTTGGGTCCTGTTGCACGGCGAGCGTGGCCGCTCTCTCTCGAGACGACGTGGCTGGGTCTTGCGACGAAGCGGCGCTTTCAGAGCGTCCGGTTCAATGGTCTGGCTTGTTGCCGGCCTTCTGATCTTTACTTTCTGGCCTCCTCCTGATCCGGATCACTTCATTTGGTCTCTCTCTCGCTCGCTTTCGGCCCTTGGCGCTCGATCCATCTGCCTTTCTCGTTAAGTCGGGACAGGTTGTGCCGTCAAATTAAGACAAGTTACCCAAGTTCCAGAAGAGGCGTCAGAAGGCTGTGAAGAGGCGGCGCAGGGGCCGCGGCGGCAGCCAAGCTCCTCTCTTGTCAAACCTGGCAACACCTGGCTTAGAGACTTTCTTGGACACGGCAAGGGCTGCAGCACAGAGTCTGCATGCTCTCCTCTCCCCTCTCCCCCCTCTCATCTACCGTAGGCCGTATCGCTATTCTCTCTTCCTCGACCTCTAGTCATCTATTCTCTCTCTCTCTCTCTCTCTCTCTCTCTCTCTCTCACGACCGAGCGAGCGCCCGTCTTCTGGCCCAGCTCCTGCCAACCTAGAAGCTTGAAAGCAAGATCTGCCCTGAGTCACCTGTGCGAGTAGGGCGGAATATAAATTTAAAGAATGGCTGGAAAATGGAGATGAGCACTGAACCCTAGAGTTGGAGGCGACTAGCTTGTGAGCAAGGGCTGTCTTTACCTTTACCTGTAGACAGAGATGAGCACTGAACCCTAGAGTCAGATACGACTAGCTTTCGAACAAGGGTGATTTTATGTATTTATTTTTATTTCATTTGTACCCCGTCCTCCTCCGAAGATTCAGGGTGGCTTTACAACTAAAAACAATTAAATCACGTACATAAAAATTCAAATTCAAATTAAAAACACCAAGGAGAGAGGTGGAATACTTAAAAGAGCCAGGTGACTGAGTTGGCCATCTGGCCCACTGGTGACCTTTCCCTTTCCCTTTCCCTTTCCCTTTCCCTTTCCTTAGGTTGCTGACAAACTCTGTGCAGGCCAGTTGTGGCTCTCTGAGTTTCTGCCCCCCCCCCCTTTGCCTTGTGTTCTGCTTGTGGTGTTTCGTCTTTGTCTCTCCCTTTGTCTTGTTCCATGGGAGTCTTCGCGCATTTTTAGCACCTGTGTTTCAGGGCAGGTATGACACGCTGAGCCTTTTTCCGAGTTCTGGTGAATTTAGCACCTCTCTCCCTCCCACGCCTATGAAGGGCACCTCCTCCCGTGTAACAGCGATGTGGCAGATGGTACGACAACCGCCTTTCCTCGTGCTGGGAAATAACTCCATTTACTGGATTTGGCCGGCAGCGGCTCAAGTGGTTAAGACGTTAAAACCGGAAGGCCGGAGTCTGAGACCCGAGTGCTGCACAATGGAGCGAGTTCCTGTCTCTGTCACAGTCTCATGGGATCCCAAAGCGACGGCTACAATGGGCCAGAGAGGGGGTTTTCTGTTTTTAAAAGCCTACATTTCCAGAAGACTTTCTGAGGGCAAGAGCTGTGAGACGAGGGAACAGACCGGCTCAGAAGACGGGAGACGGTTCTTCCTTCCTCGAGGGCTTTTCAACAAGGTCGAGGCGGCCGTCTGTCAAGGATGCTCTAAGCTGGGGATTCTCAGCCTGTGCCCCAGGGGCCGGATGCGGCCAATGGCACCAATTCATGTGGGGGGCCCACCGCCACCTCCACACCTGGAAGTGCCCTGTGGTGGAAGAAGGGCAGAATGGTCGTCCGGCCCCTGAAAGTGTCTGAGGGAGCGTGACCCGGGCCCTGGCTTTAAAAGGTTGAGAACTCCTAGTTTATGGAGAAGAGTTTGATAGAGTTTAGGGGCATAAATAGACATTTAAATTAGCCCATAACAATTAGAACATTGTTCTATTTAACAAGGATATAGCAGTTAGTAATCGCACTTATATGCCGCACCATATAAGCGCTTCATTCATTCTCTGGATGGTTCCGTTGTCGTACTGCTCCAACGGTCAAGATGTTTCCCCAGGGATTCAGCCTGTCTCTGGATTCCTGTCGTTTCCGACAGTTATTACGTGTCCTACACTGTGGGATAACGGAGAAGACACGTACCCTGCCCCTTCCTCTTTGCGTCTATATTTTCAAGTCTTTTAACAGTGCTATCTTGGTATCCAACATTGGACTCTCCACACCTCCACCCACTGCCTCGCTCACAAACCTGCTTCGGAGTTTTTCTCTACCTCTTGAGTATTTTTAACAGTGTTTAAGGGGGAGGCAGTAAGAGAGAGAAAGAAAGAAGTACAGTAGCTGATTTCAGCAGAAGCTGTGAGATTAAACCAATGCCTTCCTGAATGTACGTGAGCCCACCTGATGGTTTGGAAAGAGTTGGTTGGTTGGTTGGATGGATGGATGGATGGATGGATGGATGGATGGATGGATGGATGGATGGATGGATGGATGGATGGATGGATGGATAGACAGACAGACAGACAGACAGATAGATAGATAGATATACTGGTCACAAACTGGGGAGAAGTCATAGCTCAGTGATAGAGCTGTAGTACTCAAAACCCAGGTTAACTTGCCCAAAATCTTTCGTCAGCCAAGGCAAGAATACCTGAGAACTTGGAGAGCCATTGCTGTCATTTCTGTATATCAGTGACGGCGAACTTCGGCTCTCCAAATGTTCTTGGACTTCAATTCCCAAAAGCCCTGACCAGCAGGAGTGCCGACTTGGGCCTCTGGGAATTGAAGTCCAAGAACACCTGGAGTGTCAAGGTTGGCCATTACGGCTATAGATCAAGTGGAATGTGATTGAAACATTTCCCATGCTCAGTGATTTTCCTTGTTTGTGAAGGAAACTGCTGAGTTTTGTGTACGTATTTTGAGGTTTTTAGTTCCCCCCCCCCCCGAGGAAAAGACCTGAACCAGTCTGGCCAGGTTACCCTGCGATGGTCATAGAGTAGACCCTACTGCCAGTGACTCATTGCTGAGTGTCAGGTGGCGGTTAACTAACCTGACCACCCTGAGGACGAACGGCCTTGGGTGCCCAAGTCCACAGGGAAGGGTGAGGGTCCCCAACTGATTGGTTGGTTGGATTTCTATGCCACCCACTTGACGGTGCGACTCAGGGCGGCTTTCATACATCGCAAAGAATCTAAATACTGTATAATATCTTCTGTCGGCCGCACGGCCAGGCATTGGAGGGGGAACAGAGGTTGGAGCTCAAAGCTCAACCACCTCAATAGAGACCGGAGCCCAACGTCCTCAGCAGAGACTGGAGCTCAATGGAGCCTGGAGCTCGACATCCTCAATCCCACTTGAATCCCTCTGGGTGGAGGGAGGGCAGCAGCTTCATCCCTCCTGGCCTTGGGCTGAGGAGGAGGACTTTGCGTGCCCGAAAGGGCTCAGGAAATCTAGAAACTGACTGGATCCTCCGTGGTACTCTATGGGTGCCACGCTGTGATGCAGAAGGCCGATGGAAGGCCCCGGCATTACATTCTCAGGACAGTCTTCATGGCTGATTGCCATGATGATCACCAATATTTGGATTTGGATATGGAAGAAGAGGCAGATGAAGATGAAGAAGCAGATGAAGATGAGGAGGAAGAAGAAGAAGAAGAAGAAGGATTTCAGCTCATTTTTCCCCAAGAGGAAAGAAATGGCCATGAATATCCAAGAAATATCCAGACTTTGCAGGCTGGGAAACGCGCATAGATCATTCTCCCTGTGGTGGGGAAAGAGAGATGTTTTTTGTTTGGTTCCTCGCGAAGAAAGAAGTGTTTTAAGGTGGGCGCCCCAATATAAACCAGGCCATCTCTTCCGTCATTGCTGTGTCGAGGCTGGTGTAGCTCCCTGGAGACTCTTCGGCGTGGCTTCTCTGGCTGAAGCCCTCCAAAAACTCCGTGCCATCGAGCCATACCGCCTTAAAAGCCAAGCCGTGAGTAGGAATGCATTAGCGTAGGCCAGGCCGAGGCAAGCGATTAACTCGAGGCCTTGGGCTTCCTCCGGGTCTCTCCCTGCCCTGCTGGCTTCATGTGCTTTCAGGCCTTGATGAGATTTGAACTGTCGGTTTTGCAAACGAGAAGGACTCAAGGAGACGAGGGCGGAGGGACCCGCCGGCCCTTAAGAGGTGCCACAAGTCAAGGTTTAAGGAGCAGAGCGCAAAGAAGCATAAGCCAGCCTTCAGCAGAATGTCTGCGGGTCTCCTTCTGCCGTATCTGGATCCAGATATTAGCGATCTTCATGGTGATCAGCCATGAAGACTGTCCTGAGACTATAACACAGTGGGCTTTCATCTGCCTTCTGTATTGCAGTGTGGCACCCATCGCACCATGGAACATCATGATCATCATCCAGGGGAAACAACCGTGTTGCCCACAACCCCGGGTACAACCCATGAGAAGAGAGTCAGGGGCCTTCCTCGCAGGAGTGTCGGAGGCCGTGGGAAAGGGTTCTTGAGCGTCCCTGGGTACTGTGGCAAGCTGAGAATGGGATTATTATTTTATTTGCCCCCCCCCTCATGTTCCTGCAGGGGAACATCAGGAGCCCAGGGAGAAGCATTTTGCTCCATAGCAGGGCAATTGAGCCTGAAAACCACCCGTCAGCTCTCTGGCACATCTCATTAGCATCAACGGCTGCGGTGCTGGGCTTCAGGAAAGAAAACAATCCACGCCCGCCTGTGTGCTTTCTGCCGCCGGCCATTCAGAGCGAGCCCTGCATCAGGATGGCACATTGTCCCATTGGGGGTCGGTGACAGGAGGGGGAAAGGAGTCTTGCATGGGGGGTGCCAAGCCAGAAGTGGCATGGAAAGGCAGAGGGACTACAGGTAGAAGTGTGAGCATGTGGATGTGCGCACAAATCAATTCCAGCCACTCACTCAGTTAAGGACGTTCCATCTGTGATGTGCTTCATGTGAGCACTGAACTGAATTCCCCCCCACACACACACACACACGCAACCCCCCCCCCCAGGTTCTTTACTCTTATTCCAGTTTATTGTATTTATTCTAGTTTATTGCAGTAACTTATTCCAGTTTATTGTGGGCCTCTGAATCATTCATCCAGCTTGGGTGTAAAGGTCCACCTCTCCAAGGGTAGCACTGAGGTGGTGACGTTAAAGGTCACCCTTGCTCAAAAGCCAGTCGTATCCGACTCTAGGGTTCAGTGCTCATCTCTGTTTACAGTCAAAGAGCCAGCACTCTCTGCATCTGCAGGCATTTCCAAGGACATGTGGCAGGCATGACTAAACACTGGAGTGCACAGAACACGCACCCAAGCAGTCCCTATTTATCTACTTGCAATTTCTTGCTTTCGAATGACTAGGTTGGCAGGAGCTGGGACAGAGACGGGAGCTCACTCCGTCGTGCAGTGCCTGGGAATCGAACTCCTACCTTCCAGTCAGTGAGTTCAGCATCTTCACCACTTGAGCCACCCCAGCATTGAGACATGGACCCATTTCTCATTGAGATGTTGACCCATTGCCTTCAGTTACCATATTTGCCAACGTATAAGATGCACTGGAGTATAAGACGCACCAACAGCCCATGATAGGCCACTGTATACAGCACGGGGCTGACCAGGGCTTTTGGGAACTGAAGCTCAAGAACAGCTGGCATGCCAAGGTTCGCCATCACTGGACTAGACCCCTACTGCCAGCGACTCAACACTGTCAGGTGGTTTAATTTAATTTAATTTCTCAACTTGTTATCCCGCCCCAATCGGGTCAAAACCCAACTCTGGGTTAACTAAGCTGACCACCTTGAGGACTAGTGGCCTTGGGTGGCCAAGTCCACAGGGAAGTTGACCTGACTGCCAGGAACTCAATGCTGAACGAGGCAGTGGTCAACTAACTTGATAACAACCCTGAGGACCAGCGGCCTTGGGTGCCGAAGTCCACAGGGAAGGGTGATGGTCCCCAAGTGAATCAAATCCCACTTGTGTCCATCTTGATGGAGGTCAGCAGCTTCCTTCATCCTGGCCTCCTGGGGGTGATGATGGGGACTTTGTGTCCCCAAAGGGCTCAGGACCAGAAAGTGACTTGTGGAACTGGACCCGTGGTATTATGGGTGTCACTTTCTGCAATGTGGAAAGCAGATGAAAGGCCACTGCGTTATATGATTCCCAGGACAATCTTCATGGCTGATCGCCATGAGGATCGCCAGTATTCAGAATCAAATACAGAAGAAGAAGATGATGATGATGATAACGAAGATGGAAGAAGAAGAAGAAGAAGATGGAAGAAGAAGACAGAGTAAGAAGATGACAAAGATGGAAGAAGACGAAGATGATGACGATGGAAGAAGATGGAGGAAGATGACGAAGAAGAAGATGACAAAGATGGAAGATGACACTGAAGAAGAAGATGATGATGACAAAGATGGAAGAAGATGAAGATGATGAAGATGGAAGAAGAAGACAAAGATGGAAGATGACGACAATGAAGAAGAAGAAGATGATGAAGATGGAAGAAGAAGGGTGTTTTTTTTAATGAAAAGTTGTTGGGTAAGTATTCTAAGGACAGCTGGTTTGTTGACACATCTGCTGCTCAGCCTCTTTCTTTCTTTCTTTCTTTCCCTCGCCCGCCCGCCCCCTTCCCCTGAAACGCAGCTCTTTCCAACTGACGGAGCAATGGCTGCTGTGGCTCCAGGGCATTCGGGTTCCGTATCCTGGCTTGGAGGAACCACAGTCCACTCAGATGTTTTTTTTTCCCACCGTTTCCCCAGAGTCATCAGTTTCCCTCCCGAGCTTGTTTGCTAAAGAGATTTGAGTTTTATAACAGCCAGGAAGGACCTACAGGCGCTGACATTCACAGTCAGCAGATGGATCCTGCGGCTGGGAGCGGCAGCTGCTTTTCGTTCCGGTCCAGAACACCTTTTCTCCCTTGGGGGGGGGGGGGGAGATTTTGCACCAAAAGACACTCCCTCCTCTTCCTCCTCCTCCCTGATTATGCAGGGGCTGTAAGGTCTGAGCTCCGTTCACACATGCACAGTTGTAACCTCCAGTGACGATCGGCATGTGAAAACGGAGCATGTGAAATAATAATAATTTCATGATGGAAATTATTCTGGGTTGAAACGATTTTTTGTGGAAGAAACTCTGCTCACAGAATGTCCAAATGAGGCTCCGTTCATGTCCCCGTAGAGCTGGGACAGAGACAGGTGCTCAGTCCGTCATGCAGTACTTGGGTCTCAAACTTTCAACTTGCCAGCCTTCCATGAAGCAGTAGCACAATCAGAAAAGTCTTCTTCTTCTTCTTCTTCTTCTTCTTCTTCTTCTTCTTCTTCTTCTTCTTCTTCTTCTTCTTCTTCTTCAGTGCCATCATCGTCTGCTGTATCCGAATCCAAATATTGGCGATCCTCATGGCGATCAGCCAGGAAGATTGTCCTTTGAATATAATGCAGTGGCCTCCTTCAATTTGCCTTCCACATTGCAGCGTGACCCCCATACCACTGATCCAGTCCCTTTGAGTCACTTTCTGATCCTGTGGCTAATTGTAGCTAATTGTCAAAGTGCCTGGGCCCATGTCCAGTTCAATAGACAAGGTGCCCTTCCTGGCATCTCACCAGTTAGCCTCAATGCCATGGATGGACTTAATACAGCCTTCCTAAGAAGTCCTCTTGAATTCCAGCTGTTAAGCCAACAAGATGTAGGAATCTTGACCGACCAGGTTCCCATTGATCTAATAGGTGACAACCCATCGGATTTGGTGTGCAAAGATTACACACTACTCTAACTCTTTATGTTGGTCACAAAAATACATATGTGGGGAAGAACCGGAGTTTGGAGAAATGGCTCGGTTGGGGGCAGGTCTTCTGAAAAGTAACATTTCAGAGGTCTAGGGAGGAAGGGTTTAAAATGCTTATTTTGAGGCCAAGAGGAGAGGGATGTAATTTAAATGAAGTCTTATTTGTTTTAAAGCGAACTGGCTCTCCTCTCTGTAGAAACACTCTATGTGTGTCCCTGTTTGTCAGGGGATCTTTGCTGCAGGAGGATTTTTAGTTCATTTTCCTCCCGTTAGGAGTAATTGGACTGTAGGTCTGTTCTGTGCCGAGTGCTTTGATCATTGGGGGAAACTGGGAGTTGAAGGTCGGCTTGAGTCTTCCTCCGTGCAGATGAGAGGCTCGGGCGAGGACAGTGCGATGTAGAGGAAAACAAGAGTGGGAGGCCGCCTTGGTGGAAACAATGGCTGGTGGATTCGTGGAGGGCATCCTTGAAAAGAAGGGCTCCCTTTAGGCATGGATGGCCAACCTTGGCACTCCAAGTGTTCTTGGACTACAATTCCCAGAAGGTTTGATCCAGCAGGAGGGCTGACTTGGGCTTCTGGGAATTGAAGTCCAAAAACAGTTGGCATGCCAAGGTTGGCCATCACTAGACTAGGACAGTGATGACGAACCTTTTAGAGACCAAATGCCCAAATTCAACAGACTTCCATCAGTGCCACAGTGGGGCAAACTCTGTGCTGGGGGGAGGGAGGGAGGAAGCCCTCCCATTGGACTGCTGGGCAGAGGGGCAGGGCAAACTCTGTGCTCGGGTGACGGTGCACATCCCCACAGAGAGGGCTCTGAGTGCCACCTCTGTGCCGTAGGTTTTCCACCACTGCCCTAGGAGGAAAGACAGAAGGAACTGGGCATACCCAGAAGAAAAGGGAGCGGTAACTCTTTTCTACGGTTCCTCTAACCCAATGTTCTCCAACCTTTGGGTTTTGGACTTCAATTCCCAGAAGCCTCAGTCAATTCCCCAAAGCAATGATGACCCAATGGACTGACGGAGGCTTCTGGGTATTGAAGTCCAAAGCCCAAAAGTTGGGGCACGCTGTTCTAACTTGAAACTCCCTCAGAAGTGTTGGTAATAAGTTAAAAACCGATTTGACGGCACATCGTTATTTTGATTTGCAATATGAAATATATTCCCCCAAAAAAAATTCAAAAAAAAGGAACCGCCCCTCTCCTTTTATCACTTTTTCCTGGAGTGGAGAAATCAGTGGTGGGATGTCAAAAATTTTACTACCCCACCATGACATCATCACAGTGTGGGCGGAGCTGACATCATGACATCATGGGCAGAGCCAATGTCATGACATCATGATGTGGGCGGTGCCAAAGAAAAATTTATATATATATATATATGTATATATATATACACAGTGTATATATATATATATATATATATATATATATATATATATATATATATATATATATATATATATATATATATATATATATATATATATATATATATATATATAAAATAAAAATAACCACACACACACACACACACACACACACACACCTCAACCCACCCACCCACCCACAACACAAACCCTTAAATAAATTACAGTAAAACCTCAGATAACACTAAAACCTGGTTCCACAAGTCTTGCTATTATACGATTTTTAGTGTTATCCGATGCATGTTAAAATCCTATGGGATCCATAGAGATACATTGTAACCACACAGGCTTTAGCAGTTGTTATCCGATGCATCCCATAGGATCTTAATGTTATCCGATGCAATTCTTCCCCCCCAGATTGCTTAATGTTATGCGATTTTAGTGTTATTCGATACTAATGTTATCTGAGGTATTACTGTAAATAAATAAATAAATAAATAAATAATACATTAAAATACACCCAAACACCCACCCACCCACAACACAAATCAGCCAGAGCTTTTAAACCAGAGCTTAAAGCTTATTCTGGCTAATCTTTCTCATACTAGGTCAGATGGAAAGAACTACAGAATGAACTCACCACAAGATGGCTTCATTTTTGGCACTTTTCAACTTTTCAACAGTTAAAGAAGTTGGGTACTAAGTCTTTGCCTAACCAGCTCTCTAGGATATCTAGGGGAGCAGGCTATAGGGAGCTTCAGGCTAGCAGTGCTTGGCACGCATGTGCAGTGGGGGAACCAGTGAAAAGGTAAGCCCCCAAGGTGGTGTCCCCCCCCAAAAAAAAAGCTGCAACCAGTTCTCTGGGACACTGGGAAAAGTTACTACCGGTTCTAGAGAACTGGTGAGAACCTGTTACATCCCATCACTGGAATAGTTGACTTCTGCGTTTGGATCCGGGGAAAGCATTCGTCCTGGGAAAAGTGCAAGAAAGTGAACCCTATTCTCCGGTCCCTAGTCAGCTCCAGTCACTTGGAGATGGATGGCGGTGTTGCGTCTGGTTTGCAATAATGAGAGTCACGATCCTGCCGTTATCGGGCAGAATGTCAGCAAAATCAGATTAAAATGATGCATGGAAGGAAGTTGCTTCTCCCTGGCGGCGCTGATTTTGTTAATGCTCATCGATGTTTAATAGTGTGCTTTTGGGTAGCCCACATCCATCCCCAAAGATAATGCCTTCTTCTCCTTCTTTGGCTGTCTACCAGTCTGGATTAGAATGAGTCAGCAGAATCCTGCCCCAATTATGCCATTATCAGGCAGATGCCAGGTAGGTCCTACATTCGTCTCCTACCAAATTAAAAGAGGGGAAGCCCAGGTTTGTTTTACAGGGAAAAAGAAGTTTATTTTGAAAAGACGTTCCAATAGAGAGAAAGAGAGAGGGAGAGAGAGAAAGCTGATTCTGTATTGTGCAGAAGTTTGTCGGTCGGTTGGTTGGTTGGTTGGTTGGTTGGTTGGTTGGTTGGTTGGTTGGATTGATGGATGGTTTGATTTGGTTTGGTTGGTTGGATGGATGGATGGATGGGTTGGGATGGGTTGGGTTGGTTGGGTGGATGGATGGATGGATGGATGGATGAGTAGATGGGTGAATTGATCTAGTTCATACATGGCTATGCATCTCTGAATTTTTACCATGTGGTTCAAAACTTTAAAAAGGTGTCCTAAAATGTGTAGGGAAATTTATTTAACAGGGATGTTAAATGGTCCAGTGCAATGTGGTTTAGTTGTTAGGATGTTGCCCTCAGACTGGAGAGATTGTGGTTCTGGTACTGGTTGTGGTTGTGGTTCTGGTTCCACTTCTGCTTGTGGTTCTGGTCCTGGCTCTGGTATTGGTAATGGTTTTGGTTCTGGCACTGGCACTGGTTCTGGCTCTGGGACCAGAGCAACCACTGCAACCACACCCCATTGCCATGAATGGTCACAAATGAGCTGTCCATTGCATTGAAAGCTGTCTTTTCCCTCAAACTAGAGTCTAAAACTGAATTTAATTCAAGGTTGTGTGTGTGTGTGTGTGTGTGTGTGTGAAGGAACAAATTCTTTAACCGAAGGAATAAAGGAACCAACGCTTGGCATGGTACCAGCCCTATTTCCCCCCTTCTTCTTCATCTTCCTCCCAACACCTGCCACCCTTCCGTCCCTGTTAATTGCCTATCGATTGCTAATTACTAGCCATGTTCCAATCACTTAGTTCTCATTAGGCAGGGCCTTGGTCTGACGGCTTGAGCTGTGGCCTCTTGCACAAGAGCATTTCTACCTCTATGCGTACCTGTACTTTTTCAAAATTAACCCATGGGGCAGGGAGGAGGGAGGGACACTCGCCCCCCCCCCCAACTTCAAATCTTAACCAAGATAACTGGATGCTGAGCCATTGCGGATCTTGCCTATGGAGGACGCAAGGAGATCAATAGGGACCGCTTGGGTGGGGGGTGGGGGGATAGATCTTGGGGACATGAAAGGAGCCTCGTTCGGGCATTGTCCCCTGAGCGGAGTTTCTCCTGCAAAAATCCTTTCAACCCAGACTAATTTCTGATATGAAATTATTATTATTATTATTATTATAGTACCCAATAATACACACACGGGTTAAGCAGAGAGAAGGAAGGGGGAGAGAACTAGACAACATTTAGCCTTCTGAATATCACTGAACCATAAAACCAGCTGACGTTGCAATGTCCCTGCTTTCCTTGGCACACATTCCGGACCTCGGGCATCTCACACACACACACACTCACACACTCACTCTCTCACACACACACACTCACACACACCACACATAATTTGGCAAGGGGTTACAATGTGAACCTTCTCTGAGTCCATGGCTTTAAGACACCAGCTCAGAGGTTTTTAGGAAGGGTCTTCTTCTTCTTCTTCTTCTTCTTCTTCTTCTTCTTCTTCTTCTTCTTCTTCTTCTTCTTCTTCTTCTTCTTCTTCTTCTTCTTCTTCTTCTTCTTCTTCTTCTTCTTCTTCTTCTTCTTCTTCTTCTTCTTCTTCTTCTTCTTCTTCCTCTTCCTCTTCCTCTTCCTCTTCCTCTTCCTCTTCCTCTTCCTCTTCCTCTTCCTCTTCCTCTTCCTCTTCCTCTTCCTCTTCCTCTTCCTCTTCCTCTTCCTCCTCCTCCTCCTCCTCCTCCTCCTCCTCCATGTAAGGTGTGGGTTATAATAATTCTGTGTCAGAAATTATTCTGGGTTGAGAGGATTTTTGCTAGAGAACCTCCGCCCCGATGAGGCTCCCTTTCATGTCCTCAAGATCTTTTCCCCACTGAAGTGGTCCCTATTGATCTACTTGCAATTTCTTGCTTTCCAACTGCTAGGTTGGCAGGAGCTGAGACAGAGACGGGTGCTCACACCATCCTGCAGTCCCCCGGGTCTTGAACTGCTGACTTGTCAGACTTCCAGCTAACAAGGCGAGCTTCTTAACCACTGAGCCACCGCAGCCTCAGGTGTGCATTGTCACCTACAGATCAGGTGCCCGTGTTACCTGCTATGGTAACAGAGCAGACCCTACTGCCCGTGACTCAATGCTGATCGTCAGGTGGTGGTTAACTCACCTGACCACCCTGAGGACTAGTGGCCTTGGGTGGTGAGGTCCGCAGGGAAGGGTGAGGGTCCCCATGTGGATTAAATGGTCCCACTTGGATCCCTCTTGATGGAGGGCAGCAGCTTCATCCCTTTCTCGTCACTTGTGACCCAGACTCATTGGTGGGACATGAAAGGAAGGCCTCCTGCTTCTAACAATGGGCATTATAAGCACTCCACAGAAAGCAATTAGATCTCTCGGGATGTCGATTGAACGCAACGTCCTTGGGCTCTCTCCTGTCGGCACCGTTGAGGCGTAAACAGCTCCCCCAAAGCTCGGTTTAATTTGGTTGATGTTCTGCTCCGGCTGCTCTGCGGAGCCGTTAAGCCAGGGGCCCCCGCGGGGGCTACCGGAGTGACGTGGGGTCATTGTGGCCCGATGGGGCTCAGCGGGAAAGAAAACACACTGTCAACTCCGGTTGGCCAAGCCATCGTACTGGAAGAGTTGTGGGGCAGGAGGAGAACGGAGGAGCTTTTGTAATCCTAGGGCTAAAATCGCATGTGACTGACCGGGAGGTGCCAGGGTTGCAAAAGCCCCTCCGTATCCTGGCGCCCTGGGCGTGCGAGGCCGTTGTGTTGAGTTCCAAGTGGATGTGACACTGGCCTTGTGCTGGAGGTGGCTGTCACTGGCGTGTTGGTGTGCAGGTGGGCGATGCAGACCGAAGACCTCCCAGGAGATTCTGAGCTTGGCAAAGGCAGGGAAGACTCTGGGGTTTGGAAGCTTCCCAAAGTTGACTTGCAGTGGCTCACACGGGTAAAACGCTGACTGGAAGATGGCAGGTCAACAGTTCGAGACCCGAGTGCTGCAGGGCAGGGTGAACTCCTGTCGTCTGTCCCGGCTCCTGCCAACTTAGCAGTTTGAAAGCAAGAAATTGCAAGGAGGTAAATAGGAGCCACTTCAGTGGGAAAGGTAAATAGCATTCCATGCACTCCAGTGTCAAGGCTTGTAGACGCAGACAGCGCTGGCTCTTTGGCCCCAAACAGAGATGAGCACTGAACCCTAGAGTTGGATACGCCTGGCTTTCAAGCAAGGGCGACCTTGGCCTAAAGTTGAGTGTGCAAATATGGTGGCACGGAGGCCGGGCTGAAGGGGCCGGAAGAGATATTTCTTCAAGCAGGGGTTCCTCAAACGTGGCTCTCCAGATGTTTTTGGACTTCAGTTCCCAGAAGCCCCCAAGTCGGCTTGTTGAGGTCATAAAATAAGCTCCTAGTCCTCAGTGTAGGGAAGATTAAAGCACTGCCGGAGCCAGGCAATAGTCAAGAATAAGAACCCTTTTGGTGTAGCAGGCGTCAAAGTGCTGTACTGCAGCCAGATGGTTGTGCATTCGATCCTGGACCAGGACTCAAGGTTGACTCATCTCCTTCCATCCTCAGAGAAGCTTCTTAGAGATGGGGGCGGTGGCGGGAATAGAACCGGGCTTGGAATGTGAGCCAGAAATGTACTGTGAATAAACTGCACCCTTCGGGTTCCCTTTTAGATGCTTCCACAAGCACCGGAAAAGTTGTTTTCCAAAGTAATGGGTGGCCATTTCCATTTCGAGGCTCCGGAAGTAGCTAATTACCATTACTGGGATGGCATCGTTACCATTATAGGCTCATTATATTTTTAAGAAACAGTTCTTCCTCCTTTTTACCAAAGAGAATAAACATCATTTCGTTGGGGGAAAAAGCAGGAACACCAGAATGCGATTCCTGGCTTGCGGCACGCAGCGCTGCGAAACGATGCGCCCATGCATGCGCTGACCGGAATGCTGTCAAACACTGACAAAGTTTAATGATCCTCCTGGGTAGTTCTTGTCAATCTCCATTGCACAAACATCGGTCACGGAGAGTTATTGCGGAAAGGAATTAGTTGCATGGGCCTAGTTATTTGTAACTAGTTCCTCGTGGTCACCGTTCTTCCGTTTGACCACCAATCCTCTGCATGATGTCCAGGAGATCTCCTTCTTCCATGTCCTGCTCAAACCCTGGACTGTCCAACTGAAGCCACTTTGTTGGCTTTGACGTTGGCCAAACTCAAGTCCTCATTTGTGCATGATTCTGGCAGTCATCGGCAGACCAGCAAATGAACCGGATTCTGTCTCTCTCCACATTCACACAGCGTGATGTTGTCCGCCATCAGTCCCCACGTGAGCCTGTGGGTCTTGCAATGAGGCACTCCAACCCTCAGCCTCTTCAAGGTCCTCCAAGTGAAGTAAGGGAGGTTGAGTTCCTCACCCATCTTCTCCTCCTTGAATGACGTTCCTTGCCCGGTGAGCTCCTTCTTCCTCCATCTTGGTTTCCCTCTTGGGTCCCCTCAAGAATGTCTCTTCTTGCCATAAAGCTCTTCCTGGATCTGAGCCGGCGGACTTGAGGCTCACCTCAAGTCCGGGAAGATCATATCAGGGAGCCAGTCATGGGTTCGTTTTGTGTGTCCGTGTGCGTCGGTGCTACCCAATCAGTTTCATTATAAATATTCAAACAATAGGAAGAAGTGCAAAGGGTTTAATTAAGGAAATATCGATTCTTTTTTGTCTTTCCATTTTTGTGCCAAGCTCTTAAAGAAGGAAGGAAGGGGGGGGCCTCCATTAATCCAGGCCCGGCTGATGGCCTCTGGAACAGACACTCTCTTGCCGAAGCCGGAGTTGATGGATGGATCAGCCCTCGAGATAACAGCCGGGGGGATCCTGTGGGGATTTGCTGCTTCTGTTCAGGCTCAGAGTTCTCCTTGAGCGAGGGCATCAGCCTACAATCATCCTCTCCCTCTGCAATTTTGACAATGCCAAGAGCTACCTGTTGAGGGGCCGACGTGCAAGCTGAATTGGAGGCGTTGATGTTATCTGGGGTGCGTGGAAATGGGGAGGGGAGCGCTCACAATCTGAGAATGCCCCCCCTTGTCATGCCAACTCAGACCAGCCAGTCCTGAAAGGGCTTCAGCTTTTCTTTAGGACCTTAGAAAGGGGATTAAGATGCTCAGCTTGATGACTGGAAGGGTGGCAAATCAGCAGTTTGAGACCCGAGTGAGCTCCCGTCGTCCACCGCCAGCTCCTGCCAACCTAGCAGTTCAAAAGCAAGACATTGCAAGTAGATAAATAGGGACCGCTTCGGTGGGAAAGGTAAAAAGCATTCTGTGAGCGCCAGCGTCTAGGCATGCCTGCCACATGACCATGGAAACATCTGCAGACAGCGCTGGCTCTTTGGCTATAAACAGAGATGAGCACCAGACCCTAGAGTCAGAAACGACTGGCTTTCAAGCGATGAGTCGTGCGACCGGTCTTGCACCCAGATGCACAACCCATTGCCTGATGTGGCTTGGGCAATGTTTAACCCAGGGGGGTTCCCAGCCTAAGGCCTGTGGGCCAGATCCAGCCCCCAACAGCATTTCATGTGGCCCCACCCCCACCGCTCCAAGGGCATTCGAGAAACAAAATGGCCACTTCTTTGAAGCCGTTCGGACAAAATGGCCACCCCCCTTGTGCAGGCAGGGCAAAATGGCCGTCCGGCCCTCGAAGCTGACTGAGAGAGTGTGACCCGATGGCCCCCGGCTTGGAAAGGTGGGGAACCCCTGGTTCAACCCCATAGCCATTTTGCTCCGTGCCTCAGGGAGGAGGAAACTAGCCTCCGCCTGCATCGAGCCACGGAGAATATCAAAGGAGTCGCTGCTTTGAGCCGTCGGGGAAACGGCCAACTGGTTTCCGTCCCGGCGCGTATTTCACAGGCCATGGGGGAAATCTGTTTGGCGTCGCCTCTGTTTTCTCGTGTCCTCTCCCGATGTTCCCTGAGTGGTGTGGTCAACATTGCCTCCAGGCCTGCTTGTAGGATGAAACGACGTCCCCAAGGAGCTGCAACCAGAAACCGTCAGACATCTGCGCGGCGTCGCCGGTGTCAGGTCTAGCCTCCTTTCTCTTCCCAGAGGTCTTGGCTAAAGATGCGACAGAGACCCAGAAAAGGTTCCTTTCCGTGCCAACCCAGTGAGACGGTGCGCCGGTTGGAAGAGTGCCACCCGCTTGGAGGTTTTCCACCTAGCCGTTTGAAATGCAAGACATTGCAAGGAGATAAATAGGGACCACTTCAGTGGGGAAGGTAAACAGGGTTCTGTGCGCTGCCGTGTCTAGAAGCTGAACCAACCTTGATCCCTGGTCAGGATCGAGTTCACAACATTTGGGTTGCAAGACAGCAGTCTAACCCCGGTGCCACCAGATATTCTGCATGAGACCCTGTTATCGTACGATGCCAGAGGAGGGTGAGTGGGTAGAAGAAGAGTTTGCCTGACCTGCCGAAGAACTGGTGTTAGTCTAAGCACAGAACTTTATGCAAAGAAGAAGTGGCAGTAGTGGCTCAAGTGGCTCAGATGCCGACTGGGAGGCGGAAGGTCAGCAGTTCGATTCCCGAGTACTGCAGGACGGAATGAGCGCCCGTCTTTGTCCCAGCTCCTGCCAACCGAGCAGTTCGAAGCAAAGATGAGCGCTGAGCCTTAGAGTTGGATACACCTGCCTTTCAAGCAAGGGAAACCTTTACCTTTACTAGTATCATTAATAGACATAATACAACCAAAACTACCTACCTACCTGCTGGCTGGCTGGCTGTAGGGCAACCTGAACATTGCCATGTGAGTGTGATTTTCATAGGCCCTTTCATTGCAAGGAGCTGTCCAAGGTGCTGATCATTCAGGTTACCTGCCAGGTCAACCGTGTCCTTCGTTCCATCATCCTTCCTCCCATCTTTGGCATCTTTTGATCCTTCTGTCCTTTGGTCACACACTGGCAGGTCACGTTTGTCAAAGTGTGTGTGTGTGTGTGTGTGGGTGGTGGTGCCATTAGAGGCTGCTCACTGGAGGAGGAATGGGCCCATTTTTCACCTTCTCCTCCTCCACCCTCCGCCTTTCTCGACTCCCCATTGACAGCTCCCATGCGTTGCCTCTCTCGGTCTACAACCTTCTCCCTCGGTTGGAGACCTGATGGCGGAGAACATCGGAGCTGCCACGTTGGGTCAGAGCAATGGCTCACCCCGGAGGCTGCACTCCATCTTTCCAGCCGTGGCCGCCAGGAATCCTCAAGGTATTGATCAAATGGAAGGTGATGATGGGATTAGGATGTCAGTCCGGGCATGAAAGCAACGCTGGCCAAACACATCAATGGCTCTGAGAATCAGATCTCCCTGAAGGCTTCATTTGCTCAGGGTTTTCACCGGCAAAGGTCACCCTTGCTCAGTCATATCTAACCCTAGGGTTCAGTGCTCATCTCTGCTTTCAGCCAAAGAGCCAGCACTGTCTGTGTCTTCAGGCGTTTCCGTGGACATGTGGTTGTCACGACTACGCACCGGAGTTTGCCTTCCCACCCAAGTGGTCCCTATTCCTCCACTTGCAATTTCGTTGCTTTCGCACTGCTAAGTTGGCAGGAGCTGGGACAGAGACGGCAGCTCACTCCATCGTGCAGTACCCGGGAATCGAACTGCTGACCTCCGCATCAGTAAGCTCCACATCTTAACCACTTGAGCCACCACAGTCTCTTTTCATAGGCAGATCACCGCAATTTGAAGACACCCAGCTTGATAACAAAAAACAAAAAACACCGCACATATTTTAATTCAGCTGAAATACATTTGCATGCAGACACAACAATGGCTGTGATAAAGGAAGGGTCTTATGCCGATGTTTGGGGAAGAGACGCACATCTATCGTGACAGACAGAATGTTTTGGGAAAGACATTTCCTTCTCCCCAAAAAAGGAGGCCGTGTTTATGCCGGTGTCACTCACTCAAATCTTTTTTTCCCCCTTAAACTAATCACTTGCACGAAGCCGTTTAATTTAAAGAAAAGCCACTGGGAAATCTAGGGCCGCAAATTCTCAGCAAAAGGAATCGGCTTGCCACCGTCAAGTGTCTGAAGTTCTGCTACCATCACCATGGAGCAAATTTATTCCTGTGTTTGTCGGGGAGCAGAGCGGGGGACTTAAGTGGCGGGCCGGATCGCAAACATTGCAATTTAAATTTTAAAATTGATAAAATGTTAGAAAACTGCTCCAGATTTGTTTGGTAGTAAGCAGCCCAACGTATAAGGCAATTGGTATTCCTTGCTTAGAAGGGGTTAGATCAAAATTGGGCAGTCACTTCTCAAGGTTGTGAATTCTTGCATCATAGATCATTAGACTAATTGATGGCGAACCTTGGCACTCCATTTGTTCTTGGACTTCAATTCCCAGAAGCCCTGATCAGCAGGTGTGTTGGGCTTCTGGGAACTGAAGTCCAAGAACACCTGGAGAGCCAAGGTTGGCCATCGCTGGACTAGGATTTCTCAACCTTGGGTCTCCAGATGTTCTTGGACTTCAGTTCCCAGAAGCCCTGATCAGCAGGTGTGTTGGGCTTCTGGGAACTGAAGTCCAAGAACACCTGGAGAGCCAAGGTTGGCCATCGCTGGACTAGGATTTCTCAACCTTGGGTCTCCAGATGTTCTTGGACTTCAATTCCCAGAAGCCCTGATCTGCAGCGTTGCCGGCTTGGGCTTCTGGGATTTGAAGTCCAAGAACACCTGGAGACCCAAGGTGGATAAACCCTGCATTAGACAATTATGACTTTTCCCTTTGCTTTTACCTTGCTGGTCGTCCTGCCTCCTCTTTCTTTCTGTAATAACTGGGGGGAAAGGAGGTTTTTAACAAGCAGGACAAAATATTCGTTCAATTAAGAAAAATTGTCTTCGTTCCAAGCCAGAGGGGAATGCTTGGAAAGTTAACCTTTAAAAACTAGCGTGTTACTCATAGTCCATTCAGGGTTTTTTTTTTTAAAGAAATGGGTAAATTACTGTCATTTATCCACTCCATCTTGGCCGCCTGCCAGATGGTTTCTGTGCTGCGTCTGAGATGCATTAAAACCCAACACAAATGTTAAAGTTGGACAGAAGGAACCATAGTGGCAAAGAGCCAGTGCTGTCCACATCTGCAGGTGTTTCTGTGGTCATGTGGCAGGCATGACTAGACCCCCAGAGTGCATTTTTTTTATAATTTAGAAAACACCAAGCAATTTGAGAAGGGTTCGGAGCAGGGATTCCCATCCTTTTCAAGCCAGGGGGGCCATTGGGTCGCGCTCTCTCCGTCAGCTTTGAGGGCCAGACGGCCATTCTGCCCTGCCTGCACGATGTAGGTGGCCGTTTTGTCCCAACAGCTTCAAGTGGGTTGTCATTTTGTTTCTTGAAAGCCCTTGGAGGGGTGGAGGGGCACATGAAATGGCATTGGAGGCCAGATCTGGCCTGTGGGCCTTTGGCTGGAACCCCAGGTTTAGACCAAGTGAATGGTCTTTGAGGCTTACTGGAAGGTGGGATGTTCAGCAGTTTGATTCCAGAGAACTACGGGACAGAGCGAGCTCCCGCCTCTGTCCCAGCTCCTGCCAACGGGGTGGGTGGGGGGGAATATCAGGATTTTAGAGGTGCTTTGGCAGGGCCTGGCCAGGACACAGTTGGGGGAGCCATGGGTCTACATTGAAGACCGTGTGGCTGTGGATTCGAGTGAGTCTTCCTCCAACACCCACTCCGTCCCGTCCCCCCCCTCGTCCCCCGTCGCCAGCTGCCTCAAGAGCGGCTGGAGACCTCCCGCCCTGCCGTGGAGGACGGCCTCCTCCTTCCCTGCCTGTCGTTGCCGTGACCCTGTTCTGTCAAGGGCCAGTGGCTTACAGCCGGGGAGCGCTTTTAATTAAATCTTCCTGGCAGTGGCAGAGGCAGGCCTTGCAAGGCCCATCTGTTAGGGAAAGCTGTCAGCCTTCCCAGGCACTGGAGGGGCCAGGAGTCGGCCGGCCGTATTTAGGTCACGCCTGAGGGCCGCCCAGCCATTCGCTGCATCCGGAGAGTCCCAGGAGGGGAGGGAGGAGGGAGAAGCGCCGGTCTCATCCTGACCAGAGACAACAACCTGAACCATAGGGTAAACCTTAGGCCATTGGTGGCCAACCTTGGCACTCTAGCTGCTCTTGGACTTCAATTCCCAGAAGCCAGCATTCCTGCAGATTAGGGAATTTGAAGTCCAAGCATGTCTGGGGGCCCAAGGTTGAGAAACACTGCTCCAGTGATGGCCAACCTGGGCACTCCAACCTTTGCACTGATCAGCAGGAGGGCTGGCTTGGGCTTCTTGGAATTGAAGTCCAAGAACACCTGGAGTGCCAAGGTTGGCCATCGCTGGACCAGGGTTTCTCTACCTGGGTACTCCAGCTGTTCTTGGACTTCAATTCCCAGAAGCTCTGATCAGCATGAGTGTTGAATTGAAGTCCAGGAACAGCTGGAGTGCCAAGGTTGGCCATCACTGGACAAGTGTTTCTGAACCTTGGGTACCCAGATGTTCTTGAACGTCAATTCCCAGAAATCCTGATCATCAGGTTTGTTGACTTTGGCTACTGTGAATTGAAATCCAAGAACATCTGGGGACCCAAGGTTCAGAAACAATAGTCCAGTGATGGCCAACCTTGGCACTCCAGGTGTTATCGGACTTCAATTCCCATATGCCCAAGTCAATACACCAGGAACAGCTGGAGTGCCAAGGTTCACCACCCCTGTCCTTAGGCCTTGTCATCAGAGCTGGAATGAATTTATCTGCCCCAAATTCCCCTCGGTTACCTCGCCCCTGCTCTCTCTGCTATCACATATCCTCCAAATCGCTGCAGTGTCATATCAGTGCCCTAGGAAAGGCTGAAATCCAACCGCCTTCGTTGCATTCATTCTGCAAGGCTCCAAAGCTTATCGGCTTGTCATAAATGTCTTTAAGATCTCATCTCTCTCGCCTCCTTTTCATCTCCCCTGCACGGAAACATACCTATACAGATGTGCTGATTTGCTGTTTTGGTTTACAGTTGCTACAGATCAGTGATGGCCAACCCTGGCGCTCCAGGTGTTCTTGGACTTCAGTTCCCAGAAGCCCAAGTCAGCTCACCCTGCGGAGGAGGGCTTCTGGGAATTGAAGTCCAAGGGCATCTGGAGTGCCAAAGTTGGCCACCACTGTGCCTTTCTAGTGTCTTGAATTCAACAGGACAGGCAGCATCACGATGGGACTGAGCAGACTTCCTCTTCTTCTTCTTCTTCCTCCTCCTCCTCCACTTGCCACCTGCAGTGAACATTTCTGATTTTTCTCGGCTGGGAACATGGTGTTCTGGCGCCCGATCTTCCTCCTGGTCTCTGGGGCGGAGAGTGACGCCGCCTTTGAATCCCAACGTGCAAAAGACATTTCTGAGCCTCTGTGCTCTGAAGGCGATGAAGGGAGTCCATGACTCAGACGGGGAGGAGGGAGGAGAACATCGAACGGGAGGGACGGTTTTGGGTCAGCCAATGCCAGGGGGAGCTCAAAGCAATGGCCTTCTCCCCCAACCTCAACACCCCCCCTCCCCCCCCCCCCGGCACCGAGTCACACTACAGGGCGAGCTGGTGATGAAAAGGGCCGAAAAATGACCCTGCAGAGAGCAAAGGGTGAATCGATTGAGGAGCAGCTGAAAAGGGAGTATAAATAAATGCAATAGAAAAGAATCTGGCCTAGTCGGGATAGACTAGAGCAGGGATGGCGAAACGTTTAGAGACCCAGTGACCCAACGGAGGGGGCGGGACGAACTCTGTGCTGGGGGGAGGGAAGAAGCCCTCCCATTGGGCATGCCATTGGTTCACCACCGCAGGGACTAGAGGTTGCTTATGAGGTCCATTGAGTGGTTTTCAAAGTACGTATACCTGTGACCATTTCCCTCTATGGCAAGACAATGACGACCTTGTAAATTTAGCAGTGGGGCTGCAGTGGCTTAGTGGTTAAGACGCTGAACTTGGCGCCTGGGAGGCCAGCCGTTCGAGACCCGAGTGCTACACAATGGAGTGAGCTCCCGTCTCTGCCCCAGCTCATGCCAACCTAGCAGTTAGGATGCTCAAGTCCAATAAATCCAAAATTTCCAAACATCTAGGCCAGGGGTTCCCAACCAGGGGCCGGGGTCACTCTCTCTCAGTCAGCTTCGAGGGCTGGACAGCCATTTCGCCCTGCCTGCACAATGGGGACAGCCATTTTGTCCCAACAGCTTCAAAGGGAGTGGCCATTTTGTTTCTCGAATGCCCTTCAAGGGATGAGGGCCCACATGAAATGGCACCACAGGCTGGATCCAGCCCATGGGCCTTAGGATGGGAACCCCTTGATCTAGGGAGTCCTTTAGGTCTTGCCCCGAGGACTGCGCTCCCTATGGGGACAATGACAGATTTCTTCCTCCATAAACGCTCAGCTTCAATGTGCAAATTGCGATGCGTTGTGATGTTTCTCCAGTTGATTGTCTCCAATCGGTGCGTCTCCTGGTATAACAACATCCATCAACCAGGTGTTCTCCTTTTCCACAACACTTGTGCCAGGTGTGTTGTGAGTCAGGGGTCTGTCTGTCTTGGATTTGAAAGCCCCACCGGATCTCGACGCTTCTGTTCCAAAACTCTCTCTCCCTGGTATTCCTAATAATGTTTACTACATTCAGTTGTTGTTGTTGTTGTTGTTGTTGTTGTTGTTGTTGTTGTTGGTGGTGGTGGTGGTGGTGGTGGTGGTGGTGGTGGTGGTGCGTAAGTCAGTTATTCCGCCACCCCTGGGGGTTGAATGGTTTATTTCCTTTTCCACAACCATTCGTGGCTCGCCTCTGTGAATGTTTAGGGGCCGACGCGATGTCTCGGCAGACTATAGGATGTGGCACATCTGTCCTCGGGGGCCTCCGGGAACATCTGGAGCCGGGCAGGGGAATTCCCAGAGAGATGCCGAGAATAGATTGACCTATATGTGCGCATGGAGAGTGTCCAGGGAATAAGCAGGACAGATTAAGGTCAACGCACGCCTCGCGCGATGGGGTTGTGTCTTCATTCAAGTCCTCGTGCGTCGGCTCCTCGCTACGGGCGGATTTGGGCAATCAGATAGGAAGTAATCTCTCCGCTCTTTTGAGGGCCAATCTTAGGTGGCTCACAGGGTTAAGGTTCTGAACTGGACAACTGGAAGGTCAGAGTTTGATTCCTGGGTACTACACGACGGAGTGAGCTCCCGGCTCTGTCCCGGCTCCTGCCAACCTCGCCGTTTCGAAAGCAAGACATTGCAAGTAGATCGATAGAGACCACTCCGGTGGGGAAGGTGAACAGCATTCCATGTCTAGTCCTGCCTGCCACATGTCCAGGGAAATGTCCGCAGACGGCACTGGCTCTTTAGCTACAAACCAGGAGTTCTCAACCTTTTTTAAGCCAGGGGCCATCGAGTCACCCTCCCTCGGGGGCCGGATGGCCATTTTGCCCTCCCTCCACTGCATGGCACTTGTGGGTGTGGAGGAGGTGGTGGTGGGCCACATGAAATGGCACTATGGGCCACATCCGGCCTGTGAGCCGCAGGTTGAGAGTCCCTGCTATAAACAGAGATGAGCACTGAACCCTAGAGACAGATACGGCTGGCTTTCGACCAAGGGGAACCTTTCCCTGTAGTGCTGCGAAACACTTTCTGTTGAAAATTACACAGAAACACGCATATCTCAGGCAGAAATAATAGCAAAAATGCACGTTAGAAGAAGCAAAGTAATACTTAAACTAATCAATTTATAGCCTAATTTCCTTAACTGACAGCCACTCCTGGGCGGTTTTTACAGCGGGAAAAGCCAGGAGACAAAAACAGACATTAAAACAGGAAAAACTCCAAAGAATGCCTGCGAAGCCTCGGCAATCAGAACATTTAAAACAAAGTGCAAACCACCGTTTGTGTGTGTGTGTGCGCGTGTGCGTGTGCACGCGTGCGTGCATGCGTGCGTGCGTGCGTGTGTGTGTGTGTGTGTGTAAGAGAGAGAGAAAATAGCACAGGAGAGAAGTGAAACTAATAGCTGCACCTGTCTCCAAATGTTCCACTCTAATTATTTGATGGCAAATGCGACAATTAAAAATCTGACGGATAAAAGGGCGATTCCAACAGTCACTTGACTATATCGATTCCTGTTTATCTCCCCCCCCCCGGGGGGGGCGAGTCAAAGCTCTGCCTTCGGATGGGGGGGGGGGAGTTGGTTGGGTTATTTTTCACGACCTTTTAAAACAGGAGTTCTCAACCTTTTAAAACCAGGAGCCGGACGACCATTTTGCCCTTCTTCCACCCCATGGCACTTCCTGGTGTGGTGGAGGCGGTGGGGGGGCCCCCAAAAAAGAAATGGTGCCATGGGCCGCATTCGGCTCACAATCCACAGGTTGAGAATCCCTGTGTCAAAAAGAAACGAGCCTTTCTACAGCTCCCCTGGTGGCCTAGCGGTTGAGGCACTGAGCTGGAGACTGGAGGGACGGGGTTCGAAAACCGAGACCTGCGCTTGGGGACATGAAAGGAGACTCCCCTAAAACATCCTTTCAACCCAATCTCTGGCACCAAAAGACACACACACAGGATCTATATATTCTGAAAGGGTGCCTTAATGGTTAAGATGCTTAACTTGAGGACTGGAAGGTCGGCAGGTCAGCAGGTCGAGACTCGAGTACCACATGACGGAGTGAGCTCCCAGAGCACATGGAACACTGCTTACCTTTCCCACTGAAGTGGTCTCTATTGATCTACTTGCAATTTCTTGCTTTCGAACTGCTAGGTTGGCAAGAGCTGGGACAAAGACAGGAGCTCATTCCATCCTGCAGTACTCGGGTCTCAAACTGCCAACCTTCCAGCCAGTGTCTTGGCCACTTGAGCCATGGTAGTCTGATACATTGAGGAGAACGAGATGGAAGCGCCTGGAGAAATACCCAAACAATCCTCTTCTCTGCTGTTCCAGGAGTGGCTTTCTGAGCAAGGCTTCCCCCCCTTTTTTTCCTTTTTCTTTTCCATGTGTAATTTTTATTATTATTATTATTACTACGCTTTCAGATTAGAGGAATCCCATTTGCATTCTCTTTCTCTCCCTCCCCCCCCGCCCACCGCCACCCTTTCCAGCTTGGACTTATTCATGCTGTTGTTGTTCCCGAAATAATGTTGAAACCCAAAAGGCTTGTGCTGTCACTTTCCCAGCCAATTGAATGGGGCCCAGTTCCTCCTCCGGATTCTGGCACCGGGACGGGATTTGTAATAGGGAGAGGAGGACGCGCCGCAAATTGCCTGTTCGTCAAAGCCCCGCGATTCCTGCCCAGACGCTTCTTCTAATAGCAATTACAATAGCAATCAGGCTTATATACCACCCTGTAGTGCAGGGGTGCCCGAACTATGGCCTGTGGGCCAGATCTGGCCCCCGATCCCAAATCATCTGGCCTGCATCCCCCTCGTCACTCCTGGAAGCGGAGATAAAGTGCACCTGATTGGAAATGTTTTACTTCCACTTCTTTGAGCGACAAGGGTGGTGTAGGCCAGATGAATTGGTGTTGGGGGCCGAATTTGGCCCATGGGCCTTAGTTTGGGCACCCTGGTTTAAGCAGAGAAAATGGCAGCCTAAAATCTATCTCGTCCTGTTGCAAAACAGACTGCAAGGCGCTTTTTATTTCCACTTCCAGTGGGAGGAACCACGTCATCGATTCCAGTGGGAGGAACCTGGTTGGGATCGAACTCACAACGTTCTGCAGTTTAAACACCAGGGCTCCTAATGTGGGTCTAAAGTTCAGATTTTGAGGGTGATGGGTTTTCCCCTCCCTGGAGGATCAGGCGTCTACGTGCGTGTTCTTGTGTGGATTTCTGGAGTGCGCCAAACACCGCTCTACCATTAGCTAAAGTACTTTTGCATGCATATTTCAAATGGATTGAAAACCATATGCATTTTTTAAAAATGCACTGGGCTAAGAAGGCCTCCGATATGCTGGTGACACAGTGTGCCCGGTTGATGCTGGATCCAGTTAGCGCTTCAAGCGCAAGGTACGATTTGGAGCTCGACACCAGGAAGACGGACGGTTTAGTTATAAGCCGAACCCTGGTCAGGATCGGTCGAACCCAGAACCGTTCGGCTGCAGTACAGCAGTTTAAACCCTGCGCCGCCCGGGGCTCTGATATTCTTTATTCATCCACATCTTTCGCTCTCTGATCTTTGCCTAACCCAGACTCACATTTGTTGATGCCCGAAATTCTTAAAGTGTCCGGTTCTTTCCAAACCGAATTCAAAGAGATGTACAGATTTTAGTTCAGGGGGTTCCCAGCCTAAGGCCTGTGGGCCGGATCAGGCCCACAGCACCATTTCATCAGGGCCCCCACCTCTCCAGTGGCATTCAAGACACAAAAAGGTGTTGGGACAAAATGGCCGTCCCCCATCGTGCAGGCAGGGCAAAATGACCGTCCGGCCCTTTACGCCGACCGAGAGAACGGACCCGGCCCGGCCGGCTAGAAAAGTTTGGGAACCCCTGTTTGTTTTTAGTCAAATGCTGAAAGACCTTTTCACCCAGTCCTGATTCATATAGGAGCAAACAGGATAGAGCCTGATTCTGCTATGAAGCTGAAAGCCATCAAGAGGGAATGATTGAAATACAGATTTAATCACAACTCTCTAAAACTTGGATGATTCCTCCGGCCTGAGTGACCTCCTTCCGAGCGGGTGAGGAGTTTAGAGAAAAACACCCCTCCCAAACCTCCCCCCAAAGACTCAACGATTTGCCAGTATTAATTAACACTGGGAAACTGTCGCCTTAGATACCATCACCTTTATTGAGAGGCTGTCATATTTAAAGCAATTAGTTAATTAATTTGCTAAAAACGAGGACAATTAATAGATGGAGCGGGGGGGGGGTCCCCTGTAACTGATTGACAAGATTTCTCTTGATGTCTTTCTAGTACTGTTTCCAGAAGAAAAAAGGGCCATCATTTTTAGTAAGTTCGGCAAAGCTGTGATTGTAGTTTAACACTTTATTTCTTTGAAGTTGTGGCCGGAGTAATGTTGCTCGGGCGGCTTGAAAACCATTTCAAACGTCCCACAAGGCTCTAATGTTTCAGCTCCCTTCAAGGCTGTTTGAGCAACTGCTTTGATTGCTTTCTTATGAACCAACTCAGTGGTTAAGAAGCTCGCCTTGATAGCTGGAAGGCCGGCAGGTCAGCAGTTCGAGACCCGGGCGCTGCACGACGGAGTGAGCACCCGTCTCTGTCCCGGTGCCGCCAAGCTAGCAGTTTGAAAGCAAGACATTGCAAGGAGATAAATAGGGACCACTTCGGTGGGGAAGGTAACAGTGTTCCGTGCACTCCGGTGTCTAGTCATGCCTGCCGAGTGTCCACGGAAACGTCTGCAAACGCAGACACCCCTGGCTCTTTGGCTAGAAACTGAGGTGAGCACTGAACCCTAGAGTCGGATATGACTGGCTTTCCAGCAAGAGAGACTTTGAGCTTGACTTTTCTTCTTTCCCACTTAAATGAGTTTATTCCTCTTTTCCACTCTTAATTTTATTGTATTATTTTAATTATTGTATTATTTTATTATTTTACTCAGAAAGGAGATTCTTTCATGTCTAGGCCAGACGTGAAACGGCCAAAATGAAGGCACTTTGGGGCAAGTCCGTTCCTCAGTTCCTTTCGCCTTACCTAGTGTGAGAAAGATCAGCCGGCAAGACACGGTGACCGTTACCAGAGTATTATGCCCAGTTGTAGGTCAAAAATACCACAGTCTTGGAGGAGGCTCTTTCTGGGGGCCCCCGATTGACTTGATGTGTTTCCATGCTGGAGATTACCCTGGGTTGGAAGGATTTTCATTCAGGGGACGCCCGAATGAGTCTCCTTTCATGTCCCCCATCATGCAGCTCTTGGGGAATCGAACCCCATCCTTCCACCCTCCAAGCACCCACCGAGGAGCTGCAGAATAAGAATGATTATTATTATTGTTATTATTATTCTCTCCTTGGAAGGAATCCCTGCCCCTGCCTTCTCCCAAAGCTTGGCCTGGTGGTGGCAGTCGGAGCCTCGGGGGCTTCCTATGGCAAGTTCATCCGCCCCATGGGGGACACATCCCTCCATGCGCTGTAGATGCTTCGCCCGGTTGCCGTGGGAACGCCCCAAAAGCCTTTGGAAAACAAGACGCAGGGTGCTTTAATTCACCACACACACACACACACACGCCCAATTCTTCCTTCTCCATCCCATCCCTCCATCTTTCTTTGTCTCCCCATGCAGGCATCTTTCTGCTCCGCTGCCCTCGGAGCGCATCTATTGCAGCAGGCGGCCTCAGGGCTGGCCGTGTTTCAGTCCGAACCGCCCCCCACCCAGGGGAGAGCGTTTGGCACGGCTCCAACCCTTTCTGCACATTTCCCTTGTCGGGGCCAGCTGTTATCTCCTGCAAACAGGTCCGGGGGGTGGCGGCCTTTGCTCCAGGCGGGGAGGCTTCCCAAAGCCCTATGCACGCACATGGCTTCATTGCTTCGGTTTCTGTGCTGGCATTTATTTCTAACGCTCTTTCTGCCTCCGAGGATGGAGAAGAAGCAGCGATTTCTCACAAGCGTGGATCTGACGCTCTGAGGCAGGGGTTGTCAGCCGGCAGCCCATGGGCTGGAGGGATGTGGCCCATGGCACCATTTCATGTGGCTGCCCATCACCGCCTCCACCACACCTGGAAGTGGCGTGTGGTGGAGCAAGGGCAAAATTGTAATGTAATGTATTGTTTCTAAGCCACCCTGAGTCGCCACGGCAAGTGGGCGACAATATAAATTTGAACTAATACTAATATATAAATAAATAAATAATAAAATGGCCGTCCGGCCCCCGAGGCTGTCTGAGGGAGGGAGACCTAATGGCCCCCGGCTTAAAAAGGTTGAGACTTGCTCTCAGGGCATTTTCAAATAGGGTGGGGGAGATCAACAGGCAAGGTTTCAACTTATACCAGTACAACCCAGTATACACCAATCCCTGTATATAGTGGGGAGGGAACGGACTTATGGCTGTGCATTCAAACTGTATCCATGCGCTGAATGCCGTCTTTATTTTAAAGACATAGAGCAAGGGATTCCCAACCTTTTCAGGCCAGGGGCCAGGGTGCGCTCTCTCGGCCAGCCAACGGCAAGGCCAAGAAAGTGGCTTCGTTTGCTGAGTCCAGGGTTTGGCCGGGACATGGAAGAAGAACAAGAAAGATGCACCGATGAGGACTTGCGTTTGGCCAACGGCAAGGCCAAGAAAGTGGCTTCATTTTGGCTGTCCAGGGTTTGGCCGGGACCCAGGAGAAGACGTCGAAGGCATCCCCACCACTGGGTTTCTCTTCTGTCGGATGAATCAAAGGCATCCACAGCCTTCGCCATCCTTGTGGATCCATGACTGTCGTTTCCCCCTCCCCGGTTCGCTCCCCTTTGGGAGCAGCCCAGTCGTTCTCTGCCTTCAAAAGGAGGCCGAATCTGTCCTCCCTTCCCCGGGCAGGGGGGAGAAAAGGGGGGGAGTGAAAGCATCCGTTATATTGTCTTTCTTAGGAGAAACATTGAAATGCGAGAAGAGTGGAGGCAGGGCGGGTTGTGTGGCTAGGCGTGAGCACATTCACTAAAGGAGACGCTCATTACAGGGACCCCTCCCCCCAAACCGCCTGCTGTGCGCCGCATGCCCAGAACCCGGTTTTAATTGGCAGGGGTGCTGGGCCATGCGCACGAGAGGCAAGCCATGGGCTGACATGGTTCTCCAGACAAAACATCAAGAGGGTTTCGATGCCCGTGAGTTCAGAGGGAGTCGAAAAAGGGATGGAGGCATTCCAGTGCCGGCTGTAGGGGCTGCGGTGGCCCAGTGGTTAAGAAGCTCACCTTGTCCGCTGGAAGGCCGGCAAGTCAGAAGTTCGAGACCTGGGGGCTCCATGGCGGAATGAGCACCCGTCTCTGCCCCAGCTCCTGCCAAACTAGCAGTTCGGAAGCAAGACATGGGAAACGGAGAAATAGGGACTGCTTGGCCTTTCCTGGTGTGGTGGAGGTGGTGGTGAGAGGCCACGTGAAATGGTGCCGTGGGCTGCATCCGGCCCCCAGGCCGCAGGTTGAGAATCCTTGTTCTAGACTGTCCTTGCTAGCAGTCTGTCTCTTTTGTTCTTAGCAACCCCAAGCGTTAGGTGTGGAACCTCCACGTTTCAAGGCAGTCTATCTCTATCTTTTTGCCACGGGGGGAAATAAGAGAACAAAGGCCACTTCCCTCACGGCCTGCTTTTCAAAGCAAGGAAGGCCTTTGGCCGTCTTCTCCGGCGCAGCCCCTACATTTCCGACGTTAGGAAGGAAACTTCAAAGCGCCCACTCCGATGCATTCTCGAGCCGCCACGCCAAGTGTTTTCAATGCCCGGTGTGTGGCTGATGATACGGGGAGAAGTGTGGGCTCTCAACAACGGCGCACACTTTGTGATGTGGTGGGCCGAGACAAGAGGCTGCTTGTCGGGGAGAAAGAGAGCAAAGGAGGGGTGAGCCAGCCAAAGTGTCCTGTTGGATAGAGCTATTCTTCTCCCGTCGCTTCAGAGCAAAACCCCGGACGGGAGGTGCACCAGGCCACAGCCCTCACAGTCCACCAGAGGCGGGCCAGAATGTCAGCGACAACCACGAGGCAGAGGCACAACGGGGTCATTGGCTTGAGAAAGGAGAGGTTTTCGGCCTTAGGGGACTGGGTAGTCAGCGACGGAAGCCAGTTTCTAATCTCTTTGCCTCCCTTGATAACTGCCTTCCGGCCCGAAGTGCCAAGACACATTTGAGTGTGTTAAAATCCCCCTTGGTGCTGCTACACTAGGGCTGGTGAGAGTGACGCACGGGGAGAAATGTGTGTGTTGAATTTTGCTCTATTCACCCCATGGTCACTGCGGGGTGCCTTATGTCTTCCTGACAAAACTACTGAGAAGGCAGATTTGTTGTGTGGAGAAGGGGGCCGGTGGCCCGCAAATGGCCAGCATAAAACAGTGCACTGGGATTTATTTCATTTGCCCACTTTGAGGTTTAATTGTGGGTCCCGCCCTAGGAAAATGAATGCTAGGTGGAAAACAGCTTCCAGGGTGACATCCAACATGCTAACAAGCCCTATATTGGATGTTTGAATGAAACGCTTTCCCTGCTCTCCTGTAGCAGGGCAGGGAAAGTGTATTTTAAGAAGATAAAAAGAATTCTTCAATTTTTCCCCTCCCCTTTTATTGCCAATCAATAAACTGCTCATAGGCATGATTTGCCTGGGGATTGATAAGGAAAATCAAATATTTTTTAAAAACCCTTCTAACTGATCCAGCACTGGCGGTGGGGGGAGAATTACACTTTCCCTGCCATTCTTCAGAGGTGCAGGGAAAGTGTTTCATATGCCCATTGGTGAAGGGGGGCAGATCTGCTTTCGGACCAAATTTCTTCAGCAGCCCCCAACTTCTCTGTTCTCTTTCCCGGCAGTGTCCCAGCCGACAACCTCAGACGAAATTGTCGTGGCGGGATCCAAAGTAATCCTCCGGTGTGAGGTGGAAGACCCAGACGATTCTTCGCTCCAGTGGTCCAATCCAGCCCAGCAGACCCTCTACTTTGGAGAAAAGCGAGGTAAAAACCTTTGATTTCAGTTCATGTTGACACAGCAATACGGAACAGATGGATCTATGACAGGCATCCTCAACCTTTATAAGATGGGGGGCCGGATCACGCTCCCTCAGGCAGCTTTGGAGGCCGGGAGGCCATTTTGCCTTTCCTCCATCTTTGTCCCAACTCCTGCCAAGCTAGCAGTTTGAGGGCAAGAAATTGCAAGTAGATAAATAGGTACTGCTTCAGTGGGAAAGGTAGCAGAAACTAAATGTAAAGGTTTTGTGCCAAAGCATCGGAACATGTGCCATTGCGGCCGTTGAGAAACATTCTCGGAGTCTCTACCGCTGTCGTGTTTATGTGACTTGTGGTTTTCTCTCTGTGCCGCAGCACTACGAGATCTTCGGATCCAGCTGGAGAAGTCGACACCCAACGAACTGACCATCAGCATCGACAATGCGACGCTGGCCGACGAGGGCGAATACACCTGCTCCATCTTCACCATGCCCGTGCGGACCGCCAAGGCCGTCGTCACGGTGCTGGGTGAGACAAACGGCCAGGCGGGCGGGCGGGTGGATGGGCAAGGAAAACCTGGAGGTCAGTGGCGAAGTGCCCTATTCAGAAGTCCTCAAGATGCCTTTCCTCCTTCATAGGAATCCCGCAGAAACCCCAGATCTCCGGCTACACGGCTCCTCTGAAGGAAGGTGACACGGCCAAGCTGACGTGCGTCTCTTCCGGCAGCAAGCCAGCCGCGGACTTACGGTGGCACAAGGGGGACAGGTCGCTGCAGAGTAAGTCGTGGTGGGAAATGGGATGCTTTTGGACTACGTCTCCCATCATCCCTTAGGACTTAATCATGCTGGGCAGAGCATCGTTTTGGTTTCTTAATTATGTTTCTGAGTGTAATCCTGCTGTGTTTGTTCAAAAGCAAGTAAATTGCAAGTAGATAAATAGGTACTGCTTCAGTGGGAAAGGCAGTGGTGCTGGCTTGACGACAGTGCTGGCTTGATGACCAGAAGGTCGGAAGGTCAGCAGTTCAAGACCCGTGACAGAGTGAGCTCCAGTCATCTGTTCCAGCTCCTGCCAACCAAGCAGTTCAGAAGCAAGAAATTGCAAGGAGATAAATAGGTGCCGCTTTGGCAGGAAAGGTAACATCATTCTGTGTCCATGGAAATGTGTGCAGATGCAGAGAGCGCTAGCTCTTGGGCTGTAAATGGAGATGAGCAGTGCACCCTAGAGTCAGATATGACTGGCTTTCGAGCAAGGGCGACCCTTGACCTTTAACCTTCTTTTTAAACCTGCATGTTGCTGACTGTGGTGTCCGCGCCATGCTGTATCTCCACTTCCTCTTCTCTGCTAACCGCTCGACATGCATTGCCACATCTCTTCCGACAGGTGATCCTTTGGTGGTAGAAGAAGACGCCAACGGCAAGACATTCACCGTCACTAGCCGTGTTGAGTTCTCGGTCGCAAAGGAAGACGACGGGGTGGAAGTCACTTGTACAGTCGACCACGCATCGCTCCAGAACTCCGACAAATCCACCGCACAGCGGATATCCGTCTTCTGTACGTGAGTTTGGGGCGAGCGGGTGAGACGGGGCGAAGGTTAGACCAGGAGTTTGGGGGAAATGCAAGCTTGTAGAGGTCTTCTTGGGCTTCATCTCTCATCAGCCTTGGCCAGCACAGCTGGTGGATAGGTATCAACAGAAGCTGTAGGCCAGTGACGGCCAACCTTGGCTCTCCAGGTGTTCTTGGACTCCAATTCCCAGGAGCCCAAGTCAACACTCCTGCTGATCAGGGGCTTCTGGGGACTGAAGTCCCAAAACATCTGGGGACCCAAGGTTGAGAAACTCTAGTCCAGTGATGGCCAACCTTGGCACTCCAGGTGTTCTTGTCCCAGGAGCCCAAGTCAGCACTTGGGCTTCTGGGAATTGAAGTCCAAGAACACACACAGTAAACCCATTCGCGTGGATTCACAGAGACTTGGGCATCTGGGACCTGACATCCAAGAACACGTGCAGTAAACCTATTTGTGTAGATTCACAGAGACTTGGGCTTCTGGGAACTGGAAGTCCAAGAACACCTCGAGTGCCAAGGTCCGTCACCACTGACCTAGTACAGTATTATTTTCTCAAAGCGAAACATGCCCAGCTCTTTCCGTCTTTCCTCACAAGAAAATCTCATGCACAAACACACACACACTTTCCTTACTTTGAGATTTCACAGAGAGAGAGAGAGAGAGAGAGAGAGAGAGAGAGGGAAATCTGGACACCTTCATGTGATTGCTTGAGTCTTGTGGTGAAGAACATCATGAGAACTTCAGTTGCTTATGGCTATGGTTCTTCTGCTTTACTTTTCTTAATTTGTAACATTCTCTCCTTCCTCCTCTCCTTCCTTCCTTCCTTCCTTCCTTCCTTTCTCTCTCTCTCTCTCTCGGTTTCTCTGTCCTTTGTTCCCCAGACAAGCCGTCAGCGAGAATTGAACCAATACCAGAACGTCCGCGAGAAGGACAAAATCTAGAACTACACTGCGATGGACAAGGCAATCCGGCGTAAGTCCTTCTGGCTCCACGATGCACCCTTCTCCCTCCCACCACCTAAAATATCCCCTTACAGTGTTGTCTTTTCCAAACAACGTCTATTTATACCGGAGAGACGAAGTCAACGCAATTCCATCAGATTTCTATTTCTGGATTTTAGCCTGACACACGCCATCTGGGACGAGACCTTTGAATTGTTGTCGTTCAAGCAATCTTTATTTTACCGAAAACAATGTGTTGTTGAAACTATTTTTAACCCGGCCGGTTGCTTCGACTCCAAGCTGCTTTTTAACCCACCCGCCCCCCATCCAAAGTCTGTTTCCACTGTTCTTTTAATGGCTACTCTGTTCATAGATTTAGACGGCGGTTCCATCGATTGTTTTTTATTTATTTATTTTAAAAATGAGCTTTGCTTTATTGTTTGGTTACGAAGCACCTAGAGAAACGATTTCCCTGCCAGGCAGGAAGCAAATATTTGCAATAAATTAACAGAAAGAAGTCAGTTGGCTGGGGTTGTGCAAATCGTAGGCGCTGCGATAGAGCCATTCGGGGGGGGGGGGGGAAGCAAAATTATGCATTTTATGCCATTTTGACCCAACAAATATTTTGTTCATGGAATTGTTTTAAACTGAGAAAAAACCCTCTGTTTTGCCTATAACGGGAGGGAGAAGAAACAGAAGGTTTTGCTACTTTCTGGGCCAAACCTTTATAGCTACGCGGGTGAGACATTTATTGTTTTAATATATATATACATATTGAAATCAAGGTTCCCAGGTAGTGGGATTTTGTGACAAATATTGTGTTGTTTGCTTCCTACACCACCTCCTGTCAGAATTCGGGCAACGTGATGGCTTTTGTCAATGTAAACATGGCCGAACATGGGGAATCAACTAGGGCAGGGATTCTCAACCTGCGGCCCGTGGGCTGGATGCGGCCCACAAAGCCATTTCGTGTGGGCCCCGCCACCGCCGCCATCACACCTGGAAGTGCCATGGGGTGGAGGGAGGGCAAAATGGCCATCCGGCCCCTGAAGCTGTCTGAGGGAGCGTGACCCAACGGCCCCTGAAAGGTTGAGAACTCCTGAAATAGGGGGTTCCCTTCCCTGCAAAGAGGCCACACGGCCAGCCTGGCTCTTTCGGGGTCTAAATTCTTCCCTTCTTCACAGCCCCCAAGAATATAAGTGGGAGAAAGAAGGTGCGGACGTCCCGTTGACCGACTCCCAGATCCAAGACAACATCCTCAGCTTCTCTAATTTGAACAAAAGTGACAGTGGGACCTACATCTGCTATGCGTCGAGCATCATGGGCATCTCCACAGCACGCTACACCCTCGATGTCAATGGTAAGTATCTTCTAGTCCGTTGATGGCCAACCTCGGCCCTCCAGGTGTTCTTGGACTTCAATTCCCAGAAGCCCAAGCCAGCACTTCTGTCTGATCGGGGCTTCTGGGAGTTGGAGTCCAAGAACATCTGGGAACCCAAGGCTGAGAAACAATAGTCCAATGATGGCCAACTTTGGCACTCCAGGTGTTCTTGGACTTCAATTCCCAGAAGCCCAAGTCAACACACCTGTTGATCAGGGCTTCTGGGAATTGAGGTCCAAAAGCATCTGGGGTTGAGTGCCTGTCTCTGTCCCAGCTCCTGCCAACCAAGCAGCCTGAAAGCTAGAAATTGCAAGGAGATAAATAGGGGTCACTTTGGTGGGAAAGGTAACAGCATTCTATGCACTCCGGTGTCTAGTCATGCCTGCCACATGTCCATGGAAACGTCTGCAGACGCAGACAGCACTGGCTCTTTGGCTATAAACAGAGAAGAGCACTGAACCCTAGAGTGAGATACGACTGGTTTTCGAGCAAGGGCGGCTTTTACCTTTACAAGAAGATGCAGCCATGGAGAAGATCATATTCAGATGCAAATTTATGTCCCAGCCTGCCTGTAATAGCCACAGCTTGGTCCTTCACACTGTCCTGGGATGGGTCTGTGGAGAAAGGGACCCGACACCTTCCATAGCCACCACGAAGCCGGGATTTCATCCGACCAAGCTTGTCCACAGGCGTCTGATTAGCAGGAGTTAGGCATGGAAGGTGGACCGCCGACACCCCGCAGAGAACCACCTGCTGGGCATCTGAGCCCAGGATTTACAAGTTCACCACCTGGAATTAACCATGTGCAAAAACTGTCAGTCTTACTCAACTGCACGGGCTTTGGGTTGCGTCTGGTTTCTGAAGCTAAGCAGGATCAGGTCGAGGAAGGAGTCCGGCCAGAAACCCTTCGAGAGGCAGAGCTGCCATTCAGAGTTGACAACACTGGCTTAAATGGATGGCCTGTCTCTCGGTGTAAGACAGATTCCGAGGTTTTGATGTTTTCCTCTAAATTCACCCAACCTTCTGACTCTCTTCTGCTTCCACATTAAATTGTGAGTGGCTGTTATGTATATCAGGGTTCTCAACCTGTGGCCCAGAGGCTGGATGCGGTTCATGTCAGCATTTCATGTGCCTCCCCCATTGCCTCCACCACAAGAGGAATGCCATGTGATGGAGGAAGGGCAAAATGGCTGTCCGGCCCCCATAGACTCATTGAGTTGGAATCAGTGGCCTTTGAGGCATCCAGTCCAACCCCCTGGTCAATACAGGAACCCCAACCATATTCTGTTGGCATTCTGTATAGAGATTTATTTCTTCCTATCACTTTCAGAGCAGCTGTCACTTCACTTTCTAGAACTGTATGTTCTTAGAATCAAAGAGTTGGAAGGGGGGGGGCCTTTGAGGCCATCGAGTCCAACCCTCTGCTCTATGCAGGAGTCCGAATCAAAGCCGATCTGACAGATGGGTGTTCAATACTATCAACACAAGCAGCCACGTGCCCATAAAAGCCATTTGCACTGGAATCCTTAACAGTCGACTCAAAAGCTCTTTTACACGAAATCAAATTAAACTAACTAGTTAAGTGGTTTGGTATTAGTAGCTCTAATTAGTCAGATGAGAACCCCGCTGGTCGTCTCAACCTGAGCAGTCCAGCTGAATCAAGAAGATTTATGTAAGGCTTGTCTACCTGGTCGGCATTGGGTTTAATCAGGGGTTCCCCAACCTTCTCAAGCCGGGGGCCGCTGGGTCACGCTCTCTCAGTCAGCTTTGAGGCTTACGTAAATCTTCTTGATTCAACTGGACTGTTCGGGTTGAGACCCACCAGCGTCTTCTCAACAGTTCTAACTCGAGTGGAAAAACGGGCAGTGGGTTCGGTTGCGGCATCTTAGGCCGGCTCCACATCACATCCCGCCATCGGCAACCAAAGAAATCCTTCCTTTCTCATCCAACTCTTAGAGGGAGATGCTGCCGTTGCTGAGAGAGGCCCCGTTCTCGAGGAGAATGCCATTGTTCCTTCCTCGCCCACAGATCTTTCACACTTCCTTCAAAAAGGTCAACATCTCAATCCGCCTGTGTTTCAACACCCACAACGTCACTCCTTAATGCTTTTGCTGGTTGTTCTCTTGAAATGCTTCCCCCACCCTCACCCCCACCCACCCCTCTTTCTCTCCCCATAGACTGCTGAGTGGAGATAGATAGGGCCACGTCTGCTGAACCTCTGCTTGCTCCGCATAGCAGCCATGCCCAATCACATAACCCACAGAAAAAGTCTGGGCAGGTTATCCTGTTCTTGTAATAAGGTGGACCAGTGATGGCCAACCTCCGTATTCCAGCTGTTCTTGGACTTCAATTCCCAGAAGCCCAAGTCAGCCCTCCTGCTGGTCAGGGCTTCTGGAAATTGAAGTTCAAGAACACCTGGAGAGCCAAGTTTAAGGACCTGTGGTCTAGATCAGTGATGGCCAACCTTGGCGATGAGAACACTCTCCTTCTCTTTCCTTTTGAACAGATGCTAGTCCCGTAACGCACGCTGGGAGCACCTATCACGCCATCATCGGCGGAGTGGTGGCCTTCATTGTGTTTGTTCTGCTCATCCTGCTCTTTGTAATTGGACACTCCTTGATTCGACACAAAGGTAAGTCCCCTCTTTATCTCCCCCCCCCCCCCCGCAGAGAGTTGAAGAGCTTGTTGACTTTTAGGGAGATCCATCCATTCTTTCTTACTGCCCCTTCTTTCCTTAGTCCAGGGGTCCTCAAACTTGATGCTTCAGGTGTTCTTGGACTTCAACTCCCAGAAGTCCAAGTCAGCACACCAACTGATCAGGGCTTCTGGGAATTGAAGTCTAAGAACATCTAGATGACCAAGTTGGAAGAACCCTGTTCTAGATTCTAGATCCATGATGGCCAACCTTGGCTCTCCAGGTGTTCTTGGACTTTAATTCCCAGAAGCCCAAGTCAGCACACCTGCTGATCAGGGCTTCTGGGAATTGAAGACCAAGAACATCTGGGGACCCAAGTTGGAAGAACCCTGCTCTAGACTGGGATGGCCAACCTTGGTTCTCCAGGTGTCCTTTGGCTGATCAAGGCTGCTGGGAATTGAAGTCCACGAACACCTAGAAAACAAGTTTCCACACCCCTGATCTATTGCTATCGCTGTGGCGGTGAACCTTGGCACTCCAGATGTGCTTGGACTTGAATTCTCAGAAGCCCAAGTCAGCACAGCTACTGATCAGGGCTTCTGGGAATCAAAGTCCAAGAACAGCTGGAGTGCCAAGGTTGGCCACCCCTGTCTTAGTTCTATGTCTTGGTATTCCTCCCTCCATGTTGCTCCATTTCTATTGAAGCATCGTGAAAGCTTTTTGCATTCGTAGACCATTTCCAAACGGCCCCTTAGGGGCAATCTGGCCTTGGTCATTTTTGGATCACTTTTGGAAGGAGGAGAGACTAAATAACATCTACCACCCACTGTCGAAAGACACTCTCCTAAATGATCCAGTCTTGCAACCATCAGCAAGGAGAGGGAGAAATAGTTACACTTTCCCTGCCCCTCTGCAGAAGAGCAGGGAAAGTGTTTAATTCAAACCTCAGCCTACCGGATGCTTACCATGGAAGTCTTTGATGGCTTCAAGCCTCCCTTACATGCTATTCACAGGGCTCTTAACTTAGTAAAGCATGAACAGATGAAAAAAGTGAATATGCTCCTCCCCCTTCCCCACCTGATGGGCATCCTTCCTCTTTCCATCTCTGCCCAGGTACCTACCTGACCCACGAGGCCAAAGGTTCAGATGACGCCCCTGACGCCGACACGGCCATCATCAACGCGGAGGGAGGCCAGACAGGCGGGGATGACAAGAAGGAGTATTTCATCTAAGCGGGGAGGGTGGGCAGGGCAGCAAGGGGGGGAGGAAGAGGAGGAGGAGGAGGAGGAAGAGTGGATCTGAACCTCAAAACTGAATGGCAATGGATCCCGCCCGCCCGCCCGCCTGCCCTTTATGTCGATGGACTTTCTCTCGCAGCCAGGAAGGAAGCAGATGGATATAGACGAGAAGGATGCTGCTGTGGGAACTATGAAAAGGTGATGGGCAGCGGAGTAGAAAGAGAGAAAGAAGGAGACAGACCGAGGGAGAGAGGATCAGCTTTTGCCTCACAACGCTTCTTTGAACTTGTATAAAACATTATTACTAAACAGGGAACGAAACACCCACACCCGAAACATTGAGAAAACCCCCTCCGAAACAAAAATAATATTACCCCCCTCTTCCTGCTTGCTTGTTACCTACATATCTGTGGCTGCCGTGCTCACACTTAAACACGCGGAGACGGAGAGTGAGTGATCACGGAGAATAACTTTTCTTCCTCCCTTCCTTCTGAGGCTGTGATTTTTTCCTTTTCTTTCTTATTTTCCAAACGTTGTGTTTGGGGTTTTTTGGGGGGGGCATTTCCCCCTTTTTCTTTTGGGACTTTCTGTTCTCATTGCTCTCTGTTTCGGATGTCTTGATGCGGGAATAGGGGGGAGACTTGTGGGAAGGGGGCAGTTTGGTTGACGTAACTCGGGTTTCCTTTGGCGTCGTGACATTGGGGGGGGGGGCGTTTATGAACATCGAGGGTAAAATCAGCCGACAAGAGGGTGATATCCGGAAACGAGAGGCCGTCTCTTTTGACCTTTCGTTTCCTTTCCTCGTCAAAGGACCAGAGAGCCAAGGCGAAATAGCGAGAACTTGCGGATGAAACCGTAAAAAATCTTGGGATTCGCCAAGATCACGAGAAGTCAGTGTTGTCATAATGATGGGGTGATTCTAAGATTTAGAGCAGGGGTTCCCAACCTAAGTCCTGTGGGCCGGATTTGGCCCACGGCAGCAATTCATGTGCCCCCACCCCTCCAAGGGCATTCGAGAAACAAAATGGCTGCCCCTTTGATGATGTTAGGGCAAAATGGCCGTCCCCATCATGGTGGCAGGGCAAAATGGCTGTCTGGCCCATAAAGCTGATTGAGGGAGCATGACCCGGCCCCATGGCTTGAAAAGGTTGGGAACCCCTGCTTTAGAGGGAAGGCTAAGCAAGGTTTCCTTTTTAGCCTGGTTGTGGGGGGGGACTCTAGTTGTGTAGTGATTCAACTGCTGTACTTGCCCCTATAAGGTTGTGAGTTCGATTCTGAACAGGCCTCAAAGTTGACTCAGCCTTCCGCCATCTCAAGGTTGGTAGGACTCGGCATGTTGAGGGCAAGATGCTGTAAACCGCCCAAAGAGTGCCCTAGGCACAATGGGGGTGGCACAGAAGTGTCGTTACTATTGCTAAAACAGAAGATACCAACAGCCGTCTTCCTTTCCGACTTGCGCCCGGCGTCTCCTGGGCATCTGGGGTTCGGTGGCTTGGATGGCCAGTTAGCAGGGAATGGGCTTAATTGGTGCGAGGGAGGGAGAAGCGCCCGGCTGATTTTATCCTTTGATATGTACGACTTTTGTTTCTCCCGTTGTGTCTTATTTGTTTTGAGAGAAGAATGTTGTGGTGTGGTAAGTTTTGCCAAGGAACGCCAGCTACCCAAGGTCCGCCCCTGTCAAAACCCGTAGCGAAAGAAAGAAAGAAAGAAAGAAAGAAAGAAAGAAAGAAAGAAAGAAAGAAAGAAAGAAAGAAAGAAAGAAAGAAAGAAAGAAAGAGATTGCAGTTGGGTTGCCAATTTGAGCTTCCCAACCAAAAATGTTGACATAACCCTTGTGCTTAGATGTTGAGTCCCTCATCTAGAGCCGTGATGGCAAACCTTGACACACCAGCTGTTCTTGGACTCCAATTCCCAGAAGCCCAAGTCCCTGTGAATCCACACCAATGGGTCTACTGTGCATGCAGTAAGCCCATCCATGTGGATTCACAGAGAGTTGAGCTTCTGGGAATTGAAGTCCAAGAACACCTGGTGTGCCAAGGTTCACCATCACAGATCTAGGGTCTAATCTGCCCTCCTGCGCCTTCCTTGGTGGACTGGGGCCATCTAGCTTGCCAGCAGATGGAAGGACCAAGTCCTGCCAATACTGTCCCGCCCTCGGAGGGGAGGAACCCGCAATGACTGGGTGGGGTCCGAAGCTCCCAAAATACCTGTGTCGTTCTGAGGCTGGATAAAGGCCCCGAGTGTTAATAGACCCGGTTACCTTTTTTGAAAAGTCCCCTTGGGGTGTTCTTTAGTCATCTATTTAGAGACTCCCCTCCTAATCGGTGCAGGAATTGTAGCCCTTCCGGAGGGTCAGGGGACTACAGATTCCCATCATCCCCTGCCAGCCCCGGGAAGAGGTGCTGGGAGTTGTAGTGCTTCAAAGATCTAGAAGGATCTCTTTTGCCTTGCCCAACCTTGACACTCCAGATGTTCTTGGACTTCAATTCCCTGGAGCCTTGATTCCGCAGGTGTGTTGACTTGGGCTTCTGGGAACTGAAGTCCAAGCACACCTGGAGTGCCAAGGTTGGCCATCGTTGGCCCCTAAGCTGTAGCTTGCTTTGCTCAGGCTGGGATCCAGCTTAGTTGGCCCACAGGAAGTGTGTGTGTGTGTGTGTGTGTGTGTGTGTGTGTGTGTGTGTGTGTGTGTGTGTGTGTGTGTGTGTGTGTGTGTGTGTGTGTGTGTGTGTGTGTGTGTGTGTGTGTGTGTGTGTGTGTGTGTGAAGCAGGACAGATTGCTCAGCCGTCACTTAATTCCCCCTGGCTGGCTCTTAAGTGGACCTATGGGTTATTTCTCCCAGCATCCCAGTGAGGAAACGGGAGGGAAGGGGCCTCCGGATCCGACCGATGTGCTCCACCTGCTTAACCTGCATGCCACCCGCCGGCCTTCCACAACGGGATTTCCGAAGGGTCAGCCGGGGCTGATGGTATTCGGTGCTAATTGTGCAACGGTCCCACTGCTATTACCTACATTTCTTAAAGAGTTGCCCGTCCTCACGATCTATCGCAGAGCCTAACATTCATGAGCAACACCATGTGCCCATGTCCAAGCTCCTCTCAGCCCTGGCAAGCATAGCCAGTGGTGGTGATGGCAAATGGGGCATGTAGTCCTGTAGCCTCTGGGAGCCCTCTGCTTTGCAAACACGCACACCCTGACGTACTGCTTTGCCTTGTCAAAGACGAAGGGATTTTTTGCAGGCGGTTCTTGCTGTTTTTTCCTTTCCTCACAAAAATGCCTTGGAAATCCACCCACTCAGCCCAGTTTTGCAGCACTAACTCGATTCTTGAAGCTCCTCCAAGGACATCACCACGGTGGAAAGGGAGAGCAAACCGAGACTTCTGGGAAGGGTGGGCTTCCTTCCCTACGAGCTATCAGATTTTTAAGCTGCCGACTTAACCAGTCGTGTGAAATCTGGGATGGATGCCCTAAAACTGCCTCTCCTTTGGTTGTGTTGGAAGCTGTTGTTTTCCTCCTTGTTTGTGTTGTGTTGGCTACGAGGCAGACGCCGACACAGCTCATCTGCTAACGGAGCCAAATTTGGCTCTCCATGAGCAGCAGTGGGCAGTGTCTAGAGCAGTGGTTCCCAAGGTGGGGCCCAGGTCCCACCAGGGGGACTTCGATTCCCACTCAGTCCATGGGCTGATCCGTGCTTTGAGGGATTGACAGGCTTCTGGGAAGTGAAGTCCAAAAGCCAAAGGTTGGGGTTCTAGAGCAGGGCTCCTCAAACATGGCTCTCCAGGTGCTCTTGGACTTCAATCCCCAGATGCCCAAGTCACCGTCAGCGCCCTGGGTTCACCAGACCTTAGGGCCGTGATGGCGAACCTTGGCACGCCAGGTGTTCTTGGCACTATAATTCTCAGAAGCCCAAGTCAGCACTCCTGTCTGATCAGGGCTTCTGGGAATTGAAGGCAAGTTCAAGAACATCTGGAGAGCCAAGTTTGAGGACATGGAGTGCCAAGGTTTGCCATCGCTGCCTTAGATCCTTGATGGTGAACCTTGGCTCTCCAGGTGTTCTTGGACTTCAATTCCCAGAAGCCCAAGTCAGCACACCTGCTGATCAGGGCATCTGGGAATTGAAGTCTAAGAACATCTGGAGAGCCATGTTTGAGAAACCCTAGAGTCCAATGATGGTGAACCTTGGCACTTCAGGTGTGCTTGGACTTCATATTCCCAGAAGCCCACGTCAGCACTCCTGCTGATCAGGGCATCTGGGAGTTTACGTTCAAGAACAGCTGGAGTGCCAAGGTTGGCCATCACTGCCTTCGGACCACACAAATAAAACTGGCAAATAAAAATTGTCTAGGAGTGGAGTTTGCAAGACAGAGGGACCTAGAATCTGTTCTCTGCGTTTGTTTGTGTGTCTGTGAGTGGGTGAGAAAGAGATTTCTTATATCATTTTAATTAGAGGTGGTAACTTCGGCTCAGCGGGGTCTACAACAGCTTCCAAACCCTTGTTGTCTCTTTCCGGCAGGGAAACAATTGCGTTCCTTTTTGAGATTTCCTAGCCGGCACACCGGTCGATCCGAACCCTTTTGGCGTCGCCGTTTGAAAACACGCAAATCCCGTTGAATGCAACTAGTACAGAACTAATTCCTTCCTTTGATCTTGCCAGGGAAGCCATGGCTTGGCTTTTCTGCCCTTCTTTCGAGTAATCCTCTGCAGAGTCTGCGTTCATGTCAACAAGACCTCTTCCTCCCGCGACCCTTGAGAGCCTCCCAAGGGGCAGCGATTAAGCCCGGATTTCATGGCGCCAGGACTATTGCTTAAGACACTTCTTGCCTCGCAAGCTAGAAAGGTCATAGTCACTCGTGGCAAACATCTTTTGCTAGGACCTAAAGAAGACTCTTTTGTGACCGGTAGCCACTAAAGCAGGGGTTCCCAGCCTAAGGCCCATGGGCCAGATCTGTCCCACGGTGCCATTTCATGTGGGGGGGGGCACCCCTCCAAAGGCATTTAAGAAATTAAAGGGCCACCCCCTTTGAAGCTGTTCAGACAAAATGGCCGCCCCCATCGTGCAGGCAGGGCAAAATGGCCGTCTGTCCCTCGGAGCTGACTGAGGGAACATGACCCGGCCCCCAGCTTGAAAAGATAGGGAACTATCTCCTGCACCAAAGTGTGGTAGAGAGACTAACTAGGACTCAATAAACTAGGATCTGAATCTCCGCTCAGCCATGAAATCCCACTGCCTGGGGGTGGGAATTTGATAGAAACCACTTCTTCAGTATCTCACTTCCTTTGAAAGTCCCATTGGGGTGGCCGTACGTCACGTCCCCACTTGACAACACATGTCGATCCAAAGCATAGGGACTGCGGTGGCCTTGGGGGTTAAGAAGCTCGCCTTGTTAGTTGGAAGGCTGGCAAGTCGGCCGTTCGAGACCCAGGTGCTATGTGAGCGCCTGTCTCTGTCCCAGCTCTTGGGGACATGAAAGGAGCCGCATTCGAGCATCATCCCCTGGGGTGGGCAGAGTTCCTCCAGCAAAAATCCTTTCAACCCAGAATAAATTTCTGACACTAAAGTATTATTATTACAATAATCAAAAGCATACATGCGCCTAGTCCATAGGAGCATGATTGGTTAGTTAGTAGTGGCAATACAAATGTGACTAATAAACAAACATGTGCCAAAACAGATCCAGAAAGACGAAAAAGCAATTTATAAAAACCGATTTCACCACATACAAAGCGATAGTAAAAACAAAGCAAAAAACATTTTAATCTAGTTATGACTCTTTGGATGGTTTGATTTTAAATTATTGTACAGATTTTATGGTTTGTTTGTTTGTTTTTTAATTAATTGTGAGGGAGTTTGTTTCTTCAGTTCTGTAACATGCCTTTGGATCTTGTGTGTGTGTGTGTGTCATAAATATTTTAACTTGTATACAAAGAAAGATTTTCTAAAGCAAGGGTTCCCAACCTATGGGCTTTGGGCCAGATCTGGCTCATAGCACCTTTTCATGTGGGCCCCCCACCCCTCCAAGGGCATTTGAGAAACAAGATGACCACCCCGTTGAAGCGGTTGGGACGAAATGGCCACCCCCATGGTGCAGGCAGGGCAAAATGGCCGTCCGGCCCTGGAAGCTGACCGAGAGGGCGTGACCCGGCCCCCGGCTGGAAAAGGTTGGGGAGAAACCCCTGCTCTCAAGTCGGCCCAAAGTTCAGTGCGACTCAACGCTATTTCAGGACAGGGTGGCCGGAAATGTTTCTCTGCTTCTTGGCTTTTGTCCACCGCATTTCCCGGAACGATCCGAACAGGCTTAGTGTTGTTTTGGCTTAAAGGATCAACTTGAACTAAGCAGACTTGTGTGACCATCTATCACTAGAGTCGTGTAAACAAGCCATCTATGGTATCCAGCACCCTTTAATTAAAAGATCAGTCATCTAACCATATCAGGTTCCCATTTATGGTTAAGATAAGCTTTCTGGATCTCATGTCTAACCCCCCCCCCCTCCAAGAATTAGATTCTACTTGTCTAATTGACTTGGCAAAGACATGGAGGAGTTTTGAGTGGAAAATTTACAGCGTGATCATTTCATATATTTCTTTTTTAAAAAATATCATATTCTTCTAGTGATTTAGAGCTTGTTCTCTTTAGCCTTTGACAAGGCAAACTTCTGTCGCAGGCACATATCTAAACATTGCGGGAGTCCTGAGAACGTAATGCCCACATTCTTTTGCAGCATGGGCCATGGTGGGGAAAGGCTTATTTTAAAACCCCTGGAGAAAAGTTATTTATTTATTTATTTATTAGCATCAGCTAGAAAGAGAAAGAATTTCCCCTTGTCCACACTCAACCCAGACCATCTCCTGCAACTCCTTTCCATACCTCCTGCTACCAAATTAAGAGTAATAATTATGGGCTATCAAGTCATGTCTGACTTACGACAACCGTTTCCAGGGGTTTTCTAGGTTGTTTCCCATTCCCTCCTGCAGGGGGCGCCCTGGGACTACAATTTGCCCAAGGCTACGCAGGTGGGATTTTTCTCCCAGTGGGGAATCGAACCCCCAACCTCGGCCATTCCTAAACCATTGAGCTATCCAGCCGAATGGAGCACCCAAAGGGTTATGGTAGCCATGATGAAATATGAATTGTGAGCACGGAACACTTACCCGTCCATCACCGAAATTGGCTTCGGACTTTGATTTTTATTTATTCAATGCAATTATTTCGTTATTATTATTTTAAAAGAATTCCAACGCTTTCTTCATGCAGCCTCAATGCGCCTATCCTCTCTGCCAGGTACCCAAAAAAACGGCCCTCCGTTGAAAAATTAGGCCTTATTAAATGTTTAATCCTTGCCAGGAAGGAAGGCACGTGTGCCGATATCGTTGTGGCTTTGACATATTGTTCGAAAGGCAGCAATGAGATTGCTCCTAGGAGACAAAGCCGTTCTATTGCAAACCGACAAAGATTTACTGACCGTTTTATTTGTTGAGCATGGATAGATTTGGGTCTGTGGTGTTTCCTAGCCGGTCATCCTTTAACTTGAGGGCTACAGGGACGGTTTCTTTGGGGGCTAAAACAAATTTAGTCCAAACAGCCTCCCCCACCCCTAGTTTCACATCAAAGTTTATTCCCTCGTTCTGGAACAAGAATCACCAATGACCTTCCATAAGGATTGGGACCATAAGACCGTTACAATAGCAATAGTCCCTCTCATTTTCCTCCAGTTCCCACATTCTGCACTTAAAACCTGGGATCTCATCGCTGGTGTCATATTTCTTAGGATATTCCCCAAAACTGAAAGGGTGGGACTATTCAAACTTGGCCCTCCAGCTGTCCTTGGACTTCAATTCCCAGAAGCCCAAGTCAAGCACTCCTGCCAGCCTGACCAGGTCTTCTAGGAACTGAGGTCCAAGAACATCTAGAGAGCCATGTTTGAGGACCTATGGCTGTGATGGCCAACCTTGGCACTCCAGGTGTTCTTGGACTTCAAGTCCCAGAAGCCCAAGTCAGGCAGGAGGGCTGCAAGCAAGGCACTGCCAGATAACCGGGCAGAACCACGTGACTTTCTACCACCTGGCCACAAACAACCACGGCCTGTGTGGAAAGCTGTGTGAATGTGGAGAAGTACAAACTATTTCCCATAGGATACAATGCACATGATGCCCCTCAAAGTGCACTGAGGAGGACTTTAGGTTGGCAAGAGGAAAGTCTGTTGAGGTGGCCCAATACTGGGCAGATGTCACCTAGCCCTTTTTAATTCTATTTTTAGGTGTGTTCATTATAGCTTTGTATGTCATTCTATGCTGGTGGTGCATCTGACACGAATAAAGAAAGACAGAGTATGAGACACCTGTGGTGGCTCAGTGGTTAGGAAGCTCACTTTGTTAGCCGGAAGGCCGGCAGTTCGAGACCCGGGTACTGCATGACAGATTGAGCGCTGGTCTCTGTCCAAGCTCCTGCCAAGCTAGCCGTTTGAAAGCAAGACATTGCAAGTAGATAAATAGGGACCACTTGGGTGGGAAATGAAGATCTTGGGGACATGAGAGGAGCCTCGTTTGAGCATCGTTCCCGGAGCGCAGTTCCTCCAGCAAAAATCCTTTTGACCTGGAATAATTTCTGCCATGAAATTACTATTTAATTTAATTCAATAGGTAGATTAATATACCACCCTAATCCATGAGCTGTTTTGGTAATAACGGGGTGAGTTTTATACTCTGATGCGTCGTATAAGTCGGCAAATATGGTATTTTGTGGAAGTTCCTTCTCTGTGCGATGTCAAAAGTGTCGTCAGAGGTCTCACAATTTTGAGAAGATTTCAGGTCCTCAACCTTGTCTGGATTTATCCAGACTTTTTTTGAGTTGCCACCAAGATTTTTCCACTCGGTTTTTTTGCCACACTCAGAATCTCCAAATTTTCCTCCTTGGTTCTTTGTAACCTCCGAATTTGAAACCTCCATATGTATTTCCAGGAGCAAAGTGTTATGCTTGGCTCAATAACTCCGTAGCCCATCCCACCCGGAGGGGAACACTTCACTACCAGGTGGGTGGGCGTGTAGCTCATTAGTCGGGTCCCCCTCAATTAAAGGCCTGGAGATCAAGGGAGGGAGGATGCTGTCGTTAGTTCAGCTGCTTTGTCAATGCCACCCCTTGCGTTGTGGCATTGCTGGAATCCTTCGTAGTGTGAAATCTCAACCGACAGCTCCCATTGTTCCATCTGTTGGGCTTTCGGGAGCCCTTTGTGACCAAGGGCTACGCTAAAAGGGTGCTGGACAGCGAAGGAGGGGGCAGCGCCTATGGCGGCGGCAGGGGGAGGGGGGTTCTGCATGACGTCATGGATTGTAGCCACCAGGTGACATACTCCTGCCCACCTCTGGGGGGCTCCAGTCACCGGGGCGCACCGGGACTTGTCCCTGTCTCCCAAACGGCAGCACTGGCCTGTTCGTGACAACGGCGTTCCTTCATACCCAGCCTAAAGCCAATCCAGAAACCCATTCAGTGCTGCGGCAGTTCTCACTTCCACGCCCCAGCCTCTGAGACGCCTCTCGTGTGTGTGTCGTAGCAATGCGCACAGACCACACAGTGCCAGGAGGTTGTTTCCCATTCCCTGTGATAACTCTATAAGTGTGGCGGCCAAACATAGGCGTGTCCTTTAAACAGCTTTGTTTCATCTTCTAATGAGTACAAGAATGCGCCTTCCTTATGTGTAAGTTGTAGAGCCAAATGAAGAAGTTGGATAGGTGTAGGTTACATGTCGGGCTTATGTGGTGCGTCGTTGCTCGGTTTAGGAGCAACTTGCTCTGAGAGTCAGACATGTTCAATGTTGATTTCTATGTCAATTTTCTTTTATGTCATGATGTGCTCAAATGTGCTTATGGTATGCTCAAATGTTCAGGCTTCTGGACCTACAAGTACCATAATTCTCATTCGGGGACTTCTGCTTACCTTAGAGCAGTTGTGGCGAACTTTGGCCCTCCAGATGTTCTTGGACTTCAGTTCCCAGAAGCCCCAGTCTCTGGGAATCCACACGAATGGACACGCAGTAAAGGCCTTTGCGGGCGGGGGTGGGGAGTTGTTTGTTTGTTTTGTTTTGTTTGAATTTAAATACAAGAGTGAGCCTTTAGAGAGGAGTTCTCAACCTTTTCAATCAGGGGGCCATTGGGTCACGCTGCTCCCTCAGACAGCGTCATGGGCTGGACGGCCACTTTGCCCTTTCTCCGCCACACGGCACTTCCAGGTCTTTTGGAGGCCAAATGGAATGGTGCTGAGGGCCACATTTGGCCTGCGGGCCACAGGTCAAGAATCACTGGTCTACTCACTGACGGCCAACCTTGGCCCTCCAGGTGTTCTTGGACTCCAGTTCCCAGAAGGCCCTGATCATCAGGACTGCTGACTTGGGGCTTCTGGGAATTGAAGTCCAAGAACACCTGGAGGGCCAAGGTTGGCCGTCAGTGAGTAGAGCAGTGATGGAATGGTGCCGCAGGCCACATCTGGCCCACTGGCCACACTTTGAGAATCCCTGCTTTAGACCTTAAACTATAATTAGGGCAGTCTGTTTCCTTATCAGGTGAAAACAGGTAAATAGAGGCACCTTTCGACGGGCAGGTGGGTGTCCCTTCCCTGACCAAAATCTCCACAAATTCACCTCCAAATCCCCACAAATTCACAGCCTTCGTTCTGGGTTCTGTTCTCCCCCCACACGGTGCCACCCCATTCACACAAGAAGGTGCCAAAACTTTACAGCAGAGTGTCTGGCTTTCCAGAAGAGGGGCTCCAAACCTTTCCACCTCCACTGCGTCATTGGACTACAGTCCCCATCATCCACTAACCTTTAGCCAGGTGAGAGATGAAGCCCATCACTCCCCCCCCCGGGGGGGACCACTATATAGGGTGCCATGATTGTTTTAAATTATTCATATCTACGCTTCAGATAAATTAGACGCTTCAGCGAAACATTCCAATCATTACCATCTAAATCATCATTATCCCTTTTTCGGAGAAACTGGGATTCGATGGCAAAGAGGAGCAGCTGGCGCCCCCTGGTGGAACAGGCTTGCAATGCTCCTTGGCTGGACTTCCTTGGGTCTCTTCCAGTATTTACCTGAAAGCCATATTTGTAGGGAGGTCTAAATGTACTTAACACACACCCAACACACACACACAAATAAATGGGGGGGGGGGTTTGGCAGTGGGAAGAAGAGAGACGGTGGCAGGCTTGGATTGTCGTGTCGTATTCTTGTGTGTACATAAACTTTCAGGGTGGGGCGGGGGAGAACGGCTCGTCAAAAAATAAAATTAAAATTAAAACAGAACGTCATGTGTTACTTTATAACCTTTCTAAATATCCTGTGCTAATCTCAGAAGATAAAATATAAATATATCTGGATTATACGTGTCATGGTGCTGGCTTCTTTCTGCTTTCCTGCCTCGGGTTGGGTGGGTGGGGTTGAGGAGGACACATCTGGGGGAAGGGGGGCTTCGGAAACCGAAGGGCAAGGTGGTCTTACCGCGTTGTAAAGGGACCCCCATAAATGTGGGAGGATAGGTTTGGCGGTGAGGGGACCAAGGCCATGCAACCACTGAACATTTCAAATGTTCTCACAAAAGCCGTTCTTTTCGGGAGGGGTTGTTAGAAACACCCAAGGGTGTGTTGCATTCAGTTCACACTTTTACACCACTGAGCTCCCTGTGGGTTGCACGGCTGTCTTCTTTTTCACTCTTCTCCACAACGACCCTGTTGAGGTAGGTCAAGAAATTGGCTGGTTTACAGTCAACTGGTTATTTTTGATGGGTCAACTGTTGGATTTCTCAAGGCTCCACTCAACTAATCCCAACAAATATTTCTTCTTCTTCTTCTTCTTCTTCTTCTTCTTCTTCTTCTTCTTCTTCTTCTTCTTCTTCTTCTTCTTCTTCTTCTTCTTCTTCTTCTTCTTCTTCTTCTTCTTCTTCTTCTTCTTCTTCTTCTTCTTCTTCTTCAGTTGTCATATCCAATTCTGAATATTGGCTATCCTCATGGCGATCAACCATGAAATTTGTCCTGGGAGCAATATAATGCAATAGCCTTCCATTTGACTTCCGTATCGCAGCGTGACACCCATCATACCACTGATCCAGTTCCACCAGTCACTTTCTGGTCCTTTAACACACAAAGTCCTCCTCAGCCCCAGGCCAGGAAGGATGATGAAGCTGCTGCCCTCCATCAAGAGGGATTCAAGTGGGATTTAATCCACCTGGGGACCATCACCCTTCCCTGTGGACTTTACCACCCAAGGCCATTAGTCCTTAGGGTTCTTAGATTAGTTAACCGCTACCTGACGATTGGTGTTGAGTCACCGGCAGTATGGTCTACTCTAGTGATGGCCAACCTAGGCACTCTAGAAGTTCTTGGACTTCAGTTCCCAGAAGCCCAAGTCAACACCCCTGCTGATCAGGGCTTCTGGGAATTGAAGTTCAAGAACATCTGGAGTGCCAAGGTTGGCCTTCACTCTGCTACCGTAGCAGGATAACCTGGCCAGACTGAGATTGGAGTCTCCATCCAGGTCAAATCTGGGGATGGCAGCCTATTCAAGGTCCTCCAAGTGACATAGGGAAGGTTGAGTTCCTCAGCCATCTCCTCTTCCTTTATTGTTATTCCTTGTCCAGTGAGCTCCTCCCTCCATCTTCTGATTTGGTTCTGCTCCTCCATCCCCTCAAGGATGTTTCTTCTTGCTATAAAGCTCTTCCTGGATCTGAGTTGTTTGGACTTGAGGCTCATCTCCATTCAGACGATGTCGAGGGTCCTTCTTTTGCTTGGTTCTCTCAACATCTGCTGCTCCTTCTCTCCTGATCTTAGGTGGAGCGATACCAACAAGAGGGTCTATTTCCTCAACTGGGGTAGGTTTGAGGCCTCCTGTCACTCGAGGCATGGCTTCATTCACAGAGCTGTCGACTTGTTTCGCGGGTGTGGAGGCGCTCCATACAGGAGACCATCCTGGAAGCACCGGAACAAGAGGGGCCTCACCCAGCAAATGGTGGTGGCTCCATTATCACAATTTCACTGGCTTTGTAGTCCGAACTTTCCAACTCACAAGACATGCTTGGCCAACAGGTTTTCTCTCTGGCTCTCACAAAGTTCAGCTTAAAAACGGGGGCCAAAGGTTCTGCACAAGGTATGATTTAAAATCTCTCCCTTCCTCCTTTCTAAATACATTCACAAACTAGTCCTGTAAACAAACAATTACCCAAAGGGCGAGAAATGGACTGGAGCAGATGGAAATGCATTCTCTTATCAGCCTTAAAAGCCTCTCTTAGCGGCAGAATATGCACTCTCGGTTGCCATAGGCGTCGACGATTGAAGCCGGGCAGACGAAAAACCCTCCATTATCTCAATTCCGTTGTTGCCGGCACTAAATAAGAATAAATAAAATTAGGTATATGGAATATATAACGGGGCTATGGCGGCTCAGTGGTTAAGAAGCTTGCCTTGTTAGCTGGAAGGCTGGCAAGTCGGCAGTTCGAGACCCGGGTACTGCATGACAGATTGAGCGCCCGTCTCTGCCCTAGATCTTCGGGGCATGAAAGGAGCTTCATTTGGGCGTTCCCTGAGTAGAGTTTCTCCCTCAAAATCCCTTTCATCATCATCATCGGCGGCGGCGGCGGAGGCGGCGGCATCATCATCACCTGGACAGACTCACATATATTTTTTCTAATATATTTCATTTTAACTTGATATGACCAGATGACTAATTGGTTGATAAAGGATGGTGATGATAGTGTGTGTGTGTGTGTGAGAGAGAGAGAGAGAGTTTTCACACATACTGTACATGCATGTTTGCTATTTCCCCCCACACACTCCATCCACCCTTTTGTACAAGTCATTCCCCCACCAGGCCCTCGAGAAACCCATCCGCCCCTGACGACAGAGAAACCGGGGTGTCGATCAATCTCTACCGTGCGCATGGCATTAGCAACTGGCGTGCTCCGGCTTCACCGGGGGCTCCGCTCGGGTGCTCAGCGTGAATTTCAATCGTGGCCGTAATAAAAATGCAGGAAAAGCCTACAGCAGCGATTCTCAACCTGCAGCCCATCAGCCGGATGCGGCCCACGGCACCAGTTCATGTGGGATCCCCACCGCCTCCATCACACCCAGAAGCCCCATGTGGTGGAGGAAGGGCAAAATGGCCCCAAAGCTGTTTGAGGTAGCGTGACCCAATGCCCCCCCCCCGGCTTTGAAAGGTTGGGGACTCCTGGCCTACACCAAGAAGCAAAGGAGAGAGAGGGGAGAGAGAGCGGCTGGCAAGCCTAACTAAACCCAGGGGGACGTTGGCCGCCTGGAGCAAAGCCGGGGCCTATTCCGGCAAAGAGACGGTTGGCCGTCAAAGAGATGCAGCGGGTGGAAAAATCAAAAGTAGATCTCATGTGTAGCCTTGTCTATTTCTCTCTCTCTCTCTCTCTCTCTCTCTTTCTCGTTTCACTCAAGGCGGCTAATTATCTCTCGCCCAAGGAGGCGGCCATCCATCACCCCAGATATGTCTACCGAAATGTACAAATCCCAGTTCCTGTGGAGCCCTACATTCGTCGCCTCTTCTGGGATGGGAGCAAGAAGGCTTAGGCAGAAATCAAAATACACTTTGGGGACCCGGGTGAGTGGAAGCTTCAGACGGCGGATTCGTCCATGCCCATGTGGACTTATCTGTTTGTTTGTTTGTCTTCCTTTGGTGGAAAAATCAATGCCTTGTTAGACTGCTTGGCTTCAAATCCGTGACCTTGTGCGTTCTCTTCATCACACCGAGCGTGCACGGCTTGGTGGCCCCGAGAAGAGCTTCATGTTGCCGCCGCCGCCGCCGCCCCCCCAGCTCCACACTTCTTGCAGAACACAGTCAAGACTCTCCATTTCCTTTTCTTCTTCCTCCTCCCAAGGTCCTAGTCCCTTTGAAGTACAACAACACACTTGGAGGAGTGGGCAAAGAAGGCCAACATCGCAAATGCCTGGCTGGCTCCCTCCAATTGCCAGGAGGAGAGCCATGAAATGAGGAGCGGAATGGGTTTTGCATCCTTTCCGACAATAAGATAAGGAATGAACAGATAAGTGAGTGGGGGGGGGAGGGGTTTCTTTTTTAATGAAGAAAGGATGTGGCATGAAAACTATGCAAATGTGGTCCATTAGCATACCTCATTTGCAGACTATGGCGCCATGTTTCAGGTTTCGTTTAGCAAACCAAGCTTTCTCCCCTGCAGACTTTGATTCAGTCCTGACAGTAGAATCTCTATCTATCTATCTATCTATCTATCTATCTATCTATCTATCTGTCTGTCTGTCTGTCTGTCTGTCTGTCTGTCTGTCTGTCTGTCTGTCTGTCTGTCTATCTATCTATCTATCTATCTATCTATCTATCTATCTATCTATCTATCTATCTATCTATCTGTCTGTCTGTCTGTCTGTCTGTCTGTCTGTCTGTCTGTCTATCTATCTATCTATCTATCTATCTATCTATCTATCTGTCTGTCTGTCTGTCTGTCTGTCTGTCTGTCTGTCTGTCTGTCTTGATTACCAATCCATCCATCCATCCATCCATCCATCCATCTAGCTCAATAGTGGCGAATCTATGGCACTTGGAGCCCTTTCTGTGGGCACCCATGTGGTCACCCCAGTACAGAGTCCATCCCGCCCCTCTGCCCGGCAGCCCAATGGGAGCACTTCCTCCCTCCCCCAGCACAGAGTCCGTCCTGCCCCTCTGCCCAGCAGCCCAATGGGAGTGTTTCCTCCCTTTCCTGTTGCCATCTTGGCACTTTGCGATCAATAAATGGGTTTTGGGTTGGAGTTTGGGCACTCGGTTTCTAAAAGGTTCACCATCACTGATCTAGCTAATCTATCTGCCTGCCTGCCTGTTGCCTCTCACGATCAATCAATCGATCGATCGGTCGATTGATCTATCTGTCTGTCTGTCTGTCTATCCGTCATGATTACCAGTCCATACATACATACCTTTGGATTGCCAGTCCATCCATCCATCCATCCCACCAAGAGCCGACGTCAACCCCCGAGAGCGGCTATTTGATTTCTCCGAATTAGCCCTCGCCTCCAGAATAGGCTGCAATTGTTTTTTAATTAAGTCCCATGCAAACAACTGCCACGGAGACCGGTTAGTATTCGGGGGGGAAGCAAGAGAGCAGCAGAAACTCACATGGATTATAAATCAGGACCACCACCACCCGGGGGGGGGGTTCTTTCTTGCTGTGCTGTCTGACTGCAAAGAGGAGACCAAATTGCCACCCATGCGCGGGAAAAGTCAGAGTAATGTGCTGCACATCTCCCCCCCCCCCACTTGAGTTGGAAGCAACAGACAATGCAAAGAGACCTCGAAGGAGTCGGGGGACATTGCTACCTGATTCGTGTCAAATATTCCCATAATCATAAACATATCCCATATTTGCCGGAGGATAAATCACATCACTTTATTACGGTCATTGACCAGCACGGTAAAAAGGGTTTAAACGCACGAGATACAATCAAAACGTACCACCACCACCACCACAAACATGCCTGCTGGAGTTGAAATAAAATAGAATAAAAATCGGTTCTTAGAACTGGTGCTTCATTTGGGTCTAGGACATGGGACGGCACCACTTTGGATCAGAATTAAGAAGAGCAAAACAAAACAGATTTCTACGGATAAGACAGGTGATCTCTCTAAAACCGGACCGAAATTATAGTTATAGTTATAAACTTGAGGTTAAAAGTGTCTATACAAATGCTCATAATAGATACAGTATATATCAGTAGGGTATAAAACAAGGGGAAAGAAAAAATCATTATGGATAGTAGAAGATGCACCCAGTTATTACCAAAATAGACCACTATATACACACGCCATTTTCCCAGAGTATTTAAAAGGGGGGGGGGGAGAGAAAGTGGCTCTTATACACCAGCAAATATGGTACATATATATTCTCATCTAGGGAGCTGCGGTGCCTTAATGGTTAAAGCCAAGCAAGGAGATAAATAGGGACCACTTTGGTGGGAAAGGTTAACAGTGTTCTGTGTGCTCCGGTGTCTAGTCATGCCTGCCACACGACCACGGAAACATCTGCAGAAGCAGACAGCGCTGGCTCTTCGGCTAGGAAACAGAGATGAGCACTGTACGGCTATTTTGCCCTCCCTCCACCCCATGGCACTTCCTGCTGTGGTGGAGGCGGTGGGAGGCCCACATGAAACGGTGCTGTGGACCGCATCCGGCCCGTGGGCGGCAGGTTGAGAATCCCTGCTCCACACAGCCTCTTGGCCACCGGTGGTTTTCTGTTACCTGGAAGATTGATGGACAATCCCAATTTTTTCCCCTGCCCCCCCCCCCAGGATGCAGCATACACTTCCCCATCCATCACCGGGGGGGGGGGGGCTTCGAATCCCCTAACCTGCAGCCGGCCCATCTGTCATTCCTCGTCATAAAACAGAGTTTAATAAAGGAATAAATAGCGGCAGATCACTTGGTAAAGAGGCCTATAACTTTTTATTCCTGGCTGTAAAAAACCCAAGCAGAGGCAAAGGCAGGGAAACAAAGGCTGAGCGGGGAAATGATGGGGTTTTTTTGTGGCTAGGCTTCAGAGGTACAATCGTACTAATAATCATAATTTTGTGTCTGAAATTTTTCTGGGTTGTAAAGGATTTTTTTGCGGAAGAAACTCTGCTCAGGGGGTGACGCCCGAATGAGTCTCTTTTCATGTCCCCAAGATCTTTCCTCCCACCAAAGTGGTCCCTACTACTCTACCGTATATACTCGACTATAGGTTGTCCCGAATATAAGTCGAGGTACATCATTTGGACCTCTGAAACTAGGAAAATAGATTGACCCAAGTATAAGTCGGGGGTGGTGGAAAATGCAGCAGCTGCTAGTGAGTTTCAATAATTAAAATACATGAAAATACAGTAAAATTAATTAATCTAGAAATCCATGTGGGTGTGTTTTTGAGTGTTTACTTTGGCCCGAGTATAAGTTGAATCCCATTTTTGGACCTCATTTGGGAGCTAAAAAACCCGATTTATACTCAAACATATATATATACGGTACTTTCAATTTCTTTCTTTTTTAAAAAAAAATAATTTTTATTAAATTTTAAAAACAGACGTTACATGCACAACAAACAAACAAAAACATCAAAATAAGATAACAAAAAAAAAACCATAAAAGAGAATTGACAAGTTCAACTTCATCAGCCATCACATATTCTTGTCCCTATGCTATTAGCATAAGGTTCAGTTTCTCATTGTTTTTATTTCCACTTACATATCATTAATCATATCTTATTACCATAAACTCCATGGACATATGGCAGGCACGCCTAGACAGCGAAGGGCGCGGAACGCTGTTTCCCTTCCCACCAAAATGGCACCTATTTATCTCCTTGCAATGTCTTGCTTTTCAGCCGTGAGGTTGGCAGGAGCCCAGACAGACGGAGGGCACTCACTCCGCCACGCAGCACTCGGGTCTCCCAAACACATCCTAAATCTGGAGCGACTGTTCTTGGAAGCCACAGAAGCGGCCCACATCTCCCTCCTGGAGGCAAGGAGGGTCAAGTCCTTCCCTTTCTCATCCCCTCTTGCCTCTTCCTTCAATCCGGAATGCCGACCTATAGGAGGGATGACATCCCTGCAGAACACACTGCCTGGCTGGCTGTGAGCCTGGTGTGTGTGTGTGTGTGTGCGTGCGCGCGCATGCGTTTGCAATGGGAGCCAGCAGCCTCATAGACAAATGGGCTAATTATGGCCCACGATCACAGTCATATATTTCTAATGGGGGTTACCTTCCTGGCCAAGCGGGGGGGGGGGGGTTCTCAAGAACACCACACTCTTAGGTTGGACCACAAGGTAATTAGCATGTTGTTGCCCCAACATGTTAGGTCCTCATTTTACTGGCCTTGGAAGGATGGAAGAGGCTGAATCAACCTTGAGCCCTGGGGTCAGGATCGAACTCACTCCCTTTCTTCTTTCTCGCTCCCTCCCTTCCTCTCTCTTTCATCCCAGTGCGTCCCTTTTAAATACAGAAGACTTTGAAATCCCGCTTTGCAGATAAGACTTGGTTTTTATGTTTTTGTTTTAAAGGAGATTCAAAGAGAGAGAGAGAGAGAGAGAGAGACGGGGATTCAGAAATCCAAAATATCTGTCATGCGTAATTAAAGGGCGTTGAATAATTAGCACGCCTGGCATAGAGAGGCGACGAGATGCAACCAGGAAGAATAGCCCAGCTTCCAAGGATTCGCCTAGTCCAGGGAGTCTCAACCTGTGGTCTGTGGGCCGGATTAAACCTGCAGCACCATTTCATGCGTCCCCTCCACCACCACCACCTCCACCACACCCAGAAGTGCCATGTGATGGAGGAAGGGCAACATGCCCCCCCCAAAGCTGCCTGGGGGAGCGTGGCCCAATGGCCCCTGGCTTTAAATGGCACCTCGTCAAAGACAATTACTTTCTCTCCCCCCCCCTCCGCTTTTCCTCCTCAGCATCAGACACTGTAAGATCCACTGCCCCTTCTACCAGGAGAGCGTCCATTAATCTAACACCAAAGGTGACCAAACTGCAGCCTGTGGGCCAGATCCAGCCCCCGACACCAATTCATCTGGCCCATGTCACCCTCGTTAATCCCAGAAACAGAAGTAAAATGCGCCCGTATGTACTGGGGGATGGATCAGGCCCACAGGCCATAGTTTAGGCACCCCTGGTTTAAGCAGGGAAAAAATGGCAGCTTGAGATCCATCTCATCCTGTTGCAAAGCAGATGGCAAGGCGTGTTTTACTTCCACAGGAGGAACCATGTGACCGGCCTGCTGAACCATGTGACCGGACCATGGCCCAAAAAATGTGGGCACCCCGCTCTAAGACGCTTGTTGCTGGAAGGAGCTGCCTGTAGAAGTGACACCCCCCCAAAAAAAATAGTGTATTTGTTCTTTCTTTAATATCCAACAATCATGTGTTCCCCGGCCCGCTTGTGCCTCTTCCGACCTTCCCTCCGACCAGGCTGCGCTTTGGCGTTAGGCCGCAGAAAGCTGACTTGCGCTCACTTCTTCTTCTTCTTCTTCTTCTTCATCGTGATGATCATTATGTGGGAATTGAGATTTTTCTAATCCCCGCCAGCCAGGGAAGGGCAAAGCGGGGAGGGAGGAATTAAGGCGGGCGAAGATGCCTTGTGATTTTTCAACAAAAGCCATTGTCAATAATGTACCGCAATGCAAACAGGTTGGTTTCATCCTGCGAATAATAACATCTTAATAGCCACTCGTGAAGATAAGGGGGTGAATAATTTAGCACGCACACGCATGCATACCAAACACCAACACCCCCCCACCCCCCCTGTAATTAAAGGATGTGGAACTTCGTTTGTTGCACAAAATTATCGGTGAATAATTCAGAGGCTGGTAATTACCAAAAGGAGCAGGAATGCGCCATCCGGCAAAGGTTCCTCCTCCCGGGAGGGGTTGTGTCAGCCGGGGGGGGGGGGATCTGCCAATTACGTCGGAACCTGGGGCATGATTTAAGCCCGAATTAACTCGGGGATTTAGCGACAATCCTAATTCAATTTTTCTTTCTTTTTAAATACTTATCATGTACTAATACATTGCGAGGGGGATAACTTTAGCGCACAGGTTTTTCTTCACCGATGGAGAGCGGCTTTGAAGCGCTTTTGTGGAAGTTTCCAAGCCTTAACTATAACTTTGACACGAATTTGTCAAGGCATTGCCCATGAAATTTTGCTGCCTGAGATGAAGACCAATACGATAGCTAACTTCCCATTCTTGTTCCACGTACAGATGTTGATTGGCAAAATTCTACACAGAAATGGATGAAATCCTGCACAGGAATTGGAGAAATCCTACACAGGAATTGGCAAAATCCTGCACAGGAATTGGCAAAATCCTGCACAGGAATTGGCAAAATCCTACAAAGGAGTTGGCAAAATCCTGCACAGAAATTGGCAAAATACTACACAGGAATTGGCAGGATCCTGCACAGGAATTGGCGAAATCCTACACAGGAATTGGCAATATCCTGCACTGGAATTGGTGAAATCCTGCACAGGAATTGTTGAAATCCTGCACAGGAATTGGTGAAATCCTGCACAAAAATCAATGCATCCTTCGAGGGAATTGTCAGATCCTCCACAGGACAGGTATTTTAAATTTCTGTGCAGTTTCAGAAATCATTTCTTGGGAGTCTTTACAAAATTTCTGTTCATGTGGCCCCACCCCACCCCTCCAAGGACATTCGAGAAACAAAATGACCACCCTCTTTGAAGCTGTTGGGACAAAATGCCCACCCCCATCATGCAGGCAAGGCAAAATGGCCATCCGGCCCTCGAAGTGGACGGAGAGAGCGTGACCCGGCCCCTGGCTTGAAAAGGTTGGGAACCCCTGTTTTAAAGTACCGTAGTATATATTCAACTGTAAGTGGTCCCAAATATAAGTCGAGGTAATCTAATCTGGATCTGTAAAATGAGGGAAATAGATTGACCCGAGTATAAGTTGGGGGTGGAAAAATGCAGCAGCTGCTGTTGAGTTTCAGCAATTAAAATACAGTACGTGAAAACGTGGTACAATTCATTTATTCAGACATTTGTGTGGGGATGTTTCTGAGTTTTTATGGTCGTCTTAGTGCTTTTTTCACATGTACGTTGGAATTTGCACCACCGCAGTTTTGGGGCCCTCGGGGTCGTTGACCCGAGTATAAGCCAAGTCCCCTTTTTGGTCCTTATTTCAGGGGGACTAAAGAACTAGACTTATACTCGAGTATATGCATACAGTGTGCACTTTTCCCATTTTGATGCATTTCCCTTCCCGAAGGTGGGCCACAGATTCCTGAAAGGATGAATAATGTTCCTGTCGCCTCTCGCCTTTGTCCATTTCCAGGCAGCACAAATGGGGGGCGGGGGGGGGGGAATTCACACACCCCTGGGCGGGGGCTCCCCCAAATCTTCCTCGCCTGCCTAGCTGCTCCGACGCCAGATCAGTGGGCCCCAGTTGGAACCCGTCCTGTGTTGAAATGCCAGGACAGGATAAGGCGTCAGACCGGGGGCTTCCCTTGGTTCGAAACCCGATGTCCCAAACCTGTCCGAGAGCATAAACAAGTAAAGAGTCATTTGGTCCTGGCAAGGTTTCAGTTCCTTTCCTCTCTTGAATCTCCGTGCTCCGGACAGATTTCTGGCGCAAGAAATCACCTCCTTCCTACCTTCCCGTATCTGAAGGGTTTTAATGAGTCTGCCGCCCTCCCTTATCTCTTCTACCCCCTCTTAAAAAAACATCCTGCCCAAATTCTTATCTTATAAGAACATGCGCCAAGCTCTCCCAGCCAACAAGACCGGTAAACACGTCGCGTCGAGCGGCATAGAAACCATGGGCAACTGCGTTCCCAAGGTAAGTCCGGAGGTGGTTCAAGCGGTTAAGATGCTGAACTTGCCGGCTGGAAGGTTGGAGTTCAATTCCCGGGAGTGAGCTCCCGTCTCTGTCCCAGCTCCTGCCAACCTAGCCGTTGGAACGGCAGATGTTGCAAGGAGGTCACTAGGGACCACTTCAGTGGGAAAGGTAAACGGTGTTCCGTGCACTCTGGTGTCTAGTCATGCCTGCCAGGTGTCCATGGAAACATCTGCAGACGCAAGACAGCGCTGGCTCTTTGGCTGTAAAGAGAGATGAGCACTGAAACCGTGGGCTATACATTGAGGATCCCTGTTACAAATTGACAACCTCTGAAAGGTTGCTCAGCTCTTGCCAACTCAAAGCCGTGGCTACCTTTATTGAGTCAACCCTTCTCACATTTGACCTTCCTCCTTTCATGTCCCCAAGATCATTTCCCCACCCAAGTAGTCCCTATTGATCCACTTGCAATTTCTTCAGCGAGGTTGGCAGGAGCTGGGGCAGAGACGGGCGCTCAAACTGCCATGCCGTACCTGGGTCTCGAACAGCCGACTTGCTGGCCTTCCACCTAACAAGGTGAGCTTCTTAACCACTGAGCCATCGCAGCCATTAGACTGCTGCACTGCCGCCAAGAGGTTGTGAATTCGATCCTGACCAGGGCTCAAGGTTGACTCAGTCTTCCTTCTTTCCTCTAGGGGGAGCTTTTGCCACTGTGCAGCTTGCCCAGGGATACGTAGGCTGGCTCTTCTGCCAAAGAGGGAATCGAACTGCCAACCTCTTAAACTTCAAAATACAAGGCAGTTCTTTATGCTCTGGATTATCGCAGATTGGATGATATAGTGTTTTTAAATTGGCTTTAAAGTGTATATTTTGCACGTCATGAGCGAGCAATTGAGAGAAACAGGGAGAGGAATATTTCTTGTAAAAGCTCCTGGAAATAACAATATTTATATATACTAACAACACAAAAGCACAGAAAAAGGACTGGGAGATCAATCTGTTAGCAGTGAAATATCAATATAGGAAAAGGATACTGCCTATACGACGTCGTTCCGGCAGCAAATGGCGACGCTCTCGATGAAACCCTCCTTAATTCTGGCTGCTGAATTTGCAAGCAATCCTGCTTTATGGGTGGGCTTTTTGGAGGGGGGGAGCCTTTTATGTTCTGTTGGCAAACAGCCTGGCCGTTATATCAAAGAGGTTTATTGGGTGGGTGGGTGGGGGAGCTTATGGTTTGTAAAGAAAGAAGGTGTGGGCCAGAAGCGGCCATCTCTGGTTTGTGTTCAGAAGGTTAGGTGAAAGAAGCGGAAATGTGTGTTTGCTTGTCTGCTTGTGATACTTATATATACCCCACACATCTAGGAGGTTTTCCTACCGACTAACAACACAAAACTCAGATAAAAGAACATGCGAGAAGAATGAGAAAGAAAGAGGGAAGGAGGAAGCCAAACCAAGGGAGGGAGGGAAGGAAAGAACGAGGGGGGGGGGAGAAGATCTGTCTTATCCACTGCTGGCTGAAAGAACCGGCTGGGATGTATCTTGAAAGAAGCTCCAGCTAAAAAAGAACTGGATGCGATGCGGCCACTGGTGCTTCTCCTTTTCCTAATTCAATCCTGTGATCTTATCCCAGCCGGAGGGAACCTGAGGGTGGAAAATTATTCCATCTTGCTTCTTCCGCACGGAAAATACAGGCGGCTCAGTCGAAGAAGATGATTAGATTTTATTAAAGTGTCCACTGTCCGTGCGGCTTTGAAGGGGGCTCGACTCTGGCCGGGGGGGGGGGGGACAGGTTGGAGACAGACAGGCAGACAGACAGGCAGACGGAGGGAGAGACAAGCCGATCCCTTTCTTCTTACAATCGGCCGTCAGCGCATAGATATTATAAGTAATAATAATTGCATTGCACACCGTCAAATCCATTCAGACGGCAGCCCTTTCTCAGCTTTTCTTGGTGGGGGAATACACAGAAGTGGGTTCCTCATTCCCTCCTGTAGGAGGGGGAGCCCTTGGGACGGAGCAGTTTGCCCAGGGCTACATAGGCCGGCGTGGCTCAAGAAGGGAAGACGCTGGGCTCGACAACCGGAAGGTTGGAGTTGGAGTCCCAGGCACTGCACGGCGGAGTGAGCTCCCGTCTCTGTCCCAGCTCCTGCCGACCTCACTGTTCGAAAGGAAGGAATTGCAAGTAGATAAACAGGGACCGCTTCGGTGTGAAAGTAAACAGCGTTCCGTGCACTCAGACGCAGACAGTGCCAGCTCTTTGGCTGTAAACAGAGATGAGCACTGAACCCTAGAGTCGGATACGACTGGCTTTCAAGCAAGGGTGACCTTTCCCCTTGCCCAGATGAGATTCGTCAAGCCTCAACCCTTTAGAAAATTTCTTCTTCTTCTTCTTCTTCTTCTTCTTCTTCTTCTTCTTCTTCTTCTTCTTCTTCTTCTTCTTCTTCTTCTTCTTCTTCTTCTTCTTCTTCTTCTTCTTCTTCTTCTTCTTCTTCTTCTTCTTCTTCAAGCCGGGGGGGAAGGGGGGGTTCTGGGTCATGACAACTTCGGGGGCCAGACGGCCATTTTGCCTTTCCTCCACCCCATGGCACTTAAAGGTGTGCCCCTCCGACTCATTTACATATAATTCATAGAATCCCTGAGTTGGAATTGCCATGCGGTGGAGGAAGCGCAAGATGGCAGAGGCAGTGGTGGGCCACATGAAATGGTGCCGCAGGCCACATCCGGCCCACAAGCCGCAGGTTGAGAATCCCTGTTCTGGAGAATTCGGCTTTCCCCCCCCCTTCTCCTGCGGGGGTCCTGCCAGCCTCCGAGCCGTGCCCTGCCGTGGCGTGTAATAAACATAACTCCCAGGCAATAAGCTGGTGGAAGGGAAGGCTAGGCTGGGGAATAAATTTCCATTAATCCAGGCCCTGGGCCTGACAGGAGAGGCGTAAAGTTATCAAAGCAATTGGGGAAGAGAGAGAGAGAGAGAGAGAGAACGAGATATAAGAGAGCTTAATTGACATGCTGGTTGCGTCTGTCCTTCAGTGTCTCCTTCCTGGGTCAAACCGCAGCTCCGTCGCCTTGAGGTTGCGCAGGATCGAGGCATCTTTCCTCCTACACTTTTCCCACGTAGTCTGGGATACGAAATGCGCACGGATGCACTAGGTCAAAGCACGAAAGCCAGTTGTATCCGGCTCTAGGGTGCGGTGCTCATCTCTGTTTACCCTCTGTGTCTGCAGACATGGACATGTGGCAGCCATGCCTCGGCACCGGAGTGTACAGAATGCTGTTTACCTTTCCCACCGAAGCAGCACCTGTTCATCTACTTGCAATGCCTTCCTCCGTATCCAAAAGGTCCCCTGCCCCATATTATCCCAGAGATTAGCGCTACATCTCCCCTTCATCTTTTCCTCCTCCTCCTTTTTAGAACAGTTCCCAGAGCACCAGCCTGGCCTCTCTGGACCTGGAGGCACTCATGGCCACCTACATGGAGAATCATACTGCGGATGACAACGAGGAGTACTACGGCGGCGGCGGCGGCGGCATCAGCAGCGTAAAGCCCTGCCACTTCACCTACTGCCTCACGCTCGGAAGCAGCATCGCACCCCTTCTCGCGGCCGCGAGCATCCTGGCCTTAATTTCCAACGCGGTCCTGGGCCTCGCCTTGGCCAGGTGCCCTCGCCCCTGGGCCCACGCCCGCCCCGGAAAACTGGAGCTCTCCCTGACTGTGGCGGCCAGCACCCTTTTCGCTGCCACCTTGCCGTTTTTCGCCACCGCGAGCGCCCACGGCTGGATCTACGGCGACCGCTTCTGCCAGGCGGCCCGGGCGCTGAAGTACGGCGGCCTTTTTGCCCAAGGCCTGGTGGCAGCTGGTGCCATGGGCCGCGCCGCTGGCAAAGTCCTCCCCTTCGGTCTCTTCGCGGTGGGCTTTGCGTGCGCGGTGCCCGCGGCACTGAGCAGCACCACGGGCGACGTCTGCGTCCCGAGCCCCCGACCTGAACTCTTGCCCTGGTCCCTAGCGCACGCCATTGCCTGCCTTGCTGTCTTGGATGTCCTTCCGGCAGGGATGCTTCTGAGCAAGGCGGCCCTGGACTGGCAGGGGAAGGACCGGCGCCTCCAGGGGAACATCACCTGCCTCTTTTACCTCTTCTGGGCCCCGTATGGCGTGGCTCAACTTTTGGAGAAGTTACTGCAGGAGGAGGTCCTCGCGGCCACCTGCTCCTTCCAGGAACACCTCGACTACTTCCTGGGGGTATCCGAGGGAATTGGCGTCCTCCAGTCTTTTCTGTGCCCGCTCCTCATCCTGGGATTCAGTTTCTGTTCCCAAAAGGCTCTCTCGGGAACTGGCCGTTGGTAAACCAGTGGCCGTTCTGACTACACTCCCAGTGGCTCAGTGGGTAAAAGCACTGCGCTTGGAGACCTGAAGGACAGGGTTCGATTCCACGCGATGGGGGACACGGAAGGAGCCTCATTTGGGTGTCCCCTGCAATAAAACCCTTTCAACCCAGAGTAATCTCTAACCCAAAAGCTACCATCTCACCCCCAATGCTGGGATGGTGGGTATGTGTGGAAGAGTTAATTGTATTATTCTCTCCTTTTTTTTCCTTTACATTATTATATGTTGTGCTTTTAATTGTTTATACCTTTTTCTTAAAATGTAGATGAGTTCTCTAGAGCAGTCATGGCCAACCTTGGCACTCCAGCTGTTCTTGGACTTCAGTTCCCAGAACCCCAAGTCTCCGCGAATCCACATGAATGGGTTTACTGCACGTACACTCCAGGTGCTCTTGGACTTCAATTCCCAGAAGCCCAAGTCTCTGTGAATCCACGCAGTAAAACCCATTCATGTGGATTCACAGAGACTCGGGCTTCTGGGAATTGACGTCCAAGAACTCCTGGAGTGCCAAGGTTGGCCATCACTGCCTTAGAGGCAGAATCAAGCAAGGGAGAATGTTACCCTCTATACTCGACTATAAGTCGTCCCGAATATAAGTCGAGGTACCTAATCTGGACCTCTAAAACTAGGAAAATAGATTGACCTGAGTATAAGTCAGGGGTGGGGGAGAAATTTAACTGCATGTTTGAATGTGCACCACTGCAGTTTTGGGACCCTTGGGGTCATTTACTCAAGTATAAGTCAACCCCCCCCTTTGGGACCTCATTTTGGGGGGGCTAAAAGGACTAGACTTATACTTGAGTATATATACAGTGCCTTAAAAGTAAAGCTCTCCCTTGATCAAAATCCAGGTGCATCTGAATCTAGGGTGTGGTCTATTTTAAAAAAGAAACCCCTTTTGTCTGTGTATATCTTTGCCCTCTGGCCACAGGCAAGAAGAGGCTGGGCGTATGGGTCGGAATAAAGCCTTTCTCTCTTTCCTACTCTGAGTACATGTGTTCCTTTTGGTACCCACCACCACACAGGGGCCCCAGTTTTGACAACAAGAGCAGAGAATGAGTGAAGGGGCCTGGTGCATTTTCCATCCCTTCTGAAGGGACCACGGTGGCTCAAGGGGCTAAGACGCTGAACTCGACGACTGGAAGGCCGGAGTTCGATTCCTGAGTGTTCCACGGCAGAGTGAGCTCCCGTCTCTGCCCCAGCTCCTGCCAACCTAGCCCTTGGAAAGGAAGAAATTGCAAGTGGATCAATGGAGAAAGTGGGAAAGCTAAACCACCTTCTGGCATCAAAGCCTACCGGCCACATGTCCACAGAAATGACTGCACGCACTTTGGCTATGGACAGAGATGAGCACCAAACCCTAGAGTTGCCTATGACTGGCTTTTGAGCGAGGGCGCCATTGATCTTGACCAACCTGGAGATGGCCGGACGTCAGCCGCTAGGAATGTTGCCAGGATCCGGAATTAAAACCAGAAGCACAAGGGGCTGCCAAAGGACCCCCCGGCTTTAACCTCTATCCAGAACTGTTTAACAGCCTATCGGTAGCAGAGGAAAGCAATGAGGAAGGAAGAGGGGAGGGGGAGATATTTGCCAAGGCAGCTGCGATGATCGAGGGAGCGCTTAAGACAGGCTGGAAATCCTTTGTAGCTATAAAAGGATTTGTGGAGAAGCCCTAAAGAAACTGCTTTGCAAGTCACGGGAAGTACGTTCGTTTTAAGGGAGAAAATAAGGGGCTGCGGTGGTGGCTCGGGGGTTAAGAAGCTCGCCCTGTCAGCTGGAAGGCTGGCAAGTCGGCAGTTCAAGACCCGGGTACGGCATGACGGAATGAGTGCTCGTTGTCTCTCCCAGCCTCCTGCCAACCTAGCCATTCCAAAGCAAGACACAGAAAGTAGATCAATAGGGGCCACTTTGGCTGGAAAGGTAGCAGCATTCCGTATGCTCCTACCAACCTAGCAGTTTGAAAGCAAGAAATGGCAAGTAGATAAACAGGGACCACTTAAGTGGATCTTGGGGGCCTGAAAGGCGCCTCATCCGGGCATCGTCCCCTGAGCGGAGTTTCTCCAGGAAAAATCCTCTCAAGCCAGAATAATTTCCGACACGAAATTATTATTCTATTAGGGGAGAAAGTTGAGTTCTTTTCCCTGAAGAAATTTAGGAAGAAACTTCCAAACATCAGAAGATTCTTAGGGCAAAAAGTTTCCCCATCGCGATCCCCATCCATCCCCTTACTTTTACTGAGCCTGGTGCAAGGTAAAGGCAGCCAGTCGTATCTGACTCTAGGGTTCAGTGCTCAGCCTAGAAGGAGGGAATTCCTTTCATTTGGTCACGGTCTTTTCTTCCCAGTGACTTTGCATTTTTACACAAGTGCATTTTCACACACACACACACACCCGCATGGTTTCCTCCCTCAGTGCCGCAATACACTCAGAGCGACGCCGGATCGATACGGTTTAGTGCGTGGCTTTAATAATGATGCAAACCTTCTTGCTCTTTCTCCAAAGTCAAGGACTGATTCGTCCACTTGAAAACATCCTTATGGATCGGATGATGATGAATCCTGATGTGTTAAAGAAAACACACACACCGCCCACCAGACTCTGCAACCAGAATGGGCCCTCGGAAACATCCTGCGCCACTTTCTCTCCCCGCGTGCCTTCACCAGCCCGGTGGACTTAAATGCTGTACACATGTTAGATTAAGATGCAATTATGGAAATAATGGGGCCTTCCTTGCAATGGGGAGTCTTGGGTTTTGACTGCCCCCCTGCGGTCCAGAGTGAGCACAGGTGGAGAGGAGAGAGATTAATCATCACTTCGTGCCATTAAATGGGTAGGCCAGCGATGGCCAACCTTGGCGCTCCAGGTCTTCATGGACTTCAATTCCCAGAAGCCCCAAGTCTCTGTGGATCCACACCAATGGGTCTACTGCATGTATGGGCTTCCTATAACCTTGAGCCCTGAACCCTGCGATGATGGAGAACAGACCCTTCCCTTCCTCTTTATGCCTATCTTTCAAGTACTGTACAGTAAAACCTCGCATAAAGAGTGCTTTGCTTATTGGGGGTGGGCTACATGAAATGGTGCTGTGGGCCGCATCCGGCCAGTGGGCCACTGGTTGAGAATCCCTGGTCTAACTGAATTCCACAGCTGGACACAACGAGTGCCTCCCTGAGCCCACGGGCTGTGACAATGCGCCTCTCTTTAGCCGCACAGACACTCCGTTTCTTCCTCGGGAGCGCATGGCGACACGCGGGGGCTGTTTATGCCTCACTCCTGGCAAGAGTTGAGGGTCAGCCGCTTGGCAGCTGAGGCGTTTGTTTGTTGCTGGTCAGCTGCTTCTGCCTGGGACGGGCACGAGGTCCGTCCCTTTGACCCGGGCGCCTGCCAAGCAGGAAAGGAGCCGACCCAGGAAAAGAGGCGATTTCTTCCGCGCCCATCTCACTCCAAAGTTCACGGACCCTGCAGGCGTTTAGATGGACTCAACTGGACTCTGACTTGCGGGGGGGGGGGCTCCTTAGCAGGGCTTGGCTCTGCGGTGGCTCAAGCGGTGAAGAACTGGACCTGAAAGACAGGGAGGTCGGAGTTCGAGACCCGAGCACTGCACGACAGAGTGAGCGCCCGCCTCTGGCCCAGCTCCTGCCAACCGAGCTGTTCAAAAGCAAGACATTGTAAGGAGATAAATAGGGACCCCTTCGGTGGGAAAGGTAATCACGTTCCAGTGTCTAGTCACGCCTGCCACATGTCCACGGGAATGTCTGCGGACACCAACAGCACTGGCTCTTTGGCTGTAAATGGAGATGAGCACCGAGCCCTAGAGTCGGATACCACTGGCATTCGAGCAAAGGCGACCCTTACCTATAGCAGGGTTTCCAAAGTACATATGTGAGATATTTAAGGGATGGTTTAGCGGCCAGTGCTGCCCCTGAGAAAGTTTCCAAGACAGAGCAGGGGTTTGAACCTCCACTCAGGTCTCTGTGAATCCACATGAATGGGTTTACTGGCACTCCAGGTGTTCTTGAGCTTCGATGGCCAGAAGCCCAAGCCTGCGGGCGGCTGCCGGCATTTCGTGAAACCATCATACTACCGGAGAGATCCCTAAAGGTCACCCTTGCTCAAAAGCCAGCCGTATCCAACTCTAGGGTTGGGTGCTCATCTCTGTTGACAGCCAAAGAGCCAGCACTGCCTGCGTCTACAGACCTTTCCGCGGTCATGGGGCTGGCATGACTAGACACAAAACACGGTCACCTTTCCCACCAAAGTGGTCCCTATTTATCTACTTGCTTTTGAACTGCTGGGTTATGGCAGGAGCCGGGAGAGAGATGGAAACTCACTCCATTGTGCAGGTCTCAGGCCTCGAACTGCCGGCCTGCCAGTCGCCAAGTTCAGCGTCTCAACCGCTGAGCCCCAATTTTCCTGTCCTTCTGCCTAGGCTCAGTTTCGACCTCTCTCTCCCCCCCCCCCGCAGCCCCCACCCCAGTGACAGCATGGAGGGGCAGGGAAAGAGCCAGGCGCGCATGAGAGCTGTGATAATGTGGTTTCCATATGGAAATGTCCTCCGCTTATGAAAAACAGAAAACACTCACACACACAAAACCCCCTCCTTCCTTCAGTTCTCATTTCTCCTGTAAATAATAATAGCCTCGATTTTTCACCCCCAATTAATTCCACCACCCCCACCCCATTCTCCTCTGCTCTTTGCACCGCATGCCTCTGTGCTGCGGACTAAAATGCGGCCCCCCTGATCCGAATAAATGGAGAGTCTTTAGAGCCCGCTGGTGCATGATTTAAGTTACTGTATTATCTCCCCCCACCCACCCACTAATCGCTTGGAGAGCCCCTCCGCTGTCATTAACTTTCCCTTCTAATTCGGAAGCAGGGGGGGCGGAGGGTTCCCATTCCCCGTCAATGGGTCCCCTGGGGAGGGGGGGGAGCTTTAATGGCCTCTGCGGCAGTAGGGATCCGATCCAAGCTTTACGACGGGTGGGGGGGGTCCTTGGCTATGCAAAAGGCGCATGCTGGTAGATGATTCTTGCTCGGGGAGGTTTGGACCACTAAGGTAGGGCCTTTGCGTTGGCACGGGGAATTTCCAGGCCCTTCTGCAGCTCGTTTAGAGGGTTTCTTGGCTCGCATCGTCACCGGAGCCATTCCTTGGCAGTTGGCACGCATGATGTGACTGCGGTGGCTCGAGGGGTTAAGACACTGCCCTTGACGCCAGGAAGGTCGGCAGGTCAAGCAGTTTGAGACACGGGTGCTGCATGGCGGAGAGAGCTCCTGTCTCTGTCCCAGCTCCTGCCAACCCAGCAGTTCGAAAGCAAGGAATTAGTAAAGGCAAAGTTTTCCCTTGCTTGAAAGCCAGACGTATCCGACTCTAGGGTTCGGTGCTCATCTCTGTCTCATAGCCACAGAGCCAGCACTGTCTGCATTTGCAGACGTTTTCATGGACATGTGGCAGGCATGACTAGATGTCAGAGTGCATGGGATGCTGTTACCTTCCCCACCGAAGCGGTCCCTATTTAACTCCTTGCAATGTCTTGTTTTCTCGGTTGGCAGACGCCTGGACAGAGACGGGCCCTCAAACCATCATGCAGTGCCCGGGGAATCGAACTCCCAGCTTCCAGTCTTTGAGCTCAGCATCTTAACCACGTGAGCCACCACAGTCCCTAACCAAGAAATTGCAGGTAGATAAACAGGGGCCACTTGGGTGGGAAAGGTACCAGCGTTCCATGCACTCCCATGTCAAAAGTCCTGCCTGCCACATGTCCCTGGGGACATCTGCCGATGCAGACGGTGCTGGCTTTTTGCCATCTGGCCCGTGGGCCGGAGGCGGTTGTGGATCCCTGATCTAGTCCTTCTCTCCCAGTCCTGCCGTCTTCCCGTACCCCCTTCCCCCGGTTGTCACCCCGCCCGGTTTCCCAGCCCCGGTTGCTATTTCACGCCTGACAGGGCCGTTGACACGTTATTAAAGGAGGAAGCATGTCAGCTGCCAGTTCGGTTCCCGGCTTCCCCTCCCCTTTCGCCTGCACTTTTCAGCTGGCTGTCATTCAAGGGAGCCTCCATCATCCCCGGAGGAAGAGGCGCCGCCGTCACACGTGTAAATTGTCCCTCACCCTTCAGCCGGTGACGGTGACTGACGTTTATCTCTGAGAAGGAGAGAAGAGGGGAGAGATAATAAAAGAAAGACACACACACACACACACACACACACACACACACACACACACACACACACACCCCTCCCTTCATCTGGAAAGATCAATGTCCAGCTGGAGATCCATCGACATCACTGTCCTTTTCTTGCCTAGTTAAAAGAGGAGAGGGGCCTCTGGAAAGGGATCCCCCCACCTGGAGGAGGAAACCAGAGCAGGTGGCATAGAAGAAGGACCAGAGGACTGGAAACCAGGACCCTTGACGGCCAACCTTGGCACTCCAGATGTTCTTGGACTTCAATGCCCAGAAGCCCCGATCAGCAGGAGTGCCACCTTTTGGGAATTGGAGTCCAAGGACACCTGGAGTGCCATGCTTGGCCATCACTAGACTAGGGTTTCTCAACCTTGGCACTCCAGATGTTCTCGGACTCCAATGCCCAGAAGCCCCGATCAGCAGGTGTGTTGACTTGGGCTTCTGAGAACTTTATTGTCCGCTGGAAGGCCAGCAAGTTGGCAGTTCGAGACCCGGGGACTGCATGACAGACTGAGTGCCCGTCTCTGTCCCAGCTCCTGCCAACCTAGCATTTCGAAAGCAAGACATTGCAAGTAGATAAATAGGGACCTCTTGGGTGGGGAAAAAGATCTCGGGGACATGAAAGGAGCCTCATTCGGGTGTCCACAAAATCCTTTCAACCCAGAATAACAGAGAAAGAATGGATGGAACAGCTGGAATACTGTTACCTTCCCTGCCCAAGTAGTCCCTATTGATCTACTTGCAACCCAGAATAATTATTATCAGAAGACATTTTTTTCTCATTTGCTTGCCAGAACTCTGGTGTTTGCCTTGTGAAGTTCTGGAGACGCCCTTCCCCTCCAGGGCTTCTGGCATTTGAGAAGGGATGACTCCTGGGTTGAAGGGTGGGTGTGTTGTTTATTTCCCCAACCACTCCGGGGCAAAGATAAATTTAGCCCCAGCCCTTGAGTGGGAGTTTATTTAAAGAGCAGCTCCTGTGGTTTCCAAAGACCGCATTTTGCCAAAGGTCGCACAAGCCAGGCGTCGTCCTCGTCCTCCTCCTCCTCCTCCTCCTCCTCCTCCTCCTCCTCCTCCTCCTCCTCGACTGTGGCTTTTTGAAGACCTACCCTGGTCTTTTTCCCACCCCCCTCAACAAGTTCTGGAGATGAAGGCAGCCTGGATTCCTCTCCTCCTGATGGCGGGGGCCACCCTCATGCCCTGGGCATCTTCCCAGGAAGGTGAGTAGAGAGAGAGAGATCCAGGTGGGGCAGAGGGGGTGGGGGTGGGGGGGACACATGGAATGGTTCCATGGGCCGCAGGTTGAGAATCCCTGACCGACACCTGGGCAGCTTTGGAAGGACAGCCAAGGGTCTCTCTGAGCATGCATAAAGTGCATTTACTGCCTTAAGACAACTCAGACCTCTCTCACTTCTTTCCATTTATTTATTTATTTATTTATTTATTTGGCTTATAGCCTCTGCTCATCTAGGAGATTCCCCTACTCCAGGCACCTTAACAACACAAAACTCATACAGTACATTAAAAACAGCCACACTATATATCCATCTTCATCTCTCTCTCTCTCTCATCTCCCTTTGTCTGTCTGTCTGTCTATCTGTTTGTCTCTCTCTCAATCTATGTTTCATCTCTCTATATCTCTCTATATCTCTCTGTCTGTCTGTCTATCTGTTTCTCTCTATCTTTAATCTATATCTATTTCTAATCTCTTTGTCTGTCTGTCTCTCTGTTTGTTTGTCTCTTTCTCAATCTATGTTTAATCTCTCTCTATATCTCTCTGTCTGTCTGTCTATCTGTTTCTCTCTCTCGATCTATCTTTGATCTATATCTATCTCTCTTTATATCTATCTCTATACCTCTGTCTGTCTGTCTGTCTGTTTCTATCGATCTATCTATCGATCTTTAATCTATCTATATCTATCTCTGATTTCTCTATATCTATCTCTATATCTCTGTCTGTCTGTCTGTCTGTCTGTCTGTCTGTCTGTCTCTTTCTTTCTTTCTTTCTTTCTTTCTTTCTTTCTTTCTTTCTTTCTTTCTTTCTTTCTTTCTTTCTTTCTTTCTTTCACACACACACACACACACATGGGGGGGGGATCATTAAAGGATTGTGCTCCCCGACTGGAGAGCAAAGTTCGAACCACGGCAAAGAGAGGCAGGAAGAAGAGGCCCCTGCCCTGGCCCTTGTTCTCTGACATTTCAGGGTCTCTTTGCTGGTCTCTTCCAAGAAAAGACTTGCCTGCGGGGAGCTCATGTCTCTCTCTCTCTCTCTCTCTCTCTCTCTGAGATTTCTGCCTGCCAAGAACCGGCTTGACAGCCTGCCATTATATGTGCCCTCGCTGGCATGTTTATGAAAGATAATTCTCTGCTCCTAATTCCAAGCAACCCCCACGGTGGCACCCTAGTCGACAGGCGGGCAAGCAGAGCATTTTAGATCTACAGAACTGGAAGGTCAGCAGGTCCGCAAGTTCGGGCCCCGAGTGCTGCGTGACGGTTTGAGTGCCACCCGTCCTCTCTCCCAGCTCCTGCCAACCTAGCTGTTCGCAAGCAAGACATTGCAAGTAGATCAATAGGGACCACTTCAGTGGGAGGGCAAACAACGTTCAGTGCGCCCCAGGGACTAATCATGCCTGCCGCATGACGGTGGAAATGTCTGCAGAAGCAGACAGCGCTGCCTCTTTAGCTGTAAGTGAAATTATCATTGTTGTTAATGGCGGAGACACTTGGAGGCAGGGAAAAGGTAGGGATTCTGATGCCAACTGGCAAGCCTTCTCCAAGGTGCTGAATACTCAGAACAGGCTCGGCACCTTTGGTGATGCCTGTGAAGTTTGGACTGAAACCCAAAGGGGATTCATCGCCTCCTGCTTTGTCCACTCCTTTCCCTTTCTTTCTGTCCGTCTGTCCATCCCTCTGTCTGCCTGCCTTTGTGTGTGTGTGTGTCTCTCTCTCCCTCTTTCTCTCCTTTCCCCTTGTCTTCTCGCAGACCTCTCTAGGAAAGCCTTTGTCTTCCGCAATGAGCCTAGCGAAGCCTACGTCGCCCTCCGGCCCCTTCCCACGGAGCCCCTCCAGAACTTCACGGTGTGCTTGAGATCTTACACAGGCCTGACCCGGCCCTATGGCCTCTTCTCCTACGCCACCCGCTCAGCGGACAACGAGATCCTCCTCTTCAAGCCCAAGCCGGGAGAATACCGGGTCTACGTCGGAGGAGAGCCCTTGTCCTACAAGGTCCCGGAGGAGTCCTTTGACTGGGAACACGTCTGTTTCGGGTGGGAGTCGGCCGACGGCATCGCCCAGTTCTGGCTGGACGGCAAACCGTGGCCGAGGAAGGGGCTGAGAAGGGGCCACGTGGTGAGTCCCGAGGCCTCCATCATGTTGGGCCAAGAGCAAGATTCCTACGGAGCCTCCTACGATTCGTACAATTCCTTCTCGGGAGAAATGGCCGACGTGTATTTATGGGACTTCCTTCTCCCGCCTCACAAAATGAGGTCTGCCTACCAGGACTTGCTGCTCCCACGAGCCCTCCTGGACTGGAAGAACCTCCAGTACCAAATCAAAGGCGATGTGGTCGTGAAGCCGCGGCTGAGGTGACGGAAAGCGCCTCACCCAGGGATGCTCAACCTCCAGCCCATCGGCCGGATGTGGCCCACAGTGCCATTTTATGTGCCCATCCCCACCCCCACCGGCTCCACCACACCTGGGAGTGCCATGGGGCGGAGGAAGGGCAAAATGGCTGCCCAGCCCCCGAAGTTGTCTGAGGGAACGTGACCCAATGCCCCCCCCCCCCAGCTTATAAAGGTTGAGAACTCCTGGCCTAACCTAGAGACAAAATCCATCCCCTCACAAAAGTGGCTCCTTCCTTTCGCTCCGGATTCCTGGCCCTCCTGCGGGAATGTTGCCTCTGTTTTGAGCATCGTGGTGATGCTGATGCTCTGGGGGGAGGGAGCATCGAGATGAAAGGACGGACTCGTAACTTGCACCCTTGGTTGCCCAGAGCAAAGGTTCCCAGCCTAGGACCCATGGGCCGGATCTGGCCCCCAGTACCATTGCATGCAGCTCCCACCCCTCCAAGGGCATCCAAGAAACAGTATTCATTAAGAAGGAGCAAATTCAGAAGTAATTGCGATTGTTTAAGTTGAAATTACAGTGGATCTCACTTGAGCATGGAAGGCTAGAATGCGAGGCACTTTAGTAGGCGTAGTGTATTAATCGATTCGACTGTTTAATTGTTTAATTTTAAAATAGTTAACATTCATTGTTTCATTTAACTTTAAATTCTGGAAATGGTGGCAAACCGATAAATTGGGGCTTAGTAGGGAAGACGTTGAGCTTGACGAACGAAAGGTCGGCAGGTCAGCAGTCCGAGACCTGAGTGCTTCACGACGGAGTGAAGTCTCATCCTCTGCCCCAGCTCCCGCCAACCTAGCAGTTCGACAGCAAGAAATTGCAAGTAGGCAAATAGGTATCACTTCAGCGGGAAAGGTAACAGCGTTCTGTGCACGCGCCAGCATCTAGTTGTGCCCGCCACATGACCACGGAAATGTCTGCAGTCACGGACAATGCTGGCTCTTTGGCTGCAAAGGGAGATGAGCACCGAACCCTAGAGTCGGATACGACTGGCTTTCAAGTAAAGGAAAACTTGACTATTTAAATTCAGAACTGAAAAGCAGAGAATAAATACGCTATCAATGATTCCACAAATCAAATTTATTCAGTAAAGCATATCCCATAATAAGCTGATTGATAGACACACCTTGATAAGGTGACACTTCCCTCGTCGTTTTGACAGAAGACAAAGCTTGTGATAATTAAATGGCATGAATACATTATATGAGATTCGGGAAGGGCTGAACTGTATTAAATTTCCTTTCATCATACAGGTATTAAGTTGTCCATCCTGTTTTTGCAGGTCGTTATGCTCTTATTTATATTGGGCGGCCGGGGGTGGGGGTGGGAGGGGGGGTGATTCTTTGTTAGGTCAACGAAATGGTGGCATTACGAATGATTGACACCTTAGGACTGCGGTGGCTCAGACGGTTAAGATGCTGGACTTGGTGGCTGGAAGGTCGGCAGGTCAGCCGTTCAAGACCCAAGAGCTGCACGGCGGAGTGAGCTCCCGGCTCTGTCCTGGCTCCTGCCAAACTAGCATTTCGCAAGCAAGAAATTACAAGTAGATAAATAGGTACCCCTTCGGTGGGAAAGGTAAACGGTGTGTTGGGGGCAAAAATGCTAATGAATTTGGGTAAATAAAATTTTTAAAAGTATCTCATGTCCTTGAAATAATTTTGTAGATTAGAGAGAGAGAGAGAGAGATGGGTCAATGGATAGACAGACAGATAGATAGAGATGGGTCAATGGATAGATAGATAGATAGATAGATAGATAGATAGATAGATAGATAGATAGATAGATAGATAGATAGATAGATAGATAGATGGACGGACGGACGGACGGAGAGACAGATAGATAGATAGATAGATGGATGGATGGATGGATGGATGGATGGATGGATGGATGGATGGATGGATAGATAGATAGATAGATAGATAGATAGATAGATAGATAGATAGATAGATAGATAGATAGATAGATAGATAGATAGATAGATAGGAACTAAGAAAAGAATAGATAGATAGATAGATAGATGGATGGATGGATGGATGGATGGATGGATGGATGGATGGATAGATAGATAGATAGATAGATAGATAGATAGATGGATGGATGGATGGATGGATGGATGGATGGATGGATGGATGGATGGATGGATGGATGGATGGATGGATGGACAGACAGCATTCCATGTCAGGATGCTTTTATCCTGATAGAAGGGAAAGTAGAGAATTGCTTTTTTATAATTGCAATTATAACAATAATTACCAAGCTGTTTATGTCACGAGTTCTCGACCTTTTAAAGCCAAGGGCCATTGGGTCACACTCAGTGATGGGATGTCAAAAATTCTACTACCACGCCATGACGTCATGGACGTCATGGGCGTGGCCAATGTCATGACGTCATGACGTCATGGGCGGAGCCAACGTCATGACGTCATGACGTTGTGGGCAAGGCCAAAAATAAAAAAAAAAATAAAAAAAAATAAACATGCACACAGACCCGTAAATAACTTAAAGAAATAAAATAAATAAATAAATAAAATAAAAATTAAATAAAAGTACACCCACCCACCCAAAACACCATAAACCACCCACCCACCCCAAACACAAAACCCTCACTTACCCTTCTTGGGGCCGACGACTCCCATGGCCCGGGGCCACACGGCAAGGCACGCCCCATCGCCGCCGGAACCGAGGAGGAGGCGGGGCGCTCCATGTTGGCTCCAATTTTTAAAAAACCGGACCCGGAGCCACTGCCTGCTGCTGCTACTGTCGCCGCTGCTGCCGCCTCCCGCCATTGCCATCGCCGGGGGGGGTGGAAGGAGGAGAGGGAGGGGACTGGAGTGCCGGACCCGGGAGCGTTTCTGTAATTGATCCGGGTAGATGCATTTGCTTTTTTCCCTCCTTCCTTTTCGTTCCGGAGCTGTCTTCCCCGCCTTGCCCGTTGATCGGCTCCCATCCCGTCTTCTTCGTTGCCGCCGCCGCTGCTGGAACCGGAGGAGGAAGAGGCGCGCTCCGCTGGCCTGGGGCGACGGCGGCAACGGCGGCGATGGCGATGGCGGGAGGCGGCAGCAGCGGCGACAGTAGCAGCAGGCAGTGGCTCCGGGTCCGGTTTTTTAAAAATTGGAGCCAACATGGACATGGAGCGCCCCGCCTCCTCCTCGGTTCCGGCGGCGATGGGGACGGCAACGGCAGCAGCGATGGCAGGAGGTGGCAGTGGTGAGAGCACCAGGCAGCAGCAAACGGCGGCAAGCGGCTCCACAGGAGGCTCCAGTCAGGGGCGGCCGGATCCAATTTTTTTTAAATCGGAGAAAAAAATGGCTCCAATTTAGTGCGCATGTGTCAGATTGAGTTTCTGCGCATGCGCACTAAATTGGAGCCATTTTTGCTCCAAATTTTTTTTAAATTTTCCTCCCGGTGAGGCGTCCGATCCGGACGCCTCAAAAACGGTTTTACCCCCACGGAGAGCCCTCCGGAAATCCTTAAAACGGTTCTGTGGATCTGGTCAGAACCGGTGTCATCCCATCACTGGTCACACTCCCTCAGGCAGCTTCAGGGGCCAGACGGCCATTTTGCCCTTCCTCCACCCCATGGCACTTCTGGGTGTGGTGGAGGCGATAGGGCCTCTACATGAAATGGGGCCATGGGGCGCATCTGGCCCACAGGCCAGAGGTTGAGAATCCCTGGTTTATGTTTTGCAATCTCCAGCTCATCAAACCATGCTGGCACGGCCGGGGCGCACTGGAGGGAGCTGCCTTCTTAGGCACGCTTGCCATCCACTGGTCACAGGCAGGAACTGCCCAGAAGGACACCGGAAATCGTGGAGCTTTAACTCCAAAGGGCAGCAGAGCAGAAACACAGCGATTTTGAGCAGGAGCCGGAGGTGCTTGTTGTAGGGTTGACGTCTAGGGTTTGGATTGTCAACCGGTGGCCCGGATGCAGCCCACAGCACCGAGGATAGGGGGAGTGATCTGGCCCACAACCTGAAAATGTTGAGAAAGCCTACTGTAGATGTCCATCCTAGATTCTTCTTCTTCTTCTTCTTCTTCTTCTTCTTCTTTCGCGTCCAGGTCAAACTTTGAACTGCCAAAATGACGCCTCGGCTTTGGCGTTGGCCAACTTAAACCCTCATTGGTACATGTTTCCGGCAGTAATTGGCAGGCCACCAATTGAGCCGGATTCCTGGACGAAACGACTCTCTGAGTGGCCCAAACTTTCAAAACGTTCTGGATTTTATCACAGAGCTCAAAGGGTGGGAGAGGTACTAACAGCCGCCACACACACACACCACACACACACACTTCAGCACTCGATAGGCCACATGGCACTTCCAGGTGTGGTGGAGGCGGTGGTGGGGCCACATGAAATGGCACCCTGGGCCGCATCCAGCCAACAAGCCGCCGGTTGAGAATCACTGGATGAGACCAAGTAGCAGACAATATTTCTTGTGAGAGGACCTGAAGGCAGGCCACGGGGGGAGGACAGACCGAAGGCCCTGGGCATGTTTAGCCTTGAGGAAAGGAGTCAGAGCGGGAGATTATTATGATGCCACTGTTCAAATACTTAAAGCAGGGGTGCCCAAACTTTTCTGGCCTACTATAGAGAGGGCTCCGAGCGCCACCTCTGGCACGCATGCCATAGGTCCGCCGCTGCTGCTCTATGGCAACCTGCTGTATTGTGACATGAGCTTTCGTGGATCAGTTCCACATCCTCCGACAGAGATTATCATTCCCCCCCCCCCCACACACACACACACACATACTGAGACTAATGGTGGTAATTCTCTCTTTTCCCTCACGCCACAGATCTACAGGGTCGGTCCTTCGTTTTTGGACCCAAAGGCTACGTTGTCTTGCGATCAGATCAGAAGTCGGGGGAACCCTTTGAAAACTTTACCGTCTGCCTGAAGTATTTCACGGACTCCATGAGCCACCAAGCCCTTTTCTCTTATGCCACCACGAACCAAAGCCGAGACATCTTGATCCACACCATGACCCAGAATCCGTACCGGTGGTACAACGTCTTCCTCGGTGGAACAGACATCTCCTTCAGAGCCCCTTTTGACTACCTGAACTGGCAGTCTGTCTGCATTACCTGGGCGTCGGAGACCGGGGTCCTCACCTTCTGGCTACAAAACAAGCCATTGTCACGGAAGATGGTGAGGAAAGGCTATTCCGTCAAAGCTCACGCCATGATCCAGTTAGGACGAGCCCACCGCGAGGCCACGTTCTTCAGTGGCGAGATCCGAGAGATTTATATGTGGAATTATACGGTCCAGGGCAGGGATATGTATGACTGGGGCAGGATTTATCCCCCAGCGGTTGTCAACTGGAGGAATCTGGAATATGAGACTCGAGGCCATGTAGAATTAGAGTATCTCCCCTGATGACATCTCTCCGGCCAAAATCCTTTTTACCACCACCCCAGCGCTACCCCTCCTGATGGGGTGCTACTACTACCGGTTCAGGCGAACCAGTCCAAACCGGTAACATCCAATCACTGGATTTTTTGGAATAGTAGCCATGTTAGTCTGTGGTTCAGGCATCTCAGAAAACAAAACAAAACAAAATAAACAAAATAAAGTAAAATAAAAAACAGTAGCACTTTAAAGACTAGATGCTATATTTTCACTGTTAGCTTTTGTGGCTCAAGTCCACTTTGTCTGATGAAGTGGACTTGAGATCCACGAAAGCTAACAGTGAAAATATAGCAGTTAGTCTTTAAAGTGCTACAGTGTTTTTTTATTTTACTTTATTTTATTTTGTTTGTTTTGTTTTCTGAGATCCCATCACTGATTATATTCATTATGGATGGTGAACTCCCTGGACAATAAATTTAGCACAGGGAGAATATTGTGTTTGTTTTTTGATTTAGACTAATTTCTTATTATACTTTTTCATACTTTTATTATTATACTTGCAATTAATAAGTAAAGAAAGTTTAAGGTTTCATAAGATTCAAGACCGAGGATGGTTATATAATAATATGTGAAAGAAAAGATGTAAAACAAAAGGACTCCTCTGCATTGGTCTTTTCCTTTCTACTTTGTATCTTTTTTTTTCATATTACTTTCTGTTAATTTGAAAAACTTAATAAAATTTATTTTAAAAAGAAAGAAAGAAATTATTATTATCCAATGAACTCGCGTCCTCCGGGCACCGGGGAACCGCGAGGGGGCGATGAACAACAGAAGTCGGGAGGGCCCTGGGCAAAGGCCTCAAGGGGCTGCGGCGCGGACGCTCTAGGAGATCGAAAAAAAACGACGGACTAGCGACGCTATAGCGTTTGGCCTTGTGGTTTCTATGGAAACGAGAGTCGTTTGTCCGTAAGAGATATTCCTCCGACGCACCATTTCCGGGAAGTGCCCCATGGGGACACTCTACCGTTTCACAGTCGGAGGGCCGGTCCTCCGACTCGCCTCTTCCAGGAAGTGCCCCATGGAGACGCTCTAGCGTGTCCTACTCATTTACGCAACCGCTCTCGCCCCGCCTTTTCCTGCCTCGTTACCATGGGAACGCTGCTACTTCCCGAAGCCCCAAGCCTGGCCCACAGAGAGGAGAACGGGAGTCCTAGAGTGGCCGGTCCTCCGCCTCTTGCTGAGCCGTGGCTTCTTCTTGGCGCGTCTGTCCGGCTGCCTTCCGGGGCCCCTGAGGAGGAGGCCCTGCGTGGGCCGGAAAGAAGTGCAAAATGTCACCCCTAGAGAACAACAACTACTAGAGGCACCGTTACCAGGAAGGGCGGGGGGTTGCTTGGTTGGCTGAGTAATACTAAAGGATCTTGGGATTGTTGTAGATCCCAAGGCTAAATATTATGGGTCAACCGTGGGATGCGACTTCCAAGAAAATTATTATATTGGGACCTGTTGATTTTTATAAATTTTTAAAACTATTTAAATTTTATAATTGTAATTTTGAAGTTTTTAACAATGGGTTTGGGTTGGGTTGTATTCTCCTTTTATGATGTTGGAGGAAACCGCCCTGGGTCGCCCCGGCGAGAAGGGCGGTATAAATATATAAATAAATAAATAAATAAAAGGCCGCACTGATTGAGGCTGCATATTAACAGAAGTCTATCTAGACTCAACCCCCCATGAGATACAGAACTACAGGAAGAGGAATAACTTGCTGAAGCTACCGTAAGCTAGAGCTATATAGGGTGAATATTAGGGACAACTCCTTAACTGTTAGAGAGCAGTACGACAGTGGAACCAACTTGCCTTGGGAGTTTGTGGGCGCTCCAGAAGCCTGACAACGCTCTTCAAAGATAGATATAAAGAGGACGGGCCGAACATTCGTCAGCATTCTTACCAATGACAAACTGAAACTGAAATTAATGCAATATTTTATTGGCTTTTTCCACTGCAATATTAAGAAAGTTGAGGAAATATGAAATCCAAAGAAGGTTCCACTACTGAACCGACCCCGTTACAATTGCAGATGGTTTTAAGATGACGCGCTAGAAGAGAACCAATGTCAACAGCAAAGACACTTGTGTACAGTGGAATCTCGTATAACGAAAATAATTGGTTCCACAAGGTACTTTGTTATATGATTATTTCATTGTTTGATGCATTCATTATATGAGGTTCCACTGTACCAGCAATTAACAAGATAATTAACAAGATAATTAACATTTTGCCCCCAACATGTTGGGTGCTCATTTTACAGACCTTAGAAGAATGGAAGGACAAGTCAAGATGGAACTCTCGGCGTTTTAGTACAACACCAAAGTTGGTTTAGAAAGAAGAAACCAAGGCTGGTTTAAGAACAACATAACCTCTGATCTCATAATTCAGGGCTCTCCAGTCGATCAGGGAGTTGTGGTGGCACATGGTAAGCAACACTTCGTCATGCGTCAGCGCCCTGTCCCACATATAAACATCTTTCATTTCCCCTACGAAAGCCTGGTTGCTATCAAAGTCACCTCCGAAGGAATCCTGGTCTTGCCCGAGGACAATAGACCCCTCCGGATCGAACGAGAGTCCTTTTTGAACCCCCTGGCGAGGCAGAGGGGAGCCATTCACCCAGAGCGTCACCAACCCCGTGGCAGACTCCCAACCCACACAGATGTGCTCCCAGACGTATTGTGAGTGCTGCTTTTCTGGAAGGGTGTAGACCACGGCAGAACCTGCCAGGTAAAGCGTGTATTGGTTGGGTTTGGACCTGAAGATCAGGAGATAGTTGTGATTGGTCTTGGTGGCGTAAGAGAAGAGCCCGTATTCCCGGGTCAAGAGGGTGTAATAACTCAGGCACACCGTGAAGCTGGTCAGCGGTTGCTCGATTTGTGCCGTCAGAAACACAGCGGCGGTATTGGACGCTTCCGGGAAAACAAAGACCTTCCCTTGGAGATCTGTAGAAAAACAAGACGCATTAAAGTCATTTCCTCTCATAGAACCACAGGTGCTTCTCACCCGGATCTGGTCTAGCACTCCGTTTTCCCTCCATTTTCACTTTGCCAACGGAGAGTTAGACAAAGTAGGGCTTTGATCTAAATCAGGCATTCCCAGCTGCGGGCCAGATCCAGCCCATGGCACCATTTTAGGGGGGGGAGGACACTTCACCCCTCCAAGAGCATTTGAGAAACAAAATGGCTGCCCCTTTGAATTTGTTGGGTCAAAATGACCACCCCATCTTGCAGGCAGGGCAAAATGGCCGTCCGACCCTCAAAGCTGACTGAGGGAGCGTGACCCAATGCCCCCCTGGCTTGGAAAGGTTGGGAATGTCTGATCTAAATCATCAAGGTGTAGAACATGGAAGACTTTTTTGGTCAAGCCAAGGGTCCGTATAATTCAATATTCCACTTCCAAGGGGCTGAGGATGGCCACGTGACCACTCAAGGAGCTGATCCTAGGTTAGAGGGTGGTGGGTCCCACTTGGTGATCGGATATATAGGAGGGACTGCGAGTGGTTAAGAAGCTCGCCTTGTTAGCTGGAAGGCCGGCAAGTCGGCAGTTTGAGACCCAGGTACTGCACGACGGATTGAGCACCCGTCGTCTGTCCCAGCTCCTGCCAACCTAGCAGATCGAAAGCAAGACATTGCAAGTAGGTCAGTAGGGACCACTTTGGCTGGAAAGGTAACAACATTCCAGCTCCTGCCAACTTAGCAGTTCCAAAGCAAAGAATTGCAGGTAGATAAATAGGGACCACTTTTTTGGGGGGGAGACCTTGGGGACATGAAAGGAGCCTCATTTAGGCATCGTCCCCTGAGCGGAGTTTCCTTCAGCCAAAATCCTTTCCACCCAGAATAATTTCTGGCACTAAATTATTATTATTATCCCAGTCCTTACCTTCATTGAGGAAAGATCCTGGCAACCCAGCCAGAACTAGAAGACACAGAGGAAAGGTTTCCATCTGCTGACTCCGTGTTGGACGAGCAGGACTGGAAGCCCAAAATGATGTCGGATGTGCTATTTATCTACACGAAAAACTTATTTCCAGGATTTAACCATACCATAGAATTGTGAAACTTTGTTAAACTTTACTTTCTCCTCCCTGGGAATTTCCCCCACACACACCAATGACATTTTTCGCCCTCCTTCCTCCCAAAAACTCGGCTTAAGTGGCAGCCTTTGAATAAAGGCCGCTTTGTGTTTTGGAAACACTTGATTTTAACGAGACATATGTTGACGACAATCGGTTTTTACACCAAAGCCAAATGTATTCTCTCCCCCCCCCCCCGAAAGAGGTATCATCCTGCCTGCCTGCTGGTGCTCCTTTGAATCATCTCGTAACTCGTTGCCTTTAATTTTTTTAATCATTGGTCCTGTCCAAAGTCCCCCTGTCCCAGTGGGCCATTCCGTGCCTGCCTGGTGGTCACCTGGGGTCTGGTCTAGCACTGAGTTTGCCCTCATGTCCTTCCCGTGGGGACTGCAGAGGCTCAAGGGGTTAAGGCGCTGACTGGAAGGCAGGCAGGCCAAGAGTCGATACCTGAGTACCACACGACGGTATGAGCTCCCGTCTCTGTCCCAGCTCCTGCCAACCCTAACAGTTTGAAAGCAAGAAATTGCAAGTAGATAAATAGGGACCACTGCAAAATCCCTACCTTGTGTCTTCATCAAGCATAAATGTGGGTGGGTGTATTTATTTATTTATTTATTTATTTATTTATTCCTATTTGTATCGCCGCCCAATTCCGAAGACTCTGGCCAGCTCACAGAAAAGGCCATGAAGTGAGTCAATTCTGACTTATGGTGACCCTTTCTGGAGTTTCCTCGGCATGTCCAGCCAGCCCAACGGTAAATAAGCAACGTCCTTAGCCATAAGAAACTGGAAAGAAATCGAATCAATCTTTTATTGGCTTCTCCATAGCGGTCTTCTTAGGGAAGCTGAAGGCGTAGAGTAGAATCAACCCCGTTACAATTTTAATCAGGTTTCGGGTAAAGCGCTTGGTCAGCCAGCTGTTAAGGTAATACAGGGATTCTCCACCTGTGGCCCGTGGGCCGGATGCGGCTCATGGCACCGTTTCCTGTGGCTCCACCACCACCTCCACCACACCAGGAAGTGCCCTGTGGCGGAGGCAGGGCAAAATGGCCGCCCGGCCCCCAAAGCTGTCTGAGAGGAAGTGTGACGCGGCCCTCGGCTTTAAAAGGTGACATAATAGGTTTAGAAAGAAGAAAGCAAGGAGGGTTTCAGAACGACATAACCTCTGATCTCGTAATTTAGGGACCGCCAGTCAACCAGAGAGTTATTAACAGGGTGGTCGTACATGGCGAGGTAGACTTCCTGACCGGTCAGCACCCTGCCCCACAGATACACATCTTTCATTTCCCCTACGAAGGATTGCTCGCTGTCAAAGCCACCTCCGAAGGAGTCCTGGTCTTGCCCAAGGACGAGGGCCGCCTCCGGCACGATCGAGAGACCTTTCCGAAGCCCCAGGCGGGGCAAAGGGGAGCCGTTCACCCACAGGGTCACCAACCCTGTGGAAGACTCCCAGCCCATACAGATGTGCTCCCAGCCGTGTCTTGAGTCCTGCTTTTCTGGCAGGACGAAAGTGATGAAAGGCGTGCCAAGATGAAGCCGGTATTCGTTGGGTTTGGGCTTGAAGAGCAGGAGTTCGTTGGCGTTTCTTTTGGAGGCGTAAGAGAAGAGGCTGAGTGGCCGCGTCAAGAGGCTGTAATGCCTCACACACACGGTAAAGCTGGCCAGAGGTTGTGTGGACGGAGCCTTCAGAAACACCGCGGAGGTGCTGGACGCTTCTGGGAAGACAAGGACCTTCCCTTGAAGATCTGTAGGGGGAAAACAAGACATATTAAAACAGGAGTTCTAGACCTGTCTAAGCCGTGGGCCATTGGGTCACGGTCCCTCAGACAGCTTTGGGGGACGGACGACCATTTTGCCCTTCCTCCACCACATGGCACTTCCTGGTGTGGTGGAGGCACGGTGGAGGGGCACATGAAATGGTGCCGTGGGCCACATCTGGCCCACGGACTGCAAATCCCTGCACTAGAGGATTCTTCTTGTTGGTATACCATATGGTATCCCTGTATTAAATCTTTGTAGCTGGTTTAAATTGGGTTTTTAAAATGGGTTTTTAATCTTTTGGACTGCTGCGCTGTTTTCAACACTGTGAGCTGCCCAGAGTCGTTTTGAGTTCGGCAGCTACACAAATTGGGAAAATAAAATAAAAATAAATTATGTCCTCTCTTAGGGCCTCAAGTCTAGCACCGAGGCTGAGCGCTGGAGTTTTGCCGCAGCGGTTAAAGTGGAATCAAACTGCGATACCTGTGTAGCATACAAAGGCTCTCATCAGTGGTTAAGAAGCTCGCCTTGTTAGCTGGACGGCCGGCAAGTCGGCAGTTCGAGACCTGGGTACTGCATGACGGAGTGAGTGCCTGTCTCTGTCCCAACCTAGCAGTTCTATAGCAAGACATTGCAAGTCGATACATAGGGACCACTTCAGTGGGAAAAGATCTTGGGGACATGAAAGGAGCCTCATTTGGGCGTCCCTTGAGTGGAGTTCCTCCAGCAGAAATCCTTTCAACCCAGGATAATTTCTGGCACGAAATTAGCATTATCATAGTCCTTACCTTCATTGGGGAAGGATCCTGGCAAGCCGACAAGCATCAGAAGACACAAAGGCAAGGTTTTCATGTTGGTTCTCCGAAGAACGACCTGGACTGGAGGCCAAAACGACGCCAAACTTGCTCTTTATCTCTACAAAAGACTTTCTTTCTGGGACGAAGCCGAAACGTAGGCTGGTGAAACTTTGTTAAGCTTCCCTGATTTTGCCCCACTTCCGTTTTATCTCCTAGGCCAGCTATATCTAGAGTTCCTATTTTGTACTTTGCTCTTCTGACATTTTGGTTCCTCATCGTAGCCTTGGGCGTTTCCTTCTTTGATTAGTCCGTTTGTATCTTTTGGGGATTTTATAGCATTACACTATTCTGCCAACCTAGCAAGAAATTGCAAGTAGATAAATAGGGACCACTTCGGTGGGAAGGTAACAGCGTTCCATGCGCTCCGGTGTTTAGTCCTGCCTGCCACATGACCACGGAAAGGTCTGCAGAAGCAGACAGCGCTGGCGCTTTGGCTTTGAAACAGAGATGAGCACTGAACCCTAGAGTCTGATACGACTGGCTTTCGACCAATGGAAACCTTTACCTTTACCATCCATTAGTGAAGGTCAAAGTCACCCCTTGCTTGAAAGCCAGTCGTATCCGACTCTAGGGTTTTCATTTAATTTAATTGTTCAATTTATATCCCGCCCCACTTGCGGAGCGATTCTGGGTGGCTAACAACAAACAAAATATACAATGACATAGTCTCAAAAACAATTACAAAATATCAAAAACAATTACAATTACATGATATCAAAAGCATTTCAGAAACATTTCAAAAAAATCACAATTCCAATGTCCGATAATGGCGGGGCGGCAAAGTTCTTGTAGATGCCCGAGCCCCCACAGCTTGGGTTCAGTGCTCATCTCTATGTATAGCCAAAGAGCCAGCACTGTCTGCCTCTGCAGACGTTTCCGTGGTCATGTGGCAGGCATGACTAAAATGGAATGCTGTTACCTTTCCCACCAAAGCGATGCCTATTTATCTACTTGCAATGCCTTGATTTTGGACAGCTAGGTTGGCAGGAGCTGGGACGGAGATAACAGGAGCTCACTCGGTCATGTAGCACTCAGGTCTCGAACTGCTGAGCTGCCGACCTTCCAGGGGTTATGTTTGGCATCTTAACCCCTAAGCCACAGCAGTGACAAAAGGACCAATCGCAGCGACCGTTCGGCTAATCCAACCCGGCAGCTGATAATTGGGACTGTTTGTTCAAGTCGTCACACTAGACAGGGACGTTACTCAACCGTTCATTAACTGACAGTCCTTTCACACTGTGAAAACTATATTAATGTGCATCTCACCTGTGGATCTTGCCCACTTTTAGGGAAAGATCTTTGATGCAGTTTCATGTTATCAATCATTCTAAATTATCAATAAATGGACTTCTGTTTCAACTGATTTGCACTTCCTCTCTCAACCTCCTCCCAAGGTTACTGGGCAAAGCAGTTTGCACCGGGGGACTTGTTGAGTCTTTGATTTTAGGGGCTATTTGGCCAATTTCAATTAGGATTATAGGATTGTGTAGAATTATATTTAGAATTGACTTGACAGCACATCATCATCGTTATTATTACTACACAATAGCAATTAGCAGCAGCAATAACACTTATACTGTAGGAGTAATTAGCATTTAGCCCTCAACACACTGGGTGCTCATTTCACCAACCTCAGAAGGATGGGAGGATGGAGTCCACCTTGATCCCTGCCAGGATCAAACTCACAATGTTGTGTCTGCAGTGCAGCAGTTTTAAGCACAGTGCCACACAACTTTCAGGCTGAATGTTAAGGCTATGCGTCGGTTTTCAAAATGTAGACACAAGCTGTGGTGAAACTTGGATTTTCCTCCATCCCGACAGATCTGTTTTGACTCGGATTCCTGCATTGAGCTGAGGTTTAGATTAGGTGGCCTCATATAATTCTAGGCAAGTGGACGGTGGAGACGATGTGACGCAAGGAGACAAGACAACTCTGCCTAGCAGTAATGTGCGAATCTTGTTTTATTTGCTTACAAGAGGTTGTCATACTCATAAACAGACATCCACAGATGTCCCGAGCGAGCAGGCTACCGAAAGAGCTTTCCAACCGGTCCCAGCTTCCTGGTTGGGTTGGGCACTGCACGACAGGGTGAGCTTCCATCTCTGTCCCAGCTCCTGCTAACCTCCCAGTTGGAAAGCAAGACAATGCAAGTAGATCCATAGGGCCCACTTCAGTGGGAAAGGTAGACAGCGTTCTGTGCACTCCGGCGTCCAGTCATGCCTGCCATGTGTCCACAGAAACGTCTACAGATGCAGGCAGCGCTGGCTCTTTGGCTATAAATGGACCCTAGAGTCGGGTACAACTGGCATGATTTGATGTGGCCCCTCACCCCTCTAAGGTTATTCGAGGAGCAAAATGGCCAGCCTTTTAAGCTATTGGGACAAAATGGCCACCCCACCCACCCCCATTGTGCAGGCAGGGCAAAATGGCCATCCTGCCCTCTGCTATGCTGTGTGAGTTTGTCTTATCACCCCAAAACGCCAAGATCTTAGCAAACAGGACTTTAGAATCGGACCAATATATTAAGCTGGATTGCTGGTCTTGGGACGCATGTTTTTTTCCTCAAGGGTTGCAATACTTTCATATCAGCAGTGCTCAAATGGAAAGGGAATGATGCGTCTCTAATTGTTTTTCATCACAGCCTTATTTGAACATCTCTGCAATTCCTCCAGTCCTGCCGTCTCCAAAGAAACATGGAACAAACAAAGGAAGCGTCGTAAAGAGATCTCTCTTCGGCTCTTTAAACAAAGTGGGGAAAGAAAGGCCATTCGCCGTCCTGGTTACGCAGAAGAGGAAGAGGCAATAAATATTCCGATGGCTGCGGAGATAAGAGCGTTGTTTTCTGTGCTCATCAGATGAAGGGGAAGAGGAAATTGAGCTCCATATAAAGTAATTAAGCGAGGAAGTAAACACCCAAATGAGCCTGGATTGCAAATTTGTGCTTCTTGAGTGAAGCTTGAATCGGAGCCGTTTCCAATCTCTCGCTTCAGAGACTGTGGTGGCTTTGTGGTTAAGACGCTGAACTTGACGAATGGAAGGTCGGCAGGTCAGCAGTTTGAGACCAGAGAGCTGCACAATGGAGTGAGCTCAATCCGTCATGCAGTACCCGGGTCTCGAACTGCTGACTTGCCAACCTTCCGGCTAACAAGGCGAGCTTCTTAACCACCAAGCCACCACCGCAGCCCCTTGAAGACCAAGTGAAAGACTAAAAAATGTGTCTCCACGTGCCTTTGAGTGGATCAAAGTCCACTTTCTCTAACACATGGAGTATTCGTGCTAAGCCATGTACAAACACGCAGGTCCCCATGGCAACGGGGTGTGTGTGTGTGTCAGGACCAGGTAAGGATGGAGCTAGCAGTCCAAGAGTGAATGAATAATTAACACCACAATGGGGTTATCAAGATGTTTGGTATACAAAGTTGTAGGTTGGAGCTGGAGCAATGCGCTGCTGGATAGCTCTGTGATACAGGTTGGAGGTTCGATTCCTCCACTGTGCTTCCTATAAGGAAAGCCAGCCTGTGTAGCCTTGGGCTAGTTGCATAGGCCCAAGAGCTAGGTGCCCTTGGGTGGGTGAATGGCTCGATGGATGGACGGACGGATCAAAGGATCGACCCACCGGTGGATCGATCAACTGATGGACTAACGGATTGATCAACTGATTGATCAAACAAACAATGAATCAACCAATCAATCAAACAAACAATGAATCAATCAACCAACCAACCAATCAAACAAACAATGAATCAACCAACCAACCAAACAAACAACTAACCAACCAAACTAACAATGAATCAACCAACTAACCAATCAATCTTGTTTGTAGCTAGTCCCCTGCACAGCTGTTCAGAGTATCTTTCATAGCGGAAACAGTATAGGTTGGTTGGACATCTGCAGTGCGTCTTTGATAGTGAAAATATTCGTTAGCATCAATTACAGTGGCCCTATATTGCCTCCAAAGCCACGGATCGGCCTGTGGGAAAATAAACTCTAAAGGAAATAGAACTTATCTACCCTTATGGTGGGACTGTACCTTAATAAAAGAAATTTGGGAAAGAGTATTCATAGGAATTGGACACATCCTTTCAAGACCTTTGCAACGGTGTCCTAGGGTAGCTGTATTGATGGATTATGGAAATATAGAAATAAAGAGAGAAAAGAAAGATATGATTTGTAATTTGGTAACCGCGTTGAGATTAACCATAGCTAGGAAATGGAAATCAAAGAGTAAAATAGAATTAGAAGAATGGTACAATGAAATATGGACTATGGCAACTTCAGTGAGAAGGGCGGTGGAGAAATACAAACAAACAAATAAATAACTAAATAAATAAATGATAAATTAAAACTAGAATTAAAAGTTTAAAAAAGGAATTTTAAAGAAATCAAATTATAAGGAAATAGGGGGAAGTGTTTCTTGACTATGTATTGGCAAAAGGAAAAGGAAAGAAACCAGACCAAGAACAAATGCCATTTTGGAAAGAGGATAAATTATAAATTATAGAGATGATTGAATAAAGAAAATTAAATAAACCCCACTTGAACCCATGAAGGGCAGCAGCTTCATCCATCCTGGCCTGGGGCTGATGGTGAGGACTTTGCGTGCCAAAAGGGTTCAAGACCCAAAGGGGTTGGTGGGGGGGACCAAAGCTATCGTATTGCGAGTTCACACAGGTTTGAATCCTCCTACCTATGCCAAATAAGAAAAAAACTTTTGAAAGATGCTCAGGTTTTATTTGGCGTATTGTTTTTACGGCCCACCACATCAGACGCACAGAGCAGACACCTTGGTTGGCAGGTTATTCTACAAAGACACCCCTGGAAGCTTGGGCTGGGAATACAGTCAGAGGGATAGAGAGAAATAACACGCAAAAAAGCATGGAAAGGCTCCTTGCCAAAAAGCAGGAGTTCCCAATCTAAGGCCCATGGGCTGGATCTGGCCCATGGTGGCACCATTTCATGTAGCCCCACCACCACCCCGAAGGCGTTCAAGAAACAAAACGGCCACCCGTTTTGAAGCTGAGGGACAAAATGGCTGCCCCCCATCATGCAGGCAGGGCAAAATGGCCGTCTGGCATTCGAAGCTGACTGAGAGAACATGACCTGGCCCGCTGACTTGAAAAAGATTGGGGACCCCTGGCATTGAGGGGGAACCAAAACTTCCTTGCAGTGACAAGTGGATCAACAACATGCAGTACATAGTGAGGTTTTTACAACAACCGCTTTGGTCTGGAGGACCTGTGGCTGGCGGAACAAACTAGCTCAGGAGTTCTCGACCTGACTAAGCCGGGGGGGGGGGGGCACTGGGTCACGCTCCCTCAGACAGCTTTGGGGGCCGGATGGCCGTTTTGCCTTTCCTCCACCACAGGGCACTTCCTGGTGTGGTGGTAGTGGTGGTGAGGCCACATGAAGTGGTGCTGTGGGCTACATCCGGCCCACACGCCGCAGGTTGAGAATCTCTGGCCCAGCTAGACGCATTGCTCGTCAGAAACAGGCGAAATGCAAGGAATGACCCCGTTGGTGTCTTGCCAAGAAATCTGTGGCCTTCACTTGTCTCTCATGACAGTTTTATGTTTTTGAACAGGGAAACAGGCGACTTTATGGTGTTTGCTCCCAGCCTTTATTGCTGCCGTTTCTCCTCTCCTGATTCTTTATCACGATTAGGTGAAGGTGAAGGTGAAGGTAAAGGTAAAGGTAAAGGTGAAGGTAGGTCAGCAGTTCAATACGCGAGTGCTGCACAATGGAGTGGACACCCGTCGTCCGTCCCAACTCCAAAAATCATCTATCACCCCGACCCCTCCAGGGGCATTCAAGAAACAAAATGGCCAGCCTTGTTGGGACAAAATGGCCGCCCCCATCATGCAGGCAGGGGTACAATGGCCGTCCGGCCCTTGAAGCTGACTGAGAGGGCGTGACCCGGCCCCCTGGCTTGAAAAGGTTGGGAATCCCTGATTTAGGACCTGGGAATCTTGGCTCCCAAATGATTCCAGAAGCGTATGAGAGGGCTTAACATCCAGAGTCACATTGACATTTCTAGCCCAGGGGTCACCTCCATGTTCAGGTTTCCTTCCACAGCTCTCAGCTCCAACGCAGTGGAGAAAGTGGAGTCCTCCTTCCCTCTCATTTGAGCATTGCTGGCGTTGTCGCTGGAGGGAGCCAGAGGTAGAACCGTGGCATCTTCCCCTGACTTGTGGGAAGTAAAATCCTGGCAAGAGGAAGCCATTGAGGAGAACCTCTTGAAGAGGTCCTTCATGGCTTCCCGGAACTCCTGGCGGATAAGGCAGTAAAGGATGGGGTTCAAGCAACTGCTGGCATGCGCCAAACACGTGGTCAGTGGGAAGATGTACGTGTGGAGGAAATAAAACCTTCTGCCTGCAGGCACAGCCTTGAATTTGACCAGAACCCCCCAGAAAGTTACCAAATGGTTAGGAAACCAGCAAATAAAGAAGCAGGCAATGATGAGGCGGATGGTGGTGGCCACTTGCCTCTGCCTCTTCGAGTGGTTGCCTCCTCTCATGTGATGAGTCCTGAGGAACCGGATGAGAAGGAGGTAGGAGGTTGCGATAATGGCCAACGGGAGGGTAAAAGTGAACACTACCCGTAGGAGGTGGTAGACACCCAGAAGATACGAGGTGGGGAACTTGAGAAGACACAATTTCTCCTTGCCGACGTCTACTTCCGTAGCATAGATGAAGGTGGGCAGTGTGACCCCCAGCGCCAAGACCCAAAGAGCGAAGGTGATCCGTTTGGCTCCCTCAAAGGTCAACCTTGAGCCACCCTTGACGGCCGAAGCCATAGACCGGTAGCGGGTGACGCTCATGGCCGTGAGCAAGAAAGCGTTGAAGTAGATGCTGAGGACGGTGAGGGAAGGAACGGCCTTGCACAGGGCCTGGCCAAACAACCAGCTATAATCCAAAGCGGTCTCCACAGCCCAGAAGAGCAAAGTCAAGGAAAACTGGAAGTCGGCCACGGCTAAGCCAAAGACGAAGATGTTTATGACACTCAAGGGTCCACTCCGTCTCTTGGCCCACGTCAGGTACATGACGAGTCCATTGCCCAAGAGCCCCACCACACAGACCACCAAGTAGACCACAGCGATGGCCATCCTCAAGCCAAACGAAGCATCAGATGTTCCCACGACACCATCATCCTGCTGAACATCAAAACCACCTTCTGTAGACCAGTTCCAGAGGCTTAGCTCCATATCGCTGTCGTTATTCCAGATGGACTCCACAAGTCCACTCACCTCCATCATTGCAAAAGGGAGGGCGCCGGTGGGAAAAAGGTACAACAGCGTTGTGGCTTTGACCTCTGTGCAACTCCAGTGGGGCAGCTTGGCTTCTTCTCAATGGCCCGCTGAATCGCCACACCATAGCAATGACCAGGGCTACCGTTAATCCTGCTTGTTTCCATTGACAAAACAAGGAAGATTTATTAACACCGTCCTCCCAATCAACGGACCGTGCGCATGTGAGAAAGGCACGCAGGATCTGTGCGTTGGTAAGCCAAAGTCCATTCTTTAAGGAGTGCCTGGTTTCATTTGGTCGTTCCTCGATCCATCACTTATTTGCCTTCTCGTTGCCACCTCCGAGACCCCGGACAGTTCTATGCACCTTTCGTTTCCTGAGGACGGGAGAAAATAGATTCACCTGCAAAATGAACATTTTAGCCACACCCCAAATGAGGGTCAAGGACAGCCCTTTATGATGATAGGGCTGGGCATGTTTAGTCCCAGAGAAGCTGGCAGGCCGTTAAGACTTTTACTTTTTCCTTCTTATCGGGCAATCAAGGTTCCTTTATAAATCAACTCCCTGCCTGTCCAGCCTGAAGAATTAACAACTCACTACACTGCAAGACTGGGGTAAGCATCTTCGTTTCAGCCATACATCCACCTTGTGTTTACATGGGCGAGATATCAACCTCCGAAAACAAAATAAGGATGGATTGTAACCAGACTACACTGTATGGTTGTTGTGAGCCATTTTAAGCACACTTTATTTCCCAAATGGCAATGCATGCTTTTAATTTATTTTTATTTTTTCCCCTGTTATTACATGCATCACAAAAATAAATAAATATAGTCTGCTACTTGGTGTAATCCATGCGTCCTATACTAAATCAAGTGCACTAAATCCAAAGCTGAAGTCCAATTCTGCCTGGGACGTCAGGATCTCAAGTTAGCAAATCTCACCCTCTTGGTTAGGTTCTTGCGTTGATCATGCAGGGTATATTTGTCACAAATGGAGCAAAAATTGTCCGGTTTATTAACACAGTTGTGCCTACTCCTCCTTAGCTCAAAACAGCCGCACTATGGCCTAGCTGTACTATCCAATAAGATGGTTTCGCACTAGACTAGAGACAAGCCCTCTTTCCTTCTCACCTTAGATACCTATTTATGACGTCTGCTCACTGACTTGCCCAGATTCCTCGGCCGCTGCTGAAACATGCATGCCACCAGGGGACGTGATTCAGCTGAGGCACTACACTATTGGACAGCAGGCCTAGTGGTAGCTGCAACTGCTATTTTTAATTTAATTTAATTTAATGTTCATACTTATATGCCACCCATGTAACGTTCCCATTTTAATGTTCCCATGTAAAAATAAATTAACCAATACCATTTGAACAGCTATGGCATGCCTATAACTTAAAATCTGTATGTGATAAGCAAATTCTGAGTTTAGATTTGGAATCAGCACACTCAATATCATGTCCATCACATGTGTTCTTCCTGTTAGGATATATGAGTAGGTTTGCAACGAGAGCAAACCAATGACTGTATCTTTAAGACTGTGCAGCTACCACAGCCAGGTGCAAGCATTGAGTGATTGTGTCTAGCATAAATTGTAGCAGCACTCTCTGCTGTTTAGCCAGCCTGTTGTTCTCTGACTGCTGTGTTGCTGTGCTCACGTCCATCGGACTTTGTCGTTCCTGAGGATTGACTGGTATGTTTACTTGCCGTTTATTGCAAGAAGATATTGGAACACATACCTCAGCCACATTGTGGTGACCTAACCAAGGACTGTGTTTTGGAACTGAGCTACTTCGTAGCTAGAATGAACTGGTGAATATCTTCGAAGCCGACCTTGAAGCAACAGATAAAGGTTTGGACTGCTTGCATTGCTTTATCGAAGATAAGAGCTTAATCAGCTCACATAGACTATAAGGACTTGCTGCACCACTTGGTCTGACTTGAAGACAAGTGTTAACTTGCACTTTGTGCACAACCTTTGTAAATAGTGTAAATACGTATTTCCTGCAACCCAAGTCGGAGTTTGTTTTGTCTCCTGTTTCTCAACAAACACTCTCAAACCTCAGGGTGTGGCCTGAGCCACCTTCCTGCACTCGGCTATATTTTACCATCTCGCTTCCCAATAGCAAGACCGCTATTGTGCAGTGTTATTATATTATAATAATATGTTTAGAAATGGCTCTGAGATCATTGTGTGTGGGACACTTCCATGGCAATATCATCATCATCATCATCATCATCATCAGTTGTTGTTGTTGATGATGATGATGATGCCATAATGACTGCTTTGACACATTTACTCCCAAAAAAAAAATCTTGAAATTCTCCATTCACTCCTATGAATCAGAGCTTGGGTACCCGAAAGGGACCCGGAAGGAAGCATGCGATAGCTTTCTTCACTTTTTCTTATCTCTGTGCTTTCTGACGTCGTAAACGAGTCCCCGCCTCCCCGGCGTAGACGTGGCTACAAAGGGAGCGGAGGGGGCGCGGCCGAGAAGCAACGCCGCGTTCTTCCGGGCGGGACGTGCTGCGGGCTTTGCTTTACGGCCGCCTGGCGCGACGCCCCTCCTTTTCCTCTCCTCGCTAAGATGGCGGCGGCCGGGGTAAGCTTGCGTTCCGGGGGGGGGCGTCGTCAATCCGTTGGCATCCGGCTATGCCGGGGGTTGGGGGGCTCCGGGAAGGGGCCCCCGAGAAAGGAAGGCCTCGAGCCTTCTCGGGGGGCAGGTATGGGGAGGGAGGCGGGTACGGTTGGGCGCAGAGAGAAGGAGGAGGAGGAGGAGGAGGAGGAGGAGGAGGAAGGCCTGGGAAGGGGGGAGTGTCGGCCGCCGCCTGTCAGCTTCTCCGGTTTGATGGAAATCGCGACCTATTTTGGGGGGGGGGGGAACCCTTATAGCAGTGGTGGCCAACCTTGGCACTCCAGGTGTTTTTGGACTACAATTCCCAGGAGCCCCAGTAAGCACGCCCTACTGATCAGGGCTTCTGAGAATTGAAGTCCAAGAAGATCTGGGGACCCAAGGTTGAGAAACCCTAGGCGAGGGATGGCCAACCTGGGCACTCCAGCAGCTCTCCTTGGACTTCGATTCCCAGAAATCAGCATTCCTGTTGATCAGGGCTTCTGGGAATTTGAAGTCCAAGGACAGCTGGGAGTGCCAAGGTTGGCCATCACTGCTATTGCATGAGCCTCATTCACGGTATCTGTTTGAGGGCCTTTCATGGAAAAGACACCTGAGTTGATGCTTTCGATGCCTTGGACTACAAATCCAGTGGGCCCAGTGTTTGGGGATTCTGGGGGTTGGAACCTATGGAGGGCTGGTGAGTTGTTAATGGGGTTTGCAGGGATGCTCAGAAGCCTGCTTGGGCATTAAAATTTGGGGAGTGCCTTTTTCTTGTTACCTGGGAGATGATTGGGCTTATAGAAGCTGATGATGAAGGAGTCGGCTGTTGTTTTGGGAAACATGCAGGGTGGTGGTCTGACTCCAACTCCCATCAGCCAACTTGGCCATTGATAAGTGGGGTTGGAAGTAATGGTCTCTCTATCCATACCCAAAGGAGGGTAGTAATTCCCCACCCCGGAGTATCAGAGTGGGGTGGGGGGACTCGTGTGGAAATGTATTCATTCATTCACGTGTAACCCCCACCCTTCGGATACAAGCACAGCTTAATGACACTCATTTGAGATCTCGTTGGTGTGATGCGAGTGATGGGATGCTGGGCCGATTGGGATGCTTCATTCAAGGAACATGATGATGAAGCAGGATGATGACTCAGTAGTAGACGTCTCAGCTGGCACTGCAAGGAAGGCCTGAATATGGGCGTGCCAGAGCAGATCTGCCACAGGCATGCCCCATTGTGGCGTTCTTGTGAGACGCGGTCTCAGACTTTGGGGATCTTCACTGCAGCAGGCGTGGCTTGGGCAGCGGGTGGTCTGCTAGGTGGCACACTATCCGGAAAGCCATAGGACAGGGGTGACAATGCACACCTTTGCCCGCACAGCAGCTTGAGTGCAGCATCTGATGCTACAGAACGTGGTTTAATGCTGCAGAGCTGGTGTTTTCATGGCAGTATAATAATTTAATGTCAGAAATTATTCTGGGTTGAAAGGATTTTTTGCTGGAGGAACTCCGCTCAGGGGACGCCCGGGTGAGACTTCTTTCATATCCCAAATATATTTTCCCACCGAAGTGGTCCCTATTTATCTACTTGCAATTTCTTGCTTACGAATTGCTAGGTTGGCAGGAGCTGGAACAGACAACGGGCGCTCAGTGCAGAAGCTGGGTCTCAAACTCCTGACTTACTCAGTCTCAGGGGTCAGCAACCTTTTTTAAGTCGGGGGCCGGGCCATGGCTCCTCAGACTATTGAGGCACCGGACCGGTGGTCCTCCTGTCGTAAACGTGTCCGCGGCTGTCGTAAATGCATTTACGGCAGCTGTAAATGCAGCCGCAGCCGCTTCTGGCAGCGAGGGTGAGGGCCTGATGATTTGGTGCCACAGGCCGGATTTGGCCTGCGGGCCATAGGTTGCCGACCCTTGGTTTAGACGGGGAAGAATAGATTCGTATGTTGAATTTTGAATCCTATTTCCGGGGAATTCAGTGGGCCGCCTTGACTTTCCATGTGGCTTTCTTTCCTCACAGACCCTTTACACTTATCCCGAGAACTGGCGGGCATTCAAGGCCCTCATTGCGGCCCAGTACAGTGGCGCCAAGATCAAGGTTCTCTCTACTCCGCCCCAGTTCCACTTTGGCCAAACCAACAAGACCCCTGAGTTCTTGAAGAAGTTCCCCGTTGGGAAGGTAAGTCGTGCGCAGGCCTGCTTGGTTTCCCCTGTTACAGTGGGTCGCCCTCCTCCCTCCTGCTGTTCTCCGTTTGTCTGTGAAATTCTTCCGTATCTAGGCCAGACATGAAACTGCCCAAATGAAGCCACCTTCCGGCGGGGGGGGGGGGGAGTTCATTCTGCAGTTGGATACGGCTAGTTAAAATCACCTTGGTTCTTCTCATTTTTGCTGGAAGTGATTAGAATAGGTTGGTCAACGTTGGCTGGATGTAAATGAGAAAACATGGTTTAGTTACAAAATACAGAGTTGCCCCTGTGGGTTGAGTTTGATGCCACCAGTTAGTGGTGTGCTTTTAGGTGTGCTGTCGGTGGTTCTGAGAAAGCTTTTTCTTTACAGGTCCCAGCCTTTGAAGGGGACGACGGATTCTGCGTATTTGAGAGCAACGCCATTGCACACTATGGTAATTTCACCTCTTTCTGTTGTGAACGTCACAGGGGAGTATGGTTTGTGGGATTCAGCAAAGAACTTGGTGACTGCCAGATGGTACCTTAAGTAGCATGGGAGACTTAGACTGGCTTGGGGCCCGTAGGGGCAGGTGACAGGTGGCTGGCAGCCGAAAAATGCTTGAGTCCTGTGGCCTCAGCAGGCAATGTTAGGTGCAAACCTTTGTACTTATCCCCATTATATTTCATTCTGTCTTCAGCCCTGCACTCAAGATGAGTTTGAATTCTCTTTCTGTCTCTCAAGGGATTAGTTATTCCACCCAATTTTGTGTCAGCTGCACATTTGACAAGTATTCCTTCCGCTCCCTCTTCCGTGACTTCAAGGGAGCAATATAGACAGTTCCTTTTGTCATTCTGTAACACCTGTTTTCTTACTTCAGTCAGCAACGATGAACTTCGAGGCACAACCAAAGACACTGCGGCCCAGGTCATCCAGTGGGTGAGCTTTGCAGATAGCGATATCGTCCCTCCAGCCAGCACCTGGGTCTTCCCCACCCTGGGCATCATGCAGTATAATAAGCAGGTGAGTGATGGGTGTAAGGCCATGATGGTGAACCTCGGCACTCCAGGTGTTCTTGGACTTCAATTCCCAGAAGCCCAAGTCTGTGTGAACCCACACAGATGGGAGTAAACCCATCTGTGTAGTTTCACAGAGACTTCGGCTTCTGGGATTGAAGCCCAAGAACACCTGGAGTGCCAAAGTTCGCCATCACTGACCTAAAGGAAGCTGTGCTTGTACATAGGAGTCTCCTGTAATTTGATGTTTCTTATCCACTGGGAAGTACCAGCAATTCAGAAGATGTGTGTGTATAATTTGAAAAAAAGACAATGCTGATGTACAATTAATCTGGGCTGTTTTACTGTATATGTGTTGACACTTTCAGCTCCCTAAGTATGCAGCCATTAAATCGCCTTACATTGTGCAGTCATCTTTTTATGTTTCTAAAGTAGCCTGAGAGTGTGAGGAGTGATTTATGTCTCTGATACTGTGACAAGGAAGTATAAATTTGTTTCTAATGTTGATGGGTTCTTCTGGTGTGTATTTTAAAAATTTGCTCTTCTGCCAGTTCCACATAAAGTAGCAAAACCAAAAAAGTTTGGGTCGATACAGTTCAGGAGATTGTTGCGCTATTTGTTACAATTACAAATGAAGATTACAAATTAAATTTTGCTTGATTGTTTGAATACACTGTATCTTCCGCCATACCCATTGTAACATCAAATTAAATTGTACTGAATAGTCATTTGATGTTTCTAAAGTAACAGGGTGACTTCCAATCTGTTTTTTTTTAAGTGCGAATATTGCAATTTTCCCAAATATTTCTGTATATTTTCTTTGGTCCATCTCTTCTTACGGCCCACGTAAATACGCCTCTGTCTCCTTTTCCAGGCCACCGAGTTTGCCAAGGAGGAAGTGAGGCGGGTTTTGAGCATCCTCGACGCCCACTTGAAAACCAGGACTTTCCTGGTGGGAGAGCGCATCACTCTGGCTGACATCACGGTGGCCTGCACCCTCCTGTGGCTCTACAAACAGGTAAGTCACTAGTAGTGGACCACGGAGCTCCTGGGCAAGACCCTGGCAGCCCTTGCTCCCGACAGCAGCAGCCGGGGGGGGGGGGAGGTCACTTCCCAGTGGCTTAAGAGTTTTTGTTCCCCCAGCAAAAATCCTTTCGACGCGAAATTATTATTGCCATGCTGAAACATTGTTAATCCAGTGGCCCATCCACAACCATTGTCCGTGCAGGATGTTGTATAGTTTGGGTGGGGGTGGCTGCTCGCTCCTGCCACTCCACCTGAGGGATACCCGTCTGAAACGTTTGCCTTCTGTTTAGGTTTTGGAGCCCTCCTTCCGCCAGCCGTACGAAAACGTCAACCGCTGGTTCTCCACCTGCATAAACCAGCCACAGTTCAGGGCTGTCCTGGGAGACGTGAAGCTGTGTGAGAAGATGGCGCAGTTTGATGGTAAAAGGAACCCCACCCGCCGGGCCTCATAAACGACCCTCAGCTAAAGAAGTGGCTCTTTTTCCCCTATTAAAGGGAGGAGCTGTGGTGTGCCTAGTCATGCCTGCCACAGGGCCACAGAAATGTCTGCAGAAGCAGATCTGGCCCTTTGAAACGAGAGATGAGCACTGAACCCTAGAGTCAGCTACGACTCGCTTTCGAGCAAGGGAAACCTTTATACCTTTATGGCAACTGCAAAGAAAGCAAGTGTTAGCCAGCCCTTTGCTCTCGTGGTTAAACATACTGCAGCCCAAAGGTGGTGAGTTCGATCCTGACCAGGACCAAGGTTGACTGCCTCCCGTCTTCCCAAGGACAGTAAAATGAGAAGCCAGCATGTTAATGAGGGCAAAATGGCTAATTAACTTGTGAACTGCCTTGAGAGGATGCGAAATGCTTTTTCTTTTTGTGATACATATTTTATCAAAATTTTCAAATTGATATAAAAGTATATAGAAAGCAAGATACAGTACGTGGCACAAAGGAAAATGCACATGAACAAAATGCATTTCATTTTACATGGATTGTTTCTCTAATAGCCATCTTTTACATGATATAACCGTTCTCTTAAGACACTTATGAAAACTTTAAAACTCTTTGCTTATTAATTGGATATTTAATAAGAAAATAAAAAGTAAACTAAAAATTTAATCTAAAAAGATAAACTAGGGTTTTTTTGGTAAAAATAAATTAGTAACATACAAATATAAGTAGATATAAACATGCATGTGTATATGTATAGATACATATGTTAAAATGTGATAAAATATAAGGATAGAATGTAATACCCATTTTTCTTCATTTCTTTTTTCTTAATGTCTTTTTCTTGGTCATGTTTATACATTGTATTGTAATGTTCTACATGTTTATTTCCTTTTGTTGTTAGCAAAAAACTTAATGAAAATTATTTTTAAAAAAATGAAATACAAGTTTTGCTTAAACTGGGGGAAAAAAGGAAAGTTAAACTAAGTTCACCCTCTCCTAAATTTACTGTCCTTCGAATTCACCATGTACATAATCCATTATTCTCTCCAAAAAACCCATTCTTTCCGGTACTGGTCTGTCATTTTTAACATATACTCCACAGAAAGGCTCCCAAATATTCCAAAATTTATTCTCTTTCAGTATGCCTTTTTTTTAAGATTTAATTCCCACCTCAGTTTGTTGTTCAATGCCATTTCACACAGATCCTTATACTGTACCAGTTATCCAATTCTAACTTCATATTATTATTCCAATTTTCTTTTGCAATGTGTCTTGCTACAGAGAAGAGAAGGAATAGGAGGTCCTTCTTATTTACGTCCCATTTTAACTCTCCTAAGTCTCTTATTAATGCCTTTTCCTTTTCCATCTAACTTTAATGTAGTTTTAATGCGCTTAAGCGCTTCTACTGGGCAGGGTATCGGTCGATTTCCCTCTCTTTTGGCTTAACTCGCTCTCCTCCTCACTGCAGCTAAGAAGTTTGCTGAGCATCAGCCCAAGAAGGAGACTTCAAAGAAGGAGAAGCCGCCGAAGGAAGAGAAGAAGTCGGAGAAGAAGGAAGAGAAGAAAGCGGAAGTGGAGGAGGAGGAGTTGGACGAGTGTGAGCAGGCTCTGGCCGCCGAGCCCAAATCGAAGGACCCCTTTGCTCACTTGCCCAAGAGGTAAGCAAAGCCGTCGCGCTTCCGTACCTGCCCCCCTCGAAGCGCTTGGGAGGTGGAAGATCAGCAGTTCGAGTCCCGAGTGCTTTGGTGCCTAGGTTTCTCTCCTCCCCATCTGCTCTCTAGCTCCTTTGTCATGGACGAGTTCAAGCGCAAGTACTCCAACGAAGATACCCTGACGGTGGCGCTGCCCCACTTTTGGGAGCATTTTGACAAGGAAGGCTGGTCCATCTGGTACGCGGAGTACCGCTTCCCCGAGGAGCTCACGCAGACCTTCATGAGTTGCAACTTAATCACAGGTAACATGACCAGACGGCCGTGGCTTAGTGGGTTAAGAGCCTGAACTTGACGACTGGGAGGTCGGCAGGTCAGCACTTCGGGTCCCGAGTGCTCCATGACGGAGTGAGCTCCTGTCGTCTGCCCCAGCTCCTGCCAACCTAGCAGTTCAAAAGCAAGAAATTTGCAAGTAGATAAAGAGGTACACTTTCGGTGGGGAAGGTAACAGCATTCTGTGCACTCTGATGTCTAGTCATGTCTGCCATATGACCATGGAAATGTCTGCAGACTCAGATAGTGCTGGCTCTTTGGCTGTAAACGGAGATGAGCACCAAACCCTAGAGTTGGATTTGACTGGCTTTTGAGCCGTTACTATTTAGACTCATAACTGAAAAGCAGATCACGAATATGCTGCTCATGATTCTACAGATCAAATTTATCCCGTAATGCATATCCCGTAAGGCAGAGGCTCCGGGAACTTTTCGAGCTGGGGGCCACTGGGTCACACTCTCTCAGCTACCTTCGAGGGCCGGCTGGTCCTTTTGCCCTTCCCGCATGAAGGGGGGTGGCCATTTTGCCCCAACAGCTTCAAAGGGGCCCCCATTTTCTTGAATGTCTTTGGAGGGGCGGTGGGGCCACATTAAATGCCACCGCAGGCTGGATCTGGCCTTAGGCCGGGAACCCCTGCCTTACGCTGAGTGATAGACACACCTTGATGACGCTACGTTTTCTTCACCCACCCCACCCCACCCTGGGCGTGTTGAAAAGCCTTTCAGCTCGGGCTGGGGGGGGGGGGGGAGAAAAGTAACTCCTTTGGTTTTGACAGGCATGTTCCAGCGCTTGGATAAGCTGCGCAAGAACGCCTTCGCCTCGGTCATCCTCTTCGGGACCAGCAGCAGCAGCAGCATCTCCGGCCTCTGGGTGTTCCGTGGGCAGGATTTGGCCTTTACGGTGAGTTTTCTGCCACGTGCCCCTGGAACATGTGGCCTGCAGTGGTGACCCACCCTTCCCGTGGGACTGGGGTCACAACCTCTGGGGAGGTGGAGCCACACAAGAGGCTCGGTGGAGGGCCCGTCGCCAAAGTGGGTGCGCTCCAGATGGGGTGGAGCTGCCTGGCCAGGTTAGGGTCATAGAGTAGGCCCATGACGGCCAAGCTTGGCACTCCAGGTGGTTCTTGGACTTCAGTTCCCAGAAGCCCCAGTCTCTGTGGATCCACACGAGTGGGTTTACTGGGCGTGTTCTTGGATTTCAATTCCCAGAAGCCCCAGTCTCTGTGAATCCACATGAATGGGTTTCCTGGCACTCCAGGTGGTTCTTGGACTTCAATTCCCAGACGCCCAAGTCTGGGAATCCACATGCATGGGTGGATTCTGTGTCTCTCCACATTCACACGCGTGTCTTTTGGCAGCTGAGCCCGGACTGGCAGGTGGACTACGAGTCCTACACGTGGAGGAAGCTGGATCCGGCCAGCGAAGAGTGCAAGAGGCTGGTGAAGGAGTACTTTCTGTGGGAGGGAGAATTCAAGCACGTCGGCAAGCCCTTCAACCAGGGGAAGATCTTCAAGTGAGCTGGGCGTGGCGGCCGGAGCTGGCCCGGAACTGTACCCAAAACACGGACCTTTCAAGGGGCATCTCTCTCGCGTAACCACCGCCCGTAGCAAAATACAGGTCAAGACGGCAGGAGGGAGGCCGCGAGGTTCTCAGACATGAATTAAAATCTTGAGTGTTATTAGCGCCGTGGTCTGGTCTCTTGTCTGCCCCATGACGGGGGCCTTCCAGGGGGCCACATTGTTAGTGGCCCTTAAGAGACGTTTCTTTTTTGTTCCCCAAGGTCAGCCTTGCTCGAAAGCCAGGCGTATCCGACTCTAGGGCTCAGTGCTCATCTCTGCTTCATAGCCAGTGAATACACGTGCACTAAAATGCTTAGAGAAAGCACAGAATGTTGTTTCCTTACATTTTGGGTCAGAGAAATAAACACGTCCTCTGGATTCTTGATGAGATTTTTTTTAGAAAGAGTTACAGTTAGAGTCTAGTCTAGGTCCGTGATGGCGAACCTTGGCACTCCAGATGTTCCTGGGCTTCAGTTCCCCGAAGCCACACAAACGGGTTTGCTGCAATCTATCTGGCCCGCACCGCGCTGCCCTCGTTGCTTTTCTGCTGTTTGATTCTCAACTAGTCTTTAAACCGGGAGTTCTCAACCATTTCAAGCCCCAGGGGCCATTGGGTCACGATCCCTCAGACAGCTTCGGGGGCCGGACAGCCATTTTGCCCTTCCTCCACTGCATGGCACTTCTGGAGGTGGTGGTGGGCCCACATGAAACGGGGCCGCATCTGGGCCACAGGCTGAGAATCCCTGCCTTAAAATGCTTGGATCTCCAGAAGGAAGCGGAGGGATTTATCTGCTGGGGTTGCACAAGCCCAGGCCGAGCGCATTGAACCCGGGCCTAGACTAGGCGGATGGTGACGCCTTCTGCTAGTTGCAAGACTGGTTCCTGAGCTCCGCTCTGCCCCGCCTGGCTTTGTGGAGCGATGGTGGGCAGGAAGCGGGGATGCCTTCCTTGTGGGTCAAACAAAGGAGCAGACCTTTGGAGGAAGGCGGGGGGGGGGGGGGTGTCTCTCACAGACACACCCATTGGTGTAACAGCCAAGATTGAGCAAGCAGCCACACCTTTGAGAGTGATTGGAGCCTTGTCTTAAGGAAAGCAGGCGATTCTGTTTCCTGGGAGCAGCAGAGCGGCCTTCCTTCCCTGTCTCCAAACTTAATAATAATAATTTCATGTCAGAAATGGTTCTGGGTTGGAAGGATCTTTGCCATTTCAAGTCCCCCCCCCCTTCCAAGGGCATTTGAGAAACAAAAGGACCACCCCTTTGAAACTGTTGTGACAAAATGGCCGCCCCCATCGTGCAGGCAGGGCAGAATGGCCGTCTGGCCCTCGAAGCTGACCAAGCGGGCGTGTCCCGGCCCCCAGCTTGAAAAGTTTGGCAAAGCGCTGGCTTTGGGAGCGGAGCTAGAGTTGCAGTTCTTGCCGGATCCTGCAGGTAGAGCAGCCCTTCCTTTGCTCATCTTTAGCCGTCCAGGCTTGCCGTAGATCTACTCGAGTAGAAGCCGGGCTGGCTATTCAGGCCCCACACAAAGGTCTTAAGTTAATTAATTTTTACTTCATGCATTTTAATTATTATTGAAACATTCGTAGCTGCTGCATTTTCCACCCCGACTTATACTCGGGTCAGTCTCTTTCCCTGGTTTTAGAGGCCCAAATGAGGTACCTCGACTTCTGTTCGGGATGACGACTTCTAGTCGAGTCTGTACAGTAACTACTTTCTGCTTCTTCCCTCTCGGTGTTGATGATGATGATGGTGCCTTGTTATCGTCCCCGTGGATCTCTTTAATGAGCTGGCCCCTTTTCCTTCCTTCCTGGCCGCGGGGAGCTTGTTTCGGGCCAGCCAAGAGGAGCCGGAAGGCCCTGGGGCGGCTCAAAGTGAACCGGGCGTGGCTGAAGTGAATGGCCTTCCTCTGCCTTTCTCGGAGGGGCCATCAGGATGAATGAGTCACCGGTGGGCATCTCCCGCTTGCGGGTGGGGCCGGGCCACAAGAGGCTGGGAATCTATCACCACGTGCCATGGGAGGAGTGCTCAGTGCGCTGTAATGAGACCAGGCGCCCCTGGTTGCTCCAGAGAGCACTCGCTGCATTGACTCTCCCGAAATCCCATTCTGGACTCCATCCCTGCCAGGTAAAGCTCAAGACCGCCCTTGCTCAGAAAGCCAGCTGTATCTGACTCGGGTTCGGTGCTCCTCTCCATTGACAGCCAAAGCTGGTGCTGTGCAGATGTTCTCGTGGCCATGCGGCAGGCATGACTAGACACCAGAGTGCACAGAATGCTGTTTACCCTCCCCATCCAAGCGGTCCCGCTTTATCAACTTGCAATGTCTTGCTAGGTTGGCAGGAGCTGGGGCAGAGACAGCAGGCACTCACTCTGTCGCACAGCACTCGGGTCTTGGAACGGCTGACCTACTAACCTTCTGGTCGTCAAGTTCAGCGTCTTCACTACTAAGCCACCACGGCCTCCCGTGTTGAGTCATGCCTGCCACATGTCCACATCTGCAGAGTCAGACCGCACAGGCTCTTGGGCTGTAAACAGAGATGAGCACTGAACCCTAGCGTCAGATACGCCTGGCTTTCGAGCAAGGAAGACCTTGACCTTCCTGCCCAAGTCAAGTCTTCCCAGATTACCTCCTCCCTGTGTTACCTTCACAACAGTCTTGCGAGGTAGGCCACACGTGAGAGAGAATGATTCTCCTTCTGTGCTTGAGGACTAGAACCCTGACTTCCCAAGTTCCCTTTCAAATCTCTGGCGCTACACCACTCCGGTTCCTGGCGAATCGTGGCCCTTCCTCTCCTGGTAACGACGGGCAGCGTTTGACTTGTAGCGAGAGGGTTTTCGGGACCTGCGCAGCCAGGAATCTGGGCCGGCATCCGGCCTTCCTGGATCCAGCGCTGAGCAAAGTTCAGCTTGGCCTTCCCCAACTTCTTGCCTGCCTCTGCAAAGCGGCACGCACGCACATGTGCAGGGTCCAAATAAACGGCTGCTTTGGGGGCACTGCGGTGGCTACATGCCTGGATGCTCGGGGTTCGATTCCCGAGCACTGCACGACGGAGCGAGCGCCTGCCAAGCAAGGGAAATGTTTACCTAAATAGGGACCACTTTGGTGGGAAAGGTAACAGCGTTCCACACGCTCTGGTGCCAGGCAGAAAGTCGAGCCCGACCCTTTCCATGGAGCACCGCGTGCCGGGCTCCTCTGTCGTCTCCCACCCAAATTGTTGCCCATTGCATCAACGATGCCACCCAGCCACCTCATCCTCTGCCGCCCCCATTTCTCTTCTGGCCTTCCATCTTTCCCAGCCTCGAGGCCTTCTCCAGTGAGTCTTCTCTTCACCTTTGTTGGGCAAAGTCCTTGAGCTTCAGCTTCAAGATTTGTCCTTCCAAGGAGCAGTCGGGGTGGATTCCCTTCGGGATGGACTGACCGGACCTCCTTGCGGTCCAGGGGACTCTCAAAGGTCCTCTCCAGCACCACAGGGTTCAAGGGCGCCTGTCCTCCTGCGCCCACCCAGCCTCCCTTAGGGTCCAGGAGCCCTGCATGACGGCTGGGAAGGCACCATCGCTTTGACCATGCGTCCCTGTGGCGAAGGCCAAAATGCGCTCCAGAGGTGGCCCCTTCCAGAAGCAAGGGGGGAGGAGGACTGGCCTTCTCCAACCACATCTGGAATCCATTTTCACAACAGCTGCCCCACCCCAGGCTCAACCCTCTCTCTCTCTCTCTCTCTCTCTCTCTCTCTCTGTGTCTCTCTCCCTCTCTCGGTCTTTTGCAGTGACTCATAACAAGCTCCGGCAGAGGTGGGGAAGGGCCAGAGGCCCAAGCTATGCGCTCACCCACCCACCCACTCTATGCCATTGTGCCTTGACTTCTCTCGCCGCCTCCTTTCACATCCTGATCAAATCCTGCTCAAAGGAAGCCACTTTCTTCTTCTCCTTCTTCTCTGTCCCCATCAAACCCTGGACTGCCCAAACAATGCCACTTTCTTGGCGTTGACGTTGGCCAAAGTCAAGTCCTCATCGGTGCAGGTTTCTGGCAGTCATCGGCCTTTATACTGCAGCCAGATAATTAACCTCTTCCTTCTCCTCCTTCTCCTCCTTTGTCCCCATCAAGCCCTGAATTGCCCAAAGTAAGCCACTTTCTTGGCATTGGCCAAACTCAAGTCCTCGTCGGCGCCGGGGCAGCTTTTTTCGAGTGCAAAGGTGGCAAATGTGGAGGGAGGATCATGACATGGCCAAAGTCCTCGTGCAACGGGATCGATAATTGGATTTCCCTGCCTGCCAAACCTCACGCGGCCCGCCAGCAATAACCCAAGCGGGGAGTCACACAAAACAGATTAAAACCTCAAGTGCAAAACAAGTAAACAGGAAAAAGGCAGCAGGAAGTAAACAAGTGCCCGGGAATGGAAAGAGATAATTCATGGCCAGTGGAGAGCTTGGGGGGGGGGGGGAAGCGGTGGGGAATCTGTTAGCCATGTGTGGGGCTAAGGCCAGGGATTCTCAACCTGTGAGCCGGAAGCGGCCCGCAGCACCATTTCATGTGCCCCCCACTACCTCCACCACACCAGGAGGTGCCATGGGGTGGAGGCATGGTGAAATGGCCGTCCGGCCCCCGAAGCGGTCTGAGTGTGCCCAAAATTGAGTTTTCTTGGTCCAGAACTGAACTTCCAAACCGACTGCGCCCATAACTCAAGGAGGGGGAAACTGAGGTTCGCTTGGCGTAAAAGGTCACCCTTGCTCAGAAGCCAGTCGTGTCCGACTCTAGGGTTCGGTGCTCATCTTCGTTTACAGCCCAAAGCGACATCACTGTCTTCATCTGCAGACCTTCCCATATTCATCTGGAAAACATGACTGGACACCAGAGTGCATGGAACACTGTTACCTTTCCCACCAAAGTGGTTACCTATTTATCTACTTGCAATTTCTTGCTTCCGAACTGCTTAAGTTGGCAGGAGCTTCTAAAGGTCACTTGTTGAATCATAAATGGGAAGTGACTTGACAGCACGTAACAAGAATATACTGTACTGGATATTGTTTTGTCTCCTTCCCTCCCTGAGTGCAAAGTTCTACAGTATAAAGGTGTAAACCCTGACATGTCATGACCTTGGATTGCATTTACATTAAGAAAGAAGCTAGAGGGACCACGGTGGGTCAAGTGGTTAAGATGTTGAACTTGATGCCTGGAAGGTCAGCAGTTCAAGACCCAAGTGCTGTGCGATGGCGTGAGCGCCCGTCTCTGTCCCAGCTCCGGCCAACCTAGCCATGCGGAATCATGACATTGCAAGGAGACAAAGAGGTACCATTTCGGTGGGAAAGGGAAACACCATTCCGTGTGTAGTCATGCCTGCTATGTGTCCACGGGAACGTCCACAAACACAGATAGCACTGGCTCTTTGGCTGTAAACAGAGACGAGCACTGAACCCTAGGGTCGGATACGACTGGATTTCGAGCTGACCTTGACCTAAGCAGAAGCTGCTCTTTGACCATCATTATCTAAGTAACCTGCTAAGAATGGCCTTTCAAAACCATTCCTCATTGAGGGACAGGGACTTGCGGCGTCAACATTTCAGAAAATCCTCTGTTGTTGAAAAGTTGTGTGAGGTCTTGCAAAACGGATTCCCTTCCATAGCTGTTCAAAGTAGACCAAAAATAATAATAGCTCTGCCAAGGAAGCAGCAGAAACTTAAAAATTTAAGAATAGGCACAACTTGTGCTTGAAAATCTGTATTTTCCCCCCTTCCCGTCCCAGAGAACTTCCGTTCCATTCTGAACTCATCCCTGTGGGAAAACGCTCTGTAGCGACAGCCGATCACGGGTTTCCGATTTTCTTTGAACTCCCCGGTGAACATTATCTTGTTAGCATCACTTGGGACAAGGGTTGCCAGCCTAAGACCTGTGGGCCAAATCAGGCCCCCAGTGCCATTTCACTTGCCCCACCCTGCCCCACTCCTCCAAGGGCATTCAAGAACCAAAACGGCTACCCTCTTTGAAAATTTTGGGACAAAATGGCCATCTAGCCCACTAGCCGCTGCTGCATTTCCTACCCTCGGCTTATACTCAGGTCAGTCTATTTCCCTGGGTTTTGGGGTCAATATTAGGTATCTCGGCTTATATTTGAGTATATATGGTCCATGCAATTTCTTGCAATTTCAAATAGCTAGGTTGTCAGGCGCTGGGACAGACGACAGGAGCTCACTCTGTCATGCAGTACCTGGGTCTTGAACTCCGATCTTTCCAGTCTTCAAGTTCAGCCTTAGTAGCTCCCCTCAAACGTACCTTGAGAATCTCTTCCGTGGGCAAAGACTTGGAGATGTTTGTCTTTTTGGCTTGTGGTTCCAGTTTGGTCTCCCTGTTTAACAAGATGGTTGGCAAGTACCGTCCCACCTACCTCCGTAGATGGAGATCCGATAGGCCGCCTCCTTCCCCCGAAAAGTCGCCCTATCCTACAGGTTCTGCCTGCTCAATTTTTATTTTATTTATGGTGCTTCTATACCGCCCATCCGGGTGAAATTCCCACACTGGCAGTTTACCAAGTTTAAGTAATGACACGCAAACGAAGCATCGTCTAATCCTTAAACCCAACCAGCCCCTCTGATGGTGACAGATAAAACTAAATAAGTAAATAAATAAGTTATTTTATTGTTTTATTTTAATTTAATTTAGTTTGTTGGTTTTTATTTTATTGTTTTTTTGTTTTCTGATATGTCTGAGCATGTACAGAGTGCATTTTGCTTTCCTCTTTTAGCCACTGCGCTGGGAGCACCGAGGAGTGTGAATTCCGTGCATGTTTGAAGCCTGACGCGCCTCTTTCTTTCCCTTTCCTTTCCTTTCCCTCTCCTTTTGCAATGGTTGTGCAATGGTTTCCTTTGGCCGCGAGGCGTTTCCTCCACCCGTGACTTACAACCGCTTTGCGCTGGTGGCTGTGAGGGGATAGCGTGGACAAGGCTCGTGGCTCGAGGAGGCCTGGCCTCCGGCTTGGCAGTGACTCGCCCGGGGGCCAGAGGGGGGGGCACCCCATTTGCTCTGTCGAAAATGCCTTTTTCCTCTCTTGGGTTACCATAGTAACCCGGCCTTTGAGGAAGGATGTAACGGGCGCCAGATCTATGACTGTACCACAACATGAGCCAGAGAGTGAGACTTACTCATGGCTTCCCCCTTGGGCTTTCCTCCAAAACATGCGTTGTGTTTGTTGATATGACAACAGAAGAGAGAGAGAGAGATGTTTCAGATGTAGAGAGCAGGGGTGGCAAACCTTGGCACTCCAGATGTTCTTGGACTGCAATTCCCAGAAGCCCCAGTCCACACTCCTGATCATCAGGACTTCTGGGAATTGAAGTTCAAGAACAGCTGGAGTGCCAAGGTTGGCCATCACCGGTGTATAGCATAGCCCAGGTTATCCTGCGATGGCCACAGAGTAGTAGACCCTACTGCCAGGGACTCTATGCTGGTCCTCAGGCAGTGGTTAACTTGCCTGACAACCTTGAGGACTAGAGGCCTTGAGTGGGCAAAGTATTCCACAGGGAAGGGTGAGGGTCCCCCTTCTTGAACCCCTCTGGATGGAGGGCAGCAGCTTCATCCATCCTGGCCTCCTGGGGCTGATGATGATGACGAGGAGGAGTTTGCGTGCCAAAAGGGCCTCAGGACCAGGAAGGGACTCCTCTGGGACTGGATCCTCCGTGGTACTCTGGGGGCCACGCATGCTGAAATGCGGAAGGCAGATGGAAAGGCCACTGTATTCTATTCCCAGGACAGTCGTCATGGCTGGTCACCAAGGAGAAGTGGATGGAGGAGGAATAGAGGGGGGCGGGGGGGGGGGGGCGGGAGGACTTTGTGTCTTATCTGGGCAGTCTCTTGGCCAAAGAAGCCCCACCAGCTGCTTTGGAAACCTCTCCTTTATTCATGCGTTTTTATTTATTTACATTTGCACCCCCATTCTTTCCGTGCAAGCAGCCCTTGGGAAGGTCTTGTGTAGTGGAGACCCCCTTCCTTCCCTTCCTTCCAACTCCCTCCACTGTCCCAGGATTTTATAATTGGGTTGGCTTGTTTACGAAACATGGAGAGAACTATTTTGGCAGGGTGGGAGGGATTTGGCGGTGCCTGAATGCCCTCCTTTGTTGGAAGGTGCCCAGAATGTGGCCGTTCAGCTGTCATGTGAGGGAGCATCCATGTCCATGCTGCTTCAGCCGTTTTCTGCCAAGGACCTGCGTCGGGGTGGTGTGCCTGTGTGCGCAAACGGAGAGAGAGAGAGAGACACCGACGGGCATTGTCACAGCTCTGCCCCGAAACCCACCACTGACAGCGTCACCCCTGGCCTGCCTTGCTCCACAGGCAGACAAGGTAGATGGGTAGGTAGGTTAAGTAGGTAGATAGGTAGGTAAGATAGACAGATGGACATAGGCAAATGATAGATACCTGTAGATAGATACACATTAGGCAGGCAGGCGGACATTAAGTAGGTAGGTAGGCAGACATTAGGTAGACATTAGGTAGGTAGGAAGGAAGGAAGATAAACATTAAGTAGGCAGGCAGGCAGGCAGGCAGACATTAGGTAGACAGACAGACAGACAGACAGACAGACAGACATAGGCAAGATAGGCAAATGATAGACAGAAAACGGTGAAACAGATGGACAGAAAAGAAAGACAGACAGACGGAAGGAAGGAGATACGGACAGAAAGACAGACGGATGAATACAGGCAAGATAGGCAAATGATAGAAAACGGGGGAAAGAAAGATGGACAGACGGAAGGAAGGAAGGGAGATATGGACGGGCGGGTGGACAGATGGGCGGAAATCAGCTGCTGTTTGTAGTCCAATGGTGAGAGGTCCCGGCCATCTTTCTCTTCTTCAAAATGTATACAGTACATGCATTTGGGGATCAAGTAGTTTGCAACGTTGTCTTCCGGAATCTTCCTCCGCTCCTCCATCCATCTCTGCTCATCCTCTGTTTCTCCCATTGGTATTCAGTCTATGCCCAGAGACCCTCTTTTCCCCTTTCCCACGTTCCTGCAAAGCCGGCCTGACATTTTGAAAGCAAGACATTGCAAGTGGGTAAATAAGGACCACTTCAGGGGGAAAGGTAAACGGCACTCTGTGCTCTCGGGTGTTGAGGCGTGCCTGCCACGTGTCCACGAAGGGTAGGCAGGATGAAAAGCAAAGACAGATCAGCGACAGACCAAAACTAATCTTCAGCCATTCCTTTCGCATGCCTTTTGCATTCTTGTGGAGTGGTGGAATTTGCTTTTGGGGGGCGCCTGGAGAAAGTCTATCTAGCCTAGATACACCACCACACCAGGAGGGTTAAGATTTTGCTTCAGGTAGTTTTCCTCTTCCTAGCCTGGGATCCGGTCGCCCAAAGGCAATATTTATGCAGGGAATCCTAAGGTTTGAAACATCCAGTGCCACCGCCACCCACGTTGCAGCAAGACTAAATTTGGAAAGGAGACAGGGCGGGGAATCTTGTATTCTGCACATGCCCAGAGTCACTCCCGGTTGACATTAGGAATGAAGGTGCACAATGGCCAATTTGCACATAGATTGATGGACGAGCTGAATATTTTAATGCATTACTAGCGAACAGGGCAGGGTTCAGTCCAGCCTCAGAGGCCAAGCAACTTTCCGAGCAGGTCGAAAGCAAGAAATTGCAAGGAGATAAATAGGGGCCACTTCGGTGGGAAAGGTAAAACGGCGCTCTGTATGCTCCGGTGTAGAGACATGCCTGCCACATGACCACGGAAACGTCTGCAGGCTTAGGGGGGTCGTCAACATTGAGCGAATGTCCAGAAATTGTCAAAATAAAAATCTGCTCCTACTTTCTGTCGTTGCAATTAAGCCGAAAGGCTCAACCAGTGATGGCCAACCTTGGCACTCCAGGTGTGCTTGGCCTTCAATTCCCAGAATTCCAAGTCCCTGTGAACCCACATGAATGGGTTTACTGTGCATCCTTTTCTTCAAAGCCAGTCGTATCCGACTCTAGGGTGCTTATCTCTGCTTACAGCCAAAGAGCCTGAGGTGTCTGCAGACATTTCCATGGACATGTGGCAGACGGGCGGCTGTTTACCTTCCCCACCAAAGTGGTACCGGTTTATCTACTTGCACTTTCTGGCTTTCAAACTGCTTGGATGGGCAGGAGCTGGGCCAGAAGACAGGAGCTCACTCCACCGTGCAGCAGATCTTTCCATGGTCATGTGGTAGATGCAGGAAAGCATGGAACGCTGTTACCTTCCCTGCCAAAGCCATTACCTATTCATCTACTTGCAACTTCCTGCTTTCGAATGGCTAGGTTGGCAGGAGCCGATCATTTGGGGAGAGCCCCAGCCCCCCTCTCTTGGGCTTTCCTATGCTAATTTTCAACCGCTATAAAGGCTTCCTGTATCTTCGAGATGAGAGGCTTCCACCAATAAACCTGCCAGCCATGGAGGGGCCTGGAAAAGGATCTTTATCAAGCCCACAGAAAGAGCCCCCTTGAAGAGTGTGTATGCACCCCAGTCGGGGCGTCATACCCTGGTAACGGCAAACTTGTGTTGCTGGCTAATCATCTTTCTCACACTAGGTCGGGCTAAAGGAACTGTAGAATGAACTCACCCAAAGGTGCCTTCATTTGGGCAGTTTTGCATTCATGCTGCAGTTCCGTTTCCCCTGGCCCAGTGTGAGAAAGATTAGCCGGCAACACAAGTTTGCCGTTACCAGGGTGCGCCCGATTGTGGTTCAGAAATACCACAATCACCGGGGAGGCTTTTTCTGTGTACTCTTTTTGTGTACTGGCAATGATTCTCTTTGTTAAATACCGATCCTTTCCGGACTCCCCGTCTTAGCTGGCAAAACAAAGCAGGGTGGAAGCACAACAAACCACACCTTAGCTCAGGGGTGCCCAAACTTTCAGGCTGTTGGTTCAGGGAGCCAGTCACTATGGCCCGGGGGCCACATCTGGCCCCCAATGCCAATTCTCCCAGCCTGTGACGCCCTCATCGCAGCTGGCAGGAACTTGTTTTGGCTCGCTTTTGGCCTAAGGTTACCCGGCTCTGATTTAATTGTCCTGTTTATGGGGCTTTGAATCTGGGAGGCAGCTTAACTGCTGTCATTATTTTCCATTTAGGAAGGAAGAAAAGGCTGTGATCATTAACGCATGATGTTTAGCTTGCTTGGGCGGCCCCCACAGATGTGCTGCTGGCTTCGGTCGTCGAGATGTGCAAAGGCCAGTGCTTGGGAAATGTAACTTATTGGGTGGCGACGGCCTCCTAATGGCCTTGCCCAGATCCTGAAATCTAGACCTGTAGGCACAACAACTGGAAGGCTGGAGTTCGATTCCTGAGTGCTGCACGCCGGAGCGAGCTCCCATCTCTGTCCCAGTCCCGCCATCCTAGCAGTATGAAAGCGAGACATTGCAAGTACCGGTAGATAAATAGGGATCACTTTGGCGGTGAAGGTAAACAGTGTTCCATGTGCTCTGGTGTCTAGTCCTGCCTGCTTCGTGTCCACAGAAACATCTGCACGGGCAGGCGGCACTGGCTCCTTGGCTGCAAACAGAGATGAGCACTGAACCCTAGAGTCGGATACGGCTGGCTTCCGAGCAAGGGCGGCCTTTACATTACTGTCATTATAAGTTGTAAATAGTTACCTGTTACACCAGAAGTTCTCAACCTGTATAAACCAGGGGGCCATTGGGCCACGCTCCCTCAGGCAGCTTGGGGGGCCGGACGGCCATTTTGCCCTTCTTCCACCTCACGGCACTTCCGGGTGTGGTGGAGGCAGTGGGGGGACCACATGAAATGGTGCTGTGGCCATATCTGGCCCATGGGCCGCAGGTTAAGAATCCCTGTGTTACACTCTCTTTCACACAGACACACAAGATGTTTCCTCCTCCCCCCCCCCCCAATAAAAGGTTGCAGTCTTGTCCAAGGACGGGCCAGGCAGCCTCTCCTCTTCTCTCTGCCTACCAGTTCGGAGCGAAAACCGGTTCTGCCATCTTTCTCCCGTCCATCACGTACAGGTTGGGTCTTGCCTCCTCTCCTGATGATATGCCTGGATTTCTTGGGTGGGGACGGGAGACAAGGAGAGTGTTAGGTGAAGAAGAAGAAGAAGATGAACAGGGTTTTAATTATAGGGCAACCAGGACGGTGGCCTCCCCCTCCCCCTCCCCCTCCCGCCACCTGTATTTTGGGTGCCTCCAAACAAGGAATGTACATCCTCCTCCTATGTCTCATTCTCACGGCAGTAATTTTGGAGAAGGTGCTGTTTTCTGCCTTCCGCACCTGCCAGCTTCATCTTCCTGCCCTCCACGAGCGTTTTCACATTTCTGAAGAGTGATTCTTCCGCAAAACATGCCTCCAGCACAACTTCTGTGTTGTTAAGTGGACTTTTAAGAACGTGAAGCATCGGATGGGTTGTTTGTTTCCTTTGCTCTCTGAAGTGAATCTCCTTATTCTGAACCCTTCTGGCAGAGTTGAGCTTTATTGCATAATATTTTGAGAGCTAGACATATATTTAGGGACTGTGGTGGCTCGAGTGGTTAAGATGCTGGACTTGACGACTGGAAGGTCGGAATTCGAGACCCGAGTACTGCACGACGGAGTGAGCCCCCGTCTCTGTCCCAGCTCCTGCCAACCTAGCAGTTGGGAAGGTAAACAGCGTTCCATGCACACTGGTGTCTAGTCATGCCTGCCACATGTCCATTGAAACATCTGCAAATGCAGATAGTGCTGATTCTTTGGCTGTAAAACGGAGATGAGCACTGAACCCTAGAGTTGGATATGACTGGCTTTCGAGCAAGGGTGACCTTGGCCAATACATATATTTAAGGATGGATTCTGGAAACAGGGCTGGGTGGAGTTTGTGGTTCCAGGTGGAGCTGAAGCAAAAGGGGAAGGAAAGGGGGGGGGAGAGAGAGAGAGAGAGAGAGAGAAATGTGGCTTCTTCTTAAGCTTGTCCTTTGGACATAAACAGGTCCTCAGGCAGGGCAAGGAGGTGGGTGGGCGAAGGCAGCGTTTAGCTGACGCTCCCGAAAGAGGAAACCAACTCAACCATGGCTTCCTGGAGGGATCCTATGAGGAGCCGGAGAGAAGGTCCTCCCCGACTCAGTGACTCAGTCTGTTTCTTATCAAACTCCTCCTCTCCGCCTGCCAAGAAACCGGAGTGGGAATGTGGGCACACCCTGCCTCTTTTTGCCTCGGATCTGCCAAGGCGGGCCGTGAGACGCCATGCGGCCTCTGCAAAGAGCACAGGGGCCTCCTCCTCCTCCTCCGGAGAGAGAGAGAGAGAGGGTCTACTCTTGTAACCAGGTTATCCTGCGATGGTCATAGAGTAGACCCTACTCTATAGCATCAGGTGCCAAGTGCAGATGTACGTAGCAGCAAAGGTCCACCTTGGCACTCCAAGGTCTTCCTGGACTCCAGTTCCCAGAAGCCCCAAGTCAGCACGCCTGCCAATTGGGGCTTCTGGGAATTGAAGTCCAAGAACATCTGGAGGGCCACATTTGGGGACCGATGGGCACGATAGTGAACCCTAGAAATGCTGTCCCAGTTTACAAATTTTTAATCTTTTTTTTCCTGGTTTACAACAATCAATTCAGGTCCATTTTTTAAATTTTTCAGTGCATCCCTATGGATGTTTCGATTTACAGTTTTTTCGTGTTACAACGGAGGCTGTTGGACTGGATCTCCGCCATAACCCGGGGTTTCATTGTATATCAGTAGGATATAAAATAGGATGAGATAAAGGTTTCCCTTGCTCGATAGCCAGCCGTGTCCAACTCTAGGGTTCAGTGCTCATCTCTGTTTCAAAACTGAAGAGCCAGCACTGTCTGCTTCTGCAGACATTTACTTGGCCACGTGGCAGGCATGACTAGACACTGGAGCGCAGAGAGCGCTGTTTACCTTCCCACTGAAGTGGTCCCTATTGCTCTACTTGCAATGTCTTGCTTTCGAACTGCTAGGTTGGCAGGAGCTGGGACAGAGACAGGCGCTCATTCCGTCCTGCAGTGCTCGGGAATCGAACTGCTGCCCTCCCGCCTTCCAGTCCGCGTCTTCTTAGCCACTTGAGGATTACAAGTGCAAAATTAAAAAATGAAGGCCACCCCTGCATTCTGTTCTCAAGGCTCTCTTCAGGGCTGGCCGCCAATGTTTGGCTTCGGATCCAGCAGGAGGAGGAGGAGGAGGAGGAGGAGGAGGGACTCTTCTGACTTCTTCTCCTGCTCTTGCCTTCCGGCACACGCGGCTTCCGCTCCATCAGCACACGGTTGCCAGGGGATACCAGATCATAATAGATGCAAATATTGTAATCGTTGAGACGGGTTGCCAGGGAAGTTGTGCAAATGACAGCTCAGCACTGTCCCAGGGGCGGGTGGAGAGAGGGGAACCCCCAATTGCTCACTGGCCCACGAGGCACAGTCTGGGCCGCCGGGAGACCAGGATCCATCCCGGTGCACCCTCGCCTCGGGCACCCTGGGGCGCAAATAATAATTTTATTATTATTTTATCCAACCGGCCCGCTGCACTTTAGGCCAAGCCATTGCTCCAAGCGTCCTCCTTCAGCTTGGAACCATGGTTTATTCTAAAGTCCAGCGTGCAACCAAGGGGCAAGCCACGGTCCCCGGGGGTGGGGTGGGCCCCCCCCCCAGCCTTCTCCCCCCAGCCTTCTCCCCCAGTCCTCGGCTGCTGCATTTGGGCCCCAGGTGTGGGAAACCAGGCCTGCCCCAAAGGCTTGGTGCTCCGGGCATCTTCCCAGCCTTTGTTTCAGTTCAGACCTACCCACCGAAAGAATGTTTTCAGTGAGGCAAGACTCCTTCATTCCCAGGAGCATCATCTTTTTCTCTTCTTTAGGAACTGGGAGGGAGAAATGTTTCCAAACTGGAGCAAAGTTTACAAGGTCTGCTCTTGGCCCGTTCTAGTCTGGAGGCTCAAATGCTCAAGAAGATGCCTGGTTTGGGTTTTTAAAAAAAGAGAATTCGGATGCCTGTTCTTCCTTTCTTCCTTCCTGCAGCTCAGGATTAAACCCTGTGCTCGAAAGCGCGGATCACCATCATGGCTGGGGCTGCTGGGGCTCAGCGGTTTAGGCGCTCCCCTCGTTAGCAGGAATGGCCACCCAGTCGGCAGTTCGAGACCCGGGTGGTGTCCTCCTGTGTGACAGATTGACCACTGAGCAAAAATAACTGAGTTGGGCGGGGGGGCTTTTAGTCTCAACTTCACCCAATGCTACTTTATCCACAATTGATCAAAAGTGGCAAAGATGCCAAACTCGACGCCTGGACGATGCCAGCAGTTCAAGAACCGAGTCCTGAACGATGGAGTGAGCTCCCGTCTCTGTCCCAGTTCCTGCCAACCTAGCAGTTCAAAAGCAAGGAATTGCTAGTAGATATATAGGTTCCACTTTGGTGGTGGGAAAGATCTTGGGGACATGAAAGGAGCTTCGTTCGGGCATCGTCCCCTGAGCAGAGTTCCTCTAGCAAAAATCCTTTTAACCCAGAATAATAATTATGATTATTATTACCATTACAGCTCAACTTAAAAATCCTTTCAATACTACCACGAAATTGTTATTATTATTACCATGATGGCTCAACTTTTTCCAAATTTATGTAGGGACAACTTTATTTCCCAGGGCCTTTTTTTTGGGGGGGGGGTTTATTATTTTCCCCCTTTTCTGCCACTCAGAAAGGCCTTCTTAACCTAAAGATTTCTGCCCCTTTGGGACACGAAACTGATTAAAAGGTAACGTGATGGAATTCACTCCACCTTGCCTTTCCTTCCCCAAACGGTCATCATGGCTGCCTTTCCAGGGGGAGGGAATGCTCAGCTTCAGGACCAATGCAACCCTCCCCTCCCCCCCGCCGGGCTTAATACACGGCCGCACCTGTGGATGTATTGCCTGAGAGATTGATAGTACATTATGGGATACCGGTGTTGCTCAAACAAATATTTGAGCCAAGAGCAAACACCGCCTTTGCTTATTGAGTCAACGAAGAGGAGGAACAGCCAGAGAAGTCAACACAGCAGAAAGAACCAATGCCTTGAATCACAGATAATAATGTGCTTCTTTATTTGTTCGGTTAATATCCTGATTTTCCTTGAATGTACTCAAGGTTCTTCTCTTCCCCAATTCTCCTCCTCCTCCTCCTTCTTCTAGTGCTGTCATTGGCTCTCATTATGGTGATGGTGATGCAGTGGCTCAAGAGGTTGAGACCCTGACTGGGAGGCGAAAGGCCAGCAGTTCAAAACCTGAGTACTGCAGGACGGGCTGAGCTCCCGTCTCTGTCCCAGCTCCTGCCAACCTAGCAGTTTGAAAGCAAGACATTGCAAGGAGATCAATAGGGGCCACTTTGGCAGGAAAGGTAACAGCATTTCATTGCACTCTGATACCTCATCCACATGATCATGGAAACATCTGCAGAGGCAGACCGGGCTGGCTCTTTGGGCTGTAAACAGAGATGTGCACCAAACCCTAGAGTCAGATACGACTGGCTTTGGAGCAAGGGTGACTTAGTTACTGATCAGAATGAGTTACATTTGTCTGTAATCATAGTAATTTAATTGCAAGAAAAAGTTACATTGTAGCTTCTTTGGTTTTTTTGCAGGTTTTAACATTTTAGTCTTTTGCGATTCTTTGTGCCTAGGCCAGATGTGAAGCTGCCAAAATGAAGACACCTTTTTGGTGTTAATTCTGCAATGCCCTTCGCCTGACCTAGCGTGAGAAAGAGTAGCCAGGGACACTAGGTGGCCATTTCCAGGCAATTGTAATAGTAAATATCCTTTGTGTGTCATATAGAGAGTGTTGGGGGAATATCACTTTAATTGCCACCGTTCCTTCCCATGGAATCATGGGAGCTGTAGTTTGGGATGGGACTTAAACATAGCAGATGGTTTCTGGTTGTTATTCAGGTTAGCTCTAAAAGTCCCCTTTTCAATTGTAATAGTGGGAAAGATTCAAAACAAATTCCTGGCGTTGAACATTTGCAAATGAGTTTATATAGACGTCCCTCTTTTTGTTCTTCCTTCTTCCAAACCCCCTTTGCTCACCAATTTGGGACTTGAGCTTGATGTGTGACATGCCTTTAAGCTGGTGGGCCAGAAAAGAAGCGTGTTAAGCTCGGCCCTTTTCGGTTTACACATCAGACGCTCACGAGAAGGGATCCGTTTCCCAAACGTAACATTATCTTGACAGCTATTTTCTCCTCCTGGACCGCCCCAAACTGCCGCTGCCTGTGAGATGATGTCTCTTTCTGGCCTCCCACTCTGCTTTAATCGGCCTTCCTTTCTGTTATGACTACAGAGCAAGGTCCCGTTCCCCCCCCCCCCCGCATAATGACAGACTCCACCACTGATGTGGGCTTCACTTATGCGTGAGCAACACCGGAGGCCAATGAGGTGATTGCAAAGAGTAAAAAGCAAACGAAGGGTGTGTGTGTGTTTGGGTGAAGAGGTCGACTTATCTCTTTCCTGGAAGGAGAAACGTTCCCCTGAAAAAGTGTGCTGCTTCTGCCCTCGAACACCAAGAAATAGAAAACACAAATGTGCCACAAAGGCAGTGGAACCGATGGCTCCGTGTTTTGTGATTGTGCATCTTTAAAACACCAAAATAAACCAATCAATTTAGAATTACATCAACGTTCATTCTATCTAGTATGTCTGTCTGTCTGGGATATTCTTCCATTCTAGGCATACAACTAGAACCAGGGTTCCCAAACTCTGGCCGGTGGGCAGGATCTGGTCCCCAGCGCCAATTCATCCACAGGCTACACCCTTGTCACTCCCAGAAGCAGAAGTAGAAAGCACCCGTAGCATTTTTACTTCCGCATCCGGGAGTGACGAGGGTGTCATTAGCCAGATGAATTGGTGCCTGGGGGCCAGATCTGGCCCGTGGGCCATAGTTTGGGCACCCCTGGTTTAAGCAACCTAAAAATGGCAACCTAAAAAATTGATCTCATCCTGTTGTGAAACAGACTGGGAGGCGTTTTTTACTTCCGCTTCCGGTGCGAGGAACCACATGACCGGCCCACTGAACCACGCAACCAGCCCCCAGCCTGAAATGTTTGGGCACCCCTGAACTAGAAAGACCCCGTACAAGACAAGATCAAAACATAATTCGGTATAAAGGGGCGTTAAACAAAAACCCATAAACGAAAACACTATCTAAACCCCTGAGGGTGAAGCTTGGCCCTCCAGGTGTTCTTGGACTTCAATTCCCAGAAGCCCCAAGTAGTCTCTGTGAATCCACATGAATGGGTTTGCTGGAGAGAGCCACACATATTGCAATCAGACTCCAGGTCAGTGATGGCCAACCTTGGCCCTCCAGGTGTTCTTGGACTTCAATTCCCAGAAGCCCCAAGTCAGCACTCCTGCTCCTCAGGGCTTCTGGGAATTGAAGTCCAAGAACACCTGGAGGGCCCGAAGGCTTCTCCATCCCTGAATTCTAAGCCACAGAAGACAGCCATAATAACAAGAAGAAGAAGAAGGTGGCCTTAAGATCTGGCCCCTCTCTTCCCTCGTGCCTGAAGAGGACATTTATGGCCTGCAGAGCTCACACAATCCTTCGGTCCTTTACGCTTGGCTTATCTACTAAGACTTTTGGAATTTGCTTTCCGGCTGACATGCCCAGGCACCCGACGGCTCCTTCTGGATCTTTCTTTTAACCAAGTGAGGGTTGTTGCTTTGTCCCCTGGGGAGGGGAGGGGCATGGCAAAATAAAAACCAACAGTGGCTAGATTTCTCAGTCAGTGAGCTATGGCCCAAGCATTTCAGGGTGGGCCAGTTTTAAATGAGTCATTAGGAGCCATTGGCTTTCCAAAAGAGCTGTTTGTTTGTTTATTTAATCACATTTTTTATTGCCTCCCTCTCACCACCGAGGCGACTCTGCACAGCTTACACATATAGAAACACCACAAATAAAAACTCTAGAAAACAATGGGATAAAAAAAACGTTAAAATATTAAATTGTTTAAATTTAAATTGTTCCTACTGGATAGATGAAGGTTACCCTTGCTCGAAAGCCAGTCGTATCAGACTATAGGGTTCGGTGCTCATCTCTGTTTACAGCCAAAGAGCCAGCGCTGCCTGCCTCAGCAGATGTTTCCGTGGACATGTGGCAGGCATGACTAGACACCAGAGCGCATGGAATGCTGTTTACCTTCCCACCAAAGTGGTCCCTATTTATCTACCTGCAGTTTCTTGCTTTCAAACAGCTAGGTTGGCAGGCACTGGGACAGAGACGGGAGCTCATTCTGTTGTGAGGCACTCGGGTCTCGAACTGCTGACCTGCCGCCTCCCAGTCGGCGTCTGAACCACTTGAGCCACTGCAGTCCCTTGAGATGGCTCAGACTGCCTTGTTCATATGGACTGTAGTTATGCATTGGATATGGGACAACTCAGAATTACTCTCTGAGTTGGAAGGGTGCAGACCAACGACCAATGTGTATGACAGTGATGGCTCAACCTTGGCTCTCCAGATGTTCTTGGACTTCAATTCCCAGAAGCCCTGAGGAGCAGGAATGCTGACTTGGGGCTTCTGGGAATTGAAGTCCAAGAACACCTGGAGAGCCAAGGTTGGCCATCACGGCCCTAGTCTCACCTTTTCTTTGAAGAAACAAAGTTTGAAGATTCCCAAGCTTTAAAGCGCTTGTTAGGAAACTTTATAGATCACCCTGCATTTCATGTAACAGTATCTTGCTTGGACTGGTTTACATTTTTTATCAGTTTCCTAATATATTTAATTTGCTCTTTCTTTCATCAGTGTCACAGAGGGCTCCTTGTAATGGCTTGAGTCCATTGACATTCAGCACAATAATAATTTCATGTCAGAAGTTATTCTGGGTTGAAAGGATTTTTGTTGGAGAAACTCCACTCAGGGAACACCCAAATGTCCCCAAGAGCTGGGACAGAGACAGGCGCTCAATCCATCATGCAGTACCCAGGTCTTGAACTGCCGACTTGCCAGCTAACAAGGCAAGCTTCTTAACCACTGAGCCACAACAGCCCCTTCGGCACAATAAGGGAGGACGATTCAGCTGTTCTAATCCGTGGCTCGGCAGTTAAGAAGCTCACCTTGTTAGCTGGAAGGCTGGCAAGTCGGCGGTTCCAGTCCTGGGTACTGCATGACGGAGTGAGTGCATGTCATCTGTCTTGCTCCTGCCAGCCTAGCCGTTCAAAAGCAAGAAATTGCAAGTAGATCAATAGGGACCACTTTGGCAGGAACGTTAACAGGATTCCGTGCACTCCTGCCAACCTAGAGTTCAAAAGGAAGACATTGCAAGTAGATTAATGGGGACCACTTTGGTGGGGGAAAAGATCTTGGGGACATGAAAGGGAGCCTCATCGTCCCCTGAGCGGAGTTCCTCCCTTCCAACCCAGATTATGATCATTATCGTTATTATTCTTGTCCTGATCGGAGCCATCTTGGGTGAGAAATGAGTCGGGTCACTTCTTTATTCCGCCGGTTTGCTAAGCGGATGGCAAAGCGCACCTGCCACCTCACCTGAGCTGCCTGTGTCAATCTTGAACCCGCCAGCCCCGTTTTCTTGTGCTGGGGCAGGAGTTGTCAACCTTTTAAAGGGGGGGGGGCATTGGCTCAGGCCCCCTCAGGCAGCTTCGGGGGTCATGATTTTGCCCTTCCTCCACCCCAGGGCACTTCCAGGCAGGGCTGTGCCACAGGAAGGCGCTGGACAGGGAGTGTATGGGGGGGGGGGTCCCATACATTGCCATTGGCACCCCAGGGCACCAGAGGCTGCAGGTTGAGACTCCCTCCTCTAAGGCAGGGGTTCTCAAAGCGGGGTGGGGGTGGGGTGGGGCCCCCCTCCATTCCTTCGCAGCCTCACTCACTCCATTGCCCGACCGGTGCTTGGCGCTCGGGCTGGGCTGGACTCCGCCGTCCTGCGGGCGCCACGGGTCTCTTCGGCACAGCGCAGCTTCTGGGGGGGCGGCTCTCCCCCCCCCGCCCAGGCCCCTCCTCCCCCCCTCCGGGCCCCACCCATCGCGGCGCCCGGTTACAAGAGCCCAACCCGGGCCAGGGCGGGCCTCACTCGGGGCGCTCCTGCTCGCCGGGAATCCGGGTCCAGAGGAGCCCCGATCGCCTCCGCCGCCTCCGGGGGTTCCAGGCAGGTCCTTCGCCGCGCGCGGAACCGGGGCGTCGCCTGCCTGCCTGCCTGCCTGCCTGCCATGGCCGCGCCGGGCAGCTGAAGAAGGGCCAAAGGTCGCCAGGTACCAAACCCCCCTCCAAGGGAACAAAATGCATGCTTCTTTAAAAGAGTTTGAGACCAACTTTTGGGGAAATGCGGGTGGGTGTCTTTCTCTACCCCCCCCCCGGGAAAAAAATCAATATTTATGCTTTTCCTCTCACCCCCCCCCCCGCGAAACAAATTCGGGCTTTACAGGAGTTTTAGACCAACTTTTTTGGAAATGGGGGTGACTTCCTCTCTTCCCCCTCCCCTAGGGAAGAAATACAATATTTCTGCTCCCCCCCCCGCCCCGAAACAAACTCAGGCCCTTTTACAAAAGTTTTAGACAAACTTTTTTCTTTACATGGGGTGGGTCTCCCGCCCCCCACGGTAAAAAATTCAATATCTCTGCTTCCCCCCCCCCGGGCGACGCCCTTGGCACACGAGACGGGACGCTTTGATGCGAATAGCGCATGAAATGGGAGTTTCTTTGCAAAGTTGGGAAGGGGTCTTTTTTTGGGGGGGGGGAGGCACGTGACCACGTAGTTGTTTGGAGGGGGGACAATCGAGTCGGTGGGTGGTTTTTCCCCCTCCCCTTTTTTTTAAACTGGCCAAAGCGGATGGAAAAGCGAAGTCTAGAAATAGGTTGGTGAAGAGATTGAATTCTTCCTAGCCTGCTGGGCGGGGGTCTCTCTCAGGGGCCCCCCCCTCCCCAAGCCGAGGAAGAGGGGTTTGCATGGGACATATATATGGAGAGGGGGGTGTCTCAAGGCCCCACCCCTGCTTGTAGGTAGGAGTCCAGGGGGGGGGGGGGCTGGTGCGTGTGGACGGGCATGGACTGGGTGGGGGAGAAGCCAGACCGTGCCTTGTTTACTCGACGACGCGGGTTAGGCTGGCTGGGGAGGGGGCTTGGCAAGGGGGGGGCGGCCCCGTTTTTAGGAGGGGAGGGGTTTGCCTCGATGGGGCCGGGAGGGGCGGCGGAGGCTTCCACGTGGGCGCTGGGCTGCAGCGAAGCGCCTTCCCTGCGCGCAAAGGCGTTGGCTGAATCCGGAGTGACGCTCCTACGTGTGTCTCTCCTCTGCTGTTGCATGGACTGGGCTTACTTCAGAGTAAACGGGGGGAGGGGAATTGCGTTCCTTTTCCAGCTTTATAGAGAGCCCATCTGGAGTTGCCACCCCACCCCCTTTCCAAACCCGGAGCGTCTTTTTGCGCCGCTTGACTCCGGAGTGGCTCCGCATCCGACGTCTGGCACGCGTGCAACTCCGCTTTAAAGAAAGAAAGAAAAATCCCGGGTCTGTTTTCCCCGCGCACGATCCCTGCTGTTAACCACCTCCTGTTTCGGATTCAGTCCCCAATCCGGAGCAGGACACTCCACTTCGGGCGGGATTTGGAAGGCTTTTTTGGCATTAAGGGAAAGTGGGGAGGGAATTGAGGATGATGGAAGTCTCTGCTGGCCTTTGGGGTGGGGATGCTCCTCCCCCTCCCCCACCCTTTCTCCCCCCTCCCTCCTTTTTGGCCCCCCTCCAAAAGGCTCAGGAATGCGGTGGTTGGAAAGACTGACTAATCCGAAGCAGACTTTTTGCGCTGGCAAAGGGCGGCGGGACGTGAGCGGGGAGGGAGGGAGGGAGGGAGGGAGGGGCCGGAGCCGGATTAAAAAAAAAAAGGGGGGGTGTTGATTTAGATTAGAAAAAGGGGTGTGTGTGTATTATACATGTAAGATGGAAATTGGGGGCTGCATCGCATGCACGCACCACCACCACCACCCCCAAAAAAAAGTTTGGCAAGGCAGGATCAGTTTCAAAAGTTTGTCCGCTTGGAGCAAGAAATCCAACCTTGTGCTAAAATTTAGGGGGGGGGGTGTCCTTCCCTGAGAAATTGGGGTGGGGGGAGAGGAAGGCAAGGCTGTTTGTCTGCAGTTCAGTCCCAGGAGCCACTAAGAAAGTGGAGGGGGGGGGAGACGGGAGAGATAATGTCTGAGATGACTGGAGGGAGGAATCTTTATGACCAGGGAGGGGGTTGGGGGGAGGGCAGGCATTCATCCTATGCATTTACCATGCTCAAACGGGCACTCCATAATGAGAATTAGGCTTTTATAGGTAAAAGTCACCCTTGCTCGAAAGCCAATTGTATCCGACTCTAGGGTTCAGTGCTCATCTCTGTGCATCACCAAAGAGCCAGCGCTGGCTGCTGTTTACCTTCCCGCCGAAGTGGTACCTATTTATCCACTTGCAATTTCTTGCTTTCAAACTGGCAGGACTTCTATACCTTGCCCCATAGAAGCGCTAAGTGCACCATAAGGGAATCGGTTCATGAGGGAATGAGCATCTTGCCCACCAAGATGCTTGGGGGCTCACTTGGCTGAGTCAACCTTGAACCCTGGTCAGGATTGAACTCATAAGGTTCTGGCTGCAGCACCAGCAGTATTAAACCCTGCGCCGCCAGGGCTCAGTAAACATCTGGATTATAGCTTCGGATCCCTGCATGGCGCAGGGGGTTGGAGCCGATGGTCTTAAAGGGCCCCCCTTTTTCCAACTCTGGTTCTATGAGCAACATAAACATCTGGATGATAACATCGAGGAACTAGACTAGAGAGTCAGTAAAAGCATAAAGGACAAGGCTTTGTTTTATCCTTCTGTCGTGTCTAGGCCAGATATGAAACTGTCAAAATGAAGGCACCTTTTTCGTGAGTCCATTCTCCAGTTCCTTTCGCCTGGTCTAGTGTGAGAAAGATTAGCCGGCAATGCAAGGTGGCCATTTCCCCAAGGTATTATGCCTAATTGTGGGTCAAAAATACCACAATCTTCAAGGAGGCTCTTTCTGTATTGACTCTCTGATATTCTTGGGTAGACTAAAGTGGCTACAACCTCAGAGATGTTGAGGAACTAAAAGAGAGATGCAGCTAAACATCTTTGGGGAAATAGGGAGTTAGCAGGATTGGGTGGTGTTAACGTCTAAAGAAGGCCGCTACACTTCAGTGCCCGCCATTACAGGAAGTGAAGGCGTTGGCAGAATTTGCCACCTAATTTTGGACGTTTTATTTCTTTAAAACATCAATATATCCCCAGCTGGCAGAGGCTGAGCAAGGGCTTGGAAACCTGAAAACAAGGCTGGCTGGTAACACACCAAAGCCCCAACTTGCAAATGATTGCAACAAATTAAGAATCACAGCCTTTGCACATCTGTGGCAATCTTGTGTGTGTGTAGAAACAGGGTGTGTCTTGTCTGGACTAGTTCTGAATTGGAGAGGTTTTCCTCTGCAGCCCTTAAGTCTGCAAAGATTTGTTCCCCTTTTAAACCAGATGGGAAAGCTTTGCTTTCAAGGGGTGTCAAAAATTTGCAGGCCGGGTGTCTCATGAAACTGTTGTTTGTTTGTTTTTTTGGTGTGTGTGTGGGAGGAAATCAAGATTGTCGAGAAATGCAATTTCTACCCCATTGATACTTAGCAGACTGGCTGGGGAAGCTACAAATGTTCCTGGCAGGACTTATTTTATATTTGTAATGCTTAATACCGGAGGCGTTTCTCTGTTGAGCATGTGGGCATATACCATCGTTCTCTTCCTCTGCCTCCCTACTTTATTTTCACAACGCCCCTGTGAAGCAGGCCCACCAGTTGATTTCATAGCTCCATGAGAACACAGATCTCCAAAGTTTCTGCCCAATAGGATTTATAGATACAGTACAGTATATTTTTTTAAAAAGAGGCATTTTGATTGAAGTGTTAAGTGTCCATTTCACAATATTTAATCTGCTGTTTCTGCCATTGCTCTGGGCGATATATATACATCCACCAAGGAAGGGAGACAGTTCAACTGTTCTGTATCGCTGCCGCTTCTTTCGTGTCCAGACCAAACTTTGGATTGTCAACATGAATCCACTTTCTTGGCTTTATGGTCGGCCAACATTAAGTCTTCATGTTTTCTGGTTGTATGCATTGCTTATTTGGATAGTCTTTGACTAGATGCCGTGGTGGCCAACCTTGGCACTTCAGATGTTCTTGAACTTCAACTCCCAGGAGCCCTGATGAGCAGAAGTGCTGACTTGGGGCTTCTGGGAATTGCAGTCCAAGAACAACTGGAGTGCCAAGGCTCGCCATCTGTGACCTGGAGTCTGATAGCAATACACGTGTCTCTCTCCAGTAAACCCATTCATGTGGATTCACAGAGACTTGGGGCTCCTGGGAATCGCAGTCCAAGAACATTTGGAGTGCTAGTAAACCCATTTGTGTGGATTCACAGAGACTTGGGGCTTCTGGGAATTAAAGTCCAAGAACATTTGGCGTGCCAAGGTTAGCCGTCCCAGGACTAGAGCAAACTATTTATTTACCCAGCCTACTTGAGAAACAGATGTCTTGAGACATCTGCTTGTTGGGAGGGCGTTTCATCTTGTGAAAAACTCCCTGGCTAGGCAGGGAGAGAAAGTGGACATGAAATGCCTCCCTTGATTTGTAGGTCTTCTACAGGGTCCGGCAAAGAGCTGGGCCAACGTTGCCCTGATCTCCGGACTTGGGCAAGGAAGGGACTTCGATTTGCAGAAGAGGGTGTCGGCTCTTTCTTCTGCTCCAGGTCGGGCGCAGAGACCGGGTTGTATCACTTTCTGGAGCTGCTCTTCCCACTCCTTTCTTTTTCAGTCATGGGTTTACACTGGGTGTGGCACGAAGAAACAGAAAGCTGCCATGGGTATGTCGCTCTCTCCCAGCCACTTTCCAAGGGAAGCTTCCGAGTCCGGCTGTTATGGCCCAGTCTTGCCCCGGTGCAAAGAAGGCGGCCAGGCTTTTTGCTTGCATTCCCATTGGAATTGCGGTGTCCGAAGAGCAGTCTCAACACCCACGTGTGCCTTTTTAAGCCTCTTAAGACACATTTCCAGGCTCCTTGCAAGTTGGGAGGCATCTCTTAAGGAAACGATCCCCTCTATCCAACAACCCTGACATGCTTGTTTTCCTGAGGCAGGGTTCTAAACCTTGACATGCTTCTTTTCACGATGCAGGGCATTTCTGAAATTACCGAATATACTTGAGTATAAGCCGAGTTTTTAGCCCCAAAAAGGGGACTCGGCTTATACTCAGGTCAATGACCACAAGGGTCGCGAAACCATGCTGGATTGAGATGTGCCAACAATTTAATTAATTTTACCATATTTTCATGTACGTTGCTTATTGAAACTGACTGGCGGCTGCTGCGTTTCCCACCCTTGGCTTATACTTGGGTCAATATTCTCCTGGGTTTTCAGGTCAAAATTAGGTACCTCGGCTTATATTCAGGTTGGCTTATACTGGAGTATATACAGGTATGCATTTGTTTGATAGGGTGGGATCTTAGGTTATTTAAACCTGCAGTAGGACGTATAGTCTAGAAGACCAGGTTTTCTCAACCTTCGGTTCTCCAGATGTTCTTGGCCTTCACCTGATCAGCAGGTGTGCTGACTTGGGCTTCTGGGAATCAAAGTCCAAGAAAACCTGGAGCCCCAAGGTTAGGAAATACGGCATTAGAATAGATCACTGCAGCACTCCAGCTGTTCTTGGACTTCAATTCCCAGAAGCCCAAGAGTCTCTGTGAATCCACACAGTAAACCCATCCAGGTGGATTCACAGAGACTTGGGCTTCTGGGAACGGAAATCCAAGAACACCTGGAGTGCCAAGGTTGGCCATCAGAGCTCTAGCCTGATGGAAGCATTGAAGTTGTCGATTGCTGATCAAGGACAAAACCGCAAAGGCCGCCCCTGCCTGATCCCTCCCTCCTTCCTTCCTGATATTTTCTTCCCTTCAAGGTCTGCATTTATCTATCTGCCTTTTCCCCTCCTCCTCCTCCTCCTCCTCCTCCTCGCGTACAAGTCTTGTGTTGCATCACTCCAGGGCTGTTCTTTCTGGTGATTCCTCGGATGTTCTCAAAAGCACGTGGCGGTAATTCATCTTTCAGCTGTTGCCCCTGGACTGCGTGTCCCTTGCTGGGGAAGGTTCATTAAGGGCGCAATTAGAGAGAGAGGATTGGGGGGGGGGGGAGATTTATGAGGTGGTGTTAAGTTGTGGTCAGAGAAGGAGGCCTTTCCCAAACGGTTCTTTCTATTAAAAAATAAATAAAATTCAGTCTCCACGAGGGAAGCAGAACTATTTGTGTGCATTTAGAAGCTTAAGTCAGTCCATTGGCTGATCGATGCTTTGGGGAATTGACTTGGGCTTCTGGGAATTGAACTCTAGTTGGGAAATTAGATTACGCTAATCCTGTGATGGCCAACTTTGGCGCTCCAGGCGTTCTTGGGCTTCAATTCCCAGAGGCCCAAGTCCGCACTCCTGCTGATCAGGGAGTTGAAGTCCAAGAACATCTGGGGACCCAAGGTTGAGAAACCCTAGTCCAGTGACGGCCAACCTTGGTGCTCCAGGTGTTCTTGGACTTCAATTCCCAGAAGCCCCAAGTCTTCACTCCTGCTGATCAGGGCTTCTGGGAATTGAAGTCTAAGAACAACTGGAGGGCCAATGTGACCCATCACTGGGCCAATCCAATGGTTCCCAATGTGGGGATCCCCAACTTTGGATATGGGACCTCGGTACATTGGCTGATCATTGCTTTGGGAAATTGACTTGGGCTTCTGGGAATTGAAGTCCAAACCCCAAAGGTTGGGGAACACTGGTCTAGTGATGGCTAACCTTGGCACTCCAGCTGTTCTGGAAGCCCAAGTCTTTGTGAATCCACAGGGATGGGTTTCCTGCATAGATTCACAGAGACTCTTGGGCTTCTGGGAATTGAAGTCCAAGTACACCTGGAGTGACAAAGTTTGCCACCCTGGGCTGAGTGGTCTAATGTAGTGTTTCCCAAGGTGGGGCCCAGGTGGACTTCAATTCCCAGAAGCCTCAGTCAGTCCATTGACTGATCTGTGCATTGGGGAATTGACTTGGGCTTCTGGGAATTGAAGTCCAAAAACCAAAGGTTGGGGAACAAATCCGTCTTTTGATTCCCCATTCTGACTATTCCCCCCCCCCCCTTTCTTCCCAAAGGGCTCATCCTTTACCAGCCAGGACAGGAGAGCTCAACCTTTTAAAGCCCGGGGGGGGGCGCATTGGGTCATGCTCCCTCGGACAGCTCTGGACGGCCATTTTGCCCTTCCACCACATGGTGGAAGAGGAAGGTAGGGGGGCCATATAAAGTGGTGCTGTGGGCCATATCTGGCCCATTGGCCACTGGTTGAGGATCCTTGAGCCAGAAGGACCCCCCAAGTTTGGATTCCTTGTAGTGTTGAATTGGGCTTTTGCAAAAAGAAAATAAACCCGAGTTTTTGGAGTTGAGAAAGTCCTCTGGCCATCTTTGGCAGAAGAGGAGGCGGTGGCCGTTCCCAAGTGCGCACGAGGAGGCCGCACGTGAGGCAGCCGGGGGGAGGGGGGGAGAGATGGATGCCTGTTCCTCAAGGAAATGTGGTTTCAGGGTCTGTTTGTCCAAGATTTTTGTGGATGCCGTTTTGGAAAGGGAGAGGCAGGCGCTTGGCTCCTCTGCCTGTTTTGTCTTTTCAAAAACAGACAGTGGAGGAAGAATCCCAAATGGAGTGGAATGGGAAGGACCCGCCTTGTCTATTGGCGAGATGGAGGAAGCCATTTCCCAGTGGGGCTAAGGTAAAAAGGAGGCCCCTTCCAACTCTGTGGTTACGAAACTCGCCTAGTGAGCTGGAAGGGTTGGCAGTTCGAGACCCGGGTACTGCAGGACGGAATGAGCTCCCCGTCTCTGTCCCAGCTCCTGCCAACCTAGCAGTTCAAAAGCAAAAAAATGCAAGTAGATTAATGGGGACTGCTTGGGCGGGGAGGAAGACCTCTGGGACATGAAAAGGAGCCTCATTCGGGCATCGTCCCCTGAGCGGAGTTCCCCCAGCAAAAATCCCTTCAACCCAGGATAATTTCTGACACGAAATTATTATAACTCAGCAATTCTATGATGAATGTATGCTAAAGAATGTGGCATTTGGCAGAGAGAGTCTGTGTGTGTCCGTGTGTGTGTCCGTGTGTGTGACTCACAAGCCTGAGTTTCTGAATGGAGAGATGAGATGAGTAAGAGGGCCTGACCAGTTCTGGATGTCCCCAGGGCGAAGACATCCACAGCCCTCCCTTCCCTCCTCATTTGCTCTTCTTTGTTTCCAGGGATTTTAGACCCACTGGAAAATATCCTCCTCCATCTCACAGGGCCCACCGGTGGCTCAAGTGGTTAAGACACCGAACTCGCCAGCGGGAAGGGTCGGAGTTTGATTCCCGAGTACTGCACAACGGAGTGAGCGCCCGCCCTTTGCCCCAGCTCCTTCCAACCTAGCAGTTTGAAATGGCAAAGAAATTACATGTAGATAAACAGGGACCACTTCAGTGGGAAAGGTAAACAGTGTTCCGTGAACTCCAGTGCCCAGTCATGCCTGCCACAGGTCCACAGAAACGTTTGCAAAACCAGACAGTGGCTTTGGCTGTAAATGGAGATGAGCACCGAACCCTAGAGTCTGCTACGGCTGGCTTTCGAGCACGGGCGGCCTTTCCCTTGACCCATTTCCCATCTTCGATGGGCTGAACTGGTGGCCGTTGTGTCTTTAAACCTGTCCGAGCGGATGTTAAGCATAGGTACGTTTTTCTGGCACCGCGTGGGCAGCAAGACCTCCGAAAGGTGTCCCCCCCCCCTCTACTGCGGGAAATGGTGTTTAGTCAACCTTTGGGGTGCTGGAGCCTACATTGGCTGGCACAGCTTCAGAGTGACGGTGAGAGCTAGAAACTTGATTGTTTAAAAGACAAAGCGGCCCTTTGGCATCCTCTGGTTGGCCGATTCTGCTCTGGCCTCGTTTTCTGTTCTGCCTTGATGCACAAGAGGAGCACAACCAGGGGCGCCTCTCCTGTGACGACGACGACTGTGGTTTGCAGGTCACGGTACAGCCGGCCTTCTTCCTTCTTTCCTTTCTCCCTCCTGGCATTTACTTTTCCCCTCGGGTTCCCTGTTTGCCAAGGAGGAGGAGGAGGAGGGCGTGTCGAGCGAAGCCTCTGAACTTCTCTCCTTCCATTCTCTCCTTTCCTTTGTTCTTAGGACAATGGAGACAATCAGCCTCCATCCTTCCCTCACTGGTACCAAATATACTCGAATACAAGTCGGGTTTCTTAGCCCACAAAATGAGGTCCAAAAACGAGGCTCGACTTATACTCGGGTCAACGTCAACACTCAAAAGCATACCCACACAAAGGTCTGGATTGATTAATTTTACTATATTTTCATATATTTTAATTATTGAAAATCACCAACGGCTGCTGCATTTTCCAGCCCCCGTCTTATACTCGGGTTAATCTATTTTCCTAGTTTTAGAGGCCCAAATTAGGTACCTTGACTGATATTCAGGACGACTTATAGTCGAGTCTATACGGTAGGTCAAGAGAAAGGCCACCTTTTCTCGAAAGCACAGCACGTTGTTTACCTTCACCGCCAAAGTGGTCCCTATTGATCTACTTGCAATTTCTTGCTGTCAAACTGCTAGGTTGGCAAGAGCTGGGACAGAGATGGGAGCTCACTCTGTCCTGCAGTAGTCGGGACTCGAACTGCTGACCTTTCACCTCCCAGTCAGCGTCTTAGCCACTCATCGGTAGGTAGGGTAATTTATCAATCGATGCAGGAATCTAATTTATTTCAGGCCCGTTGACCGGTGTCTGAGCTGCTTCACCTGACATCTTGCGTATCCATCATGCGAAATCAGCTGACGCCTTCTTGCATGACGAAATCTAGCAGCTCAGGGAAGGGTTTCCATCCAACTCAGTGGTTCCCATCGTGGGGCCCACCCCATTCCCAGAAGTCTTAAGTCCGTCCATCGGCTGATCAGTGCTTTGGGGAACCGACTGAGGCTTCTGGCAATTGAAGCGGTCCCTATTGATCTCCTCGCAATTTCTTGCTTTTGAACTGTGAGGTTGGCCAGATCTGGGACGGAGACGGTGGGAGCTGAACTTGGGTATCGAAGTCCAGCTAGTGAATTCCGCCACGCATGAAGGAGGCGACCTTTCATTTTCTTCCCCTCCTTTGGCTCCAGAGGAGGCTGCCTGGACAAGACGTTCCCCTTGGGAATCTTTGGGGCGCAGGCCCAAAAAAGCGATGCCGCCTTCCTTGCGCCACCCCGGCTGCTGGTTTGGCTGGCTCAGCCGGTGCCTGAAAGCAGGAACAACCCAAGGGGAACCGGTTGGGGATCATCGTCCTCCAAACCCCCGGCAGTCGCTTTGGGTAGGAGGGCAGGCTGGGACAGGTGGAGGCAACACGCGGGCCAGGGATGTGCCCGGCCAGGTTCTCACGCCGCCTGCCAATCCCCAGCAGGCACAGGCTTACACAAGAAGCATTTGTGAGCATGCAAGGACGCCGTTACGCCTCCGTCGGCACACTCGTAAAACTGGAACAACCGTGGCACAAGCAGGATGGGTTCTCTCTCTTCGGGTATGAACGGAGGGCTTGCTTGTGTGTGTGTGTTCAAGAGCTGCATGTTCCTGCTGGGATTTTGTGTGCCCATTGCTTATGGTTAAGACGCTGACTGGAAGGTCAATGAGTCAGCAGCTCGAGACCCGGGTACTGCCCGATGGAGTGAGCGCCCGTCTCTGTCCCAGCTCCTGCCCACTTAGCCGTTTGAAAGCAAGAAATTGCAAGTTAGACCAATCGGAACCCCTTCAGTGGGAAGGTGAACAGCACTCCACGTGCTCCCGTGTCTAGTCATGCCTGCCACATGACCACAGGGATGTTTGCAAAACGCAGACAGCGCTGGCTCTTTGTCTATAAACAGAGATGAGCACCGGACCCTTCAGTTGGACACAACTGTCTTCTTGAGCAAAGGAGACCTTTACGTTTACTCTTTCCCTGCTTTATTACGGGACCCGCCTCATGGAAAGGGCTTTCTTCAAGGTGGCCCAATCGCCTCCCTGCTTTGCTCATTTTGAGTGGGTTATATGTGGCTTTAACTCAGGGGTTCCCAACCTAAGGCCCGTGGGCCAGATCAGGCCCGCAGCACCATTTCATATGGCCCCGCCCCTCCAAGGGCATTTTGCCAGCTGACGACGCAGGCCTTTGGGGGCAAGAGTGTTCTTGCCCATGTTTAGAGCGCGGGTCGTGTCTAGGCCAGACACGAAACTGCCAAAACGAAGCCACCTTATTGGTGAGTTCCTTCGGCAGTTCCTGACCTAGTGTGAGAAAGATTAGCCAGCAACACAGGGTGGCCATTGCCAGGATATGACGCCCCGATGGTGGGTCAAAACTACCACAGTCTACGAGGAGGCTCTTTTCTGTGTACACCTAAAAGATTGCTCACAACCTTTCTTGAGGAAGAGGAAGCCTTGGCAGGAATTCTCTGGCCATCAGCAGAAGGGCCACTCCATCCCTCTGGCTTTCTCTCTGAATTCATAAATGCTGACTCGCCTCTAGTGCTCCCTGTCGCCATCCAGATTTACTCCCAGGGTTTATTATCGCTTTTGCAATGTTTTGTTTGCCACTTGGTTTCATGTATATTGCATGTGCCTTGGCATTTAAAACCGGCAATATATAAGTGCAATGAATGAATGAATGAGTGATGATGACCACCATCATCGAAGGAGTTCTCAACCTTTTAAAGCTGGGGGGCCATTGGGTCACGCTCCCTCAGACAGCTTCGGGGGCCGGACAGCCATTTTGCCTTTCCTCCACCCCATGGCACTTCTGGGTGTGGTGGAGGCGGTGTGGGCCCCACATGAAATGGTGCTGCGGGCCTCATCCGGCCCATGGGCGCTGTTTGAGAATCCCTGTTCATGTAGTCTTTAATGGGGCAGAAGGAAAAAGGTTGGAGGCCAGGATGGGGAACCTTGGCGCACCAGCTGTTCTTGGACTGCAATCCCCAGAAGCCTGAGTCTCTGTGAATCCACATGAATGGGTTTACTACGTGTCCAGCTGTTCTTGGACTTCAATTCCCCAAAGCTCAAGCCCCTGTGAATCCACACAAATGGGGTTATGTACATGCAGTAAACCCATTGGTGTGGATTCACAGGGACTTGGGCTTTGGGGAATTGAAGTCCAAGAACACCTGGAGTGCCAGGAAACCCATTGGTGTGGATTCACAGGGACTTGGGCTTCTGGGAACTGCAGTCCCAGAACAGCTGGAGTGCCAAGGTTGGCCATCACGAGGTCTAGGGCCAAATGTGTAAGCTAGACCGTGTCTCCAGATGTTAAGCTGTCTCGCATGTCGCCAGCCCGATGAATACGTGCCTTTCTTCAGGGGCAATAATTAAGCCGTGTGTAATTAAGATCTCTTTCGGTCTGGTTTGGGTCTAGCAGCTCCACCCCACCACCGATTCCTTCCCCCCCCCATTTCTTTCTTTCTTTCTTTTTAACATGCTGAGACTTTTATCTCCTTTTTTGAGGAGGGGGATGCCCATATATCCAGCCCCCCCTCTCCTCCAGTTTCCTTAAAAGGCCTTGTTTCCCAGAGGGCTTCAAAGAGATTAAAACAGGGATTCTCAACCTACGGCCCACAGGCTGGATGCGGCCCACGGCACCATTTCATGTGGCCTCCCCACCGCCTCCACCACACCCGGAAGTGCCGTGGGGTGGAGGCAGGGCAAAATGACCGTCCGGCCCACGAAGCTGCCCGAGGGAGCGTGACCCAAGCCCCCCCCAGCTTTAAAAGGTCGAGAAGTCCTGGACTAAAGGAAGCACAATTTCTCCTTTCCTCACCTTTGACCAAACAGTTTTTAAAGAGATTATTTTGCGAGGGGGGAGAGAAGAAAGGGGTGTGTGTGTGTGTGTGGGACATTTCCCACAAACTTGTAAGACTGGTTGTGCGCAAGTGTGCCACACCCGCGAGCTGCGATGCAAGGTTGTCTTCAGGCTCACATTTACAAGCCCTCGCTCTCCACGAGGACATTCTGTCCTGGCTTCTCCTGTTTTGGACAGTCTCAGATTTCTCCCCATAAGTCACAGGTGACGCTGAACTTGACGCCCGGAAGGTCGAGCATTTCGAGACCTGAGTGCTGAATGGCGGAGTGAGCTCCCATCCTCTGCCCCAGCTCCTGCCAACCTCGCCGTTCGAAAGCAACTCTCGTGTTATTATAGGTCAAGGTCACCCTAGAGTCATATTTGACTCTAGGGTGCGGTGCTTATCTCCGTTTACAGCCAAAGAGCCGGCACTGTCTGAGTCTGCAGGCATTTCCATGGTCATGTGGCAGGCATGACTAGATTCCAAAGTGCCTCCCCCCCCCCCCTTGACTGGTCACATTTTTTCCAGGCTACCACGTGCCGTAACTATTGGGACGTTTTCTTTAACTTCTTTAGTTAAAAAAATGTTTAGACAAAAAAGTCCCTATTTATCGACTTGCCATTTCTTCCTTTCGAACTGCGAGGTTGGCAGGAACTGGGACAGAGATGGGCATTCACTCCGTCACGCAGCACTTGTGTCTCAAAGTGCTAACCTGCCGACCTTCCAGGCGCCAAATCCAGCATCTTAACCCACTTAGCCACAGGCACCGCAAAACCATACTTGAGTGGTCCCAAGTTTGGTTTTGTGAAAGAGTCTGAACAGATCCCTGGGGCATTTCTACAGCCTAGCAATTGACAATTGCAAGTAGATAAATAGGGACCGCTTCGGTGGGAAAAAGCTCTTGGGGTGGGCCATGAAAGGAGCCTCATTTGGGCGTCCCCCGAGCGGAGTTTCCACAGCAAAAAATCCTTTCAACCCAGAATAATTTCTGACACGGAAGTAGTAGTATTACAGCAGATGAAGCCTCCAAGGCCCAGTGGAGTCTACCCTTTTAACTCTTCTCAGCTCCCCGTCGACTTCTTGGGCGTCTCAAGTCCCCAGGCAGATGGTTTTTGGTCAAATTCTGCATCTTTGGAGGCTGTTTCCAAAGCCGCTCACGCCACTGCGATTTGGCCGCGTTCTGAGCTTGTCCAGCAGAACAAAGGTATATAATCCTGCCTCTGTTTGCAGACATTTCTTGGCTTGGGGTTCCAGTCTTGAAGGCAGCGTCGTGGCAAGACGCCGAGGGGAAAACAACAGGGGCTGGTTTGGCCCCTGTTGTCCCCGTTTGAGGAACGGCCGTCCTTCAAATCCTCCGAACAATCGCATGAAAGGCTCAAGTGTTTGGGGAGAGTTTCCTTCTTCGCTCTGGGGGACAGAATGTCCCAATATTGGCTGCTTTTAACCGAAGTCTTGTTGAGATAGGGTTGCCGTATGTCCTGGAAAACCCGGGACTGTCCCAGATTCCAGGTCAGAAAAATTGTCCCGGCCGGTTCAGTAAAAATCATGCTAAAGTCCCGGATTTTTAAAACTTACAGATTGTGTATTATAACACACATTAAAATAAATTCAAACTCTCGCCATCAAACAAGCAATTTCCTGCCACATTGGGGTTGGAGTTATACCTGGAGACCCATCTTAACGTCCTCGCCCAGTAAGTGTGGCCAGTGTGTTTCCTGGAACTGGGGACGTTGAGAGTTGACTGCGACGCGACTTCTCAGAAGTACAACAGATCATCTGAGAGTAAGAATTCACTGTTGCAAATAAATTCATTTATGTAGTGATATATTTAACGTGAAAGTGTTTTATAGCTGTCATTATATTATGTTTGTTTAAAAAAAAGGCTATTTTATAGATAAACCTGCCCATTTTTGTCAAATATACTTCTGTTCCGGTTTTGTGGGAGAGAATTATGGCAACCCTATGTTAGGAGGGAAATGGTTTCTTAGCCACGTGGGTGGGGGTCGATGGGAGTTGTAGTCAAACATATCTGGGGGACAACAGATTGGGGGAAGCTAGACTAATCTGGGCCCCAACATGGAGCGAAATCTGCCTAGCAACTGCCGCCCGAGCGTCCCGTGTTCCTTTGCTCCCATCCATTATCTGGTGCTCTTGAATGAGGAGTTTCTGTTTATCTCTGCTGGTGGGGAACACATTTCTGTTTATCTATGGTGGGGATTGAATAAATCCCTCCTTTGTGAATTTATTTATCTAATCCTCCTTTGAAGCGCTTTGAAGTTGTAACTCTCACCATGTGAAGAGTGGCTTTTAAAAAAAATAATAATTCTAAAGATGGTAATCTCTGGAAACAGCACAAACCAGCATCTCTGTTAAGTCTGGTTTTTAATAAGCCCTTTAGTAATAATAATAATAATAATGGTTACCTCGTAGGGGTCTGAAACTCAATGAAATTGCGGAGCAGTCCATTTGGAAGATGATGATATCCCAACAGTGGCTTTGTTTCGATGTTGATCTAAAGCAGGGGTTCTCAACCTAAGGCCCGTTGGCCAGATCTGGTCCCCAGTGCCATTTCATGTGGCGCACCCCTCCAAAGACATTTTATTTTTAAAAAATGCTCCAAGGGCATTTGAGAAACAAAATGGCCACCCATATTTGAAGCTGTTGGGATAAAATGGCTGCCCCCATCGTGCAGGCAGGGCAAAATGACCGTCCGGCCCTCGAAGCTGACTGAGAGAGCGCGACCCAGCTTGAAAAGTTTGGGAAGCCCTGATCTAAAGCCATGTTTATGAATGTTCTTGAAGACAAACTAAACCCATCCTTTATTTTCATTGCCAGTTTCTCTCCTGCCCATTTTATTCCCTTTTCGTTCCGGGACGAGTCACCACTAACCAGGACTAAGCCAGGATTCATAAGCCAATACTGTAGCTTACGACGTATAGTTTATCACAAGAGCTCTCAGCCTTTCAAAGCCAGGGGCCATTATTGGGTCACGTTCCCTCTGACAGCTTCAGGGGCCGGACGGCCATTTTGCCTTTCCTTCATCCCCACATGACACTTCCTGGTGTGGTGGAGGCGATGGGCAGCCATATGACATGGTGCTGTGGGCCACATCTAGCCCACGAGCCTTTTACGTTTTGCAACAGGCGTGTCTGCCCTGCCTTGTTCCGCTCCATAACCGTGAAGGTGCCCTGTGATTGACTGAAGAGGCAGGCGGGCTTCGAAGCGGTGGCTGGGTCTGCCAAGCAGCCCTCGCAGGATAGACGTGCAATTAATAAAACTGATCTTATGCAACTGATCACCACCAGCAGTAAATAACAGCAGGCATGAATGGGGTGGAGTTAATTAACAGAGAGAGGAGAAGAAGAAAGAATCTCACGTAACCTTTTGCATGGGTAACAGAAGAGGTCTTGAGAATTAAGAAACTGGGTCCAGCTCCCTCAGACAGCTGTGTTTGCCCTTCCTCCACCCCACGGCACTTCTGGGTGTGGTGGAGGTGGCCACATGAAACGGTGTTATGGGCCGCATCTGGCCTACGGGGTGCAGGTTAAGAATCGATGGCCATAGCAGGATCGCCTGGCCAAATTGAGTCAGCTCTGCCAGGGGTGGGGAATAAATCTTGGGTACTCCAGATGTTTTGGATTCCAACTCAAGCCATTCCTCGCAGCAGCTTCGTAAAAGGGAGTCTGTTGGGAGCTGCCGGTGGTTGCGACCGACGATGGAGGCCCAGATGTTGTTGGGTGGGTGGGGTAGTTTGTGGGCTCCCCTCCTGAGATCTCTGGAGTTGGCCGTGCATGTTTCCCTACTCCCTCCGTTTCCTATTTCCCCGTTGCTGTTCCCCCTGGCTCAGCGGCCCAGCCCTTTCCAAAAATGTTGACATTCCTTTGCGCTGACATCAAGGGCCAACCGGGAAGCATCAACTCTTGGCCGGAATTCTTCCTCCCAGTCCGTCCTGCAGCGTCTGTCCGTCTGTCCTTACAGAAACAAACATTTTTTGTTTATTTTTATTTTGTTTGTTTTGTTTTCTGATACGCCTGAACCACAGACTAACACAGCTACTATTCCAAGAGATTCAAGTAGTTTCGGTGTTGGTCGGTAATAAAATGAGCCTCAACGGCAGGGGTGCGCAAACTTCCGGGCCGTGGCCAGTCAGGTGGCTCAGGGGGCTGGTCACTATGCCCAAGGGCCATATCTGGCCCCTGGGCCGTAGTTTGGGCACCCCTGCTCAACAGGGCAAAGATCCATTTAACCCAGTTTCCTGTTTCCCACAGGAAAGGGCCAAATGGCGCCCTGGGAAGTCTCAAAGCCCAGCGTGGAAGCAACTGTTACATATTTGTTACCAAACAAAGCTGTCCTAAAGGTCAATGCCGCCCTTGCTCGAAAGCTGGTCGTGTCTGACTCTAGGGTTCAGTGCTCATCTGTTTATAGTCCAAAGATACTGTGCTATCTGCATCTGCAGACACTTCCGTGGCCATGTGGCAGGCATGACTAGACACTGGAATGCCGTTACCTTTCCCGCCAAAGTGGTCCCTATTTATCTATTTGCAATTTCTTACTTTCTTCCCCCCCCCAAGCTTATATCCAATTATTTCATCCCTAATGATAAAATACAAATAAATTAGTGCAGCCCCATCCATGGTTGTGGGAATGGCTACATTTTTCCCCATTAATTACTATATACTTCATCCTTATCAACTCTTTGCCCAGCAGCCCAATGGGAGTGCTTCCTCCCTCCGCCCAGCACAGAGTTTGCCCCGCCCCCTCTGCCCAGCAGCCCAATGGGAGCGCTTCCTCCCTCCGTCATTGCTGTGTTGGCACTTTGCGACAAATAAGTGGGTTTTGGGTTGCAGTTTGGGCACTCAAAGGTCTCTCAAAGGTTGGCCATGTCTGGGCGATGGGCAGTTACTCTGCAGTGTTTTGGAGCCTGGATCGAGGATTAGGCGAAACAACAGCCTCCAAATTATTCAGCACTTTTCCCCTCCAGCGTTTTGTGTCCAGGTCATCAATTAGTCGCCGTGTCCGCCTGTCCTGCTGCCATACACAACAACAATTAAAAATGCCCAAGCAGGATAAAAGGGATTTCTGGTTTTGCCCAGAAATGACGTTCAGATTTGCAGAGTGCATAACTCACAGTCTCATTGCCTCTCCTTTTGTCCATTTGTGCCGCCTTTCCAGATTTTAGGCCCACCCCGTGCCCAAAAGACCATTCCCCGGTTTGGAGGGTGGGCCGTTTCGCAGCCTCCGTCCTTTTGTGAAATGTCTTTTGGGCAAAACTCTTTCCCTGGAGTTCTAGTTTTGCTCTTGAGCAGACTTAGCAGGCCTGAGGTAAGATGGGATGTCTTGGGTAAAGCCGTTGCTCGAAAGCCAGTCGTATCTGACTCTACGGTTCAGTGCTCATCTCTGCTTATAGCCAAAGAGCTAATGCCGTCTGCATCAGCATCTTAACCTCTAGAGCTGCTGCAGTTGTATGTCGTAATAAGTTGTTTAAAAGCAGAGAGAAGCCAAAAAAAAAATGTTGATTTTGTTTGTTTGTTCAGACTGGAAGGATATAAATTTGAACTAATATAAATCTGAACTAATCAATAAATATAAACAATAGGCTCTCCGAAGGATCTTTAATAAGGTTAATACTTTTTTATGTTTTCACGGAATTGGAGGTGAAACAGCTGAGTTTGCCACGCTGAGATTATTCAATTTGATGGGGTGGGCCAGGAAGAGAAAATATTTTGCACAAACAACTCTGGTTTCTGACACAAAATTACAGTATTATTATTATTACAGTGGTTTTGTAACACTCGGTTGAACCCAGCAAAATAACAGGAAGTAAATATTTTGGTCCTGGTTGGAGAGGCAGAAGAAGTCCAACGGTTACTTTCCTTTTAAACGTTGTGACTCACGAACTCCTTTCGGGATGGCACACAACCAGAGCAAATGGGCTTTTAAAAGTAACTTTCCAAGTTTGGAGGCAGGAGCCCAATGGGGGATCTAAGTTGCCAGGGCTGAGCCAGGAGAGATTGGGAGGTGTCGAACGTTGTGTGCGGGGGTTTGGTACGGCAAAAAGCAAATTTCACCCTGTACACAAGCGTAAGGAATATATCGGGAATTAAAGATGCCAGGAGCTTATTACCATAATATAAAGTAGGATTTCTCAACCTTTTTCCTGGGGTCCGGGTCACGCTCCCCCAGACAGTTTCGGGGGCCAGATGGCCATTTTGCCCTTCTTCCACCACATGGCACTTCCTGATGTGGTGGAGGTGAGGTGGGGACATGAAATTGTGCTGTGGGCCGTATGTGGCCCATAGAGTGCATGTTGAGAATCCCTGATCTAAGCTATCAAGCCATCTAATCCATCCACCCATCCATCTAGGTCTGTCCGTCTGTCCAATTTCTATTGGAAACAGTATTTCGTGGGGTTCCTTCCTTTGCTGGCCGGAGAACTCTGGAAAATACGGCCTAGAAGAGTGGTGGCGAACCTTGTCGCTCCGGCTGTTCTTGGGCTTCAGTTCCCAGAAGCCCGAGTCCCTGTGAATCCACACAAATGGGTTTACGACGCGTCCACATTCGTGTGGCTTCTGGGAACTGAAGTCTAAGAACACCTGGAGTGCCGTAGTAAACCCATCCGTGTGGATTCACGGAGACTTGGGCTTCTGGGAATTGAAGTCCAAGAATAGCTGGAGTGCCAAGATTTGCCATCACTGGCCTAGAAATTAGACGATGCTTCCAAATTCGAACCAAGGCTGGATTAACACTCCGGACACGCGACACGGCCGGGCGTTAAGATCTAAATCTGTCCCTAACATGGGTTTTGAGGGGAGGCATTACAATAAGTCAGTTGTGAGGAGGGAGGGAGAGTCCTGCAGCTGGCATTCGGCCCCTGGTTTGTTGGCTTTCTGCTGGAGATGTTCCGCCTCCAGCCAGGATTTGAGGGTTATGAAAAAGCGGCTCTTTTACACCAGGTAACAACCTGGAAATGACACCTGGAGTGTCCTTTTCGCAGCCTGGCCTCTTTCAGGGGGTGGGCCAGGCGTCACGGCCAGCTGGATCCCGAAGTATGGATAGAAAGTTGGATCTCCGTCACCCTAGAAACATCTAGATTTCACAACCAGGGAAGAAGGCAGTTCTTGGCATGCTCCACAAAGATCCCGAACCGTAGTCTTCGAACTGGAAGCCATGTTCGTCTGTGCAGGCTTGTTCGGCAAGAGACAAAAACGTTGTGGCACCTTAAAGCAAGGGTTCTCAGCCTTTTTAAGCCAGTGGGCCATTGGGTCACGCTCCCTCAGACAGCTTCAGGGGCCGGACGGCCATTTTGCCCTTCCTCCACCACATGGTGCTTCCTGGTGCAGTGTGTGTGGGAAATGAAATGGTCCCATGGGCCACAGGTTGAGAATCCTTGCCTTAAAAGATTAAATGCTGCGTTTTAATGTGAGCTTCCATGGATCAAGTCTACTTCTTTGGATCTAGAGGTAGGCTTTGATCTACAAAAGCTCAGGCTAAAATAAAATTGTTAGTGGTCCCGAAGTGGTCCCTGTTTATCTATGTGCAATTTCTTGCTTTCGAACGGTTAGGTTGGCAGGAGCTGGGACAGACACAGGAGCTCACTCCATTGCCCAGCGCTCGGGTCTCGAACTGCTGATCTGGTTTCAGAACCCCTACATGGGACGCTGCCCCCTTGCTCATAATCTGCCTTCTGTCTGGAAATGCTTCAGTGCTTGACTGAAAAGTTCAGGAGCCATGAAGACAACCCTAGGTGTGACTAGGTCAGTGATGGCCAAGCTTGGCACTCCAGGTGTTCTTGGACTTCAGTTCCCAGAAGCCCAAGTCAGCACTCCTGCTGATCAGGGCCTCTGGGAATTGAAGTCCAAGAACATCTGGAGTGCCATGTTTGAGGAACCCTAGAGTCTAATGATGGCCAACCTTGGCTCCCCAAGTGTTCTTGGACTTCAATTCCCAGAAACCCTGATAGCTTGTGTGCTTGACTTGGGCTTCTGGGAATTGAAGTCCAAGAACCCCTGGAGTGCCAAGCTTGGCCATCCCTGGTCTAGGTAAAGGGAAAAGTTACACGAGTGTTTTGCTCCCTGTGGCTTCTCTCGCTGCCTCCCATCCAGGCTTCTCCGGGAATGCTCACAGCTCGGGGAGCCAATGCAGATGGTTCTAAAAATACAGAGCATGCCGACACGTGACCAACCTGTGAAGAGAAGCCCCCCACCCCCACCCCCGGTGTGGGAGAGCGGTGTGGTTGGCACATCGCTCTCCACAGTGCTTGGTTTCCTCTTTCATCTGCAAACTTCCTGGCTGGGGCTCTGCTTCTCGAAGGGGAAGGTGGTTTCTTTTCTAGGTTTCCCCAAGACAATCCTTTCTGGGCCGGCCTGGAAATTCACGCATGGGTTGCTTTTACCACATGGATGCAGCGAAGTGTTGGTTTTTCTGCTTGTGGGGAAGAAGAAGGTTTTGCTTTGGATTGCTCCGTTCACCCTGGGAGAGTCCTTGAAAGTCCGGGGGGGGGGGACACCCATGCGCTTCTCTGCACAGGCTCAACTCTCTGGCAAAGCTGGTGTGAAGCGAGAAAGATAGATTGGTGCTGCGGTGGCTCAGTGGTTAAGAAGCTCGCCTTGTAACTTGGGAGGTGGGCATGCCAGCAGTTTGAGACCCGGGGACTCCGTGACGGTTTGAGCGCTGTCTGGAGGCTCTTTCTGTGCATCCATACCATGAAGATTGTCCTGGGAACCATATTATGCCTTTCCTCTGCCTTCCGCATCACAGCGTGTGACCCCTCCCCATAGTACCACGGATCCAGTTCCTTTGGGTCACTTTCTGGTCCTGAACCCTTTGGGCACATCAAAGTCCTCCTCTTCCTCCTCCTCCCCAGGCCAGGATGGATGGTGAAGCTGCTGCCCTCCATCCAGAGGGACTCAAATGAGACCATTTAATCCACTTGGGGATCCTCACCCTTCCCTGGGGACTTGGCCACCCAACAAGGCCGTTAGCCCTCAGGGCACTTAGGTTAATTAACCGTCGCCTGATGATCAATGTGGAGTCACTGGCAGTAGGGTCTACTCTATTACCGTAGCCAGACAGACGCAGAGAGCCCTGAATGCTGCTTGGGACTCCTTCTTAAGTATTTATTTATTTGTTTATCTCCTTGCTTTTGAACTGCTAGCTTGGCAGGAGCTGGGACAGAGACAGACACTCAAGCCGTCATGCAGTACCCGGGTCTCGAACCGCCGACTTGCTGGCCTTCAAGGCGAGTGTCTTCACCGCTGAGCCACCGCAGTCCCGAAGGCAGGAGGATGGGGAAGGGAAAGTTGACCTTAAATAAAAGCTGTGGAGCGGCCATTTCCGGCCCTCCTGCCTTTTTGCTCCGCTGTTGCTGTAGAAAACCCCCGACAGAGTTGGTTGCAGAAACTGTGCAAAGTTTGCCACAGCGGCCTCACCCTTTCCGCCTCATCCGTCCTGTTTGTTTGTTGTGAGTCATCTTGTGTAGGCAGCCACACCCCGCTTTCAGGCTCCGTCGCTCCGGAGGAACAAAAGTGGGCGGGGCTTTTTGTTTTGTCTCCAGTCCCCCCCCCCCAAAAAAAAAGACTTCAGTTGTGTTTTGCACAGTCTGTAATGCGCCCACATTTATGACAGCCGCAGACACCATTTATGTCAGAGGCAAACACCGGTCCAGCCCAGTCAGCTGTCTGAGTGGGCCTGGTCCGGCCCACGCCTTGAAAAGGTTGAGAACCCCTGGCTTACAGCACCCATGGCTTCAAGATATGTGGAAGGGGTGGGCTGTGGAAATCTGCTCTAGGTTTTCCTTCTTGTCTCTGGTTGGTACTTCACAACACCCAGACCAGGTAGTACAGAGTCTTAGCATAGCAGAGTGTTTCTCAACCTTTGGTTTTTGGACTACAATTCCCAGGAGGCCTTAGTCAATCCCCCAAAGCACTGACCAGCCAGTGGGGCCACGGAATTGCTTTTAATCCATCATCAAGTTGTTGTTGTTCCTCCAGTTCTAGCAATGGGCCCAAGCTAGCCAGAGGGGCTGCGGTGGTTGAGTGGTTAAGACGCTGGACCTGATGGCTGGAAGGTCGGGAGGCCAGCCGTTTTGAGACCCGAGGGCTGCACGACAGAGTGCGCGCCCGTCTCTGCCCCAGCTCCTGCCAACCTCGCGGTTTGAAAGCAAGACATTGCAAGGAGATAAACAGGTTACAGTGTTCTGTGCACTCCGGTGTCTACCCCACGTCTGCCCCACGACCCCTGGCTCTGTAAATGGACTGAGAACTGAACTTTAGTTATTCGCCACGCTTAGCTACGCTCCCCAAAAAGCAAGTGCTTGACAATGAAGAAATCTGCTTTGGGTTCTTTACCTGGGGTTGAGGGGCAGGTCTTTTGTCAAGCTAATGGGCCTTACCAGACTCAGCCACTGCCAAACAGTTTATATGACAACCACAATATCCCCCCCACTTCTGTAAGCGAGGAGTTTGGGCCATTGTTGCCGTCGAAGAAGGCAAAGCTGTTTATTGCCGCTGAACTTTGGGAAAGAGCTGGTTTGGAAAACATCACGGATTGACCCCAAGCGATGATTTGCGAGTCATTGGCATTTTTCCAGGGTTTTTGTCTGATCCTTGAGCACACAAAGCAAAGGGCCCGCCGGGCGGACGATGTCGGCCATTGCTAGCTGTTTATTTCCTCTCTTATCGCCTTGTGTTATTTGACCTGCCGGGTTTTTACAGAGCTCCAATCTCTTCTTCTATTTGCATTATTTATTATATTTTGGCCTCGTGAGGTTTGACAGCGCTGCTGCAATCTCTCTATTTTGTTTACCAAAGGCCCATCATCCACCTTGTCGGGGCACTTTGCCCTCGAATGTGCGCCACAACCCACGGCTCCTTCCAGATAACTTAGCTTTGCATCTGCCCCTCCACCCATGCAACCTTCTTCCCCTTTTTTGTACGATTGTGGTTTCCACATCCGTGTGTGTGTGTGTGTGTGTGTGTGTGTGTGTGTGTGTGTGTGTGTGTGTGTGTGTGTGTTTGTCGCGTTGGACATCTGATAGTTTGAGCCACGGAAGCCCCCCCCCCCCGCCCCGGATTTGCGCAGGGATGTCGGAGAGACAAGTGGAAAAGGTCCCTCTTTAAAGACCAGTAAATGTTTCTTTCCTAATATATTTCCTAGTACAATAATATGAGGGACACGTGGTTAAGACGCTGAGCTTGATAACTGGAAGGTCGGCAGATCAGCAGTTCGAGACCCAAGTACTGTGTGACAGAGTGAGCTCTCGACTCCTGCCACCCTAGCCATTTGAAAGAAACACATTGCAAGTAGATAAACAGGGAACAATTCAGTGGGAACGGTAACAGCGTTCCACGCACTCGGGCGTCTAGTCATGTCTGCCACATGTCTACAGAAATGTCTGCAGATGTAGATGTTGCTGGCTCTTTGGCTATAAACAGAGATGAGCACTGGATCCTAGAGTTGGATACGACTGGCTTTCGAGCAAGGGAGACCTTTACCTAGAATAATAATTTTGTATCAGAAATTATACTGGGTTGAAAGGATTGTTTCTGGAGGAACTCCACTCAGGGGGACGATGCCCAAACGAGGCTCCTTTCATGTCCCCCAAGATCTTTTCCTTACCAAAGTGGTCCCTATTTATCTACGTGCGTCTCTCCGTAGTGCAGCTCTCAGGTCTTGAACTGCTGACCTGCCGACCTCCTAGTTGTCAAGTTCAGCGTCTAAACCACCTGAGCCACCGCAGGAATATAAAAAGCAGGACATGGGGGTGATGGTGGTGGGGGCTGAGTTAAAGGCAGTGGTGTAAAATGGGAGCTGTGTTTGCCATCTTGTCCGGCGGGCGGGCGTTGACGTTGTGCGTTGGCTCTTGCAGTTTCCTCTGCATCGGTCCGGGGAGAGTTTGGTGCCAGCGGGCCGCTTTCCGAAGCCTCCCCCCCCCTCCGTCTCAGCCCCACCTCGGCCACTCAGGTTTCAGTCCTGACCTGAGCCTGCATGTCTGTAAGCTCTTTTGGGGGGGGGGGGGAATGGAAAAACTTTTCTTCTGGCCTCTTCAGAACATTGGCTGGGTGGCCTCTGGATTAAGGCAGGGCGGAGGAGGCTGAGCATGAGAGAGCAGCGCCAGAGGGTACCACCGCCCCCTGGCTGCGCTCTGGGCAAATTGCACAACGCATCCAGTTGTGTAGCATCTCTCCGGCATTCTCCGTCTTCCTCTTTCGTGTCCCCGATGATCAGACCCGGGACTGCCAAAGGAAGCCACTTTCTTGGCCTTGCCGTTGGCCAAACTCAAGTCCTCACCAGAGCACATGCCCCTGGCAGCCATCTATCGGCAGACCAGCAAATGAGCCCATGGATTCTGCGTCTCTCCACGTTCACACACTCCGTGTTGTTGCCCCCCATCAGCCCCCACTTGAGCCTGTGGGTCTTGCATTGAGGCACTCCTGAGCAGGAAGTGTGCCCAAGTTGTTATAGCCCTTTGGATGAGGGCTCCGGAGACCCGAGTTCAAATCCCAACATGGCCGTGAAATCTGCTGGGAATTCTTTGGACCGGTCTTGTTTGCTAGCCTGGCCCACTTTGCAGGGTGTGCGTGCATGCGTGTGTGCACGCATTATGAGAGGACTGCAGTGGCTGAGTGGTTAAGAAGCTCACCTCGTTAGCTGGAAGGTCAGCAAGCCGGCAGTTCGAGACCTGGGTACTGCATGATGGATTGCTTGCCTGCCTCTGTCTCTGCTCCTGCCAGCCTAGCTGTTCGAAATTGCAAGTAGATCAACAGGGACCACTTGGGTGGGGAAAAGATCTTGAGGACATGAAAGGAGCCTCATTCGGGCATCGTCCCCTGAGCTGAGTTCCTCCGGCAAAAATTCTTCCAACCCAGAATAATTTCCCACACGCAATGACAATGAGGTTTAAACTTACACTGTCGGTGCGCCTCCTTTTTGTGCCCTTCGAAGTATTTTGTCCCCGAGTGGTTCCATGTTTAGCATCAAGGGGAATGCAGGCTTCAGATTCCTAGCCAGCATATGTACCATGCTTCACATGCTTGACCCTGAAAGCAGCTGACTAGCGTGTAACGTGCTCAGCCAACATAGAAAAAAATGCGTATGCGCAAGGCAGATCCAGCCAGAGATAAGGAGTGGAACGGGGCTGCGGGGGGGGGACAGGGGGGCTGCGTTTCTCCTCTTTTACCCACTTTCCAATTCAACCTGTTTTGTCACAATCTTGAATGCAAACGCATGAAGATGGCTGATCTTAGTGTCCGAACAGCGCATGAGTTAAGGAAGTGCCAGTTGAGTTTGCGGCCACAGGCTTCGATCGGACAGGGGCCGAAATGCAACCCACACCCTAAACCAGTGACGGTGAACCTTGGCACGCCAGCTGCTCTTGAACTTCAGTTCCCAGAAGCCCTGATCCACAGGAGTGCTGACTGGGGCTTCTGGGAATTGGAGTCCAAGAACACCTGGAAGCCCACCACAGCCGTAGAGGAAGGCGAAGGGGAAACCACGTCTGTAGTACTGCATTTTTAAATGCCCATTAGATCCAGGTTCACCCAAAGAACTTAAGGGGGTTTGCCGACAAAGGCGAGTCAGATCTGGTGCTTTTTCAAGCAGCATGGGTATGACCGTTTGGGGAGGATGGGGTTTGTAATCCAGCACCAGTTGAGGCAAGACCGCCTAAGCGTCTGTCCTAGTCTGGCAAGTTGGAGTGTCAAGATGAGCCTGGAAAACCGGTCCCTGTGCAAAAATGCAGGGGAGGCCCCGGCCTTCGTGGCATCGGTTTTATCAAGCAGAAATGCAAGAAGCAACATTCCTGGGTTACCTTATAAAAATAGTTTTGATTCTTTCTCTTTCAACAGTCCTCTTTCGTTCCATCCCAAGCGCTCAGGAATGTTATCAAGCCTCGTTGGCATCTTTACAGGCCGCCCTTTTGTGGCCTTGAAGAAATAAGACTCTTGCTTTTTTTATAATAATAAAAAAGAGTGGGGGAAAGATGTTAAGAAACAGACGTCGAGAGACCCAGTCTAGTTCTTGAGATAATTCTGATATTTCGTTTTATTTTTCCCTTTAATAATAATAATAATAATAATGCTGATAATAATGATAATAATGATAATAAATAATTTTGTTGCATTGATGTAGGGTTCATGCTTAGACACAGGCCTGGGTAATTGCAGGTTGTCTCTTTCATAGATTTGTGTTGTGGATTCCCTTCTAGGTTGGAAACTCGGAAGGAACATTCCCAAAGGATTGGCAAGTGATAAGAAGGGAATTCCTGGGGCGGTTCCGGCCTGGACCCAAGTCCTAGAAAGGTGAGCAGCTGAAGGCCAACCCGGTCTCTCTTCTTGTGTTTTCATTCCCATCGAAAAGATTTTAAAATAAACAAGGATGGGTTTGGGTTATTGCCGTTTTCATTAGCCGTTTCACCCGGTTACAGAGACCTTCGAACCGTGGTGGCCAACCGTGGCCCTCCAGGTGTTCTTGGATTGCAATTCTCAGAAACCCAAGCCAGCACTCTTGATGACCAGGGCTTCTGGGAACTGAAGTCCAAGAACATCTGGAGACTCAAGGTTTGGGAAGCCTTAGTCCAGTGATGGCCAACCTTGGCTCTCCAGTTGTTCTTGGACTTCAATCCCCAAAAGCCCAAGTCAACACTCCTGCTGATCAGGGCTTCTGGGAACTGAAGTCCAAGAACATCTGGAGAGCCAAGTTTGCTGACCCTTGGTTCGTCATCACTGACTTATGGTCTAGCCCAGAGTTGAGTAAACTTAGCTCTCCAGGTATTCTTAGACTTCAGTTCCCAGAAGCCCAAGTCAACACTCCTGCTGATCAGGGCTTCGGAGAATTGAAGTCCAAGAACATCTGGAGAGCCAGGTTTGAGGACGTACGGCCGTCATGGCGAACCTTGGCTCTCCAGCTGTTCTTGGACTTCAATTCCCAGAACCCCAAGTCAGCATTCCTGCTGATCAGGGCTTCTGGGAATCAAAGTCCAAGAACAGCTGGAGTGCCAAGGTTAGCCATCACTGCATTTAGAAGTTTAATTGCATCACCAGATTAATTTCCTCACGGACGATGGATATTACATTGCAAATCAGCAAAGGAATTAATCTTGAGCTAGCTGCCTGGAAGGAGGGATTTGTTGATCTCTTATAAAATGATAAATACAAGCACTATCCAAATTTAGAGGAAGTATTTTGGGGACTCGGAGGTGGGGCGGTAGAATCCCTGCTGTGCATTTAAAACTTTACAGCTTTGATTCCTGGAATTTCTAGTTTAAAAGGGATCAGGTCCTGGAATGCTCTGAGCTGGAATGAGTCTGCTTCCTAAACTACTTTTCTAAGATGACATGCAACTCCGGTCCCTATTAAGAGAGAGAGAGAGAAAGAGTGTACATTTTTGTGCACTAATCGAGTTATTTTTATATACAGTGGTACCTCGCTTAAAGAGCATAATGCGTTCCACAGGATTGCTTTTTAAGCGAAACACCATTGTAAGTGACCAGTTGTGGATGGGATAGCGAACCCCAATTTATTTGTTAAGCGAGTTTTTGGTTGGTTTTATTTGTTAAGTGAAGCGAACATTCAGGGAAAATCCTGCTCTTTCAGCGAGTTACTCTTTAAGCGAAACGCTCTTTATGCGAGGTTTGACTGTATAAGTTATTCAACAAAAACACTATTTGTGTCTACAAATTTTCAATAGTCAGTCCCGGCTCCTGCCAACCTAGCAGTTCCAAATCAAGAAATTGCAACTAGATAAATAGGTTCCACTTCGGTGGGAAAGGTAACAGCGTTCCGTCCGCTCCAGTGTCTAGTCATGCCTGCCACATGCCCACAGAAATCTCTGCAAACGCAGGCAGCTATAAATGGAGATGAGCACCGAACCCTAGAGGTGGATGCGGCTGGCTTTCAAGCAAAGATCATTGTTACCTTCAGCTCATTCTCTTTCTTTCCGTTCTTGTTCTTTTGTGTTTTTAAGATGGAGAAGGAAGGAGAAGAAGAATCGCGGGAGATTCTTCTCCCCAGCTGGGAAGGGAGTGGCTCTCACGGTATCACCATCGACCCGACAGACGACGGCGTTTTTGTGAAGCAGGTGGACCACAATTCGCCCGCTGCCAAAACTGGAGTTGTGAAAGAAGGTCAGTGTCACGTGGTGTAGAACTGCATTTAGGCCCGGCTTTTGGAACCGCTTGAAAATAATTTGTTACAAGTAACACAGCAACCTACAAGGTGTTCCTTTATTGGACCAACCTAAGACCTGTGGGCTGGATCTGGCCCACGGCCCCGTTATACTCGGGTCAATCTATTTTCCTAGTTTTAGACATCCAAATTAGGTACCTCAACTTATATTTGGGGTGACTTATAGTCGAGTATATACGGTAATTTAAGTTGAATTTTACCCGCGCCAGAAGATCAGCCAGGTATGGGATAAAGAATGGGGCAGCCTGGGGTCAGGAACTGCGGTGGCTTAGTGGCTAAGACAGTGAACTTGGTAATCAGAAGGTCAGCAGTTCAAGACCCGAGTGCTCCGTGACGGAGCGAGGTCCCGTCATCTCTCCCAGCTCCTGCCAAACTAGCCATTCAGAAGCAAGAAACTGCAAGTAGATAAATAGGTTCCACTTCGGTGGGAAAGGTAACAGCGTTCCGTGCACTCTGGTGTCTAGTCATGCCTACCACATGACGACGGAAATGGTCTGCAGACACAGACTGCGCCAGCTCTTTGGCTATAAACCAGGAGTTCTCAACCTTTTAAAGCCAGGGGCCATTGGGTTACGCTCCCTCAGACAGCTCCAGGGGCTTTTTGCCCTTCCTCCACCACAAGGCACTTCCGGGTGTGGTGGTGGTGGGGCTACATGAAAGGGTGCCGCAGAGCACATCTGGCCCACAGGCCGCAGGTTGAGAATCCCTGCTATTTATTTATTTATTTATTAATTAGTTCAATTTTATATTGCCGCCCACTCGCCGAGGCGACATAAACAGAGATGAGCACTGAACCCTAGAGAATGGCTTTCGAACAAGGGCGACCTTGACGTTCACTTCTTTGTTTGGTATTTTCAAGAGTTGTGTTTTGTATAAATAAAAATTTGGAATAAATGTTTATTTTGCTGTTGTGTTTTTTTAAACTCTTATACTTTTTTCTCCCCCCCCCCCCCCCAAATCTCCAGGGGATCAGATAGTAAGTGCCACGATCTACTTTGACAACCTGCCATCTGGGGAAGTCACCGAACTCCTGAAAAACGTCGGCCACCACACGGTGGGCCTGCGGCTACAGAGGAAAGGCGACCGGTCTCCATTGCCAGGACAGTCGTGGTCCCATGATGTATTTGACACAAAAAGCCCAGAGGTGGTTCTGGTGAGTCCGCAGCGCACAAAGGGCGCTCCTCCTTTGATGGGTTGAAGGGGGGAATTAGGATAAGGGGAAGCTCAAGAAACTTGGAGGAGGAGTCTTGGTGGTCCTTCGGCAATTCCGGTCCTTGGCCACAACGTAGACGTGTGGCCAACGTAGGGTTGTGTCCTACCGCTAGGCAACAATGGCAATATTTTGGTTGTTGCTTTAACTCTAGCAGAGACTGCAGTGGCTCAAGTGGTTAAGATGCTGAACTCACGGACTTGGAAAGTCAGAGTTCGATTCTCAGGCACTGCACGATGGAGCGAGCAGCTGTCGTCTGCCCCAGATCCTGCCCACCTAGCCGTTCGAAGGCAAGACATTTGCAAGTGGTTCAGTAGGGACCACTTTGACGGGGAAGGTAACAGTGTTCCACGTCCCAGTTATGAAAAGAGGGACTCCTTCTCTCTCTCGTGAAGACGGTCAACCTGTCTCACCAGGACACAACTCCATATGAACTGGTTAGGACTCGTAGAACCATGACGAAGCTGGCATCGTTAGGAAGACTGTCGGTAGGGCGGGGTTTATCTTCTTGCCGTTGGCACCCTTCTCCGTGTGCGGTTTTATTTGTAAAATTGCGGGGCAGGAAAGGCAAGTAAATCCCCTGGGATGAAATGGCTCAGGCTGTGATCACCCATTGGCGCTACAAATTTAAGAAATAGATAGATAGATAAATAAACAATAAGGTGTTGAAGTGGGCATTTGTGAAGTTGGCCAGCTGAACCGCTGAGAGTGCACTAAGCGCTATGGGGCAGGAAGGTCACCCTTTGCCCGAAAGCCAGTCGTATCCGACTCTAGGGTTCAGTGCTCATCTCCGTTTATAGACAAAGAGCCAGCGCTCTTTGAGTTGGAAGGAGAAAAGAAACCACGGAGTCCAGCCCTCTGCTCAATGTAGGAACTCAAATCAAAGCAGGTCGGACAGAGGGTGGGTCCAATTTTCTCTCGCCTTGGAGAGCTCATCGCCTTCATTGGTTCCGTTGTCGTACTGCTCTCACAGCTGTCAAGGCTTTTTGCTGCTACTCACCTGATCTGTCTTGGGCTCCCTGTAACTATATAAATAAATTGCGTGTCAGGAAATTATTCTGGGTTGAAAGGATTTTTGCTGGAGAAACTCCGCTCAGAGGACGCCCAAATGAGGCTCCTTTCATGTCCCCAAGATCCGTCATTCAGCACTCGGGTATTGAACCGTTCTGTAACTTGAGCCCATTATTACGTCTCTTGCCCTCGGAGGCGGCTGGAAGCAGTAAACAACTTTTTTTCTTCTTTCTCTCCTGTTCCAGAGCGGAGATGACGAAGAGTACAGACGGATTTACACGACAAAAATTAAGCCTCGCCTGAAATCAGAAGATGGGATGGAAGTGGAGCAGACAGGAACGCAGAGCAGAACAATCACCGTTACTAAGAGAGTTACGGCATACACGGTTGACGTCACGGGACCGGAAGGGGTCAAAGAGATCGACGTCACCAGCCCGGAGTTTAAGATCAAGATTCCAAAACATGAACTCACCCATGTTTCGAAAGCAGAGGTCGAAACGCAACCTGGGAAAACGATCATCAAGATCCCACATATGGACTTATCAGGGAGAACCACCCAAGGGAAGGACTCCCATGCTGGTGGAACGAGGGGACCTTCTGCAGCCACATCTTCTTGGTCAACTGTTGAGTCATCATCCAAGAAGCTGGACTTTGGTGTTCCTGGTATTCTCGTAGATACTGGTGTCCATGTTAAAAGGCCTGAAATAAATGGGAAAACAGGTGACACGGACCTGAAAGCAAGGGTTCCAGACATCTCAGGTCCTCAAATACAAGGTGATTTGGGAGGGTTGCAAGCTGATTTGTCACTACCACACTCGAGGGGGTCTTCTGGTGGGATTTCAGCACCCCAAATTCATGGTAAACTGGAAGGTCCTAAAGGGGTCCCCCCAGGGTTAAGTGTCACAGGAGACATTAAATCTCCAGATATCAGTGTTGAAAGTAAGGGGAACATCACTATTCCTTCAATGAAAATGCCTAAATTTGGTATAGCCTCTCCGGTTGCTGATGTGGAAGCCACTCAGCTTGACGCAGCTGCACCTTCACTCACCATTAAAGGCCCTGAAATCACACAGCCACAGAGAGATGTAAAAGGGTCGGGCCGCAAAGGCAGCGCAAAAAAGACTTCTCCAACGCTGAAAAGCTCCAAGGTGCACGTCAAAGGGCCGAAGTTAGATTTGGAGGCGCCGGGTGTTGGTCTTGAAGGGGGTGAGGGGAAAATCAAAATCCCCCACTTGAAACTTCCTAAATTTACTGCTTCAGGCCCTGCTGTGGATGTGACCGTCCCAAAAGGGGAAGTTGGCCTCTCAGGACCTCCAGATGTGACTCTTGAAGCCCAAGTGAAAGGACCCCACTTTGGCAAGCCTGAAATCAGTGGACAGATTCCTAAAATTTCTATGTCTGATGTTGACTTAAATATCAAGGGCCCAAAAGGGAAAGGAGCCGTTGATATTTCAAGGTCAAGAGTGAAAGGTGGCTTGAAAGGACCTGGTTTAGATATTGAAGGGCCCAACCTCAACATTGACGCTCCTGATGTTGATCTTAAAGGTAGTTTGAAGAGCCCAAAAGTCTCAGTGCCTTCCTTGAAAACATCGCCAGTCAAATTAGATATGCCAGATGTGGACCAGAACTTGAAGGGGACAGTAGTAAAGGCCAATGTAGATGTTTCTGTGCCGAAGGTAGACATTGGTGCACCAGATGTAGAACTTCATGGACCAGAACTCAAAATGCCCAAAATGAAAATGCCAAAATTTGGAGTTCCTGGCTTGAAAGCTGAAAGTCCCGGTGTAGATGTCAGTCTTCCAAAGGGCAGCGTTGACATTGACGCTCCCAGTGTGGACGTCAAAGGCTCAGCAGGACATCTGAAGGGTCCCCATATCAGAATGCCAGAAACGCATGTCAAGACCCCACAAATAACCATACCAGACATTGACCTGAAACTGAAAGGCCCCAAAGTCAAGGGAGATGTGGATGAGTCACTCCCAAAAGTAGAGGTGGAATTAAAAGGACCAAGAGTTGATATCAAAGATCCCAAAGTGGACATTGGTGCACCAGATGTAGAGTTTCGCGGACCAGAACTCAAAATGTCCAAGATGAAAATTCCAAAATTTGGAGTTCCTGGAGTGAAAGCTGAAGGTCCCAGTGTTGATGTCAGTCTTCCAAAGGGAAGCGTTGACATTTCAGGTCCCAAGGTGGACATTGAAGCTCCCAGTGTGGACATCAAAGGGCCTGCAGGGCATCTGAAGGGTCCCCATGTCAAAGTGCCAGAAATGCATGTCAAGACACCACAAATATCCATACCAGACATTGACCTGAACCTGAAAGGCCCCAAAGTCAAGGGAGATGTGGATGTTTCTCTCCCAAAGGTGGAAGGAGAATTAAAAGGCCCAGCAATTGATATCAAAGGTCCCAAGGTGGACATTGGTGCACCAGATTTAGAACTTCATGGACCAGAACTCAAAATGCCCAAAATGAAAAAGCCTAAATTTGGAGTTCCTGGAGTGAAAGCTGAAGGTCCCAGTGTAGATGTCAGCCTACCAAAGGGCAACGTTGACATTTCAGGTCCCAAGGTGGACATTGAAGCTCCCAGTGTGGACATCAAAGGCCCAGCCGGACAGCTGAAGGGTCCCCATATCAGAAAGCCAAAAATGCAGGCCAAGACACCGCAAATATCCATACCAGACATTGACCTAAACTTGAAAGGCCCCAAAGTCAAAGGAGATGTGGATGTTTCTCTCCCAAAAGTGGGGGGAGAATTGAAAGGACCAGGTATTGACATCAAGGGTCCCAAGGTGGACATTGGTACACCAGATGTAGAACTTCATGGACCACAACTCAAAATGCCCAAAATGAAAATGCCAAAATTTGGAGTTCCTGGAGTGAAAGCTGAAGGTCCCAGTGTAGATGTCAGCCTTCCAAAGGGCAACGTTGACATTTCAGGTCCCAAGGTGGACATCAAAGCTCCCAGTGTGGACATCAAAGGCCCAGCAGGACATCTGAAGGGTCCCCATGTCAAAGTGCCAGAAATGCATATCAAGACCCCTTCAATATCCATACCAGACGTTGACCTGAACCTGAAAGGCCCCAAAGTCAAGGGAGATGTGGATGTTTCTGTCCCAAAAGTGGGGGGAGAATTGAAAGGACCAGGTATTGACATCAAGGGTCCCAAGATGGACATTGGTACACCAGATGTAGAACTTCATGGACCACAACTCAAAATGCCCAAAATGAAAATGCCTAAATTTGGAGTTCCTGGAGTGAAAGCTGAAGGTCCCAGTGTGGATGTCAGCATTCCAAAGGGCAGCGTTGACATTTCAGGTCCCAAGGTGGACATTGAAGCTCCCAGTGTGGACATCAAAGGCCCAGCAGGACATCTGAAGGGTCCCCATGTCAAAGTGCCAGAAATGCATGTCAAGACACCACAAATATCCATACCGGACATTGACCTGAACCTGAAAGGCCCCAAAGTCAAGGGAGATGTGGATATTTCTGGGCCAAAGATAGAAGGCAAACTCAAAGGACCTCATGTTGACATCGAAGCTGCTAAACTAGATGTTGATGTTCCTGATGTAGAATTGGAAGGTCTTGAAGGAAAAATTAAGGGTCCTAAATTCAAGGTGCCCAAACTAAATATAAAAGCTCCAAAAATCTCCACACCAGATGTAGGCCTGGACCTAAAAGTCCCCAAAATGAAGGGTGAAATGGATGTGACTGTTCCAGAGATTGAGGGTGATTTGAAAGGACCAAGTATTGAGGTAAAGGGCCCAAAACTTGATGTGGATCTCCCAGATGTTGACCTTGAAGGTGCAGATGCCAAGCTGAAGATGCCAAAAATGAAGTTACCAAAGTTTGGGATGCCTGGCTTCAAAACAGAAGGTCCACGTGTTGATGTAAGCCTTCCCAAAGGAGACCTTGAAGTTTCAGGACCAGCCTTGGATATTGCTATGCCAAATGTAGACATTGAAGGAAAAGTTAAAGCTCCTAAATTCAAAACACCCAAAATCTCCATGCCAGACGTTGATTTGAACTTGAAAGGGCCCAGGCTAGCAGGAGATGTTGATGTTTCTGTCCCAAAATTAGAAGGAGAACTGAAAGGGCCACAGATAGACATAAAGGCCCCCACAGTAGACTTGAGTGGTCCCAATGTTGATCTCCAGAGTGGTGGGAAACTGAAGATGCCAAAATTGAAGATGCCACATTTTAGTGCCACAGGGCCGAAGGTTGAAGGTCCTGATGTGGATCTGAGCTTGCCAAAGGGAAATGTTGGTATTGAAGGCCCAAAGGTAGATGTAGAAGCTCCAGAATTGGATATAGATGGTCCTGAAGCAAGGCTGAAAGGTTCAAAATTTAAGATGCCCAAACTCAATATCAAAGCACCAAAGATGTCTATGCCTGACGTCGACTTGCATTTCAAAGGTCCTGGCAGAAGAGGGGAAATGGATGTAACTGTCCCAAATATGGAAGGAAATATTAAGGGCCCTAAAGTGGATATCAAAGCACCAGAGGTTAATGTAGACATCCCCGAAGGCAAATTTAAAGGTCCCAAAATGAAGATGCCTGAAATGAACATCAAGCCTCCGAAGATCTCCATGCCTGACATTGATCTGAACCTGAAAGGACCTAAACTGAAAGGAGATGTGGATGTTTCTTTGCCAAAAGTTGAAGGCGACTTCAAGGGACCCGACGTGGCCATCAAAGGTCCCAAGCTGGATGTTGATGCTCCAGATGTTGAGCTTCATGGCCCTGAAGGGAAACTGAAGATGCCCAAATTCAAGATGCCCAAGTTTGGAATGCCTGGTTTCAAAGCAGAAGGGCCAGATGTGGATCTAAGTCTTCCCCAAGCAGACCTGGATGTTTCCCTTCCCAAGGTAGATCTTGAAGCACCCAGCCTGGATGTTGAAGGTCCCGAAGGAAAACTGAAAGGGCCCAGGTTTAAGATGCCTGAAATGCATATCAAGGCTCCCAAGATCTCCATGCCAGATGTTGATTTGAACCTGAAAGGCCCTAAACTGAAGGGAGATCTTGATGTGTCGGTTCCCAAGCTGGAAGGAGATCTCAGTGGTCCAGATTTTGATCTGAAAGGCCCTAAAATTGACCTTGAAGCACCTGACGTTGAGTTTGAAGGTCCTGATGGAAAGTGGAAAGGTCCAAAGTTCAAAATGCCAGACATGCATTTCAAAGCTCCCAAAATCTCCATGCCAGATTTTGACTTGAAATTGAAAGGTCCTAAAGTGAAGGGAGATGTGGATGTTTCTGCACCAAAGTTGGAAGGTGATCTGGAAGGCCCAGATATCAATATCAAAGGACCCAAACTGGATGTAGACGTTGCTGACGTTGAACTTGAAGGTCCAGAAGGAAAGTGGAAAGGGCCAAAATTTAAGATGCCAGACATGCACTTCAAAACACCTAAAATCTCCGTGCCAGATGTGGATCTCAATCTGAGAGGGCCTAAAATGAAAGGAGATGTGGATGTTTCTTTGCCAAATGTTGAAGGTGACTTCAAGGGACCCGACATTGATATTAAAGGTCCCATGCTGGATGTTGATGCGCCAGATGTTGAGCTTCATGGCCCTGAAGGAAAACTGAAGATGCCCAAATTCAAGATGCCCAAGTTTGGAATGCCTGGTTTCAAAGCAGAAGGGCCAGATGTGGATCTAAGCCTTCCCCAAGCAGACCTGGATGCTTCCCTTCCCAAGGTAGATCTTGAAGCACCCAGCCTGGATGTTGAAGGTCCCGAAGGAAAACTGAAAGGGCCCAGGTTTAAGATGCCTGAAATGCATATCAAGGCTCCCAAGATCTCCATGCCAGATGTTGATTTGAACCTGAAAGGCCCTAAACTGAAGGGAGATCTTGATGTGTCAGTTCCCAAGCTGGAAGGTGATCTCAGTGGTCCTGATGTTGATCTGAAAGGTCCTAAAATTGACCTTGAAGCACCTGACGTTGAGATTGAAGGTCCTGATGGAAAGTGGAAAGGTCCAAAGTTCAAAATGCCAGACATGCATTTCAAGGCCCCCAAAATCTCCATGCCAGATTTTGATTTGAAATTGAAAGGACCCAAAGTGAAGGGAGATGTGGATGTTTCTGTGCCAAAGTTAGAAGGTGATCTGGAAGGCCCAGATGTTGATATCAAAGGACCCAAACTGGATGTAGACGTTCCTGACGTTGAACTTGAAGGTCCAGAAGGAAAGTGGAAAGGCCCGAAATTTAAGATGCCAGACATGCACTTCAAAACACCTAAAATCTCCATGCCAGACATTGATCTGAATTTAAGAGGTCCGAAAGTAAAAGGTGATCTAGATGCACCAAAGTTGGAAGGTGATTTGAAAGGTCCAGAAGTAGACATTAAGGGTCCCAAGTTGGATTTTGAACTTCCTGGAGTTGATGTTGAAGGACCTGAAGGGAAGGTGAAAGGACCTAAATTTAAAATGCCCGAGATGCATATGAAAGCTCCCAAAATATCCATGCCAGATGTTGACTTCAGTTTAAAAGGACCCAAAATGAAAGGGGATGTAGTGGTGCCAAAACTGGAAGGTGAAGTGAAAGGCCCTGAGGTTGACATCAAGGGCCCCAAGGTCAATGTTGATATTCCCGATGTTGACATTGAAGGACCTGAAGGAAAAGTCAAAGGCCCTAAGTTCAAGATGCCTGAAATGCACTTCAACGTTCCCAAAATATCAATGCCAGATATAGATTTGAACTGGAGGGGGCCTAAAGTTAAAGGAGAAGCTGATGTTTCTGTACCCAAAGTGGAGGGAGATTTGAAAGGCCCAGAGATTGATATCAAAGGTCCCCAATTGGCCATTGATGTTCCTGATGTTGAACTTAAAGGAGTGGAAGGAAAACTGAAAGGGCCCAAGTTTAAGATGCCTGAAATGCATATCAAGGCTCCCAATATCTCCATGCCAGATGTTGATTTGAACCTGAAAGGCCCTAAACTGAAGGGAGATCTTGATGTGTCGGTTCCCAAGCTGGAAGGTGATCTCAGAGGTCCAGATGTTGATCTCAAAGGTCCAAAAATTGACCTTGAGGCACCTGACGTTGAGCTTGAAGGTCCTGATGGAAAGTGGAAAGGTCCAAAGTTCAAAATGCCAGATCTGCATTTCAAGGCCCCCAAAATCTCCATGCCAGACTTTGACCTGAACCTGAAAGGTCCCAAAGTGAAGGGAGACATGGATGTTTCTGTGCCAATGTTAGAAGGTGACGTGAAAGGCCCTGATGTTGATATCAAGGGACCAAAACTAGATGTAGATGTTCCTGATGTTGACCTTGAAGCCCCAGGAGGCAAATTAAGAGGTCCTAAGTTCAAGATGCCAGATATGCACTTCAAAGCACCCAAAATCTCCATGCCAGATGTTGACTTAAATTTAAAGGGCCCCAAACTGAAAGGTGATGTGGACGTCTCACTGCCAAAGGTGGAAGGTGACCTGAAGGCCCCTGATATTGACATTAAAGGCCCTAAGCTGGACATTGACACCCCAGATGTGGAGCTTCATGGTCCAGAAGGCAAAATGAAAATGCCCAAGTTTAAGATGCCCAAATTTGGAATGCCTGGTTTCAAAGCAGAAGGACCAGAACTGGATGTCAACCTTCCAAAAGCAGACATTGATGTATCTGCTCCCAATGTAGACATTGAAGGTCCAGAATTGGACATTGAAGGTCCAGGAGGCAAATTAAGAGGTCCTAAGTTCAAGATGCCAGATATGCACTTCAAAGCACCCAAAATCTCCATGCCAGATGTTGACTTAAATTTAAAGGGCCCCAAACTGAAAGGTGATGTGGACGTCTCACTGCCAAAGGTGGAAGGTGACTTGAAGGCCCCTGATATTGACATTAAAGGCCCTAAGCTGGACATTGATGCCCCAGATGTGGAGCTTCATGGTCCAGAAGGCAAAATGAAAATGCCCAAGTTTAAGATGCCCAAATTTGGAATGCCTGGTTTCAAAGCAGAAGGACCGGAACTGGATGTCAACCTTCCAAAAGCAGACATTGATGTATCTGCTCCAAATGTAGATATCGAAGGTCCAGAATTGGACATTGAAGGTCCAGAAGGCAAATTAAGAGGTCCTAAGTTCAAGATGCCAGATATGCACTTCAAAGCACCCAAAATCTCCATGCCAGATGTTGACTTAAATTTAAAGGGCCCAAAACTGAAAGGTGATGTGGATGTCTCACTGCCAAAGGTGGAAGGTGACCTGAAGGCCCCTGATATTGACATCAGAGGCCCTAAGCTGGACATCGACACCCCAGATGTTGAGCTTCATGGTCCAGAAGGCAAAATGAAAATGCCCAAGTTTAAGATGCCCAAATTTGGAATGCCAGGTTTCAAAGCAGAAGGTCCTTCATTAGACATTGAAACACCTGATTTGGAAATTGAAGGCCCAGAAGCAAAATTCAAAGGACCAAAGGCTAAGAAGCCTGAAATGCATTTTAATATGCCCAAAATCTCCATGCCAGATATTGACTTAAATTTGAAAGGTTTCAAATTAAAAGGTGACATAGAAGGTGATATCCAAGGTCCTAATGTTGACGTGAAAGGCCCAGATGTTAATTTGGAGGCACCAAAAATAGATATTGAAGCAAAGCCAAAGAAGTCAAGATTTAAGCTTCCAAAATTCAATTTTTCTGGGTTAAAGAGTCATACTCCAGAGGTTGATGTGAAACTTAAGAAGGCAGATATTGATGTGTCAGGTCCAAAGGTAGATCTTCAAGGTCCAGATGTTGACATACAGGGGAAAGCAAAAGGCCCTAAATTTAAAATGCCTTCCTTGAACATCACATCCCCAAAAGTTTCAATGCCTGATGTGGAGCTAAACTTAAAAGGACCTAAACTGAAAGGAGACCTAAATGTTTCTGCTCCAAGTCTGGAAGGAGATCTGAAATCTCCCGACATTGAGGTAAAAGGCCCCAAGTTGGACATTGATGCCCCAGACATTGACATGCATGGACCAGAGGGAAAACTCAAGTTGCCCAAGTTTAAGATGCCAAGATTTGGGATTGCAGGATTAAAAGCTGAAGGACCAGAGGTAGATGTAAATCTCCCCAAAACAGACATGGAAATATCAGGCCCCAAAGTGGACATTGAGACTCCTGACATAGATGTTCAAGGTCCAGAGGGCAAAATCAAGGGCCCCAAATTTAAAATCCCTGAGATGCATATCAAAGCTCCCAAAATCTCCATGCCAGATGTTGACTTGAATGTGAAAGGACCCAAAGTGAAGGGAGATTTGGATGTGGCTATGCCAAAGTTGGAAGGTGATCTGGAAGGCCCAGATGTTGATATCAAAGGACCCAAACTGGATGTAGACGTTCCTGACATTGAACTTGAAGGTCCAGAAGGAAAGTGGAAAGGGCCAAAATTTAAGATGCCAGACATGCACTTCAAAACACCTAAAATCTCCATGCCAGATGTGGATTTCAATCTGAGAGGGGCCAAAATGAAAGGAGATGTGGATGTTTCTTTGCCAAATGTTGAAGGCGACTTCAAGGGACCCGACATTGACATCAAAGGTCCCAAGCTGGATGTTGATGCGCCAGATGTTGAGCTTCATGGCCCTGAAGGGAAACTGAAGATGCCCAAATTCAAGATGCCCAAGTTTGGAATGCCTGGTTTCAAAGCAGAAGGGCCAGATGTGGATCTAAGTCTTCCCCAAGCAGACCTGGATGTTTCCCTTCCCAAGGTAGATCTTGAAGCACCCAGCCTGGATGTTGGAGGTCCCGAAGGAAAACTGAAAGGGCCCAGGTTTAAGATGCCTGAAATGCATATCAAGACTCCCAAGATCTCCATGCCAGATGTTGATTTGAACCTGAAAGGCCCTAAACTGAAGGGAGATCTTGATGTGTCAGTTCCCAAGCTGGAAGGAGATCTCAGTGGTCCAGATTTTGATCTGAAAGGCCCTAAAATTGACCTTGAAGCACCTGACGTTGAGTTTGAAGGTCCTGATGGAAAGTGGAAAGGTCCAAAGTTCAAAATGCCAGACATGCATTTCAAGGCCCCCAAAATCTCCATGCCAGATTTCGACTTGAATTTGAAAGGTCCTAAAGTGAAGGGAGATGTGGATGTTTCTGTGCCAAAGTTGGAGGGTGATCTGGAAGGCCAGGATGTTGATATCAAAGGACCCAAACTGGATGTAGACGTTCCTGACGTTGAACTTGAAGGTCCAGAAGGCAAGTGGAAAGGGCCAAAATTTAAGATGCCAGACATGCACTTCAAAACACCTAAAATCTCCATGCCAGATGTGGATCTCAATCTGAGAGGGCCCAAAATGAAAGGAGATGTGGATGTTTCTTTGCCAAAAGTTGAAGGCGACTTCAAGGGACCCGACGTGGCCATCAAAGGTCCCAAGCTGGATGTTGATGCTCCAGATGTTGAGCTTCATGGCCCTGAAGGGAAACTGAAGATGCCCAAATTCAAGATGCCCAAGTTTGGAATGCCTGGTTTCAAAGGAGAAGGGCCAGATGTGGATCTAAGTCTTCCCCAAGCAGACCTGGATGTTTCCCTTCCCAAGGTAGATCTTGAAGCACCCAGCCTGGATGTTGAAGGTCCCGAAGGAAAACTGAAAGGGCCCAGGTTTAAGATGCCTGAAATGCATATCAAGGCTCCCAAGATCTCCATGCCAGATGTTGATTTGAACCTGAAAGGCCCTAAACTGAAGGGAGATCTTGATGTGTCAGTTCCCAAGCTGGAAGGTGATCTCAGTGGTCCAGATGTTGATCTGAAAGGCCCTAAAATTGACCTTGAAGCACCTGACGTTGAGTTTGAAGGTCCTGATGGAAAGTGGAAAGGTCCGAAGTTCAAAATGCCAGACATGCATTTCAAGGCCCCCAAAATCTCCATGCCAGATTTTGATTTGAAATTGAAAGGACCCAAAGTGAAGGGAGATGTGGATGTTTCTGTGCCAAAGTTGGAAGGTGATCTGGAAGGCCCAGATGTTGATATCAAAGGACCCAAACTTGATGTAGATATTCCTGACGTTGAACTTGAAGGTCCAGAAGGAAAGTGGAAAGGGCCAAAATTTAAGATGCCAGACATGCACTTCAAAACACCTAAAATCTCCATGCCAGATGTGGATTTCAATCTGAGAGGGCCCAAAATGAAAGGAGATGTGGATGTTTCTTTGCCAAATGTTGAAGGCGACTTCATGGGACCCGACATTGATATTAAAGGTCCCAAGCTGGATGTTGATGCGCCCGATGTTGAACTTCATGGTCCTGAAGGGAAACTGAAGATGCCCAAATTCAAGATGCCCAAGTTTGGAATGCCTGGTTTCAAAGCAGAAGGGCCAGATGTGGATCTAAGTCTTCCCCAAGCAGACCTGGATGTTTCCCTTCCCAAGGTAGATCTTGAAGCACCCAGCCTGGATGTTGGAGGTCCCGAAGGAAAACTGAAAGGGCCCAGGTTTAAGATGCCTGAAATGCATATCAAGGCTCCCAAGATCTCCATGCCAGATGTTGATTTGAACCTGAAAGGCCCTAAACTGAAGGGAGATCTTGATGTGTCGGTTCCCAAGCTGGAAGGAGATCTCAGTGGTCCAGATGTTGATATCAAGGGTCCTAAAATTGACCTTGAAGCACCTGACGTTGAGTTTGAAGGTCCTGATGGAAAGTGGAAAGGTCCAAAGTTCAAAATGCCAGACATGCATTTCAAGGCCCCCAAAATCTCCATGCCAGATTTCGATTTGAATTTGAAAGGACCCAAAGTGAAGGGAGATGTGGATGTTTCTGCACCAAAGTTGGAAGGTGATCTGGAAGGCCCAGATTTTGATATCAAAGGACCCAAACTGGATGTAGACGTTCCTGACATTGAACTTGAAGGTCCAGAAGGAAAGTGGAAAGGGCCAAAATTTAAGATGCCAGACATGCACTTCAAAACACCTAAAATCTCCATGCCAGATGTGGATTTCAATCTGAGAGGGCCCAAAATGAAAGAAGATGTGGATGTTTCTTTGCCAAAAGTTGAAGGCGACTTCAAGGGACCCGACATTGATATTAAAGGTCCCAAGCTGGATGTTGATGCGCCCGATGTTGAACTTCATGGTCCTGAAGGGAAACTGAAGATGCCCAAATTCAAGATGCCCAAGTTTGGAATGCCTGGTTTCAAAGCAGAAGGGCCAGATGTGGATCTAAGTCTTCCCCAAGCAGACCTGGATGTTTCCCTTCCCAAGGTAGATCTTGAAGCACCCAGCCTGGATGTTGGAGGTCCCGAAGGAAAACTGAAAGGGCCCAGGTTTAAGATGCCTGAAATGCATATCAAGGCTCCCAAGATCTCCATGCCAGATGTTGATTTGAACCTGAAAGGCCCTAAACTGAAGGGAGATCTTGATGTGTCGGTTCCCAAGCTGGAAGGTGATCTCAGTGGTCCTGATGTTGATTTGAAAGGTCCTAAAATTGACCTTGAAGCACCTGACGTTGAGATTGAAGGTCCTGATGGAAAGTGGAAAGGTCCAAAGTTCAAAATGCCAGACATGCATTTCAAGGCCCCCAAAATCTCCATGCCAGATTTTGATTTGAAATTGAAAGGACCCAAAGTGAAGGGAGATGTGGATGTTTCTGCACCAAAGTTGGAAGGTGATCTGGAAGGCCCAGATTTTGATATCAAAGGACCCAAACTGGATGTAGACGTTCCTGACATTGAACTTGAAGGTCCAGAAGGAAAGTGGAAAGGGCCGAAATTTAAGATGCCAGACATGCACTTCAAAACACCTAAAATCTCCATGCCAGATGTGGATTTCAATCTGAGAGGGCCCAAAATGAAAGGAGATGTGGATGTTTCTTTGCCAAAAGTTGAAGGCGACTTCAAGGGACCCGACATTGATATTAGAGGTCCCAAGCTGGATGTTGATGCGCCCGATGTTGAGCTTCATGGCCCTGAAGGGAAACTGAAGATGCCCAAATTCAAGATGCCCAAGTTTGGAATGCCTGGTTTCAAAGCAGAAGGGCCAGATGTGGATCTAAGTCTTCCCCAAGCAGACCTGGATGTTTCCCTTCCCAAGGTAGATCTTGAAGCACCCAGCCTGGATGTTGAAGGTCCCGAAGGAAAACTGAAAGGGCCCAGGTTTAAGATGCCTGAAATGCATATCAAGGCTCCCAAGATCTCCATGCCAGATGTTGATTTGAACCTGAAAGGCCCTAAACTGAAGGGAGATCTTGATGTGTCAGTTCCCAAGCTGGAAGGTGATCTCAGTGGTCCAGATGTTGATATCAAGGGTCCTAAAATTGACCTTGAAGCACCTGACGTTGAGATTGAAGGTCCTGATGGAAAGTGGAAAGGTCCAAAGTTCAAAATGCCAGACATGCATTTCAAGGCCCCCAAAATCTCCATGCCAGATTTTGATTTGAAATTGAAAGGACCCAAAGTGAAGGGAGATGTTGATGTTTCTGTGCCAAAGTTGGAAGGTGATCTGGAAGGCCCAGATGTTGATATCAAAGGACCCAAACTTGATGTAGACGTTCCTGACGTTGAACTTGAAGGTCCAGAAGGAAAGTGGAAAGGGCCAAAATTTAAGATGCCAGACATGCACTTCAAAACACCTAAAATCTCCATGCCAGATGTGGATCTCAATCTGAGAGGGCCCAAAATGAAAGGAGATGTGGATGTTTCTTTGCCAAATGTTGAAGGCGACTTCACGGGACCCGACATTGATATTAAAGGTCCCAAGCTGGATGTTGATGCGCCCGATGTTGAGCTTCATGGCCCTGAAGGGAAACTGAAGATGCCCCAATTCAAGATGCCCAAGTTTGGAATGCCTGGTTTCAAAGCAGAAGGGCCAGATGTGGATCTAAGCCTTCCCCAAGCAGACCTGGATGTTTCCCTTCCCAAAGTAGATCTTGAAGCACCCAGCCTGGATGTTGGAGATCCCGAAGGAAAACTGAAAGGGCCCAGGTTTAAGATGCCTGAAATGCATATCAAGGCTCCCAAGATCTCCATGCCAGATGTTGATTTGAACCTGAAAGGCCCTAAACTGAAGGGAGATCTTGATGTGTCGGTTCCCAAGCTGGAAGGTGATCTCAGTGGTCCTGATGTTGATCTGAAAGGTCCTAAAATTGACCTTGAAGCACCTGACGTTGAGTTTGAAGGTCCTGATGGAAAGTGGAAAGGTCCGAAGTTCAAATTGCCAGACATGCATTTCAAGGCTCCCAAAATCTCCATGCCAGATTTTGATTTGAATTTGAAAGGTCCTAAAGTGAAGGGAGATGTTGATGTTTCTGTGCCAAAGTTGGAGGGTGATCTGGAAGGCCCAGATATTGATATCAAAGGACCCAAACTGGATGTAGACGTTCCTGACATTGAACTTGAAGGTCCAGAAGGAAAGTGGAAAGGGCCAAAATTTAAGATGCCAGACATGCACTTCAAAACACCTAAAATCTCCATGCCAGATGTGGATTTCAATCTGAGAGGGCCCAAAATGAAAGGAGATGTGGATGTTTCTTTGCCAAAAGTTGAAGGCGACTTCAAGGGACCCGACATTGACATCAAAGGTCCCAAGCTGGATGTTGATGCGCCCGATGTTGAACTTCATGGTCCTGAAGGGAAACTGAAGATGCCCAAATTCAAGATGCCCAAGTTTGGAATGCCTGGTTTCAAAGCAGAAGGGCCAGATGTGGATCTAAGCCTTCCCCAAGCAGACCTGGATGTTTCCCTTCCCAAGGTAGATCTTGAAGCACCCAGCCTGGATGTTGGAGGTCCCGAAGGAAAACTGAAAGGGCCCAGGTTTAAGATGCCTGAAATGCATATCAAGGCTCCCAAGATCTCCATGCCAGATGTTGATTTGAACCTGAAAGGCCCTAAACTGAAGGGAGATCTTGATGTGTCGGTTCCCAAGCTGGAAGGAGATCTCAGTGGTCCAGATGTTGATCTCAAGGGTCCTAAAATTGACCTTGAAGCACCTGACGTTGAGATTGAAGGTCCTGATGGAAAGTGGAAAGGTCCAAAGTTCAAAATGCCAGACATGCATTTCAAGGCCCCCAAAATCTCCATGCCAGATTTTGATTTGAATTTGAAAGGTCCTAAAGTGAAAGGAGATGTGGATGTTTCTGTGCCAAAGTTGGAAGGTGATCTGGAAGGCCCAGATGTTGATATCAAAGGACCCAAACTGGATGTAGACGTTCCTGACGTTGAACTTGAAGGTCCAGAAGGAAAGTGGAAAGGGCCAAAATTTAAGATGCCAGACATGCACTTCAAAACACCTAAAATCTCCATGCCAGATGTGGATCTCAATCTGAAAGGGCCGAAAATGAAAGGAGATGTGGATGTTTCTTTGCCAAAGTTGGAAGGTGATCTGGAAGGCCTAGATGTTGATATCAAAGGACCCAAACTGGATGTAGATGTTCCTGAAGTTGATATTCATGGTCCAGATGGGAAAGTGAAGATCCCAAAGATGAAGCTGCCCAAGTTTGGCATGCCTGGTTTCAAAGGAGAAGGGCCCCATGTGGACATAAACCTACCCACAGGAGAATTAGATTTATCAGGCCCAAAGGTGAGCGTGGAAGGTCCCAACTTGGACATTCAAGGACCAGAAGGACAACTAAAGGGCCCCAAGTTCACAATGCCTGAAATGCATTTCAAGACACCCCAAATATCCATACCAGAGATTGATTTAAATCTTAAGGGGCACAAACTAAAAGGAGATGTGGGTGTCTCCATTCCCAAAGTTGAAGGCAACTTAAAAGGCCCTGAGTTTGATGTCCAAGGACCAGGTGTTGAAGTTAAAGCACCAGAGGTTGACTTGGAGTGTCCAGATGCAAGTATCGAAGGCCCTGAAGGAAGCCTTAAGCTCCCCAGGTTTAAAATGCCAAAATTTGGGTTTGGTGGGAAGAGCCCCAAGGCAGATGTGAAGACTCCGACCCTGGACGTTACCCTTCCAGAAGGCGAATTGAGCATCGAATCCCCTGACATTGCCCTTTCTGGGAAAGGCAAGAAAAGCAAGTTTAAAATGCCCAAACTCCACATGAGTGGAGCCAAAGTTAAAGGCAAGAAGCCCGGCTTTGATGTGAGCGGAGAAGTGGATGCCAGTGTGAAGTCACCGGATGTAGAAGGAACCGTTTCTGTCCCTGAAGCGACGCTGAAAGGAGATATTAACGTCCGGTCACCCAAAGGGAAATCTGTTTTTGGGAAACTCTCCTTCCCCAGTGTGGAGTTTGATATAAAGTCACCCATATTCAAGACCGACGCTGCCTTGCCTAAAGTGGAAGGGGAAATCAAGGCACCAGAAATCGACCTTTCAACGCCTAGTATAAAAGGGCCAGCCCTTGAGGTGACGGTTCCCGGCGGAAGTGCCCATCTGCCGGGTGTAAATGTTGGAGGTCCCGACATCAGCCTGAAGAAACCAGACTTCAGCCTCTCAGGCGGCAGCATTGACCTGTCTGGCCCCAAACTGGAAGGCGATCTCAGAGCACCCGGCGCTAAGGTGAGCGCTCCTGGCGTGAGCTTGACAGGTGCTTCCGTGACCTTGCCATCTGTTGATGTTTCTCCTCCTTCCATCGCAACCCCTGATCTTGACTTCAACCTGAAAGGACCAAAGCTAAAAGGTGATGTTGAGCTCCCCACCGCGGAACTGGGGGGTCCAGAAGGGAAGCTGAAATTCCCTAAATTCAGCCTCCCAAAGATGGGGAAACCCGGCGTGAACCTGGAGGGAGCCGATATAGATTTCCAAGGACAACTGCCTTCGCCAAGCCTCGAAGTCTCGGCCCCGAGCATCGAAGGAGGTGTACGTATTCCTGCAGTGGATGTAAGCTTGACAGGACCAAAACTGGGGGGAGATCTGGGCCTTTCTGCTGACGTTAAAGGTCCAAAGATTGGATTGGGCACACCAGATGTTGACATCGGAGGAAAGCTCAAAATGCCCAAGTCTCCAGGTCTTGATGTCAATGTGAGCGCACCAGCTCTGGGCGTGAAAGGGCCAGCCGTGCAAATGACCTCTGGAGGAGATTTTTCTGCACCTGCTTTTGATGTGAACCTGAAAGGACCAAAGGTTGGAGGAGATTTCAACATTTCTGGTGGCATCACGTCCCCCAAGATGGCTGTTGAGGCACCTGGTGTTGATGTGGAAGGTTCTGGAGTTGGGATTAGGCTTCCTTGCATGAAACTCCCCCAGTTCGGCATCTCTGGCTCACAGGGTGAAGGGGTGAGCATTTCAGGACCACAGATCAAAGGGCCTGAAGTGGACCTCCAAGGGCCTAAAATGTCCGGCCTGGATGCGGCTGCTCCAGGCATCAGCTGGAAAGGGCCTTCGCTGAGCGCCACCGCTCCCAAAGTTTCAGGGACAGACTTTGATGTCAACTTGAAAGGGCCGAAAGTGAAAGGAGGTCTCGATCTTTCCGGAGAAGTCCAAGCACCGCAGCTCAACCTTGGCGTGGAAAAGGGAGGCGGCTTTCAGGTTTCTGGACCAAAAATCGAGGGTGGCCTCAAAGGTCCCAAGTTGGCATTCGAAGGGCCTTCTGTCGGCACGAAGGTCCCGCAAAGCCACGTGGAAAGTTCTGCTGGGAAACTGTCGTTCCCTAAGATGAAAATGCCAAAGTTTGTGGCTTTAGGGCAGGAGCCGACAGGCAGGGAGGTTGGCGTCGATGTGGAGTTCCCTCCAGCGCCGGAAGCCAGCCTCCGCGGCGGGGCCGTCAACGTTGAACTGGAAGAACCGGACATTAAACTTAAGAAATCCAAAATAAAAATGCCAAAGTTTGCTTTCTCAAAACCTAAAGTCAAAGGCAGCGTTGGCTCCCCGGAGGTCTCGGGGTCGGTTCCAGGAGCTGAAGGTCAGCTGAAAGCAAGCTTAGGTTCTTTAGAAGGAGAGGCGGAGGTAGGAGGAGAAGGGTCGGCCTCCCCCAAAGGGATGTTCTCCTTCTTCAAGGCCATAAAGTCACGGCACCGCTCTTCGTCCTTCAGCGACGAGCACTCGTCCCATTCGACGCCGACCGGCACGTTGGAACACGAGGGAGAGAAGGGCAAACACGCCAAGTTGAAGTTTGGCACCTTTGGGGGGATAGGGTCAAAAACTAAAGGTTCCTACGAGGTCACCGGGAGCGACGACGACGCAGGGAAGGCGCAAGGAAGCGGGGCGTCGCTGGCGTCTAAGAAGTCCCGCCTGTCGTCCTCTTCCAGCAACGACAGCGGGACGAAATCCGGCTTCCGGATGCCCACAGTAGAGTTGACGGTGGCGAAAAAGAAAGAGTGAAAGGGCGAATTCTCATGTACATAAACACCTCTGTGTATATATCTCTCTCTTTCTCTCTTGACCCTTCTGTGTGCGTGTGTGCGCGTGTGTGTATAGACATTTTCTAGCTCAATGCTCAGCAATAAATCCGGCAGCAGGAAGCTTTAAACCACCGCTTGACTGCTGACTTTTGGCAAAGGGCCTATTAATACCCGTTAATGCCTTATTTCTCACAGCGCGGCTCTGAAGAACTGCGGAAGGGTGGCAAACTTAATTGTTTAAAACAGGCGTTTCCAGCCTTAGGCACGGCCATTTCATGTGGCATCCAAGATGGCCGTCCCCATCGTGCAGGCAGGGCCAAATGGCCGTCTGGCCCTCAACGCCGACCGAGTGGGTGTGACCCGGCCCCCTGGCTTGAAAAGGTTGGGGACCGCTGGTTTAAGAGCAACAATAGAAGGTTGCTTCCCAAACACCCGGTCTGAATGATGATCACTTGTAAGCGGAAGAGCCTGGAATTTAATGTGACGTTTAAAACTGTGCCGTAAGGAAGAGTTGATGTACAGTGAATTGGGACGTATTTTTGGAAGTTTTTCTCTCGGGTTTGTGCTTTCCGTTTACTTCAGCTAGCTTTTAAAATACATACATTTATATATAAATTTTCAATTTTGATGAGCTATCTTTAACGTTGATCTACGGAAATGTGTCCATCCTAGCTACTTTTTTTTTCCTGCCGTTTATCTGTAAGGGGAGTTAAGAATGCTGTCCGTTCGGAGATGTGGGTGTATTAAAAAGGAAAACACTGTAAAAAAAAATATATAGATGCAATTAAGATGTGCCAGAATCGGAAGTTCACAATCGGTCTTACGTTAATGCAAAAAAGGACAGACTTCATATTAGCTCACAAATGGATATATATATATATATATATATAAACTAAAGGACCCACGTTGTAATTTAAATTTTGCTTGGTTAAAGAACATTACCCTTTGATAAACCCAAAACGTAACTTTTTATACCTTATGGCATCATCTTCGTTGTCTCCGTATATTTGTTATTTTTGTAGAAGAAGACAAAAGGTCTTTTAGTTGTAGAGCAAAAGAAAACATTGGGGGGGGGGGGACACACAAAAACTTTATTCCCTTCTATACCACAGATGCTGTTTGTTAACTTTTCTTTTGTTCTTGTTAACAAATGTATCTTGATTTTAAATGCAACAAAACAATACAGAGGAAAAACAACCCTTTCAGCACTTTAATGCCAAATTAATTAAGAATGTATGGACAATGACCTTGTAAAATGCAAATAAATTGTTTATTAACCTTTTTGTCTGCAATGCTGTTTTTGGTTTGACAAACTGAGACCAACAGTAACAAATTGAAGCCATAATAATAATAATAACAAGAAATATTGACTCAATATTTGGCCAGGGGAACTTGCAAGGAGGTTAGCGATGCATTGGGAGAACTCAATTGTGGCTTGAATAGATCATGCATCTGAAAACCCAATCAGTAAAGGTCGCCCTTGCTCAAAAGCCAGTCGTATCTGACTCTAGGGTTCGGTGCTCATCTCTGTTTATTGCCAAAGAACCAGCACACAGAATGCTGTTACCTTTCCCACCGAAGTGGTCCCTATTTATCGACTTGCAATTTCTTGCTTTCAAACGGCTAGGTTGGCAGGAGCTGGGACAGAGACGGGAGCTCACTCTGTCGTGCGACACTTGGGTCTCGAACAGCTGACCTGCCGGCCTTCAAGGCGTCAAGTTCAGCATCTTAATCCCTAAGCCACCGGAGTCCCTTACAAAAAAAACTTATTAGGGACACCCTAATTAGAAGGCAGAGAACAACAAAAGTAAACACAGATTATAATAAAAGTCAATTGCAGAGAAAACATTCCCCAACATTTTAGCACAGGTGTTGTCAACTTAAGGCCTGTTGACCGGATCTGGCCCACATCGCCATTTCATATCCCCACCCCTCCAAGGGCATTTGAGAAACGGCTGCCCCCTTTGAAACCTCTGAGACAAAATGGCCACCTCCATCATGCAGGCAGGGCCAAATGGCCGTCCGACCCTCGAAGCTGGCTGAGAGAGCGTGACCCGGCCCCTGGCTGGAAAAGGTTGGGGACCCCCAGTTTAGCAAATCCCAAAGGTTACTGGGATTTGTGTACCCTGCGTGACATTTTTTTTTATCAATGCACTTAGACAGCCAGGGCTGGCTTTCACGGAAAACACGTCACCTTTTTGAACCGGTGCAACCAATTTGCGCACCTTAGTCTGCAGCCCTGTTGGGTTGTACAAGAGGGAGAATCCCACAGGGCCCCGGGCCGAAAAGTCAACCGCAAAACTCCTCTGCGATGTCTAGCAACGTGGCTTCCCCTTGCTTCCTTTCCACGAGCAGGTGGGAAGGCCGGGATTTCGGGGAGCCATCCTTGAAAGCGCCCTTCTGGAAAATGACGTGGCCGTCGGCCACCGCCAGCCCAAAGGTTCGGCACAGCTCGGCGGCCTCCTCCGTGTCGTCCATGGCCAGGAGCCGGGTCAGACGCGCCAACGGGTAGCGGCAGTTCCGGGCGCTGAACCCGTAGCTGAAGGTCAGCAGGGCCAAGCGGCGGGCGTTGGCCAGATGTGGATGGAGGGCACAGCTGGGCAGATAGGGCAGCGCGCCAGCCAGGCGGAAGAAGCGGGCAAAATTGCGCTCCAGGAAGGCCCCATTGACAGCCAAGGCTGCGCGCAGTTCAGGGGAGGTCCGGACGTCGTCCGGGAGTTGAAGGGTTTCCCAAAGGACTTCGGCTGATCCTGGAGGGAGGGAAAAGGTGGAGATGGGGAAGACAAGAAAACAGACGTCACACACAACCTTTCCTTCTTTCTCACTTTTCCTCACCTTACTGGCAACCTTCATCATCCGACCTGGAGAAAACGAGGCTTCCCCCACCCACAGGCTCACTGGCTGTAAGGATCTCTCACACACTCATTCCACCTTCCAGAGACCTGGACCCATCTGAGAATCCCACACCACCTTTCTGCTGCTGTTGGAAACAACTCCCATCATCCACCTTAGGTTAAAGAAAAGTATTAGGGATGATGGGGTCTGGAGTTGCCTCTAGAGACAAATCTCTTCGCCACCTGCCTTAGGACAGCATCCCCAGTGTCTGAGAATGATGGGATCTGGACTTGTTCAATGCAATCCCGATCACCTGCTGTACGTATATCACACACACTATGTTGGGGGATGATGGGATCTGGAGTTACTGCTGGATGCAACTCCCACCATCAGCCCTAAAGCAGCATCCTCGGTGTCTGGGAACAATGGGGTCTAGACTTGCTGTTCGATGTAACCCTGATCTCTCACACCCCCAGCGTAGGGGGAATGATGGGATCCGGAGTGACTGTTGGATGCAACTCCCATCATCAGTCACCTCAGTAACAGGTTATGATGGGGTCTGGACTTCTTGTTTAGATGCAACTCCCAAAAAACCACCTTAGGCAGCACCCCCGGTGTCTGGGGACAATGGGAGCTGGAGTTGCTGTTGGATGCAACTCCCCCAAGCTACCTTAGGGAGCACCCCTGGTGTCTGGGACGGTGGGATCTGGAGTTGGATCCAACAACTCCCACTTCCTCCCTCAGGGCACCCCCCGCAGGATTGGGGGGGGGCGGCGGATGGGCTCTGGAGTCCCTCCTCCTCACCCAGGTTGTAGAGGAGGAAGAGCGCCTGGAAGCGGGGCTGGCCGGCCAGGCGGGGGCCGCCCTCTTCCTCTTCCTCTTCCTCTTGGCGGTGGCGGTAGGCGCGGCGGAGGGCGGCGAAGGCTTCCTGGACGTGGCCGCGGTGGAGCGGGGCGTCCTCCTCGCGGGCGTGGAGGCGGCGGGCGCCGGCGTGGAGCAGCCAGGCCAGGGCGCGCTCCAGGACGGCGGCGGCGGCGCCCGGGCGCACCTCGGGCAGGCGCTGCAGGCTCACGTCCAGGCGGACGGCGCGCAGGCGGTCCGAGAGGAAGGCGGAGGCGGAGGCGCGGTCGGGGCCCTCCTGCTCCTGCTCCTCCTGCCCGTCCAGGGCCAGCAAGTGGCGGACGGTGGCCAGGAGGACGTCGGGCGGGCGCAGCTCCTCGGGGCGCGGCGGGGGCTTCCCGGCGGCCGGGCGCGAGTACTCCTTGACGGCCCACGGAGGAGGAAGAGGAAGAAGGGCCGAGCCCGGCGGCGGCGGCGGCGGCAGCAGCTCCAGGCGGTGCAGGCGGCCCTGGCGCCTCCGCAGCGAGAGCTCGCCCGGCGGGCACATCCACAGGCACCTCCCCAGCACCGGCCCCCCCGGGGGCTCCCCCGCCTCCTCGCCCTTCTTCTTCCCACCCGGCAGCATGGCGACTACCACCGCAGCTGCAGGGAAGAATACCCGAAGAAAGCTGCCCCCTCCCTTCCCATCCTCAGGCATGATGGGAGTTGTAGTTCCTCCTCCTCCCCACCATGCCAAGCTGGGGGGTTGCAAAAGGCGCCTTACGTACGAATCTGGACAGGCGAGCCTGCTTCAGAGCCCCAGCAGCAGGGATGGCTCTACCTTCCTTGGCACTCCAGGTGCTCTTGGACTTCAGCGCCCGGAAGAAGAAGAAGAAAAAGAAGCCCAAGTAGTCCTCGCTCCCTCCAGCTGACCAGGGCTTCTGGGAAATTGAAGCCCAAGAACATCTGGACGAGTGCCAAGGGTGGCCATCATCACTGCCTTCTTAGATCCTTGATGGTGAACTTTGGCACTCCAGATGTTCTTGGATGTCAATTCCCAGAAGCTCAAGTCCTCGCTCCCTGCAGCTGATCAGGGCTTCTGGGAATTGACGTCCAAGAACATCTGGAGTGCCAAGGGTGGCCATCACTGCCTCTTAGATCCTTGATGGTGAACTTTGGCACTCCAGATGTTCTTGGACTTCCATTCCCAGAAGCCCAAGTCCTCGCTCCCTGCAGCTGATCAGGGCTTCTGGGAAATTGAAGCCCAAGAACATCTGGAGTGCCAAAGTTCACCAACACTGGGCTGGACCAGTGGTTCCCAATGCAAGGGGGGAATTTGATTTTTGAAATGGGGGCAATTTAAGAATGTTCAACCATTGGTTCCCAACGTGGGCCCTGGGCCCCACAGGGGGACATCCAGTGCCTCAAAGCCTAAGTCAGTCCATTGGCTGATCAGTGCTTTGGGGAATTGACTGAGGCTTCTGGGAACTGAAGTCCAAAAACTAAAGGTTGGGGGAGACTGGGGTAGCTGTTCTTGGACTTCGTTTCCCAGAATCCCTGACCAGCCCTCTTGCTGATCAGGGCTTCTGGGGATTGGAAGTCCAAGAACATCTGGAGCGCCAAGGTGTGCCACGACAAGGCATCCTCCACATAAATAGGAGCTCACTTTTTGAAGAATAGGAATGAAAGAATGTTTCATTTCTGTGTTTATTTATGTGTTTTAATAAAACCAGCCAGAGAGGTGAGTTCTCAAATGTATCAAAATATTGTAACCATGGCAGTGCATATATGTAAAACCGTGTGTTGATTTCATTGTGCTAAAATTGTGTTTTTAATGGTTTTTTGTTGTTTAAGGGGGGTAATTTTATGTATTGATGATCTTGGTGTTGCAAGCCACCCATAATATAAGTGTAATAAATGAAACACACACACACAATCAATGCAGAATCTTGTTCCTGGACATAAATAAGCAGAGGGAGCAGAATTATTCTATCTTCCCCTGGCTAGCATAAAGCCCCTGAATGGTACTTTAAATCTTCACAAAAGGCTCCCCCAGAATATTACCCCACCTTCCCATGGAGCTAAAATCAGAATTTTAAGAATTTTAGGGCTCAAGCTTGACTCAGGCTTCCATCCTTCCAAGGTTGGGGACAAAATGCTAATTAACTTGGAATAGTAGCCCTGTTAGTCTGTGTTTCAGGCATATCAGATAAATGTTTGAAAGACTAACCACTCTATTTTTAATGTGAGCCTCCGTGGATCAAGTCCATTTCATCAAGGAGAATTCAAGGTCTGATACACCAGATACCAAGGCATAGAGCAGGGGCTCCAAACCTTTTCAAGCCAGGGGCTGGGTAACACTCACTCAGTCAGCTCCAAGAGCCAGGTGGCCATTTTTGCCCTGCCTGCATGATGGGGGGTGGCCATTTTGTCCCAGGAGCTTCAAAGGGCTGGCCATGTTTTCTCTTGAATGTCCTTGGATGGATGGGGCACTAAATGAAATGGTGCTGTGTGCCAGATCTGGCCCACATGCCTTAGGCTGGGGACCCCTGGCATAGAGTGATTAATCAGCATCTCAGATAGGGATGCATCTCAATATTGCATCCTACAGCTGGCTGTAGCAGATGATCTCTGGCTGTATTCGGATTAGCTATAGAAATGCCATAAACAAACAAACGAGCGTGATTGCTTTGCTTTACTGTTTAACAACTACTAGGGTGCAAACAAACGTCACTTCCTGTGCAGTGCAACCGATCTGGGAGGGGGGCCATTGTTGGGTCACACACTCCCTCAGACCAGACAGCTTCTGGTGGGGCAGATGATGGCCATTTTGCCCTTCCTACACCACATGCCACTTCCTGTTGTGGTGCACATCCAGCCCATGGGCCGCAGGTTGAGAATCCTATTCTGCCTGGTGGTGTTATTATTTCCAAGAACTCTATTCGAAAGCATATGTTAAAACATGTGTTAAAATAAATATATTTTATTTATGAGTATTTTATGTTGTTTTATGATGTGGTGATTTATATTGTGATTTATTTGCTGTTATGATTTGCATTTTTGTTAGTCGCCCTGAGTCGCATAGTCGAGTGGGCGGCATATAAATGTGATGATGATGATGATGATGATGATGATGATGATGATGATGATGATGATGAATTAAAATACAGGAGTTAGTCTTTAATTGGCCACAGCGTGTCTTATTCTGTTCTGTTTACTCTCTCTGATACCACTTCAAAAACACGTTCGGAAAACATAGCATTGTGCTTAATTTTGCACCCCCTCCCCCCTTTGTGCCCCGCAAATGGCGGCCTGCACCGTCGCGTCGCTTGGGAACCCGAGCTCCGAGGCGCCACCTGTAGGACAGGCCGCAACCTCTTTGGGGCTTGCTGATTGGGCGGAGGCCGGGGGAGGGGGCGTGGCGGAGCCTTGGAATCCCGGGCGTGGGCGGGGCGTGTCTCCCTCCGCGCGCGCCAGCCAGCCAGCCAGCCATGGGGCTGCTGAGCCTCTTGAAGAAGATGCGGCAGAAGGAGCGGGAGCTGCGCCTCCTCATGCTGTATCCTTCCGCGGGGGGGTGGGGGGGGTGGGGTTGGCTGCCTTGCGACGCCTGGGTTGGGTTGCCTCTCGCATGCATGCATGGCTTTTTTGCCTTCCCTTTGCTCCGAAGACTCCTGAGGCCTTGGTTTGAAAGGTCGCTCTGAGTCTTGCTCGAAAGCCAGTCGTAACCGGCTCTAGGGCTCAGTGCTCATCATCTCTCTTTATAACCCAAGAGCTGTCTGCGTCTGCAGACCTCTCCGTGGACATGTGGCAGGCATGCCTAGACATCAGAGTGCAGGGGACGCGGCTGCTGACACCTTTCTTGCCGAAGCAGGGCCTGTTTATCTACTTGCAATTTCTTGCTCGAGTGGTTAAGACGCTGACTTGGGAGGCGGAAGGGCAGCAGTTCAAAACCCGAGTACTGCACGACGGAGTGAGCGCCCCTGCCTTGTCTGCTCTGGCTCCTGCCAACCTAGCAGGTCAGAAGCAAGAAATTGCAAGTAGATAAATAGGTGGTACCACTTTGGTGGGAAGGTACCCCGGAGCATGTGCAGAGTGCTTTCTGCCATGATTGCAGCTCAGCCATAATTCAGTGCAGACCCCGAGGCCTGCCCTTTCCAAAGCCAGCCTCCTAAGGAAGAAGAGCCTATTTTGGGTTTGCCCCCTTCTTCTCTCCGGCCCTAGGCATAGCCTTCCCTTAACCCCCTTCCTCCACGAGGGGCCTGGACAACGCTGGCAAAACCACCATCCTGAAGAAGTTCAACGGGGATGAGATCGACACCATCTCGCCCACCCTGGGCTTCAACATCAAGACCCTGGAGCATCGCGGGTGAGGGTGGCTCGGTCTTGCTCTCCGTAGGTGCAGCGTGTACAGGCAGCCATGCTGGGGGGAAGTTGGAGGCAGTAGGAAAAGAGGAGCCTGGGGTGGGGTGGGGTGGATTGACCCACTAGAGGAAACCACAACTGCTGGTCTTCCAGACCTGAGCCAAGGGCATTCATGACCAAATAAGTTAAAAGGAACTTCACAGCACATGAAAGGTTAAGGATTGGAAAAGTTACTTCTAGACAGGTAAAGGTCTCCCTTGCCTTGTCCAAAAGCCAGTCATATCCAACTCTAGAGTTCGGTGCTCTATCTCCGTTTACAGCCGGAGCCAGCGCTGTCTTCAGATGTTCCTGTGGACATGTGGCAGGCATGACTAAACACTGGAGTGCACGGAACACTGTTACCTTTGGTACCTGTTTATCTCCCTGCAATTTCTTGCTTTTGAACTGCTAGGTTGGCAGGAGCTGGGACGGATGACGGCAGCTCACTCTGTCATGCAGCACTCGGGTCTCAGCCTGCCGATCTTCCAATTGTCCAGTTCAACGTCTTCACCTCTAAGCCACCGCAATCTCTTTTAACTTCTCGACAACGGCTGGTCTAAATCCCTGATTTTGGGCTGCGGTTTTAAATGCTTTTATGGTTTTCATTGTTATTGTGGGGGTGCTTTTATATTTTAGCCTTCTCATCAGTTTAGACTGTAAGCTGCCCGGAGCCACCTTGGCGAGGGCGATAAAAGCCGAACAGATAAATAAAATAAATAAATAAATTGGCACCGGGGTCTGCAAGCCTGTCTTCCCCCCAACAGGTTCAAGCTGAACATCTGGGACGTGGGAGGCCAGAAATCTTTGCGCTCTTACTGGCGAAACTACTTCGAGAGCACCGAGGGATTGATCTGGGTCGTGGACAGTGCTGACCACACGCGGCTGCAGGACTGCAAGCGGGAATTGCAGAGCCTTCTGGTGGAAGAGGTCAGGGGCCCATTTAAATGTAATTCAAACACCCAATTATTACTCCCCCGTGTCTCGGCCAGATGTGACTCACCCACCCTGTGGGTGAGTCCATTCTGCAGTTCCTTTGGCCCGACCTAGCGTGAGAAAGATTAGCCGGCAACACAAGGTGCCCATGACCAGGGTATGACGCCCGATTGTGGCTCAAAAACAACACACTCTTCGAAGAGGCTCTTTCTGTGTACCCCAGTGCCTGCTTATTAATATCAGTGAGGACTGGAATCTTGGTTTACTTTCATAGGGCGGGCGGATGCGGCCCACAACACCATTTCATGCAGCTCTACCACCACACCAGGAAGTGCCATGGGGTGGAGGAAGGGCAAAGAGGCTGTCCGGCCCCCAGAGCTGTCTGAGGGAGCGTGACCCAACGGCCCCTGGCTTTAAAAGGTTGAGAACGCCTGGTTTAGACATTATTCTGATATGTAATTTATACTCTACTGGTCTGTGACTGTAATGAGTCGTCCTGCATCAGTATTCGCCAGAGTTGGAGTGACGGATCAACGGCCTGATTTGATGTTTAATTGTCCATTCTTTCTCTCCCGGTAGCGCTTGGCCGGAGCCACATTGCTCATCTTTGCCAACAAACAAGACCTGCCGGGAGCCCTCAGCTCCAGCGCCATCCAGGAGGTAAGAACCAAAAGGGTCCCTGGCATTGCAAGGGGGCTGTGGTGGCTTGAGGGTTAAGATGCTCGCCCTGTTAGCTGGAAGGCTGGCAAGTCAGCAGTTTGAGAATCGAGCACTGCATGACGGTTTGAGCACCCATCTCTGTCCCAGCTCCTGCCAACCTAGCAGATCGAAAGCAAAACATTGCAAGTAGACGAATAGGAACCATTCCCGTGGGGAAAAGATCTCAGAGACATGAAAGGAGCCTCATCCGGGCATCGTCCCCTGAGCGGAGTTTCTCCAGCAAAAATCCTTTCAACCCAGAATAATTTCTGACACGAGATTATTATTAAGGGGATTGGAGAGGGACCCAATCCATACGACAGGAGCAGCTCCGGCAGGTCTACCAGAGAGTCAGTTAAAACATAAAGAACAACAACAAAAAGCCATCATCATCACCCCCAGGAGGCCAGGATGGATGAAGCTGCTGCCCTCCATCAAGAGGGGTCCAAGGGGGACCATTTAATCCACTTGGGGAGCCTCACCCTTCCCTGTGGAATACTTTGCCCACCCAAGGCCATTCGTCTTCAGGCTGGTCTGGTGAGTTAACCTGACACTTGGTGTTGAGTCGCTGGCTGTAGGGTCTACTCTACTAATGACTGTACTTTAATGTGAGCTTTTGTGGATCAAGTCCACTTCATCAGACATCAGAATGAGACTTCACAGCATTAATTTATATACATCGGGTGGGGTAAAAAATATGATTGATTGATTGATTGCTTTCCTCCCCAGGCTTTGGACCTGGACAGCATCCACAGCCACCACTGGTGCATCCAGGGCTGCAGCGCTTACACCGGAGAAAACCTGCTCACCGGTATAGACTGGCTCCTGGATGACATCTCCAGCCGGATATTCACAGCCGACTGAGCTTTAGGGCGGCGGTTATGAGGGCCACTCGCCACTGCCCCCTAAGTCACGCAGAGTGTGGTCCCCCCCGGACGGCTCCACACCTTGAGCCGCAGCTAGTCTGATTCTCTTTGGATGCATCTACCTGGACAGGTGTGTGTGTGTGTGTGGGGGGTGGGGGTCTTCTTGGTCACAATGTCCCTGCTCAGGGGTCTCTTGGGCTACGGAAAGTGCAGGGAAAAGGCACCCCTGGGGTCACAATGCCACCCCCCCCCCCACACACACACACACACTGCTATTCTTTGTGCAACGCTGTGTTAAAAGTTCACTAATAAAGCTGCTGCTATGATTCAACCCTGTGGTGTATTTATTTCACTAGTTGCATTAGTTAACTTTCCTCCAGTGAGGTCCAAACGCGGCCTTCGGGGCCTCTTAACAACAACCCTGTAAGGTAGGCTAAAAGCATAGATATGGCTTGCTGAAGGGCATTCAGTTTCATGGCTCAGCAGGGAGACGAGAATCTGGATTTGGTGAGTTCAACTGGACCCTCTTGGTGAATGACTTTATGTGTTTTAGTGTGGCAGGGGCTGCGGTGGCTCAGTGGCCAAGAAGCTTGCCTTGTTAGCTGGAAGGCTGGCAAGTCGGCAGTTCGAGACCCGGGTACTGCATGAGAGATTGAACGCCCGTCATCTGTCCCAGCTCCTGCCAACCTTGCAGTTCGAAAGCAAGAAATTGCAAAATAGATGAATAGGGACCACTTTGGTGGGGACAAGATCGGGGGGGGGGGGCGGGCACGGAAAGGAACCTCATTCAGGCATCCCCTGAGTGGAGCTCTCCAGCAAAAATCCTTCCAACCCAGAGTGATTTATGACACAAAATAATAATAATAATAATAATAATAATAATAATAATAATAATAATAATAATAATAATAATCTTAAATTCTTTTAATTTATGCAACAATTGGACAATCAAATTATACAATTGTAGTTTATATAATTTCCAGAGTAGGGAAATCTAGATGTGTGGAGTTTATGCATAAAAAATAAAATAAATAAATAAAATAAGAAAGTGCATATACCATATATACGGTAATATGTGACACGGACTCATTATATTGTGGCAGGTTTTATTTTTGTTTCCTTTTTGCAGCACCCAAAGAGAACTCCACAAACACACACAAATTGAGTAACTTGCAGAGAGCCCCTAATAATGATGGCCTCTGCCCTGCCCAGCTTGCACTTTGCAGACGCTCCCTTGCCCGAGCCCTTGGCTGGGCCGAGGGAAGGAGGCCCGCCGCGCATGCGCCCGTGTGGCGAGATGCCGCGGGGCCTTTGCATAATTGTGTTTCTCGGCCGCCGCCCGCACCGGAAAGGGGCGGTCCCGGATTTAAAGGGGCCGCGACGCTGGAAAAGGCCCCTGCTGCTGGCAATGTCCCGGCGGGGCCAAGAAGAATCTGAGTACCGGCGGCATTACGCCGTCACCGATCCCCGCACCCACCCCAAGGGCGGCTACACGGAGTACAAAGTGACCGCCAGGGTGAGAAAAGCGCCGCCAGGGTGGGGGGTGGCTGGGGGGGGGGCTCCTTTCTGGTTGGGAGTTGCAAAGCGGCGGGTGCCCCTGAGCATGTACAGAGTTCCCAGCCTTATAGGGTGGGGGATGCAAAATCACACCCACCCACCCCATTGCATGGTGGAATCAAGGGACAGCCAGGCAAGGTAGGCCAGGGCTGCGGGCGGGGGGGGGGGAGGGCATCCCTAGGTGCAAGACAGAGTGCATCCACACAAGCCTGGACCAGTCCCTCCCAGTTTGAGTACAGAAGACGGAGTGGGTGGGGGTCGAGGCTGATGATTTGGACCTCTTGGAGAGACACCCTGGGGCAGTGGTGGCCAACCTTGGCACTCCAGCTGTCCTTGGACTACAATTCCCAGAAGCCCAAGTAGCACTCCAGCTGATCGGGGCCCCTGAGAATCGAAGCCCAAGAACATCTGGTGGGGACCCGAGGTTGAGAAAGCCTAGTCTAGTGATGGGGAATCTTAGGCTCTCCAGATGTTCTTGGGCTTCAATTCCCAGAAGCCCAAGTCTTCACTCCTGTTGATCAGGGCTTCTGGGAACTGAAGTCCAAGAACATCTGGGGTGCCAAAGTTGGCCACCACCGCGGGGTGTGGTGGCTGGTGGGGTGGATCTTCAGAAATGAACATTGCAATAAATAATATTAAATACCTGTGTGCCAAGGAGGGTCTTCTTCTTCTTCTTCTTCTTCTGCCTTTTTCTAGTTTGTCTCGAAGGCGAATCCCGAAGATGTCAAGGAGGTAAGATGTCCTTAGTTATGGAGGGTCCTTCCTGGTGGGCTGAGAAGCAGGGCAGACCCCTGAACTCTTATTTCCTCTGAGGAGGCAGGAGCTCCCCCAGACCCCGGGGGGGGGGGAAAGGGGAGATAATATCTTTATTTATTAGTTGGCACGATGGTCATCAAGCATCTTAACCACTAAGCCACCGCAGTGCCTTCAAATTCATAAGCACAAGCTAATATCAAATGAACAACTATTCACAGGAAAAAGATTTATATATGATCTAAAGAGAACCAAAGTCAGGCATGTGAAATATTTCGGGGGGGGGGGAGTGCACATATTATATATATGTACTTTCTACAGCAGGGATTCTCAACTTGTGGCCTGTGGGCCGGATGCAGCCCACAGCACCATTTCATCTGGGGGCCCCGCCTCCACACCAGGAAGTGCTATGTGGTGGAGGATGGGCACAATGGTCATCCAGCCCCCGAAGCTGTCTGAGGGAGTGTGACCCAATGGCCCCCGGTTTAAAAAGGTTGAGAACTCCTGTTCTACAGCATTGCGGTGACTTAGTGGTTAAGACGCTGAGCTTGGAGACTGGAAGGGCAGGGTTCGATACCCGAGTGCTCCACGGCGGATCTTGGGGACATGAAAGGACCCTCATTCGGGCGTCCCCCGAGTGGAGTTTCTCCAGCAAAAATCCTTCCATCCCAGCGTAATTTCTGACATGAAATTTATTTATTTTATATGTACTTTCTTATTTAATTGCATAATTTGATTGTCAAATTCTTGCACAAATAAAAGAATTTTAAGTTTTTTTTTAAAATTGCAAAAGTATAAAATACTTACATTAAAATTATAACAATAAATTCATGCTAGAAATTATTCTGGGTTGAAAAGATTATTGCTGGAGAAACTCCGCTCAGGGGATGCCTGAATGAGGGTCCTTTCATGACCCCAAGATATTTTTCCCACCCAAGGGGTCCCTGTTGATCTACAGTGCAGTACTTGCAATTTCTTGCTTTCAAACTGTTAGGTTAGCAGGAGGGGCGTAGCTACTGCCGTATCTGCCATATCAATTATACGGGGCCCCCGGGCCACGGGGGCCCCCAACGTGCATAAGCAAAACAAATCTTTACCCATCCTAAGGGCCCCCAAACAAATTTTTATACGGGGCCCCGCCAAGGCACGCTACACTTCTGGTTAGCAGGAGCTAAGACAGAGACAGGCACTCAGTCCATCATGTGGTACCCGGGTCTCAAGTTGCCAGCCTTCCAGCTAACAAGGTTAGCTTCTTAACCACTGAGCCACTGCAGCCCTTTCCATTAAAATTATGGGTGCAATTTAATTAGACTGTTGGTTATAATAAAACTCCACTAGAGAGAGAATCATAGAATGATTGAGTTGGAAGAGGGGCCTTTTAGGACCTTTAGTGCAGTGATGGCCAACCTTGGCACTCTAGCTGTTCTTGGGCTTCAATTCCCAGAAGCCCAAGTCAACACACCTCCTGTTCAGGGCTTCTGGGAATTGAAGTTCAAGACCATCTGGAGTGCCAAGGTTGGCCATCGATGATCTACTCTAACCCTCTGCTCAAAGTAGGGATCCGAATCAAAGCAGATCAGGCACCAAACTCTTCTCCCATTCTTCAGATTGTGGTCTGGAAGCGATACAGTGACTTCAAGAAGCTCCACGGGGACTTGGCGTATATTCATCGCAACCTCTTCCGACGCCTGGAGGATTTCCCCGCCTTTCCCAAAGCCCAAGTCTTTGGTGAGCAACTTTGAAATACATCTGTACTTCTATGGCACATTACCAGAACTAGCCACTAGAAGTCGCTGTCTGTAATGTAATGTTAACAGGAAATGGAGGCAGACATTTTGGTAGCTCTCATGTAGAATGATGAAGGCCTTTGAAACTCCTCTCCTGCTTCTATATCTCAAGTATACACATTAAATATAGGAATTGCTATCCATGGTTTAATGTATCTGCAGAAGATCTCAGAATGCATTGCTGGCAAATACAGTGGGAGGTCTGTATATATATATATATTTCTGTACAGCGAAACCGCAATTGACATAATGAATGCATTCTCTGGGACGTTTCTTACAGTGAAAATTACTTTAACCAAATTTCCCACAGGAATGCATTGAGCGCAGTTTCCCTTTGGAATGCATTGAAAACCAAAACACTTTAACCAAAACGCAGATTCCCATAGGAATGCATTGAAAACCAATTAATCCGTTCTGGAAAAAATTCCGTAAACCAAGCCACTATTTTCTATGGATTTCCTTTTGTTATGCAATTTTTATGTTAACCGAGCCGTTTGTTAACCGAGGTTCCACTGTATGTGTGTGTAGCTATACACAAATGATACATGATATGTATGTTTTTCTATGACACAATACCAGAATTGGCCCCTAGAGGCCACTGTCTACAATGTAAAATATAGGGTTTTCTGTTATCCACTGGTTCAGGTAACTGCAGGAGGTACACAGAAAGAGCCTCCTCTGTGATTGTGGCTTCACAAACCCCCTCTCCCTGAAACGTCTGTGTTTACCACTGGATGGAAAGAAAAAAATCCTGGCCCCACGTTGATACAGGTTTCTTCCTCCCCGTAGGCCGGTTTGAGCCTGAAGTGATCGAGGAGCGGCGGAAGGCGGCCGAAGTTGTGTTGCGTTTTACTGTCAACATTCCAGCTTTGAACAACAGCCCTCAGTTGAAGGAATTCTTCCGGGTATGAGGAACTGGTGCTTAGTTGGGGAACAGGTTAATTAAGGGTTAATTAGAAGTCTAGCCCTAGCTCTTCGGCTATGAAACAGATGAGCACTGAACCCTAGAGTCGGTTACGACTGGCTTTCGAGCAAGGGTGACCTTTACTTTTACCTAGGAGTCTAAAGCCCTGCGGTGGCTCCAGTGGTTAAGACGCTGAACTTGACGACCGGAAGATCGGCAGGTCAGCAGTTCAAGACCCGAGTGCTGAATGATGGATTCTGGGCCCCCAGACAACACTTTGCTCCCCCCTGTCTTAAAGGGGAGGTTTCTCATTGGGTCTTAATTACAGAAGTGGGGCCGGTGTTTCTGGACTGACCCAGTCCCATACCTGGCTGGCGGTTATGTCTTTGCAGGGCGGGGAGGTGAGGAGGCCGCTAGAGACCCCAGACCTGCCCTCTCTGCCTCCGCCCCTGATCCCGGTGCCTTCAGAAGGGGTGGAGGCGGCCGAAGATGCTCTGGGCTCCCTCACCGAGGAGGAACCCCTGGCACCGAAGCCCGGCCAATGCGGCGCCACCGAGGAGGGCCAAGGGACCGACCAGGACCCCAATGCAGAAGAAAGAGGTATGGCTTTCTGGCTGTCCATCTCTCCAACCAGAAGAGGCAGGAGGTCCATTCCCCCCACCACCACCACCACCAATCACTGATCTAGAGAATAGTTAAATCAGTTCTCAACCTTTTTTTTTTTTTGGGGGGGGGAGGAGGGGTCAAGCTCAACCTCAGACAGCTTCGGGGGCCGGACGGCCATTTTGCCCTTCCCCCACCACATGGCATTTCCTAGTGTCATGGAGGTGGTGGGGGCCCACATGAAATGTGCCATGGGCCGCATCCGGCCCGTGGGCTGCAGGTTAAGAATCCCTGAGTTAAATGAAACTATAACAGTGATGGCGAACCTTGGCCCTCCAGGTGTTCTTGGACTTCAGTTCCCAGAAGCCCAAGTCTCTGTGAATCCACACGAATGGAGCAGTAAACCCATCTGTGTGGATTCACAGAGACTTGGGCTTCTGGGAATTGAAGTCCAAGAACACCTGGAGGGCCAAGGTTGGCCATCACTGCTCATAATGTCCCACTAGTGGTGGGTGCATGGAGTAGTACTATGTGAGTTTGTTGTGATTTATGTGTATTTCTTTTTACATATTAATGGGATTTGTTTGTTTATTTTGGAAAAAATATAATAGTAATTGTAATAGTAATGGTAATAACAGAAGAAGTCGTGGGGGGGGGGAGGTTGGAGGCCTACCTGGGCTTACCTGTGCCAGCCTCTGGTTTTCTCCCCTGTTGCCCTGCCTTGCGCTGATCCCACACCCCGTCCCACAGCGGCGCCTTCCTCGCCTTTGAAGTATGAGGACGACGAGGAGGCCTTTGACGTCCTTTTTGCCTTCGACGGGAATGACGAAAGCATTTCTGGGAAAGGTGTCGGGCCCCCTTCCCGCTGCCTCTTATCAGTCCAGGAACTGGCCCTCTTTGACCCTTTCTCCAAAGAAGGTAGGTGGACGAGGGACCCTCCGTGGCGGGGCAGCCTGTATAATACCTGGGGCCAGGTATCGGTCTCTCCCTATTGCCGTGGTGGCCAACCTTGGCACTCCAGCTCTTCTTGGGCTTCAATTCCCAGAAGCCCTGATCCGCAGGTGTCCTGACTTCTGGGCGCCTGGGCTGTCTCTGCCCCAGCTCCTGCCAACCTAGCCGTTCGAAAGCAAGTAGATATATAGGTATCACTTCAGCGGGATAGGTAACAGTGTTCTATGCACTCCAGTGTCTAGTCATGCCTGCCACATGTCCACAGAAATGCATGCAAACACAGACAGCGCCGGCTCTTTGGTTGTAAACACAGATGAGCACCAAAAGCTAGAGTCAGATACGACCGGCTTTTCAGCAAGGGGGACCTTTACCTTACTGTCCCATAGTACTTAGTGCACTCTGTGGGCGGTTCACAAGTTAATTAGCATTTTGCCCCCAACATGCTAGGTACTCATTTTACTGACCCCTAGAAAGAGGGAAGGTTGAGTCAATCTTGGGTCCCGTCAGGATCGAACTCACAATGTTTTAGGTGTGTCTTTTCCCTGTTTCCAAGCCGTGTCTCGTGAATCGCTTTCTGTGATGCCGACAATTCATACAAGATCTACCTCTTTCTTCCTTTGTTGCTCAGCCTCCGGTCCCGATACTCCTTCCCACGGGGAGGAATTGGCGGCGCTCACGGCAGCGGCTGCCCCGATTCAGGGAGCGGTGCCTCCTGCCCCTGGCCTGAGACTGGCACCGGAAGGAACATCTGGCCCGGAAGGGACATCTGGGCCAGACCCAGGGCGGTATCTCCAACTAGCCACCGAGCGCATCCGGCTGGCCCTGCAGAAAGAGGCGGCCCGGGACTACCAAGGGGCCTTCCAGGGCTACCGCAGCGGGGTCGACTTATTGCTCCAGGGGTTGCAAGGCAAGTACGGAGCGTGGAAGATATTGCCACAAGGATCATCATCTTGTGTTAAAGAGTCGAGGGTGTTCAGGCGCTGGGCAGGAATTATTATTTATTTATTTATTTATTAGTTCAAATTTATATTGCCGCCCACTCACCGTGGCGACTCAGGAATGACAACTTCGTGTCAGAAATTATTCCGGGTCAAAAGGATTTTTGCAGGAGAAACTCCAATCAGGGGACGATGCCCAAACGAGGCTCCTTTCGTGTCCCCAAGATCTTTTCCCAACCCAAGTGGTCCCTATTGATCTCCTTGCGTTCAGACTGCTAGGTTGGCAGGAGCTGGGACAGAGACGGGCACTCATCCCATCAAGCAGTACCCGGGTCTCGAACTACTGACTTGCCGGCCTTCCAGCTAACAAGGCGAGCTTCTAACCACTGAGCCACCACTGAGCCGCCCCCAATAGTATAAAGCAATCACACTTCTATACCTGCCCCATATAAGCGCTTTGTTCACTCCCTGGGTGGTTCATAAGTTAATTAGCCCCCAACATGCTGGGTACTCATTTCACCAACCGCTGAAGGATGGGAAGCTGAGTCAACCCTGAGTCCTGGTCAGGATTGAACTCACAACCTTGTGCAAAATGCTTTAAAGTGACTTCAAAATATTGATACAGATTTCGTGTGAGGATATTGTTGGATTTTCTGGGGTATCAACTCAGAATTGTGATTTTATTCCCTGTTCATTGCATAGACAGGATGACGCTATAGAATAAAGTCCCGGCTGGCATGGCAACAGTTTGGTTTAGGCTTTGAGGCAAAGTTGGGGGAGGGGGAGGTGCTCAGCCATCCCATAAACCAGGGGTCAGCACACTAGGCTCTCCAAGGTATTCTTGGACTTCGATTCCCAGAAGCCCAAGTCAGCACTGGTGCTGGTCGGGGCTTCTGGGAATTGGAGTCCAGGAACATCTGGAGAGCCATGTTTCAGGAGCCCTGCCCTAGACCATAACAGGCACTGATGGGTCACCTCATGCGGTTTCAGGGGACCCGGATCCGGTGCGCAGGGAGGCTGTGAAAAAGAAGACGTCTGAGTATCTACAGAGAGCGGAGGAAATTTCCCAGCAGCACCTGAAACATCTGCCGTTGTGAGCGAGGCGTGACGGCTGGTCATTGCAGAGTCCAGCGGCTTGCGACAAAGTCCAGCGACCAGTTGGCCAGTGCCCATTCCGCCCCCCGTCTTTCCTCCCCATGTACCTCACTTCCGCTGTGTATGCCTTTGAAATGTTTGTAAATCTCCTTCCCAGCGATTCTCGACGCATTTGTTTTATGCCTTCCGCCTTCTCTTCCTCTGAGGGTGTCCCTGTAGTTATCACACAAAGGTGTGGGAGCCGTGCCCTTCCTTGGCCCTGGGGTCCTTCTAGTGCAGTGGTGGCAAAGCTATGGCACGCAGGCTAGAGGGGGCAGTCATAGCCGTTTCTGTGGGCACATGCACCTTCGCCCCAGCACGGATTTTGCCCCGCCCCTCTTCCCAGCAGCCCAATGGGAGCGCTTCCTCCCCCCAGCACAGGGTTCAGCCCGCCTCTCTGCCCTGCAGCCCAATGGGAGTGCTTCCTTCCTCCCCCCAGCACAGAGTTCACCCCACCCACCCGTTTGGGCACTCGGTCTCTTAAAAGGTTCGCCATCCTCGGCCTATAATGTTAGCTGCTACCAAACGACCTGCGTCCCAGCCTGTGATCTGTCTTGATTTTGGTGTAACCGGTAACGCATCAGTAGATCAGGAATCTCTTGCAGTTAAGAAGATCAGGTCTGCGTCCTATAACGCCAGGCTCAGATCAGCGATCCAGTCTGCCTGGAGGCATCCCTTGGTCTTGCCAGCCGGCCATTGGGCAGGGCCGAGGCTGCTGCGTTGATTCGCGGTCGGCTTTGCAGGGCGTCCGTGACCCCCCTTCCTCCTTCCAGAAACAGCTGTCCACGGGGGGGGGGGAGTCAATGGGGGGGAAAAAACACAGGGTTACCAAGTGCCCGAGGCCTGGTCCAGGCTGGACGTTAGCCAGCCCTGAGACGAGCAAAGCCGAAGAGACGAGGGGAGGATCTGGAATGCGCACGAAAGGCCGGCGTCGGGATTTGCAAAGACTGCCTTGTGCTCGGGACGGACGGAGTTCGTAGCGACGGTCGCAGAGAGCCGAGAGGAAGGGGACGAGGAAAGGCGCGAGGGAAAGACTCGCACGCTTCCCGCAAAGCGTCAGGGAGGGAGGAGATTAAAACTGCAAAATGCCGGGAGACGGTGATTTTGCCAGCGGCCAACGCGGCCGGTTGCCCCATGCAGAACAAGGGTTGGAGGAGGAGGTAGAGGCGAACTCAGGGTCCAGGTGGGAAAGCGGGAGGCAGAGGGAGAGGATTAAAAGCAATACCGATGCTTATGGCAAAGTTTTGCACAAAAAATAAAAAGCCATTTAATCATCAACGTATTCTTTTAAAAAGGCAAAGATGTTGCTGCCGCGAGACGAACATCGGTTAAATTGGTTGTACAAAGGCAACGATAACAAAACAAAAAATACCCACTCTTTTTTTTTAATATATATATATATATATATAGGAGTACGGAAGAATACAGCAAAGTAAAGAATTCAGCTGCCGGAAGAGACACATGACGACACAGAGCAAGCGGAGAAAGAAAGAAGCCGCCCCACAAGTCAGGCCACGAGGGAAAGAGTCCGGGAAAAACGGGCCCCGTTTTTGCACGAGCAAAACCGTCTTCGGCCCTTCGCAGCGTCGCACGGCCCGGGCTGGCGAGGCGGGAGGCGACGGTCCTTTGAAGCAGGAGTGACGCTGGATAATTGGGTCTTTTTTTTAAAAAAGTAACGACCGGATCGAAAAGGCGGCCGGGGAGGAGGCGAGGGAAAGGAGGACAAGGCCAAGGGAAGGGGAAAGAACAGGAGGGGGGAGGATTTGGCAGGGGGGGTGGAAACAAAAATGCAGCAACACCAACCTTGGGAGGAAGATGACGAAAAATGTCAATGTGGTCTCCGGGGACAATGTGGCAACACAACCAAGGAGAAGCCTGCAAGGAAATCTACACAATTTAGGTGGGTCCATTTGTGTATGTCAAAACACACATACACACACAGAAATATATATATATACAGGTCTCCCCCTCTCTCTGCAGGGGATACATTCTGAGATCTTTTGTGGAGACATGAAATCGTAGATAATAGCAAATCCTATATGTGACACATATATATATGAGTCATAGGGATTTCAAATGCCTCCATCGTTCTACATGAGCGCTACTAAAATGTCTGCCAATGTTCCCTATAAAAACTTTCTTTCACAGTGGTTCCCAACCTTTTTCTGGCCATGCCCCACCTAAGCATCTCTAACATCCTGATGCCAACCCTCATGACATATAGTTCTTATTAATAAAAAAGTGAACTCCTACTCACGAGGAATCCTCAAAGGCTATTCACTTGGTCTGCACAACTCATACTCAAATTGCAAAAAAAATATAAAAAATAAAATAAAAATCAAATTGCCACACACACCCCCATCCAGAGAATTTTACCACAGACACTCAACCACGCTCTTGCCAACATGCAACTGAGAAGTTGGAGACACTTACTTACTGCCGTAGTAAGGCCTGGCACTCAGAAGGTCTGCCCGTACTGGGCTGTGTAGGCGCTGGCGTACCTCTCATAGTACTCCGCCACGTTATAGGCAGTGCCAATGCTGTACTGGGAATACGTGGCAGCTGCCGCGGCCGCAGCCGCATACCCAGGTTGGCTATAGGCCTGGCTGTAGGCTTGATTGGCAGCGGTGGCGGCAGCAGCGGCAGCAGCGGCAGCGGCATAAGGATCGGCATACTGTGCCACGACTGCGGAAGGGGTAGCTGTCCGCCTCCCCACGGGACTCCTCTCCCGGTACGCGGCAGGGGGAGGAGGAGGAGGGGGCAGCGCCCGGTCATACGCTGCCCGGGCTCGGTCATAGAGCTCATAAGAGTAGCGGTCGCAGTACTCGCGGTCATACCAGGCCCGGGCGCAGTAGGGGGCGTAGGCTGCCGGGGCCGCGGGTAGGCGCCCCCGGGGGAAGTAGTAGCTGGCCGCCGGGGCAGGTGAGGCAGGCACCACGGCTCCCTTAGCGGCGCGAGCCGAGTTGTTGCTCTTGGAGAGGGTGACGAAGATTTTCTGGTCCTCCAAGGGGGTGTCGTTGAGGTTCAAGATGGCGTCCATGGCCTCCCGCTCTTTGGCCATGTGGACGAAGGCGTAGTTCTTCACGATGTCACACTCCACCACTTTGCCGAAGCGCTCGAAGAGCTGCCGGATCTGGGCAGTGGTGGCCTTGGCCGAGACATTGCCCACGTAGATCTTGGTGGCATTGCGGATCTTGGAGGTGGCGTACTCCACCGTCAGGTGGGCCCCGTAGAACTCGCTCTTGTGGAGGCCGCTAATGGCCTGCTGGGCCTCGTCCTCCTTCTCCATGTGGACAAAGGCAAAGTTCTTCAGGATGTCGCATTCGTTCACCTGCCCGTACTGCTCAAAGAGCTTCTTCAGCTCTGCCGCCATCACCACGGGGGAGAGGCCCCCAACGAAGATCTTCACCATCCTGCCGGACGGGGCGGTGGGAAGTGCTTCCAGCTAACGCGGAAGGAAAGGGATTTAGAGACAAACATGTCCATCCCCATTTCCCTTACCACCCTTCCTCAACACCCACCCAGAAGTTGGGAGTTCGATTCCCCACTGTGACTCCCAGAAGAAAAACCAGCCTTCTTTAGCTTTTGGGTAAAACTGTAGTGGCTCAGTGGTTAAGAGGTCTAACTTGAGGACTGGAAGGTCAGCAGTTCAAGACCCGAGTGCTGCACGATGGAGTGAGTGCCCGTCGTCTGTCCCGGCTCATGCCAACCTAGCATTTTGAAAGCAAGAAACTGCCAGTAGATAAATAGGTGTCCACTTTGGTGGGAAAGGTAAACAGCCTTCTGTCTAATCATGCCTGCCACATGACCACAGAAACATCTGCAAACAAAGACAGCACTTGGGGGCATTGACTTCGGTTTCTGAAGTCCAAAAACCAAAGGTTGAGAAACGTTAGTCTAGCAATGGCCCTCCTTGGCCCTCCAGGTGTTCTTGGACTTCCCTTCCCAGAAGTCCAAGTCAGCACACCTGCTGGCCCGGGGGCTTCTGGGAATTGAAGTCCAAAAACACCTGGAGGGCCACCACTGGGCTCCAAGAACATCTGGAGCCCCAAGAGGAACTACTACTGATGTTTATTATCCAGCTTTCCCACCCATGAGCTCCAGGGAACCTCCAGGACTTCACTTCCCCTCTTTCCCTTCTTGCACAACGACTTGACAAGGTAGGACGCTGCTGGGTGGCCAAGAAGCCTGAATGAACCCAGAGGGGTGTGTGTGTGTGTGTGTGTGTGTGTGGGGAGAGGCATTATATTTGGGCATCTCCAGAGTTCCTTTCTTGCCAACCCACCCAGGGATGGATGGAGGGGGGGGGTCCCTCGCCTTGGGGCGGCGATGCTGCGGGTCCTCAGGGGCTGCCGGGTGGGGGGGGTCGCGATCCGAAAAACGGTTTGCAAAGGAAGCATCCCATTTCATCACACGGAGGAAGAGGGGAGGAGGAGGATGCTGCTGGGATGCGGGGGCATCATCAAACGGGTCGTGTCCCGCGCAGGATCGGGTCCCCGTGTGGGCGCCGGCGGTGCAGACTCCTCCTCACCTGTCCGACCTCCTCGCGATGCAAAAAGATGCACCCGCCTTGCCTTGCACCGGCCTCAGGTCTCCGCCATGATGGGTTTAGGATGGATCACATGACCAAGAGAGGGGGGGGGGTCCCTGGGATTAATGGGGTGGGGGTGGGGAGGTGCCACCGGAAAGCCAGCTTTTCCTACATTCCCGGGGGTTCCGTGGCTTTGCACGTGTGAATCGACGCCCGCGAGTCGGGGAGTAGCTCCGTAATCAGGATTGTTCCCCCCCCCCCCCCCGCAGAAGAGCTTCTTTTTTATTCGCTTTGAGTGGAGAGGGATTTTTTTAGAATAAAACCCTAAATCAGTGATGGCGAACTTCGGCACTCCACCAGGTGTTCTTGGACTTCGATTCCCAGAAGCCCAAGTCAGCACTCCTGTCTGATCAGGGCTTCTGGGAGTTGAAGTCCAAGAACATCTGGAGTGCCAAGGTTGGCCAACACCGGGCTGGGAGGTTAGACTGCAAGGGGACGCAGAGGTCATCTAGTAGACACACTCTCTCCCCAGAGACACTACAATAAAAGCACCCCTAAAAGATGCCAATCTCGACTCCTCCAATCCACTGACATAGAGATTTTAACCATCAGAATTTCTGCCACCGTATATGACTCTAGCGTTTGGTGCTCATCTCCATTTATGGCCAAAGAGCCAGCGCTGTCTGTATCTGCAGACATTTCTGTGGTCATGTGGCAGGCATGACTAGACACCGGAGTGCACGGAACGCTGTTTACCTCCCCACTGGAGTGGTCCCTATTTCTCTACTTGCGATTTCTTGCTTTCAAACTGCTAGGCTGACAGGAGCTAGGACAGACGACAGGCACTCTATTGTGCAGCACTCGGGTCTCAAACTACTGACCTGCTGACCATCCAGTCATCAAGTTTAGCATCTCAACCACTAAGCCACCAGTCTTAGCACAATCATATCCTGCGTGGTAAAAATCATTATAGAAGCATTTAAAGGTATTTTTACTCACAGTTGCCATCTGTAGTTACAGGTCAGAAGGTAAAGAGGGAGGATGGAGTCTCCAACAAGGGAAGACCATCCGTGCTTGTTATTTGGAGGTCGGTCAAGAAAGAAGATGGGGCCACAGTGGCTTAAGTGGTTAAGACACTGAGTAGAAGGCAGCAGGCCAGCAGTTCGATACCTGAATACTGCGTGAGAAAATGAGCTCCCGTCTCTGTCCCAGCTCCTGCCAATCAAGCAGTTCGAAAGCAAGAAATTCCAAGTAGATAAATAGGGGCCACTTTGGTGTGAAGGTAAACAGCATTCCGTGTCTAGGCATGCCTGCCACATGACCACGGAAACATCTGCAGAAGCAGACAGTGCTGGCTCTTTGGCTGTGAAACAAAGATGAGCACTGAACCCTAGAGTTGGATATGAGTGACTTTCAAGCAAGGGGCGACCTTTGATTCCCCACAAGTTGTGTGAGGCCAGCGGTCAGCCAATGCCTCCTCCCTCTGTCACCCATTTCAGCTGCAATGTCCATCTGTGACATCACAAACCACATTCATCTTGGGCTCCAAGACCTCTCCATCCCACTGTCTCTTCCGCCATGGGTGGCTTGTGGTGTTTATTCTGTTTTGCCCTGGGGAACGCTGTCGTCCGTCCCACGGCAGTGAGCGGCCAGGAGGAAGAGGAGGAGGAGGAAGAAGAAGAGGGTGTCCCAGCTCTGTTTTGGGCAAGCCTAGCCCTTAGTTTTGTCATGGTTTTGGTGGTAGTGCTGCTCATGAAGTGGCTTAGAAAGAGGTGTCAGTTGGGAAACGGACAGGAAGCAAAGGTGAACATCTCACAGTTCCAGGCCCGTGGCGGCTATTTTGGACACTGGGGCAAGTCCTGGCGGCTACACAATGCCACATGGGTTCCCCCCCCCTTTTTTTTTTTTTGGCTGTCTAGTAGCCTTCTCCAGTTAGTGGGTCTGCAGTGGCTCAGCTGTTAAGAAGCTCACCTTGTTGGTTGGAAGGACAGCACGTCGCCAGTTTAAGACCCAGGCAATGCATGACAGTTTGAGCGCTCGTCTCTGTCCCCGCTCCTGCCAACCTAGCAGTTTGAAAGCAAGACATTGCAAGTAGATGAATAGCGTCCACTTTGGTGGAGGAAAAGATCTTGGGGGATATGAAAGGAGCCTCACTGAGGTGTCCCCTGAGCAGAGTTCCTCCTGCAATAAATCCTTTTAACCCAGAATAATTTCTGACATCATCATCATAATTATTATTATCTAATTTTGAACAAGGCCATTTTTGAGGCATTCCTTTTCCATATATACTCAAGTGTAGGTCGAGTTTTTTAGCCCCAAAAATGAGCCCCAAAAAGAGGACACGGCTTATACTCAGGTCAATGACCACAAGGGTCCAAAAACCACACCGGATTGAGATGTGGCAACAATTAAATTAATTTTACCATATTTTCCATGTACAGTATTTTGATTATTGAAACTCACTCACAGCTGCTGTATTTCCCACCCTTGGCTTATACTCAGGTCAATCTATTTTCCTGGGTTTTCAGGTCAAAATTTGGTACCTCAGCTTATATTCAGGTAGGTTTATACTTGAGTATGTATGTGACTCTTCCTATCAATCTTATGTTTTTTTCTGTTCTTCAAACATAATTGTTATTTTGGTCTGTTTTGTTTGTTTTGAATGATTGATTTGGTGTTAATTGTTGTTTTACGTTTTCAACCATGTTAAACCATCCAGAGGAGCCTTTGTGTTGGCTAGGCTGTATAGAATTAATTCCTTCCTTCCTTCCTATCAATCAATCAATCTTCCCCATTACTAGCTTGAATATTGCCTTACAAAGCCTCAAAGCATCCTATTGTATGCGTTTCCCCCTGGGGTGCACCATTTTGAGGTGTCTGTAAGGTCCCTAAAACACAGCACTGTGATACTTAGAGCAGTGGTGGTGAACCTTGGCACTCCAGGTGTCCTTGGACTTCAATTCCCAGAAGCCCCAAGTCAGCACTCCTGTTGAACAGGGATTCTGGGAATCGAAGTCCAAGAACACCTGGAGAGCCAAGGTTGGCCATCATGGAAATATAGTTATCTTAGAAGAGGCATTCTTCATTATTTATTTACTATAGCTAGCTTAGAAGAGGTATTCAATGGCCAACCCTGACACTCCAGGTGTTCTTGGACGCCAATTCTCCGAAGCCCTGATCAGCAGGTGTGCTGGCTTGGGCTTCTGGGAATTGAAGTCCAAGAACACCTGGAGAGCCAAGGTTCACCACCATTGACTTAAGAGTCTACATCACTGTGATACTTGGAGTCTATAAAAGTTTTTTTAAAACCCTGTTCTTTGTAATTGCCTCAATTTTCCTCTTCTTCCAGCATTCCAAGTCTTTTGGATAGCTCCTGTCAAGTTCGGATTAAAACCCCAACAGAATTCCCTGACCCTCTTTCTTTTGCCTTTTGCAGGAAAAATCACTGCCAAGCCAAGAGGAACTGAGGTGCCGCCTCTGGCAAAGCTTCACACAGATGGAGAAGGAGATGGTCAAACTGGTGACATTGGTGCGGAATCGCAAAGCCAAGCTGGCAGCATGCCACCGCAGCTGCAAAGTCTTGGGATGCCAGGAGGAGAAAGGGAGCCCCCACAAGCCTTTCAACCTGGCGGTGTATGATGTTGCTAAGGAGGATTAAGGGGGGGGCTGCTAAATTGGGAAGAAGAGAAGGAAATAAAGACGCCAACAGAGTGAATGATCGTTGAATTCTATCTAATCTATCTATCTATCCATCCATCTAATTCCTAAACTCTTCTCCCAGCTCACCTAAGTTATAACTCACCTAAGTTAAGGCCATGCTTTTGCAAGCTGGACAAAACAGTTCAGGGGTTTGTGATGTCACCCCAGGTCACTCACCCTTGTAGGGACCAGGACTCAAAAAGCAAGTGGCCATGAACCAGAATAGTTGGTTGGTTTGCTTTTTGGTGGCTTCTTTCACCCCAGCCTTGGTGTTGGGTGACTGGGACCAGACGGTTCCGCAGGACGAGATCTCCACAGAAGATCCGGACCTGCCTTCCAAGCAAGTTCCAGCCAATGGCCTGGGGCAGAGAGTTTTCCTGTGGCTGCTCAGCATGGCCGTGATCTATGGGGTGGTCCATCTCCTAGAAGACTTCTCCCCGGAGACGTCGCTTCCCGTGGAACAGCAGGAAGGAGAGGTGAGAGGCCAGGTGGGTCCCTCACCCCAAAACGTCTTCCTTCCTTCCAAAACTTTGATTTGTGGCCATAGGACATGTTGGTCACTTATGAAATGTGGCAGTGCCTTTTCCAGGCAGGTTGTGGGGCAATAGGCCACGATGGCCCTCCAGGTGTTCTTGGACTTCCATTCCCAGAAGTCCAAGTCTCTGCGAATCCACACGTATGCGCATATGTCCGAGGACATGCTCAGTAAACCCATTGGCGTGGATTCAGAGACTTGGGCTTCTGGGATTGGAAGTCCAAGAACATGCGCAGTAAACCCATTCATGTGGATTCACAGAGACTTGGGCTTCTGGGAACGGAAGTCCAAGAACAGCTGGAGTGCCAAGGTAGGCCATGACTGCCTTAGAGCATACGAGGTCAACAGTGAAGCTTTTCTAAGGGAGATTCATGGTACAATCAAATGTATACATGGTTGAGATGTTTTGTTTATAAATTAATGTTTAGTTTTATACAGTTTATATATTTTTCTTTTTTTATATATATGCCCTTTTTAAGGGGATTGGGGAGGTTTTATAAATAAATAAAATGTTATCTCAATGTGTACAAATGCCATATGCTAAACCAGGGATTTTCAACTTGTGGCCTATGGGCCAGATGCACCATTTCATGCAGGGGGCCCAATGCCTCCCCTACACCAGGAAGTGCCACAGGGTGGAGGAAGGGCAAAAAATACATTAGCTTTATGTGAGTTTTATGCAAAGGAGTATAATTTTCCAGGCCTTTGTTTTTCCATGACGGGTAAACGAATACTCCCTTGCATAACTTTTCGGCTCACGGTCCTCCTTCCTGCTTTTCCTGACCTTTCTCCTGCGGCCCCCTCCTCCCGTACAGGTGGCGAGATCCGACACCTGCGTGGTACACACGCCCCCCTTCCCCAAGCGCATCTGCCCCATCCAAGCCAGGCTCAGGTCCTTGGAACAACGTGAGCAGGAGATGGTGACCTTGCTCTACAAGCTCCACAAGTACAAGAGTGCCTTGGCCGCCATTTGCCTTCCCGGAGACCAAGCCCGCAGGATGAGGCACAGGAACCTGCCTAGTGACGTCGTGGTCTACAAGATCTATGAGTGAATTCAGCACAAAGGGGAAGCCCAACGGTCCGGGGGCGGGGGCGGGGGGGCGTAGGGTAGCTTTTACAGGTGATTAAACAGAGCAATAAATAAGCAATTAACCAAGTCCTCTTTCTTGCACGAGAAAGGAAGCCAGATTGAAATGTCATAGTTCAGTGATGGCAAACCTTTGAGACCGAGTGGCCAAACTCAACAGGCTGCTGTCGTGTCTGTGGTGCAGAGGGGCAGGGTGAACTCTGTGCTGGGGGGAAGAGAGGAAGCCCTCCCTTTGGGCTGCTGGGCAGAGGGGCGGGGCAAATTCTGTGCTGGGGCGACAGCAGATGTGCCCACAGAAAGTGCTCTGAATGCATCCTCTGGCACATGTGCCATAAGTTAGCCACTACTGTAATAGTTCAGTCAATGAATGTAAGGGCAGTGGTGGGATGTCAAAAATTTTACTACCCCATGATGTCATCACAGTGTGGGCAGAGCTAACATCATGATGTCATGACATCATGGGCAGGGCCAAAGAAAAATAATAAATAAATAATAAAATAAAAATAAGCACACACACACCTCAATGTTGCTTTCTTCAGTGATTTCAGTTCTATAGCTTAGAGGTTTCAGCTCTAGATTAGAGCAATCTCAGCTCCCCGTTACATACACACTTCTATGGCCTTCGCTCTTTTTCTCACCAACCCGAGTGGCTTGGCAGGTTGAGGCAAGATGTGTCTTCCTGGCTTCTGGACTTCCATCAGTCTTCCCTTTGGTCCGCGTCCAATTTGCCCTCTTCTGTTCTTAGCCCTGGCCTCGTCAAGGCAGTGCTAAGGACTTGATCCGACGTTACTTTCTTCAGTGATTTCAGCTCTTTTATTAGTGATTTCAACTCTACCTTAGCTATCCCAGCTCCCTGCTACACTCTTCTTCCATGGCCTCCACTTTTCCCCCTCCCTTCCTTTACCCTGCTTAGGTGTTAAGAGAGATTATACTGTAACTGATTCCCCCCCCCCCAACTGACAGTGGCTTGGCAAATTCAGGTAAATATTTCTATCTTGCTGGCTTCCTACCTAGATAGGGATGACCTCATTCTGGACTTCATCAGTCTTCCCTTTGGTCCACATCTGATTTGCCGTCTTCTGTCCTTAGCCCTGGCCTCTTCAAGGCAGTGCTAAGGACTTGATCGGATATTGCTTTCTTCAGTGATTTCAGCTCTATGTTGCCACTGTGAGGTGAATGAATGCACTCTATGGGAATACCCCACCCCCAGGCCATAAACTCTGACTGTGGCAACACCCTAAATGGGTGGATTGCAGGCCAAGATTCAATTTTCCAGGCTTGACCTTGGGATATTCAATTACTGAGACCCCAAGCCTTGGAAATACTAAAAATGAAGTCAGTATTTTAAAAAATGACCTCCTGGAGAGCCATATTCAGGCCATGATTAAGCTCCGGCCACTGGCACAATTAAACATCCATTCCTTGTTTTTAATCACAATTCCTTGAAAAGGTGCTCATATCAATTAGCCTGAAGATTGCTCTCCACATAAGACACACTCAGGCCTTATATAGGGCCTTGTCAGCCAACCTTTATTTTCCTTATCTTTTAACATGAATGGTTTTAAATTTGGTTGGCCTGTGGGGAGCCTGGGCATTATAGAGGGCCTTGTCTGAGAAACCGGTATACAGGTACATATAATCTGATTTCCCACCATTCAGATCAGTTTTACTTGAGTATACAGTGGCCATGAAAACTTACATTATAGCAACTTTTATTTAAATACTGCCTCAGCAGATTCAGCAGTTTAAAAGCTAACTTAATGTTTCACAATATCCTCGAGACTCATTTCACCAACCTGATGGATGAATCAACCTTGAGCCATCAAGTTCAAACTCACATCTGCAATTTTTGACTTATGGTTTCACTAGGGGTCAGTATCACTTATTTTGCAATTTATACCTTCCAGCATTTTAAACAGGGTTAGCCTGTGGGAAGGCGTTCCATAGGCCACCAGGAATGTAGTCCCATTATGCAGCTAAATTTATGTGTGGGGGAAAATGGGAATCCAACAGCCAGGCCTTGGTTTCCCTTTAAAGCGCCTCCCTTGGAAGAGCTCCAAGCGCCAGAAACCAACCCTCCTTGAGGCCACTCAATGTATAGGTGGCTTCTGATGTACTACACTGAGAAACTTGGTTTTCCTCACCAGTTTCTCAAACTCAGAGTGGCTTGGAGAGTTCAAGTGAGTTTTTCTGCCTCGTTAGCTTTTCCCGCCTTTTTCTAGGCTTCCTCAGTCTTCCCTTTGGTCCACCTCAGGTTCACTGCCACTTGTTCCAATGGCTGGCTTCTCCATGGCTGCTTCTCCAGCTTCCCTCAGAGGAATCTTCCCGCTCTTCCCTTCATAGGGATCCTTCAGCTTCTCTCCTCAGCTTCTCTTCCACAGCCTTCCTCTCTTCTCTCTTCCTCAGCGCTTTCAAAATGGCCCGGGAGGAACAGGCTGCCCTCCTTAAATAGTCTCCAGCCAAGGACCCACCAGCCAATCAGATTCAGCCAGCAGAGTTCAAAGGGACCAATGGATGTTGATGGAATGTTCACCCCACAGCCAATCAGAGATCCTACCCATGTTGATCCCTAGGCTTCGTCCCTGAGGGAAGGGGCGGCAGAGGCCCCTGAGGGGTGAAGAGGCTCCCCTTCTTAGCTGGAAGGCCAGAGTGGTTGTTGTGTCGCCAAGTATCAGACTATAAAGAGTAAAGGTCTCCCTTGCTCAAAAGCTAGTCGTGTCTGACTCTAGGGTTCGGTGCTCATCTCCGTGTCCACTGCACAGTGGTGGGATGGCAAAATTTTTTAATACCCCACTGTGATGTCATCACAGTATGGGCGGAGCTAACATCATGACATCATGGGCAGAGCCAATGTAATGACATCATGATGTTGTAGGTGGAGCCAAAGAAAAATTAATAATAATAATAATATAATAAAATAAAAATAAGCACACACACACATATCCCTCAACCCACCCACCCACCCACAACACAAACCCGTAAAATAATTAATTAAATAAACAAAATAAAAATACATTAAAATACACCCAAACACCCACCCACCCCACACATAAATCAACCAGAGCTTTTAAACCACAGCTTAAAGCTTATTCTGGCTAGTCTTTCTCACACTAGGTCAGATGGAAGGAACTACAGAATGAACTCACCACAAGATGGCTTCATTTTGGCACTTTTCAACTTTTCAACAGTTAAAGAAGTTAGGTACTAAGTCTTTGCCTAACCAGTTCTCTAGGATAATATGAATTAATGCAAATGTAAAACAGCTGTACCTCCTTAAGGGTTCAGCAATTGGAACAGCACAGGTGTAGCTTATTGATGAGGTAACTCCAAGACTTTGCTTAAAAACCCCAAGCCAGGCCTTTTTACGAACTGTGGTAGTACGTCAATATAGGTAAAGGTATTAAATACACATTAAAATACACACAGACACACCACATCCAAAGGTGAGTCACTTACCCTAGGGAGCAGGCTATAGGGAGCTTCAGGCTAGCAGCTTCTCTTCCTCCCCCCCCCGCTTGTGATGTCAGCAAGGAGGCCATGCATACGTGACATGCACTGTAGGCATGCATGCACACCAAGTGCTTGGCGCACATGGGTAGTGGGGGAACCAGTGAATAGGTAAGCCCCGAAGGTTGTTCCCCCCAAAAGCTGCTACCGGTTCTCCGGGACACTGGGAAAAGTTACTACTGGTTCTGGAGAACTGGTGAGAACTTGTTACATCCCATCACTGTGTAAGGGGCTTGTATGTTCTCAGTCAGGGAAAGAAGAATGTTAACGACTTGCCTTCTGGATTCTGGGCTGCTAGGACCAGGCTAGTACCAGTACTGCATGACGGAGTACTGGTACTAGCCTGTCCCAGCTCCTGCCAGCCTAGCAGTTTAGAAGCAAGACATTGCAAGTTGATCAATAGCGACCACTTTGGTGGGAAGGTAAGCAGCGTTCTGTGCACTCCGCTGTCTAGACATGCCTGCCACATGACCACAGAAACGTCTGCAGAGTAGACCAAGCTGGCTCTTTGGCTATAAACAGAGATGAGCACTGAACTCTAGAGTTGGATACGACTGGCTTTTGAGCAAGGATGACCTTGACCTTTACTGATACCAGGCTGAACTCCCAAACTCCATTTCTTTCTTTCTTTCTTTCTTTCTTTCTTTCTTTCTTTCTTTCTTTCTTTCTTTCTTTGACTTATACCCTGCCCATCTAGGAGGAGTTCCTACTCTGGGCGTCTACCAATACGAAACTCATGTATTAAAAACATATTAAAGCACATTTTTTAAAGAAATACAAACACTCTCTTGGCGACGGAGAGAGGCAGAATTTGGCCGGCCCTCTTCTCTCTTGAGGTGTCTATGGGTACGAGACCAAAGCGAACGTCGTCACCAAAGCTGCCCCAGGCTCTGATCCAGCCCTTCGTCTTCTCCAGGATCCCCGTTAATCCCTGCATCAAAACTGGATCATTTCTCCCCCTGAGGAATTCACAAAGAACTCGTTTCTGGGGGCAAGCCTAGACACGAGGTTAGCAACCCATAAACAAACAGACCTGCAGTGCTGCTTTATGTGTTGCGAGCTTCAGAAAGCTCTGGAGTGGTTCGAACCCTGGGCTGGAACCACCCGAGTGAAATTTAACAGGGAGACGTGCCACGCTTTACATCCCGGCGGGAACAAAACCCAGACAGAAATGCAGTGTAATTGTTACACGATGGGAGCGACTTGGTTTAGCCATACGACAACCGAGAAGGATCTTGGCTGGTGTTGTCTGGGATTACAGACTAAATATGAGTTTAGAGGGGGACTAATAGTTTTAGGGACGGCGGTGGCTCAAGTGGCTAAGACGCTGACTGGAAGGTTGGCAGGTCAACAGTTCAATTCCCGAATACTGCAGGACGGAGTGAGCTCCTGTCTCTGTCCCAGCTCCTGCCAACCTAGCAGTTTGAAAGCAAGACATTGCAAAGAGATCCAGGTGTTCTTAGACCTCCATTCCCAGAAACCCAAGTCTCTGTGAATCCACACAAATGGGTTTACTAGTGGTGAACCTTGGCACTTCAGGTGTTCTTGGACTTCAGTTCCCATAATTTCTGTGAAGCCACATGGATGGGTTTACTGATGATGAACCTTGGCACTCCATATGTTCTTGGACTTCAGTTCAAGGAAGCCCAAGTCTCTGTGAATCCACACAAATGGGTTTACTGTGCATATGCGTGTGAATTCACAGAGACTTGAAGTCCAAGAACCCCTGGAGTGCCAAGGTTCGCCAAAACTGCTCTATGACATCATGGACTGACCTGAGCCTAAAACAATTTGTGCGGTGTAGTAAATGTGCCAAGAACTTCCAATGCTCCATAGCTGCTGGTCGTTTTTTGTAGCAAATAGATTACATCGCTGGAAGCGGGCCAGGGACGATGAACGCTGCGCCCTAACGATCCTCCGGATGTTTCAGAAACCCTACAGAAGAAACATAATGTTCCCTTCTTGGCATCGATGGATGTTTTCTAAGTGGGGGTTTTCTCCCAGGGACTGGGAGAAGAAAAAAATCCAATCGTCAGCAAAGATACTAGCGAGCCTAGGTAGGTGTTGACGGATCAGGTTGCAAAGAATAAGGCAGCTGGGTGGGATTTTTAAAAATAACCAGAAACCAACATCCATTTAGTTTAATCTCAAGGAGGCCCCATTTTCCAGAGCTCTGGGGGAAATTCATGCTTGTTCTTGAAACATTACATCTGGGGGTTCTCAACCTTTTTAATGCCAGGGGCCATTGGGTTACATTCCCTCAGACAGCTTCGGGGGCCGGACAGCCATTTTGCCCTTCCTCCACCCCATGGCACTTCCTGGGGTAGTTGCGGTTGTGGGCCCCCCACATGACATGGCACAATGGGCCACATCTGGCCCATGAGCCTCAGGTTGAGAATCCCTGCAGTACATCGTAGATGCACAAGGCAAACTTGTGCAGAACTTGTCTTTGACGACAGAAAGATTACTTCTGGATTACGAAACTTGACACAAACTTGGCACAAAGAAAACCGGGGCTCGTCTTATGGGATGCGTGTCTTTGTCTTTTGGTTCTGCAAGGAGAAAGGGAGAGGAATGCTGGCTGTTTGGTCATTGTGCACACCACACCCTTGCCTTTTGTGCAGCATTGTGCTAACATCTGTAACGTCAGGGGTTGGTGATGTTTAGAAAGCGTAGCGCTTATAGAGCAAGAGTGAACAAAGTGGGGCTGGGTAGAGCCTTCCAGATCGCCCTTCTCAAACACCAGTCGTATCTGACTCTAGGTCTCAGTGCTCATCCCTGTTTATAAGTAAAGTATTGTCTGTGTCTGCAGATGTTTCCATGGACATGTGGCAGGCATGACTAGACACCAGAACCCTATCACCTTTCCTACCAAAGTGGTCCCTATTTATCTACTTGTAATTTCTTGCTTTCGAACGGCTAAGTTGGCAGGAACTGGGACAGAGACAGGAGCTCACGCCATTGTGCAGCACTCAGGTCTCGAACTGCTGGCCTGTTCAGCATCTTAACCACTAAGCCAATGCGGTCCTGAATTCTGACACCACTAAACAAATATCTAGACCCCCCCAATAGGTTCCCAATGTGGGGCACAAAATCCAAATGGGGGGTGATTTGATTTTGAAGGGGGGCAATTAGAGAATGAGTTATTAGTAGTGGAGGTTTGTTTCGACCAGTGTCTCCCAACCTTTGGTTCTTGGACCTCAATTCCCAGAAGCCTCAGTCAATCCCCCAAAGGACTGATCAGCCAATGGGTTGACTGAGGCTTCTGGGAATCGAAGTCCACCTGTATCCATGCAGTAAACCCATTGGTTCACCATTAGCCAACCCATTCATGTGGATTCACAGAGACTTGGGCTTCTGGGAACTGAAGTCCAATAACACCTGGAGAGCTAAGGGTTCGCCATTAGTAAACCCATTTGTGTGGATTCAGAGAGACTTGGGCTTCTGGGAACAGAAGTCCAAGAACCCCTGGAGTGCCGTCATGATCCTAGAATAACCTGTGCACACCCACCAAGCTAAGGTAATGTCTGAAAGGATGCTTGCCTTTTGCAGATGCAACGCAATTGATCTCGATGCACTTAAGAACCAGAGGGATGTCCGATGGCCTGGCCTGGAAATGGATGGTCTGGGCTGCTGCCCATTTACGAACAGCCGGCTCAGCTAGACCCTATACATCTGGCTTAGGGAGAGAGGAGGCCTCCCCCCCCCCCCCGAGGAGGTCGTGTGTCTGCTAAGATCCTCCTCGCAGGAAGTCTCAAGCTTCAATATAGGCTGGCATTTTTCATCTCTCTTCTTCTTACACAACACACACCGCCAGGTTGCATCCGGTCCCAAGTGAATTCATCTTTGGGGTTGCGATTCTGCAGCAAATTCTGTTCACGAAGATGCTCTACCTAGGAAAGCGATGCTCCTGGTTGCCACACATCCATTGGGAGGCATCCTTTCATCCTGATGGACGAAATGACCCTTTGATTCCCTCCCAACTTTTCTTAGATCTTTCGTCTTAGATCCCCTTTCGTTGCAGGAAACGCTCATTCCCCCCGCCCCCCGCCCCCCCAGCTTAGAAGAAAATTGCCTGGACAATAATATCCCGTGAGCATCACCAGATGCCTTGACATCCATGCAGTGGTGGCCAACCTTGGTGTTCCAGATGTCCTTGGGCTTGGGCTTCAGCTCCCAGAAGCCCTGGTCAGCAGGAGTGCTGACTTGGGATTCTGGGAGTTGCAGTCCAAGAACACCTGGAGTGCCAAGGTTGGCCATCGCAGATAGGGGCATCCCTAAAATTAAAGGTCAAGGTCTCGTATCTGACTCTAGGGTTGGGTGCTCATCTCCATTTACAGCCAAAGAGCCAGCATTATCTGCGTCTGCAGATGTTTCCATGGACATGACTAGACTACGGTCCACATGGGACGCTGTTACCTTCCCACCAAAGTGGTACCTCTTCATCTACTTGCAATTTCTTGCTTTTGAGCTGTTAGGTTGTGGCAGACGCTGGGACAGGGACGGGAGTTCACTCCGTGGTGTAGCAATCAGGTCTCAAACTGCTAACCAGTCAACTTTCTAGTCACCAAGTTCAGCGTCTTAACTAAGCCACCGCCGTCCCTGGATACCTATCTACCTACTTGCAATTTCTTGCTTTTGAACTGCTAGGTTGGCAGGAGCTGGGATAGACAATAGGAGCTCACTCCGTCGTACAGCACTCAGGTCTCAAACTGCTCACCTGCCGACCTTCCAGTTGTCAAGTTCAGCGCCTTAACCACGGAGCCACCGCAGTCTCCGACTTCCTAACTACCTCTCTAAAGCAAGAGTTCTCAACCTTTATAAGCCGGGGGGGGGGGATTGGGTCACACTCCCTCAGACAGCTTCGGGGCCGGACGGACATTTGCCCTTCCTCCAACCCATGGCACCTCCGGGCGTGATGGTGGTGGTCCACATGAAATGGCGCTGTGGGCCGCATCCAGCCCACAGGTCATAGGTCAAGAATCCCTGCTCTAAGCAGCCAGGATACAAGGAGTCAAGGGAGTGGTGCTTTCCAGAAGTGGAGCGTCTGTCTGGGCGCCTGCTTTGGCAGCGAGGCTGGGAGGGTTACAGCTTCCCTCCTCCTAGGTAAGAAGTGGGTGGAGCTAGACTAGGGAAGGTGAGACCTGCCTAGGGCTGGGCCCAGGTAATAAGGCAGGGGACCCCTTGGGCGGCAGCCTCACATGCAGGTTGGACAACCCAGAGGAGCCCGTGCTAGGGAGCCAGGAGGGCTGCGGGCATTTCCTCGTCACGTGTGGGTCAGTGGGCTGGTGTGGCAGTGGACTGTGGGCAGAAAGGGCGCAGGTAAGACTGAGGGGAAGAAGACAGAGGTCTCACGGGCCCAGAGCTTCTCCCTTCCGAAGCTTTATAGTGGGGACTCTGGTGGAGAAGGAAGGAAGGAAGGAAGGAAGGAAGGAAGGAAGGAAGGAAGGAAGGAAATAAATAAATAAATAAATTAGAGAGGAAGAAAAGAAGGCTGGATGGATGGATGAGAATGAAAGAAAGGATGGATGAGAAAGGAAGGAAGGAAGGAAATAAAATAGAGAGGAAGGAAGGATGGATGGAAGAATGGATGAGAATGAAAGAAAGGATGGATGAGAGAGAAAGGAAGGAAGCCAGCCAGCCAGCCTTCGTTTGGGAAGCCCTGCTTTTGAGTCTTCTCTTTGCCCACATGCGGCCTGATGCCTGTGTCATTTCAGACTCTCTGGACCCTCCTCAGGATGGCCTCTTTCCTGGCTCTTCTCCTTGGTCTTTTCTGGCCCGCCGAATGCTGGAGTTATGAACCTGCTGCCGCCACCGGTTGCCACCTCCACCGTAAGCTTCCTTGGGTCGGGGCATTAACACATGCATGTTAAGAGGAGGAGGTTTGCATGACTCATTCCTCCTCAGGTCGGCATCAGCATCATCTTTACCAAGATCGCAAAAATAATCCGCCGCATGACACATACAATAGGTTTAAGTAATTTTATGCATAGCGTTGCCATGGTCTGCTTTGCCGGATGACTATTTTCACTGTTAGTACCTGCGCTTTATGTTCGCAACCTTTTCAAGCCGAGGGGGCCGGGTCACGCTCTCTCAGTCAACTTTGCGGGCCGGACGGCCATTTTGCCCTGCCTGCGCAATGGGGGCGGCCATTTTGTCCCAGCTTCAAAAAGGAGCAGTCATTTTGTTTCTTGGATTGGGGGGTGGGGCACATGTAATGGCACCATGGGATGGATCCGGCCCACGGGGCTTAGGTTGGGAACCCCTGATTTATGGTTTGTTTATGGGCTATTGTGAACGTCTTTTTTTTGTACATTGTATTGTGTTCAATTTAGGTGTGACTGTGGTGGCTTAGCGGTTAAGACACTGAACTTGACGACTGGCATGTCGGCAAGTCAGCAGTTCGAGACCAGAATGGTGCACGGCAGAATTCCAAGAGGAGAGAAAAATACAGGGAATGCTCTCTGGTTCTTTGAGTGGCCATATCTGATGTTGCACCATTAGCACAAGGAGACCTTTTATGTGAAGTAGCAGATGTGGGGGTGGGGGGTGGACTAAGACTCAGGATCTGACCTGGGTTCGAATTCCTCTCCGTCACTGAACGTAACTAGCAGTGATGGTGGCAGGACTGGCGAAACCATTCCTTAAACATCTCTTTCCCCTTGAAGTCCACTTAGGGTGGCTTATAAGTCAGCGCCTACTTAACTGGAAAGGTCCAAGCCAGTCATATCCAACTCTAGGGTTCAGTGCTCATCTCTATTTGCAGCCAAAGAGCCAGCGCTGTCTGCATCTGCAAATGTTTCCGTGGGCATGTGGCAGGCATGACTAGACACCGGAGTGCACAGAACCCTGTTTACCTTTCCTACCAAAGCGGTACCTGTTTATCTGCTTGCAAGGTCTTGCTTTCAAACTGCTAGGTGTGCACATAACACACATGCTTCAAAAACATTTAAAACTATATATAAAAGGGGAAAAAATGGGGAATAGCTTAGTTGTCTTGATGCTCAGGAGGGTTAAAAAGGGTGGCATAAAAATTCCACATGGAAGAATTCCATCAAAAGCACATTGGTTTTCCGGAGGCTTCCACCCAGTCTCCCATCACCTGTCTCCTCCCCCACCCCACCCTGTCCCCAGCTGTCAATGTGACCGTCATGCGGGACCGCCGGGGCATCTGCCACAGCACCCACTCCGTCCAGGCCTGCGTGGGCTACTGCGAGTCGAGCGCATTTCCCTCCAAGCACGCCGTCCTCGTGGCCAGTGGCTTCAAGCATAACATCACCTCCGTCTCCCAGTGTTGCACCATGAGCAAAACGCAAAAGGTGAGCCAGCCACCGGGCCGTGGAGGGGGGGAGGAGAAGACGGTTACGGCGCATACTCCAGGCCTTCTTGGACTTCACTTCAAGTCTCTGGGAATCCACACCAGTGGTGGGCAGCACCAGGTTCACACATGCGCACAGCGGGGAGGGGGGAAAGCGAAATTGAGTGGCCTTTGGGCGGGGGGGGGGAAGCGAAATTGGGTGGCCCCTTCCGCCTCCCTGCCCTATCAGGCTTTGTCCCTGCAAGTGGTTCAAGGTCTCCCTTGCTCAAAAGCCAGTCATATCCAACTCTAGGGTGCAGTGCTCATCTCCATTTATAGCCAAAGAGGCAGTGCTGCCTATGTTTGCAGATGTTTTCATGGCCATATGGCAGGCATGACTAGATCGCCCACAGAATAGGCTCCACCCATGACATAGGCTCCACCCATGGTGTGGTAACGAACATTTTTGCTGCCCACCACTGACCCACACGAATGGGTTGACTGTGTGTACGTGCAGGAAAACCATTCGTGTGGGTTCACAAACGTGGTCTTCTGGGAATTGAAGTCCAAGAACACCTGGAGTGCCAAGGTTTGCCATCACGGGAGTGCATAGCCTCCAAAGCCCCTTCTATGAAAACAGTCCACCATGGTGGGAGATGCAACCCTCTCTCTCTCGTCCCAGGTCAAGGTGCGTCTTCGTTGTGGCAAAGCCTGGCGTGAAACCATCGAGCTCTTCACCGCCAAGGCTTGCCAGTGCGACGTCTGCCGCCTCTCCAGATACTAGGCAGCCTGGAGAAGCCCCAAAGCCTGCCTCTCTCCCCTTATGGCTGCCTGAGGCTGCGTTGTCCCTTGCGCATCGATCTGCCCATGGCTCTGCTTGAGAAGTCTTCTTCCTCGGCCTTCGCGCATGACCATGTTTCACTCCCAGAAGAGCATCGCTGGGAATACTGTTGAATTAAAAAACGGTTGAGCCTCTATTTATTGATGAATAATTAATTGCATGGCTTTTCTTCTGGCAGTTCCAGACCTTCCAACACCCGATTCGAGAACTTCCAATGTGGCCCAACCTTTAAAGCCACAGAGGTAAAGGCCTCCCTTGCTCAAAAGCCGGTCGTATCCGACTCTTGGGTTCAGTGCTCATCTGTTTACAGCCGAGGAGCTAGCGCTGCAGACGTTTCCGTGGACATGACTATAGACCAGGGCTTCTTAACCTACGGCCCAGGGGCCGGATGAAGCCCGCAAGACCATTTCATGTGGCCCACCACACCCAGAAGTGCCACGTGTGGCCAGCGAGGCAAAATGGCCGTCCGTTTTGTGTGACCCGGCCTTCGGCTTGAAAAGGTAAAGAACCCCACGATAGACACCAAAGCGCACGGAACGTGTTTACCTTTCCCACCGAAGTGGTCCCTATTTATCTACTTGCACAGTCTTGCTTCCGAGCGGCTAGGTCCAGAGGGTGGGCGGGCACTCTGCCGTGCACCACTGGGGAATCGAACCCTGACCTTCCAGCCGGTGAGCTCAGTGTCTTAACCGCCCGAGCCCCCGCCGCCCCTCAAAAGCCGCAGGACACAAGAGCCATTTCCAGCGCTGACATGAAAGCTGTTCTTTATTGAATACAGACTCGTCCAGCAAAGGGAACAGGGGGAGGGTTCATGGAAGTGAAAATTTATCAATAAATAGACCCAAGGCCGCCCCGCCCCACCTCTCCTCCCCATAAAATAGCTTTCTTCTTCTTCTTCAACATCTGTACCCCCCCATACGCTACCCCCCCCCCGCACCCCTTCCTCAGGGCCTTCTTGTGTGAAAACGACACCAGTGCGGCTTCTAGGCAGGCTCCCCCACTGGACACCCCCCACGTTTGGGGGAAGGCCTGGACTACAGAGGAAAAAGTGCGCCTGGATCACTACAGTGGATTCAGTGTTCTGCTAATAAAATAAAAACTGCAATACACGCAACAGCCTCCGCTCTCTCCCCCCCCCCCGCCAAAATATCCAGCGACTATTTCTTGCTACAAAGGATTTTTGAGGTCACCATGACCAGAAATGGGGGCCAGGAAGCCATCGGAGTGTTTCTACCTTTTCGCTATATCCTCCCCCCCCCCCTCCGAAAACACACCTCAGACCTTTAGGGTAGGAGACATGATATACTAAACCAGGGGTTCTCAACCTCAGGCCAGATGTGCCCCCCCAACCAGGAAGTGGCATGTGATGAAGGGCAAAATGGCCGCCCAGGCCCTGAAGCTGCCTGAGGGCGCGTGACCTGGGCTTAAAAAGGTTGAGAACCTTGACATGCCAGGTGTTCTTGGACTTCCAATTCCCAGAAGCCCAAGTCCTCTGTAACCATCTACACGAATGGGTTTACTGCACATACACCGTAGTAAACCAATTTGTGTGGATTCACAGGATCTTGGGCTTCTGGGAATTGAAGTCCAAGAACAGCTGGAGTGCCAAGGTTCACCATCACTGTGCTAAACCAAGGACTGAACTCTGACAAGCACTTTTTAAAGCCTTCCTAAAGTCCACCCCACCCTAGGTTTTAGATTTCTCACTATCATCAAGCTAGTGGGAAAGCAATACAGGTTAGTCCGTATTTTGAGACCTACCATGGATACCTGAAACTGCAGATAACAGTGAACCCTATAGTGTAATCTGCAGACAGTGGCCTCTAGGGGCCGGTTCTGGTAATGTGCCATAGAAATACAAGCATCCCAGGACTTTGCATTGAATATTTTTGGACCAGCGGATAATTGAAATCATGGATGCTGAACCCACAGATCTGGAAGACAGCTTGTACGCAATAATGGGAAAATAAGAGGTCAGCAACGCGCGGCCTTCCTGATCTTGCTGACCTGCTCCATCTAGCACAACCAAAAACAAAGAGTGGTAAGCCCTGTAGCTTATCCAGCTATGATAATAGAGTAGACCCTACTGCCAATGATTCAACACCGATTGCCAGGCAGCGGTTAACTAACCTGACCACCCTGAGGACTAACGGCTTTGGGGGCCGATGTCCAATGGGAAGGGTGAGGGTCCCCAAGAGGATTAAATGGTCCCACTTGAATCCCTCTTGATGGAGGGCAGAAGCTTCATCCATCCTGGCCTGGGGCTGATGAGGAGGACTTTGCGTGCCAAAAGGGATCAGGAAATCCAGGAAGGGACTCCTGTGGAACTGGATCCTCCGTGGTACTATATGGGTGCCACGCTATGATGCGGAAGGCAAACAGAAGGCCACGGCATTATATTCTCAGGACAGTCTTCATGGCTGATCGCCATGAGGATCGCCAATATTCAGAATTGGATACAGCACAAGAAGACTCTGCAACTTGGTAGCAACATCTAGCGCAGTGGTGGCAAACCTTGGCGCTCCAGATGTTCTGGGACTTGAAGTCAGCACTCCAGCTGGTCAGGGCTTCTGGGAACTGAAGTCCAAGAAGACCTGGAGGGCCAAAGGCCGCCATCACTGGCCTGAAGCCTGACAGCAATGCAGGTGACGCTTTCCTGGATTAAGACACCCGCCGCCACCACCTTCTCCTCTTCATTTGAGCATCTATGCTCAATGTTTTGCTCATGCTGTGCTCCCCCCCCCCCCCCGGTCGCCAGCCTCTCTGTTAATCTTCTCTGCCCACATTGCCCCGAAAGAACGAGGCATAATATAACTCTGGTAGGAAATGTCCCTGTTTCTACCTGGGCAACGACCAGCCCTTCTAAAGTGCCAATAGTCTGAATACCTTTCTATGCGCTCTACGTGTGGTCTGATGGCAATTCGGAGTGGTCTGGGTGCAAAGGACGCACACTTGGATTGATGCTCCACTTTCAGGGAAATCTAAAGTGCAGCCAAGGTAGCATTTTCTTCTGCTTTCTCCCCCCGGGTCTCCCTACACGAAGGCCTTCTCCTCCCCTCCTTCATCCAAAATCAGCCACACGGTGAGGATATTTGGAAACCTAACCCTGCAAGAGGAGCGGTCCCTATTGATCGACTTGCAATTTCAAGCTGCTAGGACGGCAGGGACAGGGGGTCAATCCGTCCTGCAGTGCCCGGGTCTCGAACTGCCGACTTGCCAGCCTTCCAGTGAACAAGGCGAGCGTCTTAACCACCGAGCCACCAAATCCCACGACTGGGGAATATGGGAAGCTTAAAGCAATGCATTCTCTGGGGCACACGGAAAGCGCCTCCTCAAAGACTCCGGCATTCTTTGACCACGTTTGGGTGCAAGACCCGGATCACGTCAACCTTGTGTTGCCGGCTAATCTTTCTCACACTAGTCAGGCGAAAAAAGGACTGTGGAGTGGACGCACCCAAAGGTGGCTTCATTTTGGCAGTTCCACATCTGGCCTACACATGGCAGAATGATGCATTTGCTCACCCTAGATTGGGATATTGCTTGGGGGGGGGCTCCTAGATTTGGGGCTGGGGGAGAGGGAAGGCATCCTTTCCCTAGAGGCTACCGATGGAACAGGAGAGGGGGGTCCCCACCAAATTAGGGAGGGTCACAGCAGAGCAAAGTTGAGTGCCCCCCTCCCCCCGCCCCACATCCGGATCGGCCATGTTGTACTTCATCTTTTCCCCTCCAAAAAATCACAGCTCTGGACCCAGCTCGCCCCCCCTCCCCCAAACTGGGGACCCCAGACAGACAAAAGCTATGGATAAGGAGGTCTATTGCTTTACGTAGCCATGGCATCTCTGCCCCCCACCCCGCCCCACCCCGCACCAGGGATTTCCAACCTGCAGCCTAGATGCGGCCCACGGCAACATTTCATGCGCCCCCCCCACCACACCTGGAAGTGCCGTGTGGTGGAAGAAGGGCAAAATGGCTATCCGGACCCCAGCTTAAAAAGGTTGAGAACGCCGGCTCCAAACGGCCCGCTTAGACACCCGTTCCCAAACCTCTTGCCCCTCCCCCATCAAAGGAAGAATCCACTTTTCCCGTGGACTACCCCAAACCAACAATACAGGCCCCATTTTTTAAATAAGCGGGGAGGCGTCACCCCCAAGATGCGGCGGCGGGGGGGGGCCCTTCTCTATTCCTCTGCCCACCCCCCTCCCCTGTGCCCAAACACAGCCATGCGCTCAGGCCCTTTGTGGCCGCCGCCACCTGTGGCTCAGCGGGCAGTGCCCAAATGCCATGGGGCGCAAAGGGGCAGGGATGGCTTGGGCATGGGTTGGAGGGCAGCGAAGAGGGGGAGGAGGGGGGGCACGCCCGGCAGCCTGGGACGGGGTTCTGCACCAGAGAGTGATGCTCCCAGTGGGGTGGGGTGGGGGGCTCCAAGGAGGGGGAGGGGGAGGAAGAGGAGGAGGAAGGGGGTCCTAGCTGGCCCCCCCACTCTGCACAATCAGGCTGTGTTGCAGGTTCAAGCGGTTCATCTTGGCCTCCTCGAGTCCTTGGAGCTTCCGCAGCTGCAGTTCGTCCAGCTGCCGCCAGAGCTCTTGCCGGTCCTTTTCCTTCTTCAGTTCCCTGGAAAATTGGGGGGGGGGGGGAGAGAAAGAAGGAAGAAGAAGTGGAGTGAAACTCGTAATAAATGGCTGCACTGCTCTAGGTCATGAGCAAACTAAGGCCTGTAGGCCAGATCTGGACCCCAGCACCATTTCACATGCCCGCCCCCACCTCCTCCAAGGGCATTTGAGAAACAAAACGGCCAACCCTTGGAGACTGTTGGGACAAAATGGCCGGCCCCATCGTGCAGGCAGGGCAAAATGGCCGTCCGGCCCTTGAAGCTGACTGAGAGCATGACCCGGCCCACAGCGTTGAAAAGGTTGGGAACAACCCCTGGTGTGGACATTTCACTCCTCTAGCCTCGCGATGGCCAACCTTGGCGCTCCAGGTGGCCTTGGGCTTCAATTCCCAGAAGCCCAAGCCAGCACTCCTGGGAATCGAAGTCCAAGAACATCTGGAGCGCCAAAGTTGGCCATCACTGCGTCTAGCCAGAACGTCTATCCCAAGTCATCAAGAGGGTGCCAGGTGGCCGGACCCCCCCCCCCCCCCCCACGGTTCTACACTCTGCAAAAACGGAGCGGGCCAACCTGGCCCCAAACCCACTTACTGCTGTTTCTCGACCTTGTAGGAGGCCGTCAGTTCATCAAAGAGTTTCCCGTTCATCTCCATGAAGGTCTTGAGGACGTTGTAGACCAAAGAGACAATCGTCCTGGAGGTCAGGGGACGATGGGAGGAGAAGCAAGACCGTTACACACCAAGACGGGTTCTAGCCCCACGCTGGGGATAAGGCCCCCTTGGTAAAGGCAAAGGCCACCCTTGCTCAAAAGCCAGCTGTATCCGACTCTAGGGTTCGGTGCTCATCTCCGTTTACAGCCAAAGAGCCAGCGCTCTCTGCGTCTGCAGACGTTTCTCTGGTCCTGTGGCAGGCAGGACTAGATGCCAGAGCGCACAGAACACACCGGTCCTTCCTGGCTCCCTGCCTGCGCCCTCCCAACACACCACACCCCATGCACGACTCACGGGTTCCAGTGCTCCTTGGAGACGCGGTAGAGCGTGGCGAATATCGTGGGCAGCACCGTGTGGCAGTTGTCTTCAACCAGACTCAAGATGTATTCGTTGTTCCAGAAGTACAGAGCCCGCTCTGCAACCTGCAAGGGGAGGAGGCACAGAAGGACGGGTTTGTGGAAAGGGGTGTGTGTGTGTGTGTGTGCGCGTGTGTGCGTGCGAGAGAGAGAGAGAGAGAGAGAGAGAGAGAGAGAGAGAGAGAGAGAGAGAGAGAGAGAGAGAGAGAGAGAGAGAGAGAGAGAGAGAGAGGGTACCAATCCTCCACCGGTAGCCATTTGGCACTCCAGGTGTTCTGGAACTTCAATTCCCAGAAGCCCTGATCCGCAGGCGTGCCGACTTGAACTTCTGGGAATTGAAGTCCAAGAACCCCTGGAGGGCCAAGGTTAGCCATCACTGGCCTGGGGGATTCTCAGAGGCTTCTGGGAACTGTGGCCCGGACGTCATGAACAGACGCACCCTTAACATGTATCCCGTCATGCACATAGGAAGAGCATTACGCCTGGTCTTGAAGGAAGAACGCCTGCCCAGTTAAAGGTGTCTTACGCCTCCCTGCCGCTGTCCAAAAACAAGGTACCTGGAAGTGGGGGCTGGCGATGCATCGGGCCACCTGCCGAAAGAGCGGCTCCTGAATCTTCACAAACTGGGTGGGCTCAATCACGTCCAGGATCTCTTCCATCTCTCCTAAGAACATCACCTGGCCAGGTAAGGGGAGAGGGGAAAGGAGAGGGAGATTAGATGGGGGGTGGGAAGGCCTTCCCCATTGGGACCCTCAAGGCAGAGCCCTACATGTTCAGATTTTAGCAGACTGATTAATGAATCAAATTTGCACCTCCCAAATCTCCATATTGCTGTTTAATAGGAGAAATTATCTTTGGTCCCCCCCTCCCCCACAAAAAAAGAGCAGCTTCTGTACCTCTTTCTGGGTGCAGGTCTTAGGCCAGTATTTCAGGAGGCCACGGATCACCTGACGGGGAACAGACAAGAGGGAGAAAGAGGAGGAGGAGGAGGAGGAGGAAAGAAGTCCGTTAGAAACACCATCGAACCCCAGCGTGGGCGATCCGGTTTAGAACAGCTCATCTCTGTTGATAGCCACAGAGCCAGCGCTGTCTGCATGTGCAGACCTTTCCGTGGATATGTGGCAGGCAGGGCTAAACATGGAACGCAGTTACCTTTCCCACTGAAGAGGTGCCTATTTATCCACTTCCAATCTCTTGCTTTTGAACTGCTAGGTTGGCAGGAGCTGGGATAGAGGCGGGAGCTCACTGCAGCGTGCAGCATTCAGGTCTCGAACTGCTGGCCTGCCAGTGCCAACCTTCCAGTCGTCAAGTTCAGCGTCTTGACCATTAAGCCACCGCAGACTGGCGGAAAGATACGACGCTGGTCTAAAAGTAAGCTCTGTCTAATATATGGCATTTCCCTACACCCAAGAAAAGGGTGACATTCTTATTCTGCCATATCCGATTCCGAATATAGGTGATCCTCTTGGTGGCCAACCATGAAGATTGTCCTGGGGACCATATAATGCAGTGGCCTTTCCTCTGCCTTCCGCACTGCAGCGTGGCCCCCATCGTACCACGGAGGATCCAGTTCTTTTGAGTCACTTTCTGGTCCTAAGCCCTTTTGACACACAAAGTCATTATCATCATCATTATCCCCAGGCCAGGATGGATGATGAAGCTGCTGCCCTAAATCCAGAGGGGATTCCAGTGGGGTTTAATCCACTTGGGGACCATCGCCCTTCCCTGTGGCCTTTGCCCACCCAAGGGCGCTAGTCCTCAAGGTGGTCAGGCTAGTTAACTGCCGCCTGGTACTCAGCGCTGAGTTGCTGGCAGTAGGGTCTACTCTATGACCAGCTCTCCTAAAGCCTCTGGGCAGGGCTTCATTTTGCTTCCCGATTCCGATGAGCATAACACCATTATTATTCCCAAACTTCTGAGATAGTCGCAACTGTGCATTCCTTCCTTGTCCGCCATGGGCATCCTGCCACTTGCTCCCAGGAAAAGCCCCACTTACATGCTCGGTCAGTGTAGCGTCTTTTTCCAGGAACTGGACCACACAGTAAGCCAGCTGCAAGAGAGGAAACAGAGGGAGGGGTAAGGCAGACCAGGTCCAGCCACCACGAGAGACCAGTGAGCATTTCAGGGGGGGGGGGGGCCCTCCATTTTTGCTTTGCGCAAGAATTTAATCAAGACAAAACTCTTTCCTATTCAGGAGAGGAAAGAATATTGAGATGTTTTTCCAAAAAGTTCAAAAGCAGGAGAAGCCGAAGCCGACCTGATCCATCCAGGCAGGCAAGGAAGTTTCACTTTGCGACTCATATACGCACAGTAAAACCCATTCGTGTGGATTCACAGAGGCTTGGGCTTCTGGGAATTGAAGTCCAAGAACAGCTCGAGGGCCAGGGTTCGCATTCACTGCATTCGCCCTTTGCCAACCCTGAGAACATTCCTGCCAATGCCCGTATCGCGAGTGGCAAACGCTTCTACCTGCAACTCACCTGGGCATGGAATATGGAGAGGGATTTCACCGAGTGGAGCGGGATGAGGACGCGCACCAAGAACTGCTTGTGTTCGGTCTTCAAGGGCAAAGCGAAGCCATTGATTATGCTGAGAAAAAGAAGGCAGGGAAGCAGAAACCCCGGGAAAAAGGTTTACCGGAATGGCAACACATAATGTTGTTGCTATTATTATTATTATTATTATTATTATTATTATTATTATTATTATTATTATTATTATTATTATTATTATTATTATAATATACCTTTTTTGATGGCCATAAGTCAGAGTCCCTAACTCCAAACTTCACCAAACTTGGAGAGATTTGAGAGGAGAATCAACAGAAGATTCGCTCCGGTTTTGGTGTGTGTCTAGATGCTTCAGGGGCCGAGTTATGGCACCCCCAAATCACTCACTGAATTTTCCCCAAACCAGCTGGTGGTGGCCTAAGACATTCCCACAGCACCATTCTCTAAGCCAGGGGTTCCGAACCTTTTCAAGCCGGGGGCCGAGTCGCGTTCTCTCAGTCAGCTTTGAGGGCCGGACGGCCATTTCCCCCTGCCTGCACGATGGGGGTGGCCATTTTGTCCCAACATTTAAAAAGTGGTAGCCATTTTGATTCTCAAATGACCTTAGAGGGGTGGGCACGTGAAATGGCACCACAGGCCTGATCCGGCCCATGGGTCTTAGGTTGGGAACCCCTGCTTTAAGATAAAACATATAATGTGCATTTTAGATAATGCGTATAAAAATGCCACAATTTCGTGCAGCCTTTTCCACTTGATTGAAGGCAGGCTGTGAGACGCCCCAGACCGATGAACAATCATCAGATGCAAATCTGACGTGACTCAGAAATGCGCCTGAACATTCATCACAACTCTTGACAACATAAAAACCCAGTTACCTTCCCAGGATTTCCAGCAGTTCTGCCACACCATTGAAGTGCTCCGTCTCGTAGATAAATCTGGCAGGGAGGGGAGGGAAAGAAAGATTTAGAGGCAAGGAGCATTTTATCATCATCATCTCTGCCCTGAAAACCTCTCTCTGGTGCCGTCAAGCAATGTAGTGGTGAATTTGGAAGTGCAGACGCTCATTCTTGGAAGCCAACATCCAACATCTAAGGAGAGTCTAAAACAGGAATTCTCAACCTGTGGCCCGCAGCCTGAATGTGGCCCATGGTGCCATTTCATGTGGCCCCCTATTGCCTCCACCACATCAGGAAGAGCCATGGGGTGGAGGAAGGGCAAAATGGCCATCCAGCCCCCGAAGCTGTCTGAGGGAGCGTGACCCAATGGCCCATGACATAAAAAGGTTGAGAACTCCTGGTCTAAAACCACCAGAGCAAGCGATAATCAAGAGAAGCGGGTCTTTTGTCAAGCTAATTGCACTTTACTGCACATTCAAAACTAAACCACATACACACACACACACTCTTTGCCTTTCAGCAGGTCAACTTGGCAGCTGTTGTAGGGAGGGGAATTCACTTCTTTGGCAACTGTTGAAAGGACTGCAGGTAAGTTGGAGGGAACAAGAAAACCTAACGAAGTGTTGGAGGATGTAATTGTCTCTGTTAATCAGAAATTCACAAAGTTGCCAGGATTCTACCAATATCCTTTTATTTCCCAGCTACAGACTCTGGAAGGTTTTGGATAGCAAGCTGTTCAAGGGGGGGGGGGGGAATCAAACTCTCAGACCAGAACGGAGAAAGATACGGGTATCTAGACCCTGTCCATCCCAAAGCCTTCTGGTTCGACATAAAAGAAGACAAGAAAGAAATAATCTCTCCGCTTGCAACGAGTTACTTCTTAGCCCTGGATCATACCACCACCTTTTTTCATTCTTCTGAATTAGGAAAGCGATACATGCATAAAATGGAAGCCAAAACCGAGTTGTCGGCTTCAAGTCTGCACCTCCGTAACCGGACCCAAGCATGAATCAGGAAGCGAGAGGCCAGAAAGCTCACCGTAGAAAGATATTGTTGCACTGTTTGCGAATATAAGCCCGCAAGCCCAGAAATTTGCCATAAACACGGTGAAGGATAGTTTTCAGATATTCACGCTCCCTGGGGTCCTCACTGTCAAAGAGGTCTAGCAGCTGAAGGAGAGAAGATAAACAGTTTTGACACAACAGTTGAATTCTTGTTAGTTTTTAACGCACATGGAAGGCAAAAGGCAGAACGTTTACGGTCTTCTGGCTGTCAATTAATAAGTTGTGTCCCCTGAACGGAGCTTCTCAAGCAAAAAATCCTTTCAACCCAGAATAATTTCTGACACAAAATTATTATTATTATTAATAAGTTCCTGCTGTGAGTCTGGACTGTAACAAGCCAGTGAGCATAAGCAACTTCAAGCATCACAGCAGCGACTTGTTAATTGCCGGCTGGAAGCAAGTAAATGTATTCCATGCATTTAAAAGAAAACCCCTCACAGGGTTTCAGCCTTTAAAATGGAATCACAACCAAAGCAGAAATATAGCAATACACAATTGAGCAAGCATCATAACTCAGTCCAGGAAAGAGCTTGGCTATTTCCCTTTTATTTTTGGATGGCAGTTCTTGGAAGACCCAGGGAACGCTGCAAATTGCAGTCCAGAAAAGAAAGAAATTTTATGCACAGCAATCCTTCAATTTGCAGACCTCTTCTTTCAAGAAGCAACAGAATCCCGTGAAGAAGGAAAAACTGCCTCAAAAATTGTTCTACAAATGTTCCCCTAGAAATTGAACCAATCAAAACACCTTTCTTCTCAGTAGCCCTGCCAAAAATCCCATGATCTTCATCATAGGCTTCCACAACATTGCTGTAGGGAAAATAGGTTATTTAAAATGAAAAGGAATTTTAATATAAGTCCACATCAGCGACTGCTACAAGCTTCTAATTGTCCAGGGTGACAACAGGATTTCAAAGAGGCACGTGCATTATTCCGAAGTGAACAGAAACAATCCAGAGCTTTGTGGCAGATTAAACATGCTAATTGGGGTTTGGAGAGATGATCACCTACTTAATCAGATAAACATGACAGAGACTATCAGGGGGTGCACAGATAAAACGTAGCCCTGGTGGCGCAGGGGTTAAACTGCTGTCCTGCAACCAAAAGGTTGTGAATTCGATCCTGACCAGAGATCAAGGTTGGATTCAGCCTCTTCCATCCTTCTCAGGTTGGTCAAATGAGGATCACAGCAGTGACTTGTTAATTGCTGGCTGGGAGCAAGTAAATGCTGGGGGCAAAGTGCTAATTAACTTGTGGATGGAGCAAAGTGGCAGAGGACACGCACGCATAAATGCTGCTGTATTGCCCTTTCGCTCCCTACACCACCCTCTTTCGACTTACCATCAAGACAAATTTCTGGTCTATGTAGCGCTTGGCAACCGAAGGTTGGAAGTCTGGACTCTCGAGGAAGCGAAGGAAAAATTCGTAGACCAGCTGGGAAGAGAGACAGATGGTGTGTGGAACCCTCAGCATCGCCCTTAACTCCCTCCCCAGAGTATTCACACACACCACCTCTAGGCAGCCCAAATGTGCTCTAATGTGCCAGGAGACCTCACCCCAATTCTGCACCATGCCCCCCCACACTCCCAAGAGGTTTCTTACTTGGAGGTGCGGCCAAGACGGCTCCAGGTTGGGCTCGTCTTCTTCAGGGTCGAACTCTGGGTTCTCGCTTGGCGGAAGCGTCCGGAAGATATTAACTGAGATCTGCCAAGACGGGAAGGAAAGTCAATTCGGCTAAAGTGGGCTTCAAGCATCTTGTTGACAAATCTCAGTGTGCAAGATTGATTTTATTTTACTTAGAAAAGGTGCCATGATGGGGCGCATCTGGCCCACAGGCCACAGGTTGAGAATCCTTGAGTTAGAGAGAACAAGTGAATGCTCTTTGAGGCTTCCTCCACGTGAACAGGAGTGAATCCACACAAATGGATTCACTGGTGCAGGAAAGTGAGCAAAAAAGTGAATAGGATGGATTGTAACCCACATGAATGGGTTTACTGGCACTCCAGCTGTTTTTGGACTTCCAATTCCCAGAAGTCCCTGTGAATCCACAATAATTTATTGCACATAGTAAACCCATTCGTGTGGATTCACAGGGGCTTGGGCTTCTGGGAATTGAAGTCCGAGAACAGCTGGAGTGCCAAGGTTCACCATCACGGTATGAAGTCTTGCAAACTTTGGTCTCTGGCCCGTGTCAACAGCCGTCTTTGGGCTTGCAAAGGGGGCCGGATCATTTTGCCGGCCGCCTTCCCCTCCACCCACCCTTCCCCGCTCACCATCTTGATGATCTCGGGATAGAGCGGCTCAATGAGAATCCCGCGGTTCGTGGCCACGCACTCCACGAGTTCGTTGAGAGCCGCCCGCTTGATCTCCTTGCCCTTCAGGTCGGCGACGCAGTCGAGGAAGTCGAAGAGAATGGAGCACTGGTGAAGCTTTTTGCACAGGAGGTCGTGAAGCTCCGAAACCGGAGCATCTGCAAGGAGAACAACTCTGTCACCTTTCCTGCCGAAGCGGTACCTCTTTATCTACTTGCAAGTATCCTGGCCTGGTCAAACAACACATATACCCAAGGGCTGCTGTATGATGAAAGGTTCACCTTTGCCCAGAAAACTGCCAGTTTGTAAGATGAGAAGAACATTCCTGGCAAGTCCTGCAGCTAAATAAAACGACCAACACTACAGTATAGGCTTAGTAATAGCTGTAACATTACTGATTTTATGTACTAATTTCAATTCTCTCTCACTCTGAGCGGAAGTGTTCATTTTAAAGCACCTTCATTTTGACTTTCTTCTCTCTCCTGATATATTTGAAGTACCCTCATTTTAGTTTCTGTTCCTTGCGACGTAATTCCTTGAACCGTAATAAAGATATGATTTTATAGTAAAGGTCACCCTTGCTCAAAAGCCAGTCATATCCAACTCTAGGGTTCAGTGCTCATCTCTGTATACAGCCAAAGAGCCAGCGCTGTCTGCTTCTGCAGACATTTCCATGGACATACGGCAGGCATGCCTAGACACCAGAGTGCACGGAACGCTGTTTACCTTCCCACCAAAGTGGTACCTATTTATCCACTTGCAATTTCAAATGGCAAGGTTGTGGCAGGAGCTGGGACAGAGGATGGGAGCTGGCTCTGTCGCGCAGCATTCGGGTCTCGAACTGCTGACCTTCCAGTCGTCAAGTTCGGCGCCTTAACCACTTGATTTGGAAACATACTGCTCTTTTAATGTTCACGAGTATCATAAGGCACTAAAGTATGGGTGAGAGTGGACAAGCAGAATGGATACAATAATTTAACTGCTTATGCAGCGCCCTTCTGGGCAAAGCCCTCTCAAGGCAGCTTACCAAAGATAATTGGCTCCATGCAGACAGCGGGATAATTTAGCTTCATACACGGGAGCGAGCATAGTATGCTCTCAATTGATTTATTAGAGCAAAGTCGGGAAGTCTGCAGACTGCCAAAGGCTGCTAGAGGCGAGTGCCACTTAAAGAAATGCAAGTGCTACCTTATAACTATAAGGTTGTGAGTTCGATCCTGACCAGGGCTCAAGGTTGACGCAGCCTTCCATCACTCCAAAGTCAGCCAAATGCAGACCCAGCATGTTGGGGGCATTTTTCTTGCATTTTGTTGTATTGTTCTTCTTCTTTCGTGTCCAGATCAAACTTTGGACTGCCAAAATTAAGCCAGATTCTTGGCTTTGTCGCTGGCCAAACTTATGTTTTTATGGGTGCATGTTTCTAGCAGTAATTTGCCCCTACTTAAGCATGCTGGTCTTACATTTAGGGCAGTGGTGCCCAAACTAAGGCCCGGGTGCGGCCCCTGATGCTAATTCATCAGGCTCGTGAAGCCCTCGTCACTCCTGGAAGCGTTTTACTTCCGCTTCCAGTAACGACAAGGGCTTCACGGACCGGATTAATTGGCGTTGGGGGCCGCACCCAGCCGCTAGTGATGGGCTCCCTGAACCACATGATCGGTCCACAGCCCAAAAAGTTTGGGCACCCCTGATTTAGGGACTCCGACCCTCAGCCTATTCAGGGTCCTCCAAACGACGTTGGGGAGGTAGATTTTTTTTTTTGAATAGTAGCCATGTTAGTCTGTAGTTCAGGCATATCAAAAAACAAAATAAAAATTAAATAAAAAACACTGCAGCACTTCAAAGACTACCTGCTATATTTTTATTGTTAGCTTTCGTGGATCAAGTCCACTGATAGGGGAGGTTGAGTTATATCATCCTTTAACGTTATTTCACCCTTGCTCGAAAGGCAGTCGTATCCAACTCTAGGGTTCAGTGCTCATCTGTTTATAGCCAAAGAGGCAGCGCTGTCTGCGGACGTTTCCATGGACACATGGCAGACATAACTAGTCACCTGAGGGCATGGAATGCTGTTACCTTTCCCACTGAAGTGGTACCTGTTTATCTACTTGCAACGTCTCGCTTTCGAACTGCTAGGCTGGCAGGAGCTGGGGCAGAGACGGGCACTCACTCCTCCATGCAGCACCCGAGTCTTGAATTGTTGACCTGTTGACCTTCCAGTCATCAAGTCCAGCGTCTTAACCACTTAAGCCACCGCAGTGCCCGTGAATCAGCACAAAAGCCATATTGCTGCCGTCTCTTCTTACCTCTCTCCTCGCGCCCCTTGGGGTTAGAAATGGCTCCGGGGGAAGCCCTGAGGGGGCCTGTAACCAATGGCAACTGCAAAATGGATCAGCCACATCTGCAGGCTGGAGAGGAAAGCTCAGAGTTCAGGGAGCAGAGAAAGGGTTCAATGAGGAGGGAGACAGAATGTCTAAGACAGGGATGGCGAACCTTGGCACTCCAGGCGTTCTTGGACTTCAATTCCCAGAAGCCCAGGTCTCTGTAAATCCATTCATGTGGATACACAGAGACCCGAGCTTCAGGGAATTGAAGTCCAAGAACACCTGGAGTGCCAGTAAACCCAAAGGGATCACTATAAGTCACTTCCAAATGGGCAGCGAGTAACAAGGGCAGGGGGAAAATAAGCCTAGCCTGAAATGTCTTTTGCAAAGGGTTAAAACAAGCAAGAATCAAGAATGGAGAGTTGACCAACCCTGTATGTGGGAAGGGGTGACCTTGATCTGAAGAAAGCTGGTCGATCCTCACAAGGGGCTGCGGTGGCTCAGTGGTTAAGAAGCTCGCCTTCCTAGCTGGAAGGCCGGCAAGCTGGCAGTTTGAGACCCGGGTACTGCATGACGGATTGAGCGCCCGTCTCTGTCCCAGGTCCTGCCAAGCTAGCAGTTCGAAAGCAAGAAATTGCAAGTAGATAAATAGGGACCATTTCGGTGGGGAAAGATCTTGGGGACAGGAAAGGAGCCTCATTCGGGTGTCCCCTGAGCGGAGTTTCTCCAGCAAGAATCCTTTCAACCTGGAATAATTTCTGACATGAAACTGTTGTTGTTGTTATTGACCAAGTCGACTTCATGACTCCGGAACAGAAGCCAAAGTCAAGACGAATGAATGGACAGAGACTTCCATACCAAAGATTTCACTACTCATGAGTCCTACTCAGTCTAACACAGGAGTTCTCAACCTTTCAAAGCCAGGGGCCATTGGGTCATGCTCCCTCAGACAGCTTCAGGGGCCAGACGGCCATTTTGCCCTTCCTCCACCCTATGGTGTGGTGGTGGTGGTGGGCCACACGAAATGATGCCTTGGGCCGCATCCAGCCCACAGGTTAAGAATCCCCGGTCTAACGGATGTTTGACTGCATTAGTCGCTCACTCAAAGGCCTGAGCAAAACAGATTTGGCCAAGACAGACGGTGTCTTAGGAGAAGGAGGGACCATAAATAATCTCCTCCCTTTGACTTGTCCTGGTCTAACCCAGGTTCAAACTCAACTCTACAATCATCTCTTTTAAACCAGCTGCCACAAGAGTGCCAATGACCAACGCTTCTTTCTCCAGCAGAAAAAAAAAATCTGAAAAAGTAAGGCCTTCCTATCCTTGGCGGTTCCTCAAAAACCCCATAGATTGAAAACACAATTTCCTAACAGATCACCAAAGGGACACCGGTTGGAAACCGGAGGTCAAGGGAGCCTCAATGTAAGATTTTGGATGTGGTAGCTGGGTTAGTCTGTATTATTATTATAATTAGTCTGACCAAGTGAACTTGATCCACGAAAGCTCACATTTTAAATACAGGAGTTTGTCTTTCAGGTACCACATTTCTTGTCTTTTGTTGTTGTTGTTTTGTTTACTTTCTGAATGCAAGGTGTTCTGGTGGGCCCTCAAAGACACCTTCATTGGTGTTAATCTTCCTCACTGGGCCTGTTTGACCTCAGTTGACCTACGGGTGCCAAAGTTGACCTCTTGGGGGGGGCCTTACCTTTGAGTAGAGGCAGAGGGGTCAGCTCTTGCTGGTTGCTCTGGTACCGGAACTGGGACGAACTGTGTGACCGTCGCTGACGGGAACGCCGCAGGGACCGGCGGGAGAAGCCGTCCACTTTATCTGGTGGTGGCACTGGGGACAACCCCGGAGAGGATGGGCTGGTGGGAGTCACGGCAGGCGGGATCTTGGTCTCCATCTCAGCGGCCGGGGTGGACGCTCAACCAGGGGAAGAAGAAGAGTTCGGCTAATAACCCGGAGCGGCGTCTGCCAATTCCTTAGGATGCAGCGGCCACCCCATGACAAGGGTGAGCTTTCGAAGTCCTCTCCAGAAACGGGAGCCTCCAGGTAGGGGCCGACGATGCTCCAAAGATGCTCCAAAGGATGCTCTCTCTGAAGATGCTGCTCTTCCACCCAGGACGGTTAATGTCTCCTGCTCAGTATCCGTAGCACAGCAAATCCCATCAGATCAAGAACCCTGCCCAGTCCTTTGAGGTGGCCTTGGGGGGGGGGCACCCAAAGACCCAGGCTTGCCACAAGGGCCTACTATGTGCCTATCGGGCCCCTTCCAATAGCCCTACAAGAAGAGGGGGCTACTACTCTGGGGTAGTAGGGGGTCCCTCCCCCATCAGCCCCACCCCCGCCAAGCAAAATCCACACCGGGGAGTCGACTAGGAGGAAATAATAATAGTAATACTAACTGCCGCAGGGGAAAGGAGCCTGCAGGGTGGGGTGGGTCTTCTTCTAGGCTGGACCCACGGAAGACTGGGGCCGGCTTGGGGTGGGTGAGGGGTGAGAGGCTAGTTTTGGGGAGGGGCTCTCCTCCTCCTCCTCCCCGACCCTCGAGAGCAGCAGCAGCAGGGCCTCCTCCACTTCCTCTTCCGATCAGGCCGGGCTGCTAAGGCCGGGCGCAGGCAGGGCGGAAGCCATCCCGGGAGCGGCGGCGGCGGCGGCGGCTCCGTCTCCTGCAGCAGCCCGAGCGCTTCCCATGGGGGGCGCCGGCAGGGAGGAGGAGGAGGAGGCCGGGGCTGGCGACGGGGGGGCCGGGAGGCGCCTCCTTGCCCTTGCTGCTCCAGGCGGGGCGGGCCGAGGGGGGCTGCGAACTTTCCAAGCGGCAGGCAGGTGAAGGAGGGAGCAGGAGGGGAGCCCGGCCTGGGCGGCCCAGGAGGAGCAGGAAGAGGCGCTGCTGCTGCTGCTGCCGCTGCTGCCCCGCGAGGCTCAGCCCAGGCCCCGCTTCCTCCCTTCCTCCCTCTTTAAAAGGAAGACAAAGGCCAAGAATCCGTTGCAAAGTGAAGCAAAGCAGGGGGGGGGGAAAGGGCTTTGGTTTGGGGGAGCCAGGCCAACGGGCCCCTTCCCTTCCCTCCCTCCCTGCTTCTTTTCCTCCCTTCTTTTCCTCCTTGGCGGGCTCTTCTTCTTGCCAAAAAAAAATAATGCCCTGCCAAACGGCTCCAATGCGTGCAAGAAAAGGGGGGGGGGTGCTGCTGCAATGCAATGCAATGCAATCTAGCAATAGCAGCCTTGCTATATAGGCAGTCTCTTTTTGCAGCAACAGCGGCGGCGGCGGCGCGCCTCTGCTGGCGCCAAGAAGCTCGGCGGTGGTGCGCACGCGCGTGCGTGCGTGCGTGCGTGCGCTCCCGCTCTCTGCGCGCGCCGCCGCCGCCGCCCTGTGTCGCCTTTGGACGGTGTGGCTTCGCCTCCTCCTTCGAGGCTCGCTGCGAAACGAAGGTTCCAAAGGGGCCGCGCCCCCCCCCCCCACGTGACCAAAGGGCCCGGGCGTCCTTCCTCCCTCCCATTGGCTCCCTGCCTTAAAAATAGAACCTGCGTCATTCCGTGGGAGAGGGTGATGATGTCATCTCCGCCGGGCCCCCTTCGGGAGGGGTGGGAAAAAGGGGGGGGGGACCGGCGGCGGAGACGCGCGCGCGTGCTCACACACACACACACACACGAGCGCGCCTGGAAAGGGAGAGAGGGAGGGGACTATGGAAGCCAGCCCAGTTAACCAGGTCGGGTTCATTCAGACGTACACCCTGACTTGGATAAAGCCAGGTAAAGGTCGCCCTTGCTCGAACGCCAGTCGTTTCCGACATTAGGGCTCAGTGCTCATCTCTGGCTTGGAGCAATATACCTAAAGGACTCCCTAGTATAATACTTGGAAATTTTGGACTTATTATCGAACCTTGAACATCCTAATTCTGCAAATAATAATAATAATAAACCAACTCTACTAACTAGGCATATATATACTGTACTGTAATTTAAACCAGGGGTGCCTAAACTATGGCCTGTGGGCTGGTTCTTCTGGCCCTCCTTCTTTACGACAATTCACCTGGCCCACGAAGCCCTCGTGGCTCCTGGAAGCAGAAGTAAAATGCACCCGTATGGTAGGCCACGTTAAGTGGTGCCATGGGGTGCATTTGGCCTGCAGGTCACAGGTTGAGAATCCCTGATTTAATATATAATTAATAATAATTTTTTAATATAAAAATTATTAATAACAATAACAACAATAATATAGCCATTAACCAGAGTTTTCCTGACTTGGGGATTATTAACTAAAGAACCTGGGCATGCTCTCAATGGCTTCTCAGCTGCCAGTTGTGCTCTGTGCTTGGGACTGAACATGTCTTTTGCAAAGCTGGGAGCTAATCCATTTATGTGCTCTCCTTCCGTCAGAAGGCGGCCGGCGGAGGGAAACCACAGCAGAGTCTGAAGCCACACCTGTCCTGCACGGTTGGCCACTGCCTGCTTGCATTTTCCAGGTGAAAGACAGAGACAGGTATGCAAAATATCCTCCCCACAACCACTCTGGTCATTGCTTGAAAACTCAAGCCTGTGGTTTCCTTTAGGGGGCCAGCCTATCTCAAATAGGATCTTCCTCATTCCCTCCTGCCTTCCATCTTTCCTAGCATTATAGTCTTCCAAAGAATCTTCCCTTCTAAAGATGTGCCCAAAATAGGACAGCTTCAACTTCATCCATCCATCCATCCATTTATCCTTCAGACACAGTTATCAGTCTTGACATGCTGCAGGACCCACTTCTTTATATTCACAAAGCTCTCTGCTAGCACTCTTACTGTCCTGTTTCACTATTTACATTTTTTGATTGTCAACATTAAAGTTGTGTACTTTTTATGCGGTCAAGGTCAAGGTTGCCCTTGCTCGAAAGCCAGTTGTATCCAACTCTGGGATTCAGTGCTCATTTCGGTTTACAGCCCAAGAGCCAGTGCTGTATTTGCAGACGTTTCCATTGACATGTGGCAGGCACAGGAGTCTTCCTCCCCACCAAAGTGGTCCCTATTTATCTACTTGCAATTTCTTGCTTTTGAACTGCTAGGTTGGCAGGAGCTGGGAGAGAGATGGGAGATCATTCCGTCGTTCAGTACCCAGGTCTCAAACTGCTGACCTGCCAACCTTCCAGTTGTCAAGTTCAGTGTCTTAACCACTTGAGCCACCACAGTCCCAGATTAGGAAGATCAAAGGCTAACCTGAGAAAGTGGGGTTGCTCTGTAGATGACAGCCTGTGTGAATGTGGAGAAGTACAAACTATCTCCTGTATGATAGGATGCGCAGGAAGGATGCCCCTCAATGTGCACTGAGGAGGACCTTAGGTTGGCAAGAGGAAATGCTATTGATGTAGTAGACCAATATTGGGTGGATGTCATCAGTGGTTAAGAAGCTCGCCTTGTTACTTGGAAGGCTGGCAAGTTGGCAGTTCAAGACCCGGGTACTGCATGATGGATTAAGCCCCTGTCTCTGCCCCACCTCTTGGGGACATGAAAGGAGCCTCATTGAGGCGTTCCCTGAATAATTTCTGATACAAAATTATTATCTAACCCTTTTTAATGCTATTTTGTTTTTAGATGTATTAATTTTAGCTTTGTATGTTATTATATGCATATATTATTATACACCTGTATGCTGGTGGCGCATCTGACACGAATAAAGAAAAGACATTGCACAGATATAAGAAGTTACTTTATATAACAATTACTAGTTTACTGCCCTCTAATAATAGGCGACCTTTAGAGCCCCCAAAATGGCGTCTAAATGGAGTCCCGGAAGTGTCTGTGCAATATATCTTCTTAACTCTTTGCCTTAAGTCTAAGATTTCCTTCATGCCCTGCCGGCCACTTCCGTGTTTCCTTTCCCTCAGCCACGTCCCCGCCTCTTCTGCAGGGAGAGCCAATCAGAAGAGCTCAAGGGGGCGGTGTGAGGGGAGAGCCAATCAGAAGAGCTCAAGGGGGCGGTGTGAGGGGAGAGCCAATCAGAAGACAGTAGGGCGGCGTAGCCAATGAGCGCGCCCGGGTGCCAGCAGGGTCGGGCCTAGGCGGCCCAAGAAGGTGGGAGCGGAGCCGGGGGGTCGAGTGAGCGGGCCTGCCGGGCAGGGCAGGTGGGGTGGCCGCCGCCGCCGCCGCCATGTCACGATGGTTCTTCCCGTGGTCGAGCTCGATTAAGAAGCGGGCCTGCCGGTACCTCCTGCAGCATTACTTGGGCCACTTCCTGGAGGAGCGGCTCGGGCTGGAGCAGCTCAGCCTCGACCTCTACGCCGGCGCGGGGCGCCTCAGCCGCATCCACCTCGACGTCTGGGTGAGGCAGGCAGGCAGGCAGGCGGAAGGCACACCGGTCGAGCGGCCTGGCTCAGGAAAGGAGGGGGGGATAGCAGCTGAAGGGGCAGGCAGAAGTCACACCGGTCGAGCTCAGTGCCGCGCCTGTGGGTGGCAAGGCCGCCTCTCTTCTCTCAGCTTCCTGTTGCCTGCCTGTCTGTCTCTCCTCTCTGTGCCTAGATCTGTTTATTTGTCTGTCTGCCCTCTCTGTGCCTACCTACCTACCTGCCTACCTGCCTGCCTGCCTGTCTCGGGAGTTCTCAACCTTTATAAGCCAGGGACCGTGTCACGTTCCCTCCGACAGCTTCAGGGGCCAGACGGCCATTTTGCCCTTCCTCCACCACATGGCACTTCTGGGTGTGGTGGAGGTGGTGGTGGGCCATATGAAATGGCACCATGGGCCGCATCCGGGCCACAGGTTGAAAATAACCCCTGATCTCTCTCTCTCTCTCTCCCCCCCCATCCATCCATCCATCTGTCCATCTATCTATCTATCCATCTATCTATCTTCGGGGGCCAGATGGCCATTTTGCCCTTCCTCCACTGCATGGCACTCCCAGGAGTTGTGGAGGGCCACATGAAATGGTGCCATGGGCACCATCCAGCCCGTGGGCTGCAGTTTGAGAATCCCTGATTTATCGATGTATCTATCTGTCCTTCCTCCTCACTTCAGTTCATGTTCTCATTCAGTTATTTCAGTTACTGTACTAGTATCCACAGTAATTTTGAGTATTACTGAGAATATGGTCATATATTGAAGAATCAGAGAAATAGCTTGTTTAATACGTCCTCTCTGCTCCCCTGAAAATAGCAATGGCACTTTAAAGAAGAACGCACAGATCTTATGGCAGCTCATCCTGTAATAAGGGTGCTGGGTTGTCACGTACATGAGGGACTGTGTGTTGTCTTTTAAAGCACCTTAAAGATGAGTCCTAAATTCTAGAAAGTTTGGTATGGTCAGGTTTGCCTTCATCAAGGTATCCTCTTCCACACACACTTTGTATAATGAGGAATTTGATCATTTGCTGAAGGTGTTGCAGGAGTCTTGGTGAAGCAAACCCAACACTTTTTTCATGGAATTATTCCACTTTAGCCAGGTGGTTCCTAGAAAGAGATCTTAAACATCTATCTTCCCAACATCAGTAGTCCAACAATCATTACACACACAAAAGTTGTGCCACTTTACAGATTAAATCCTGTATTTAAAGGTGATCTTTTGTGGATCAAGTTCCCTTTACATTTACTGTAAATGTAACTACAGTAGTAAATACTGCCAGCAACTCCATGCCGAGTGTCAGGCAGTGGTTAACTAACCTGACCACCTTGAAGCTGTCTGAGGGAGTGTGACCTGGTCCCCGGCTGGAAAAGGTTGAGAACTCCTTAGAGAGAGAGAGAGAGATAGACAGACCGGGGGGGGGGGGAATAGATCAGGGATTTTCAAACTGAGTGGCCTGGATGTGTCCCAAGGTGCCTTGGGTGGGCAAAGTCCACAGGGAAGGGTGATGGTCCCCAAGTGGATGAAACCCCACTGGAATCCCTCTTCATGGAGGGCAGCAGCTTCATCCATCCTGGCCTGGGGAGGATTGCATGCCGAAAAGGCTCAGGACTAGAAAGTGACTCGTGGGACTGGATCTGTGGTCCTATGAGTGTCACCCTGCGATGTGGAAGGCAGATGAAAGGACATTGCATTCCATTCTCGGGACAGTCTTCATGGCTGATCGCCATGAGGATTGCCAATATTCAGATTTGGATATGACAGAAGAAGAAATAGTATGTCACTGGGAAATGAAAGGGGAAATGGGCAGGCTAAGCGGGCCTTCTTGTGCAGAGCAAGGAGTGAGAAGGGCTGCCTTAGTTGTGTTGCGTTGCGTTGTGTTGTGTTCCTTTCCCTGGGTATTGTGCCCTGGGTGTGAGCGAAGTTGCTCAAGTTCTGCGCAGTGTGATGCGTTCTTCTAGGAATGTTCCCCTCTTTTCCCCTGAGCAGGTGACGGTTGCCCAACTGCCCTGAGCCGTTTCCTGTTTATCCTGGGAGTTTCTGTGAACTCTGCTAAACCTTCCCTTGCTTGTGGGATGCCAGGCCTTTTTAACCACAAGGTGGCGGGGGTGGCGCAGCGCATACTCTGTGGCTGAGAGAAGGGGCATGCAGCGCCTTTTGCCAACTGCATAGTTTGAATGCATTCACTTCTTGGAAAGGGGCCTTGTAAATTTGGAATTATCTTCAGAGTCACATTGGGGGGTGGGGGTGGAATTACAAGCACACACATGCAGAGTCGCTCGTTCTCTCACACACACATGCTTGTGCACCTCTGAACAGGACAGTGATGGCGAACCTTGGCACTCCAGGTGTTCTTGGACTTCAATTCCCAGAAGCCCAAGTCAGCATTCCTGCTGATCAGGGCTTCTGGGAATTGAAGTCCAAGAACACCTGGAGTGCCAAGGTTTGCCATCACTGTGATAGGAAATGCTATAATGGGTTCTCAGCCTATGGGCCGCAGGCCGGCCCATGTTGCCAGCTGTAAATGCGCCCGTGGCTGTCGTAACCATGTTTGTGGCAGCCACAGGCGTGTTTTACGGCAGCGTTTACAGCATTGGCGGGGGGGGGGGAATCACCAGTCGGGCCTGCTCAGCTGTCTCAGGGATTTTTACTGAATATATTTGGCCTGCAAATAAATGAAACCATGGCCATGGGCCCCGGAGATATTGGGGGCGGGTGTGACTTGTATGGTGAGAGATATTATTCCTGCTGTTTTCGTGGGTAGAAGTTTGGCAGTTATGTGCCTCTAAATCAGGGGTGCACAACTATGGCCTGCAGGCCAGATCCGGCCCCCCAATGCCCTCGTCACTTCTGGAAGCAGAGAAAATGGTGGCTTAAAAATCTATCTCATTCTGTTGCAACACAGATTGCAAGGCGTGTTTTATTCCCACTTCCGGCGGGAGGAACCACATGACCGACCCACTGAACTTTCTGATTGGCCTGCTGAACCACATGACCGGGGCCTGTAAAGTTTGGGCACCCCTTCTCTAAATGATGGCGAACCTTGGCACTCCAGGTGTTCTTAGACTTCAATTTCCAGAAGCCCTGACTAGCAGGTGTGCCGACTTGGGCTTCTGGGAATTGAAGTCCACAAATACTGTACCTGCAGTGCCAAGGTTGGACATCCCTGCAGACTAGCGGATCACTGCCGCTGCGTGTCTGTTTCACCTTTCCTTTCCCCAGTCAAAGTAGGTTCCAGTGAACTGGATTAATATCAATTTATTTCTTTTATTTGCTCCCAAGCTGAGCACTGTCTCTTTACTCCTTGCAGTCGGTGAATGAATTCCTAGAATCAGTTGGAGCCCCGCTAGAGATCATTGATGGCTTCATCGACAACATTGACGTCACCATCCCCTGGTCTGCCTTAGTCACCGAGAACTGCACGGTGGAAGTGAGCGGCCTACAGATCACATGCCGGCCAAAGTACCGGAATGGTGAGAGAAGCGGAAGGGTGGGCGGGCGGGCAAAATAAATTGGGGCGCTTGAGAAAGGAAAGAAAGCCAAGCAGGAACGTTTCACTTCTTTCGATTAAATCTTTACTATTGCTTTCACTCCTGTGGACTGCATGCATTTGTTAGGAGTAGGAGTTTTGTTACGTATGCCCAGGGTTGCTCTATGGCATTGGTGGCCAACCTTGGCACTCCAGCAGTTCTTGGGCTTCAGTTCCCAGGAGCCCAAGTCAGCGTTTCTGCTGATCAGGGCCTTCTGGGAATTGAAGTCCCAGGAACAGCTGGAGGGCCAAAGTTGGCCAACACTGCTCTGTGGAGTCTAAGCTTGGACATTGACTAAAGCAGGGGTTACCCACCTAAGGCCTGTGGGCCGGATCTGACCCGTGGCACCATTTCATGTGCCCCCCCCTTCAAGGGCATTCAAGAAACAAAATGGCCAACCCTTTGAAGCTGTTTGGACAAAATGGCTGCCCCCATCATGCAGGCAGTGTAAAATGGCCGTCTGGCCCTCAAAGCTGACTGACCTGGCCCCCGGCTTGAAACGGTTGGGAAGCCCTGGAGTGAAGGATCTGAAAAGACAACCGAAAAATGTGGATCTGCAGACTGCTGCTAAGGATATCATGGGATGACCACGTGACTCATGTCCACGTCTTGCACCGGGTGGGTGAAGAGCAAGAACTCTTTGAAGGCCACTGGGCAAAGAAAGCTCCATGGCCTTGGGCCGTCTCATGAGGAACGACCTAAGGCACAGACTCCTCCAACTCACTCCAAGGACCTCTCAGGCCGACCGTTCCCAAGTTGGAGCCTCAGATGTCGTCTGACCACAGTGCCTGGGGAAGCGGGATTATAGCTCATGTTCTCCTGAAGCTCACGTCCAACCCGTCTCAATCTTTAGAGCCTGCTAATCTGGGTGGCTGAAGGGGTCAAGACACTGACTGGGCAGCCGGCAGGTCAGCAGTTCAGAACCAGAGTACTACATGATGGAGTGAGCTCCTGTCTCTGCCCCAGCTCCTGCCAACCTAGCAGTTTGAAATTGCAAGCAGATGAATAGGAACCACTTCAGTGAGAAGGCAAACAGCGTTCTGTGCCCTTAGGTGTCTAGTCATGCCTGCCACGTGTCCATGGAAATGTCTGCAGACACAGACAGCGCTGGCTTTTTGGCTGTAAACAGAGATGAGCACCAAACCCTAGAGTTGGATACGACTGGCTTTCGAGCAAGGGCGACCTGGATGGATTGGCCATCAATCTGAGTCAAGTAAAGGCAGCGAGATGGCACCCCTCTAGGGAGCCTATTTATCCTCCTTCAACGCCACTCTCTCTCTCGCCTGCCTGCCTGGCCCAGTGGCTACCTCTTCCTTTTTCTCTTGGGCATCTCTTGTAGGTGCCCCTGGCTCCGATGCTCAGAGCTGGGCGTCGTGCATGACCACGAGCATGCAGCTGGCGCAGGAATGCCTCAAGGAGCAGAGCGAAGAGCCGTTGGACGCCCCTCAGCCCCTGGAGGGCCTGGAGATGTTTGCCCAGACCATTGAAACTGGTGAGTGGCATTTTGGGGGTGGGGACGAGGGACGGGGTGTTTTCAGGAACAGAGTGCCTTGCTTGGCATGCAGGCATTTTAACAGCTGTAGCATGCCTGTAACTTAACATCTGTATGCGGGAGGCAAGTTCTGAGTTCAGATTTGGCATCGGCACACTTGGTATCCTGCAAATCACACGGGTCGTTCCCAGGAGCAAAAGGGTTATTGTGCAGTGTGATGAATGAGTGAAAGTAGGCTGTGTGATTATTAGGCTCCCGGACGCTGGACTCAGGGTGGGAAGGAGCCCCCTCGTCGTGGAGGTCTCGTGCCTTGCAAAGTCCCGTCATCCGTGCCCTTGTCTTGCTTTCTCCCAGTTCTCCGGAGGATCCAAGTGACCTTTGTGGACACGGTGATACGTGTCGAACACGAGCCCAGGGGAGGGGAAGCCAGGGTGGCCCTTGAGGTGCACATCAAAAGGTAACCTTTTCTACTCACCTGAGGCGTCCGAGGACGCGGAGAGAGTGGTTTTGTCACGCTGACTTGTTTGAGGAACTACAGCAGGGCTGGACAACGTGTGGCCTTCCAAGTCCCACTGAAGGGACTGCGGTGGCTCAAGTGGTCAAGACGCTGGACTTGGAAGGCCGCCTGGTTAGCTGTTCAAGACCTGAGTGCTGTGTGACAGAGTGAGCTCCCGTCATCTGTCCCAGCTCCTGCCAACCTAGCAATTTGAAAGCAAGACATTGCAAGTAGATAAAGAGGTACCACTTCGGTGGGACGGTAAACACTCTGGTGTTGAGTCCTGCCTGCCACATGTCCACGGAAACGTCTGCAAACGCAGACCGTGCTGGTTCTTTGGCTATAAACAGAGATGAACACTGCACCCTAGAGTCAGATATGACTGGATTTCGAGCAAGGGCAACCTTTGCCCTTTACCTTTACTTGTATATAAATCTATTACATTAAATTAATTAAATTTGTGGACCTACAGCAGAGCTGGATAATGTCTGGCCTTCCAAATCCCATTCTCCCTTTTGATTGAGTGTGCTAGAACTTGGGGAGTTACTTTAAAGAGTAACTTTGCATGTGAAAAGGAGATTGTTAGTCAGGTTTCTACAGTACAGTAGTTGCTTTATTATTTTTTTGTATAAGGGGTTCATGTGATTGTTCTATCTAGTGTGTTTTGTACATTATACAAGATAAAAGTAAATATAATAATATCACATTTTAGGTTTGTATGTTATATGCTGGTGGTGCATATGACACGAATAAAGAAAATAAATAAATAAATATATTTTTTTACAAATTGGCTAGAAGTGTCTGAAAATCGGCTACTGGGATAAGAGTCGGTGTATCTGAAGACGTGGCTGCAGGCCCCAAAAGTATGCCAAGTCAACTCTGCAGTCTTCAAGGGGGTCACCAGATTCTTCGGCTGCGTTGTGCTCTCTGCCTGCCTGGTCAGGGGTTTCTGTCCTGCGTTATCTGGAGGACTAAAACGTCTCCTCCACTTAAGAGCTTCCTTTATTCATGTCAGAGGCACCACTGGCATATAATAACGTATGAAGCTAACATTCACACCTCTAAAGCCAAAGCAGAATTAAAAGGGGCTCGATGACTTCCGCCTGAGCAGCATTTCCTCTCGCCAACCGAAGGTCCTCCCCAGGGCACATTGAAGGGCATCGTGTGCATTGTATCCTGCTGGGAGGTGGTTTGTACTAACCCGTCCATCCCCACCGCACAGGTTGGACTACTGCGATGAAGCGGTGAAAGATGCCGGGCAGACGCTCGCCGTCAACATCCACCAGCCTCCGCCGTTTGTGCACAAGATCCTCCAGCTCAGCGGCGTCCTGCTTTACTACGAGGATTTCTCGGAAGCGGCCGGCCGTGCGGCTTCCCCTGTCCCAAAGGTATACTAGCCACATGGAGCCAGGGGGCCCAGCGCCAGGTGGTCCCCCCCCCCAAAAAAAATTCAGGGGTAGGAAAGGGGTTCCAGGAACCACAAATTCTTCTTGCCACGATTATAGGACACTTCTGTGCCGCCCTGTATAAGCGCTTTGTGCCCTCTCTAGGGCAGTGTTTCCCAATCTAAGAACCATAGGCTGGATCTGGCTCACGGCACCATTTCATGCATCCTCCCACCCCTCCAAGGGCATTCGAGAAACAGGATGGCCACCCCTTTGAAGCTGTTGGGACAAAAATGGCAACCCCCGTCGTGCAGGCAGGGCAAAATGGCCATCCGGCCCTCAACGCTGACAGAGCGCGTGACCCGGCCCCTGGCTTGAAAAGTTTGGGAACCCCTTCTGTAGGGGCTGCGGTGGCAGCTCAGTGGTTAAGAAGCTCGCCATATTAGTGGGAAGGCCGGCAAGTCGGCAGTTCGAGACCTGGGTACGGCATGACAGAGTGAGCGCCCGTTGTCTGTCCCAGCTCTCGGGGACGTGAAAGGAGCCTCATGCGGGCATCGCCCCCTGAGCGGAGGAGTTTTCTCCCGCAATAATCCTTTCAACCCAGAATAAATTATGACACGAAATTGTTGTCGTTGTCAGTGCCCTCTCTGGGCGGTTCCCGAGGAAATTAGCATTTTGCCCCCAACAATACACTGGCTCTCCCATTTGACCGGCCTTGGAAAGATGGGAGGCGGAGTCCACCTTAAGCCCTGGTCAGGATCGAACTCACATCCTTTTGGTTGCAGGACAGCATCTTATCCACTGGTGAAATGTCCTGTTTCTTTTATTCCCCGTTGACCCAGGAAGCAGCCGAGGAAGAGGAGGCCTCCCCCACTCCTTTGCTCCAGATCGGCAGCTGCTCTGGATACACAGAGATGAGGATCAAGCTAAAGCAGAATGAAGCCTTTCCCGGACCCAAGGTCGGTCGGTCAGTCGTTCAGACAGCGGCTGGTCGTTAGCTTGCAATCTTCTTAAGCTGGCTCAAGTGGTTAAGATGCTGGACTCAATGACTAGAAGGTCGGCAGAGTGAGCTCTTGTCTCTGTGTCCCAGCTACTGCCAACCTAGCCATTCCAAAGCAAGAAATTGCAAGTAGATCAGAGGTAACAGCGTTCCGTGCACTCCGGTGTCCAGGCATGCCTGCCACATGTCCACGGAAATGTCTGCAGACTCAGACAGCGCTGGTTCTTGGGCTATAAACAGAGACGAGGCAAAAAAAATGAATCAAATCTCTTCTTTGGCAAACCAATTTGTTTTATTTTCTTCCAATAATTTTAAGATGAGTTGTTATGGAAACAACTAAAGACATCTTGGCTTACAGTTTTTGCTTCCATACAACTCCCTTTAGGATTATTTGAAGGAAAGGAAATAAATTTGCTGAAGGAGAGATTTGATTTATTTATTTTTCTGCCTCAAATGTTTTTTCTCTGCCTCTGTACTTCCACCGTTCGGCTACATTTATTTATTTTTTTATAAACAGAGATGAGCACTGAACTCTAGAGTTGGATACAACTGGCTTTTGAGCAAGGGCGACCTTGACCGTAGCTGGCTTTGCCCTAGAACTTCCTTCTGGCTTCCCCCGTTCCGTTGCAAAAAGACTCGGCAAAGAGCAATCGCGAATGATACTGAGCTAATAAATAAACAATAATAATGATGATAAGTAATCTATGCCATGGCAGGAGACATAATCGGGTTCCCTCTCCTCCTCCTCCTCCTCCTCCTCCTCCCCCCCCCCCCCCCACGGCTCCATCTTCCTTTCCGACGGGTCCGTGACTCCTGGCGATCTAGCTAAGCAAGGCTCTTCCTTCTCTCTGACTGTTCTTTGCCTCTCCTCCACAGCTGGAGTTGGACGGAAAGATCGGGTCCCTGCATCTCTTGCTGGCCCCACAACAGGTCTCGTATTTGTTGGATCTTCTGGCTTCTCTGAACCTCTCAGGTGAGCCCAGGTGGACGGGAGGGAGGGGGGGAGGCGGTGGGTGCCGGAGGCTGTGGCAGGTATGGCTATTCTGACTGTAGACGTTTCAACTCAAAAGCCCTGGGACGGGTGCTTTTGTGCATCATGTTCTTCGTCCCCATGCGCTCACCCCTTTGTGCTTCTTTCCCTTCTCCTGCCCCCCCAAACTAGACCCCAGTCTCCTGCAGAAACATCTGAGCAAAAACCGCCCCCTGGATTTGGAGGACCTGAAGCTGATTGAGCAGGATCTGAGCCAGCAGCTGCATTCGGGCTTCGGGAGCGGAGCAGCCGCCGCACGGCTGGAAGGAATGGGAGCCTTTCCTGGACTGGAGAACGGAGGTGATTTCTGGGCTGTGGGTGGGCTCAGGGCCTTTCCTTTGCTCTCCCTTCAGAGTCGCCAGAGGGAGGGCTTCAGGCCCCCACCCACCCCCCTTCGCCTCTTTCCTTTGAACTCACCCAACTATAGAATGACAAAGCTGAAAAGTAGATTTAAGATAAAAGTCAGGGCCGCCCATGTTCAAAAGCCAGTCATATCCGACTCTAGGGTTCAGTGCTCATCTCCGTTTACAGCCAGAGAGCCAGCGCTGCCTGCACCTGCAGACATTTTCGTGGACATGTGGCAGGCATGACTAGACATCAGAGTGCACGGAACGCTGTTTACCTTCCCACCAACGTGGTCCCTATTTGTCTATTTGCAACACCTTGCTTTCAAACGGCTAGCTTGGCAGGAGCTGGGATGGAGACGTCGGGAGCTCGCTCTATTGTGCAGCACTCGGGTCTTGAACTGCTGACCTGATAAACCTTCTGGGCGTCAGGTTTGGCGTCTTGAGCCACTTGAGCCACTGCAGGTAGACTTGGGAGATCATCTAATCCAGTGGCTTCCAAACTGGGGCCCTTATGTATTCTTGGACTACAATTCCCAGAAGCCTTCAGTACTGGCTGTGCAGGCTAAGGCTTCTGGGCGTGGTAGTCCTCTATGGGACCCCAGCCTCCCCTGCTTCCCCCAACCCAAATCTGCCGTTACCTTCCAGAGATGTTCTTCTCCATGGCTCCCATGACCAGCAGCGTGACGTCCATCCGCTCCGCCAGTGAATTGTCCGACGTTGACCTCGAATCCTCCACCCACAGCGACCTTGGCACCGGTCACCTGCAGGCGCCAGCCTTTGCGCCGGGGGTAAGAGCCTTTCTGTGGCACGACCAGAACGCCCGGTCAGCTTCCCGATGGGCCCAGAAGCCACGTGCGGCGTGTCTTGTGGCTGAGGATCGTGGTTCTCAACCAGTTGGGTTGCAAACGTGGACGTGGGGTGTTTAGAAAAACGGTTGTGGCTTGTTGGCATTGACTCCCAGTAATACGGCGACAGTCTTTTCATGTGCCTAAAACACCCCCAGTGATGGCTCCAACCCTTGCCTTTCTCCCCACAGCTGCTGCTGAGCAGTCCCAGGCGTTACGGGTCCTCCCCCTTTGCTGCCACCCTGCCACGTCTCCACAAGATGCCACGTAAGGAGGGCTTTGGTGTGTTTCAGAGGGGAAAAGGTGGGGGCGGAACCAGGAAGGAGATCAATGTCTCCCAAACATTGGTTTTTTGGACTTCAATGCCATAGAAGCCCAAGTCCGTTCCCCAAAGCAATGGTCAGCCAATAGACCCATGATGGCGAACCCTGGCACTCCAGGTGTTCTTGGACTTCAACTCCCAGAAGGCCAAGTCTCTGCGAATCCACAGTGACGTGCACCAAACTCATTTCTGTGGATTCACAGCGACTTGGGCTTCTGGGAACGGAAGTCCAAGAACACCTGGAGTGCCAAGGTTCGCCATCACTGCAATAGGCTGACTGAGGCTTCTGGAAATTAAAGTCCCCCTGTGGGGCCTGGGCCCCATGTGGGGAAACAGTGCAGTAGACCAACGTTTGGTTCCTGGACTTCAATTCCCAGAAGCCTCAGTCAATTCCCCAAAGTGCTGATCAGGCGGAGGCTTCTGGGAATTGAAGTCCAGGAACTAAAGTTTGGATTTATGTGCAGTAAACCCATTCGTGTGGATTCACAGAGCAGTGTTTCCCAACCTTTGGCTTTTTGGGACATCATTTCCCAGAAGCCTCAGTCAATTCCCCAAAGCACTGATCAGCCGATGGATGGGCTGAGGCTTCTGGGAATTGAGGCCCGCCATGGTCCCGCGGAATATCGATTGGGTTCCAAGCCGTCGCAAACCGGTGGGCCTTTCTCTCTTCCTGCCTCTCCCAGACAAGACCGGGCAGCCACCCCCTCCCTCTCTGGACGGCCAACACCCGGAGCTGCTGCTGCGTTTGACCGTCGGAGGCTTCACTTTGACCCTCTTGCACCAGCCGCCAGGAAGTGCCGCCCCGGCCCTCCCCAGCCACGCCCTGGCGGAGCGGTTCTTCTCCCAGCTGGCCGACTTGAAGGACTCGGCCTTTGGGGGGAGAGATTTCCAGCCTTTGCGCCGATGGTTTGAGGAGGCCTGCCCCCAGAGCAACGTCAGGTAAAGCAACTTGGGGGGCCCAAGCTGCCCGGACAGGTCCACCGGCCACGGAAGAGACAGTAGACTGGTGGCTCCCGACGTGGATTTCAGGTTCCCAGGAACAGATGCGCAGTAAACCCATTTGTGTGGATTCACAGCGTCCCCCAACCTTTGGTTCTCGGAACGTCAATTCCCAGAAGCCTAGTCGTTTGGCCATAATAATGTATTTATTATTTATTTACTATTTTAAATTTATATATAGCCGCGAGCGACTGGCCGGCATAGCAACAACATAAAGCATTACAATCTTAAAACCCTTAATAAACACTAAATAATAATAATAATAATAATAATAATAATAATAATAATAATAATAATAATAATAATAATAATAATAATAATAATAATAATAATAATAATTGTTTGTTTATTTATTCATATTTCTTCACCGCCCTTCTCACCGAAGTGACTCAGGGTGGTTTACAAGTAACTAAAACAAACAAACAAACCACATGACAATAAGATACCAACACTACCTAAAAACCTTAAAACTGTTAAAATTTAAAATTAAAATCTAAAAAAAATTAAAAACACCAAATGCTACACCTTACTAATTAAAAAAAGTAGATGGAGAGAGGGGGTCAGATCATCCAGCGCACTGGGGTCATCGCCATCATCATAATTTCGTGTCTGTGCGTTTGTGCCATTTCCACCTGTTTGAGATCTCTTCCTCCGTCTTTCAGGCTGACGGGGGCTGCCGTGCAGGTGAGCTGCGAGCACAAGGCCTCTGGGCAGCTGTTCCAGGCCACCTGGGAAGCCTCCTTCGGGTTGCTGGAAATCTTGGAGTGCCTCTGGCCGCCCCCCCACCCAGGGCAAGCAGAACCCGCGTACACCGAGGTGAGGGTGGAGCCTGCGGGGGGGGGATGCGGGGGGGGGGGCGGGGAGAACATCTGGATGCCCTTTACCTCTCCCTCCACCCATTGGCCAGAGGGCGCCTCTGCTAAGCCTGCGATGCCTCTCTCCCCCTCTCAGCTGCTGGTCTTCGCCGCCCCCAGTGCCTTCCCTTACGGCCAGTCACCTCAACCCTGCGCCCGGCTCCATTGCAAGCATTCGAAGAAGCGCCTCTCACCCAAGGTCAGTGGGCCGGCCCTGCTCAGTTCTACGTAGCAGCAGCAGCAGCAGCAGTAAAGCGGACGAGGTTTTAAGCAAATCTTCGTTTGCATGCAAATTCCCCCCTTCTAGCCCAGCCTATAAATAGACTTGCACTAAATGCACAAGGGCTGTGATGGCCCAAGTGGTTAAGATGCTCAGCTTAAAGACCAGAAGGTCAGGGCTCGAGACCCGAGTGCTGCACAGTGGAGTGAGTGCCCGTCTCTGTCCCAGCTCCTGCCAGCCTAGCAGCTTGAAAGGAAGAAATGGCAAGGAGGTAAATCTGGACCACTTGGGTGGGGGAAAAGAAGATCTTGGGGACAGGAAAGGAGCCTCATTCGGGCATCGCCCCCTGAGCCGGGGTCCCTCCTGCAAAAACCCTTTCAGTCCAGAAGGGGCCCTTTGTGTGTGCTCCTCACTTGATTAGAATAAAACAGAAGCGTAATTGCAAAAAAGAGAGCTGTTTAACCGTCTTGCTCTCCGGGGTGGCACCGGGAAAGAGGTGCTCTCTTGTCTCTAGTCTCAGGCAGCCGAACCTGTTGGGACGGTCCTGCCTCCATCAGACCCCCCTAAAATCTAGAGGAGAGCTACCTGGGCCTGGCTTTAGCCGAAGACCTGCCGACGCTTGCGACTGTTTTGCAGAGCCGACGGGTGAAAAATGTTGCCAAGCAGGTGGCAGAGTTGGCCGCCGAGCTGGCCGAGTTCTCCTCCGATGTGGACCTCGGGAGTCTCGAACGGCTTTGTTCTCTGTTGCACTGTGCCACGACTACGCCGCCCCCATCATCCTCTTCCACGCCGGCCTGGTCTCAATCCCAGGCGCACTTGGTAAGTGGGGAAGGTAGCGATCTGACCTCCCACGCCCTGGTCCCCCTGCCGTCAGGAAGAAAGGCCTCCTTAACTGATTACGTCTCTCTCTTTCTTTCCTCCCTCCTTCCTGGGTGCCAGGCAGATTCGCCCCCTGCTGCCACGTGGCAGGCCAGCGTGCAGTGGACGGCCCCCAAGGCCACCCTCTGGCTCCAGTTCCCGGTGCCAGACCTGCGCCCGTGGCCAGAGCGGCGGCCCTGGGCAGAAAAGGCTGTGCGGAAGGAGCAGCTGCGCCTGGACTTGGCCGGCGTGGACTTCCGCACGGAGCTAGGGCCCGTAGGAGCCACGCAGGTGGAAGTCTCCTTCAGCGACCTGCATGGTAAGGAAGGACACGCGCTCTCCCTTCTAGAGACCAGAGTTTCCCAAATTTCAGTTCTTCGACTTCAATTTCCAGAAGCCTCGGTCAATTCCCCAAAGCACGGATCAGCCAGTGGACTGACTGAGGCTGCTGGGAATTGAAGCCCAGGAACTAAAGGTTGGGTTTACGCACAGTAAACCCATCCGTGTGGATTCACAAAGCAGTGTTTCCCAACCTTTGGCTTTTGGACTTCAATTCCCAGAAGCCTCAGTCAATTCCCCCAAAGCACGGATCGTCCAGTGTACTGACTGAGGCTTCTGGGAATTGGAGTTCCCCTGTGGGCCCTGGGCCCCATGTTAGGAAACCTCTGCTCTAGCCTCACTCTCTGCCTCCTGTCAAGAGTCGGACTCCCCAACACATGAGCTACCACTGAGCAAGCCTTGTTGCTGGTCTGATCTAAACTGCACTCGTTATATCTCTGCCCACTCACGGCAACCTTCCTTTAATTTCAACAAGGTGATTTAGATGGACAGCAGAGTGGTTTAGGCCTCTGGCTGCAAACCCATAGATTGGGAGTTCAGGTCTCCTCTGTGCATCTCAGAAGAGCCAACCTGTGTAGCCTTGGTCAAACTGTACAGTCTCAAGAGCCCCCACCCCCCACCCCCCAGGAAGGAATGACTTACTTACTTACCTACCTAGACCGTCCCATGCTATGTGGCATATCAGGCAGCAAAGGAAAAGGAAGGGTTTGGAAAGGATCGGTCACAGGTGAGAAGTCTTTCTAGGCAGCCCAGTTTATTATCAGGGACTCGATGTTTTGTTTTGTCGCTTTGCAGGCGTGTACGAGGATGGGGAGAAAGTTTCGGTGCCCTGCTTTCGCGTCGGCAAAACCCCAGACTTGTCAGCCAAAGGGAAGAGGTACATCCTTCCAAAGTAAGTTTGGGATCTGTGACTCCTTTTAGATCCGTGGTTCCCAACCTTTTTTTGGCCATCCCCCCCCCAAGCATCTCTAAAATCCTGATCCCCCCCCCCCCGGGTGATACATAATTCTTATTATTCAAAAAGTGAACTCCTATTCACAAGGCGGAAGCCTCAGAGGCCATTCATTCACTCGGTCTAACTCAGTCATGGCCAACCTTGGCACTCCAGCTGTTCTTCGACTTCAATTCCCAGAAGCCCAGGTCTCTGTGAATCCACACCAATGAGTTTACTGTGCTTACAAAGGGGTTTACTGCCTATGTGCAGTAAACCATTCATGTGGATTCACAGAGACTTGGGCTTCTGGGAATTGAAGTCCCATAACACAGGCAGTAAACCCATTCGTGTGGATTCACAGACTTGGGCTCCTGGGGATAGAAGTTTCAGAACAACTGGAATGCCAAGGGTTCTCCATCACAGATCTAACTCATTATTATCATCATCATCATCATTCGATGTGTATGCCGCTCTACTCTGTAAAAACCGACTCAGGGGAGATCACAGAACCCCCATACGTAACATTACGTGAAACAATCTTAAGATATAAATAGAACAAAGCATCTACGCATTACAATAAAATAAACAACAAATAAACCATGTCACATCTTAACCCGTTACAAAGAAAATACTAATACTGTAATAATAATAAAACCATTCATTTTAAAAGTCTCCTAACAACGTCCTCGACTGGCTTTTGAAGTTTCCGCCTTGCCCGCCGCCCCCCCCCCCCCCGCTGCTCAGGTGTCCCTGCTCCCACTCAGCCAGGCTGGCAAGGGGGGCATCCGGCGGTGGTGCCGGCGGCCTGGCTTTTGACGTCCCTGCCCGGCCGCTCAGGTGTCCCTGCTCCAATTGCCCCCGTGCGGGGCGTGTGCCGCTGCTGAATGGTTGCGGGAGATCCGTCCCTCTTCCCCATCGCTGCCCCGTTTCCCCTGGCAGGATTGTGTTGACCCTGCGGCCATGGGCCGGCAGTGGCCCCTGGGAGTCGGCCCTGGCGAAGGCCGAAGAGATGGAGCTGTCGATGGCAGAGAGTCCCTGCGAGTTGAGGCAGCCGGAGCCCTCGCCCTTCTCCTCCAAGCGGACCATGTACGAGACGGAGGAGGTGAGGGGCCTTTCCGCGCTGGGGGCGCATGTGTTCCGTCAGTGCGGCTGTCGGTGGGCGGGGTCGGTACGGCTGTGGGCCTTCAAAAGGTCCAATGTCCGGGTGGGCCATTTCTTGGTCCAGCCCAGGAGTTCTCAACCTTTTTAAGCCGGGGGGGGGGGCATTGGGTCACACTCCCTCAGGCAGCTTCAAAGGGCTGGGCGGCCATTCTGCCCTTCCTCCACCCCATGGCACTTCCTGGTGTGATGGAGGCAGCGGGTGGGACACATGAAATGGTGCCGTGGGCCACATCCGGCCCATAGGCTGCAGGTTGAGAACCCTTGATCTAGCCTTTGGCTTGGATTTAAAAGAGAGAGGCAAACCAGGGACCCAAAGCCAGGATTAAACTAAGACTAACTAAGCCCAGGGGGTGCCGTTCTCAAAACTCCTGTGCTGCAGCCAAAATGTGGTGAGTTCAATCCTGACCACGGATCAAGATTGACTCAGCTTTCCAGCCTTCCGGGATCAGAAGGACCCTTTCTGGTCCTGAGCCCTTTGGGCACGCAAAGTCCTCCTCCTCCTCCTCCTCATCCCCAGGAGGCCAGGATGGATGGATGAAGCTGCTGCCCTCCATCAAGAGGGACTCAAGTGGGACCATTTAATCTCCTTGGGGACCCTCCCCCTTCCCTGTGGACTTTGCCACCCAAGGCCGCTAGTCCTCAGTGAGGTCAGGTGACTTCACTGCCGCCTGACCCTGAGAGTTGAGTCTCTGGCAGTAGGGTCTACTCTGTGACCTTAGGCCAGATTCCCCTGGCCAGCCAGGGAAGTAAGCGCTACGGAGCGGCCCATGCGCCCCCCCCCCCGGGTCCTTGCTCTGTGTGTATGGGGTTCGCCTCGGGCCGCCCCCCTTCCCCCACCCTCCTGGGGACTCCCTCCCTCCCTCCTTCCCTTTCAGATGGTGATCCCTGGAGACCCGGAGGAGATGGCGCAATTCCAGGCGCAGGCCTTGGATGGCTCCCGGTACACCCTGGACGCCTCCTTCCCCCTCATGCACATTTTCCTGCCCAGCAAAGAATTCTACCAGAGCATCTATAACAGGTGAGGATGTGGGGTGTGTGTCAAGCTGGTAGGGGGCCATGGGGTCACGCTCTCTCGGCCAGCTTCGAGGGCCGGGCAGCCATTTTGCCCTTCCTCCACCCCATGGCACTTCCGGGACTGGTGGGCCACGTGAAAGGTTGCCGTGGGCCGCATTCCAGGCGGTGAATCCCTGGCCTAGAAGCAGCTCTGTAGGAACCAAATCCTTTTCTCCTCCTCCAGGATCAATAATGACCTCTTGATGTGGGAGCCTCTCAGCCCACCGGCCGACCCCTTTGAGCCCCAGGGGGGCACACGACCCACAACATCCCTCTTGGGCGCCGAAGGGCCGGCCTCTCTCCGTTGGCCGGAAAACTTCAAGATGTGCAAATCCGCCTTTAAACTGGGTAAGCACCGGTGGTGCCATGCGCCACAGCATGTGCCTTCCCGGCGCTGGGATTGACCCTCAGAACGGCAGGCCGGAACAGTGCGTAGCAGGGGCCGTAAAGCAGAAGCTGTGGCTTTCTGCGAGGGTTAGTCCGGAAGGGGACTGCGGCAGCTCAAATGTTTAAGACACTGAACTCGACAGCTGGAAGGTCGGAGTTCGATTCCGGGTACTGCAGGACGGAGCGAGCTCCCGTCTCTGTCCCAACTCCTGCCAACCTAGCAGTTTGAAAGCAAGCAATTGCAAGGAGATCAATAGGGACCACTTTGGTGGGAAAGGTTGTAAATAAACGCCTCCTCTTCCTCACCCTCCCAGAGTCCGACTCCGAGGAGGAAGAGAAGGAGGAGGAGGAGGACTCTCATTTCTACTCGGTGGAGGAGCCGGAGCGGCGGAAGAAGAAGGGGGAGCCGAGGGGGGGCCTCTGCTGCCTCCAGAGCGCCCTCTCCCTCGTCCTCCGCGTCGGGAAAGGCAGGGTCACCGCCCTCTGCCACGCCAAGGTAACCACAACTGACCGTCCGCAGCAGGGCAGGCCGCGTAGAAGACCTCCCGGCCTCCGAGAGCTAAACATGCGGGCCGGGCTGCGGGTGATTCCCCAGGATTCTGGCCCCAAATGGCCGAGTTCGAGTTTGAATCCAGCAGGCTTGTCACATCTCCTCTTAAGCCCACCCTCCTCCTCCTCCTCCTCCTCCTTCCATCCCCCCTCCTCCTCTTCTCATTCTCCTTCCTCTTCTCCTTCCTCCTCTTCTTCTCATTTTCCTCCTCCTCTTCTCGTTCTCCTTCCTCTTCCTCTTCTTCCTCCTCCTCTCATCTGCCTTCCGCATCGCAGCGTGGCACCCCTAGTGCCACGGAACCAGTTCCTTTGAGTCCCTTTCTGGATTTCCTGAGCCCTTTTGGCACGCAAAGTCCTCATCCTGAGCTCCAGGCCAAGAGGGATGAAACTGCTGTCCTCCCTCAAGAGGGATTCAAATGGGACCATTTAATTCACTGGGGAACCATCTCACACACACCCTGGAGCCACTGTTTTCCTGCTCCCTGGATTGATGCCTTGTAACTCTGTGTGTGTGTGTGTGTGTGTGTGTGTGTGTGTGTGAGAGAGAGAGAGAGAGGTGTATATTTCCCCCAACGGGGTTCTTCCTGCCCTCCTCCTCTAGGGCGAGGGAGGGAAGAAACTGGAAGGCCGTCACGGGGAGCTGGTCCTGGATGTGGAGACGGGCAGACTCTTCAGCGTCTCTCAGTACAACGGCCGTGAGGATCTGGGCTACTTCTGCATCGAGGCAGAGAAAGTGGCACTTTACCACAAAGGTAGGCCTCTGGGGAGGATCGGGAGCAGACGGGGGCACACACACCCCCACACACACACACACCACACACACACACCACACACACACCCCTAGACGGGGGGCTTTCGAGCAAGGGCGGCCCGGGATAGAAAAGGTCCTGAAAGCCACAGGCGTTCAGACGAACGGTTTCTCTCTCTCTCCCCCCCCCCCCAGCGTCAGTGGAGGACTACCCCATGGCTGAGCACCTGGAGATCCCCAGTTTTCTGCCCCCCGAGGGTCTGCCCCCCACCATCTATGCCTCGCAGGAAGGCAACATCGCTTGGCCTTTGGGCAGCAAGAAGGACGGGCCCCAGCGGATGCTGTCCCTGGCAATCCAGATCAACCTGGATTTGGAGAAGAATATCAAGGTAAGCCCTCAGTCGCTTCCCCCTGTAGCCTAGGAAGCAGGGCAACCTGCAGAGGATCGCCTTGTCACCTGGAAGGTTAGCCGGTCGGCAGTTCGATTCCCGTACCCTGGTAACATCAACTTTGTGTTGCCAGCGAATCTTTCTCACACTAGTTCGGGCCGAAAGAATTGCAGAATAGACTTGCCCAAAGGTGGCTTCATTTTGGCAGCTTTATGCCTGGCCTAGACACGGAAGACGTTGATCCCTTGCTTTGACCTGACTCTTCAAGGCACCCACAGAATCCATGGGAAGATCAGTGCTCCCTGCCTGAGCAAACTGAGCCACAAATAGTTTTGTCCTTGTGCAACTCCCAAGCAGAACGTGTGAGGGCCATATATGGTATAAATCTTCACATGCCAAACAAGTGGATGCAGTTCTTAATGAATCATGCAGGGTTATTACTGGCTGCCTAAAACCTACCCCCACTGAAATAGTGCATGATGTGGCTGACATTTCTCTGGAAGTACATCCAGAGGTGATAGCAAATAACAGAGGAAATAAAGTACCAAAAAACCCCACCCTCACTTCATGGACGCCAATCACCTAGACCAGGAGTTCTCAACCTTTTAAAGCCAGGGGCCATTGGGTCACGGTTCCTCAGTCAGCTTTCGGGAGCCAGATGGCCATTTTGCCCTTCCTCCACCCCATGGCACTTCCTGGTGCCAATCCTTTTATTCCCTTGTTTTTAAACAGGAATTCTTGGTGACGTTGCAGCTTGAAGGGGCCACCATGCGCCACTACATGGCATTAGCCCACCAAAGCTGGTACACCCAGGTAAGGAGGGCGGCCACAAGTGGCCTGCTTGGGTCTCCATAACCATCACCGACACTTCTGTAAAGAGAGAGAGAGAGATGAGAAGCTGGTGGAAAGGGAGCCTACTTTGAATGGGTTGGAGACGAGGAACCAGTAGACAAGACTTAAGACCTGATGCGCGTCCATGTGCTTTGATGCCCCAAATCTCACAGTGTGCCTGTGGTCTTTCCTCTCCCAGCTCATTGACTTCTTGGACGTGGCGGATGACCCCATCCTGGGTTTCGTCCCCCCCACCATCATCACGGTCCTCCACACCCACCTGTTCAGCTGCGCTGTGGATTACAGGTACGAGAAGAGCAGGCGGGCCGGAAAATGTTAGGCCGCAAGGGTCAAGCTCTAGGCAAGGCCACCTTGGCTAGGGGGCTTTGGACCCTGGGCGAGAATAACTTCATATTCCAGGTCGAAAGGATGTTTGCTGGAAGAGCTCGGCTCAGGGTTCGATGCCCGGACGAGGCTCCTTTCATGTCCCCCCAAGCAAGACCTTCATTTCCCACCCAAGAGGTCCCTATTGATCCACTTGCCATTTCGAGGTTGGCAGGAGCTGGGACAGAGGACGGGCACTCATTCCGTCCTGCAGCACTCGGGTCTTGAACTGCTGACTTTCCGACCTTCCAGCTAACAAGGCGAGCTTCTTAACCACTCAGCCCATGATGATGATGATGATGATTGAGGGCTAGTTGAGAGGCCTTCCCAGAGAGGAAGAGGGCCCTGCTTTGTCCAGCACCCTGTCTTGACGCACGCTGACTCCTGCCCCTTCCGCCCGCAGGCCGCTCTACTTGCCCATCCGCGTCCTCATCACCGCCGAGACCTTCACCCTCTCAAGTAACATCATTGTCGATACGTCCGTCTTCCTCCTCCGGTGGGTCCCGGGGCCTTTCCTGCTCCCCTGGTCTTTCCAAAGACCTAACGCTCCCCCCCCCCCAAAGTTACGTTGCCATTTGGCCTTCCCTCACTTTTCCAAAAATTCATGTTTGTTGAGATTCCTTTTGATTAAATAAATGAACAAATCTCCGCTTACAGCCCCAAGGCAGGGCTGTTTAACCTCTGCAGGCGTTTCCCTGGTCATGTGGCAGGCATGACTAGACACCAGGAAGGCTCACAGTTAAATATAGGCGTGAGTCTTTAAGGTGCTTGAGGGTAAGAAAGAAAGTTTCATCAACCGCCTTCTTCCCCCGTCCAGGTTCATTTTGGACGACTCGGCTCTTTACCTCTCCAATAAATGTGACACGGACGCGGGCGACCTCAGGAAAGGTAACGGCTCCGTTGCGTCTTTGCCCCTCGCTTGGCTCCCGATAGGACTCGCTTTCATTTCCATCTAGGTGCAACTGTGAGCTGTCATACTTCATGGTGCATCTGCGCATAGCAGCCGTTGGCACATCAAGGGCTCAAACTGCAGCGCCAAAGAAAGATAAACGAGAAGAGGCCTTGGATTAATTAAGTGGACTGAATCATGGCTTACAAATATCTATCTCGTCTATCTAATCATACATTATTTCTATCTATCTGTCTAGTTATACAGTGGTACCTCGGTTAACATAATTAATGCGTTCTCCGGGACATTAAACGAAATTAATGCGTTCTCTTGGCACTCCAGGTGTTCTTGGACTTCACCTAACCCTCCCTAGAGTGCGTGGAACACTGTTTACCTTCCCACTGAAGTGGTCCCTATTTGGCTATTTGCAATTTCGAACTGCTAGGTTGGCTGGAGCTGGGACAGAGACGGGAGCTCATGCCGTTGTGCAGAACTCGGGTCTCGAACTGCTGACCTTCCAGCCGTCAAGTTAAGCATCTTGACCGCTAAGCCACCGCAGTTGCCCCCGAATGAGATTATAGCTCCCAATAAAAGAGGCAATTCGCCCCCCCCCCCAAAAAAAATGGACGTTCTGCTTTTGGCTACAGATTATGTTTGTGTCGTGGACGTCGACCTCCTGGAATTGATCATCACGACCTGGAAGGGGGCCACGGCGGGGAAACTGGTGAGTTTTTACACAAAACGGAGCGTGTGGACTTGGGGGCCCCATTTTCTGGGCTTGAGCCGGACCCTCCCCCTCCACCTGGGAAGGGCGACATACGGAGAGAGAGAGAGAGAGAGCGCAAAGCCATCACCCGTCTATACCGTCCCAGAGAAGCCCTTGGTGGACGCTCTGGGCGGTTCACGTGTTAAATGAGCCATTTTGCCCCCAACATCCTGGGGACTCATTTGACCCGTCTTGAACGGAGGGAAGAGTCTGAGTCAACCTTGAGCCCAGGACAGGATCGAATATGCCACCTTGGGGTCGCTTGGTGTTTGAACTTCAGTTCCCTGAAGACTCAGAGGCCCGTGATGGCGAACTTTGGCACTTCAGGTGTTCTTGGACTTCAATTCCCAGAAGCCCCAAGTCCCTGTATGTGGATCCACACGGAACGGGTTTACTGCGCATATGTGCATTAGACCCCTTTGTGTGGATTCACGTAGGCTTGGGCTTCTGGGGGAAGAAGTCCCAAGATCCCCTGGAGTGCCCCAAGGTCCGCCATCATGGCCTCGGTCAATTCCCCCGAAGCGCTGATTGGCCAGTGGTGTGACTGATCGGCCAGTGGAGCGACTTGAGGCTTCTGGGAATTGAAGTCCCAAGAACCAAAGGTTAGGAAACTCTCCTCTGTGGATCCAGACAAACGGAGCAGGACCCTCACGTACTCCGAAGCAGCAAAGGTCTTCTGAAAGGAGTGGAGGTCCCTCAGGGCAGAGAATGGGTCCTGGGGTAGTAGGGTAAATGGGTTCTGTTGTCCTTCCCGTGTGTGGGTGCTTGTTTTCTGACGGCCGCCCCTCTTCCGGCCACAGACCCGGCCTCTCTTTGAGCTCCACTGCTCTAACAACATCGTCCACCTGCACACCTGCGCGGACTCGTGCGCGGCCCTAGCCAACCTCATCCAGTACGTGGTGAACCACGGCGACCTGCACCCTCCCCCCCGACACGACAGCCCCACGGAGATTGCTGGCCAGAAAGTGCAGGTGAGCGTGGGGGCCTCCAGGGACTTGGAAGAGTGCTCTCATCATCATCCTCTCCCCTCTCCCTTTCCTTCTCTCAGGACTGAACATGCCCAGTGCCTTCCGTCTTTCCTCCTAGGGCGGTGACGGCCAAGCTTGGCACTCCAGCTGCGCTTGGACTTCAATTCCCAGAAGCCCCAAGTTTCTCTGCAGTCAACCCACCCGTGTGGATTCACAGAGACTCGGGCTTCTGGGAATTGAAGTCCAAGCGCAGCTCGAGTGCCAAGCTTGGCCATTATTGCCCTAGGGGTGGGTCTCTAGCCCTCTGACCCTCCTTCCTGCCCTTCTCGGTTAGGGTTCTGATTGTCATTTGCATCTTTCTTAACTCCTGGTGCCTGGAATTGGTGTCTCTCTTGTTCCTGCACCAAGACGGTCTCCCTCCAGCTGGAGGCCTTTGTGTCTATGGCCCACCCAGTCTCAATGGCCCGCCCGGTTTTTGTCTCCTGGCAGCTGTCTGAAAGCCCGGCCTCCATCCCGTCCTTTCCCCCCGCCGAGACGGCCGCCATTAACCAACGGGACCTCACGGACGCCCTCATCGACACGGAGCGAAGCCTGCAGGATCTAGCCGGCGAAACCGGTGAGGCCGGAGGAAGGTGCATTTTGCCTTCACAGGGGCTTTCGCTACCTAAACATCCCGGTCCACAACCGCTCCGGTGGCGCAGTGTTTAAAACTGCTGCCCTGCGACCCAGTGGTTGTGCGTTCGATCCTGGCCAGGGCCCAGGGTTGACGGTCCCCAGCTTGAAAAGGTTGAGGACCCCTGCAGTTGACTGGCTGAGGATTCTGGGAATTGAAGTCTTTCCTCATCATGGCTTGATTCGTCTGATCCATCCTGGGCGGCCCTTCTCCCCCCCCCCCCAGAAGCTTCCGGACTCCAACGGCAGCCGTCCCCGGTCTCTGTCTATCTCTTCCCCGGAGAGAATGGAGCCACGGGCAAAGGCAAGAAGACCCCACCAGGCCCCCCTCCGGGCCCCCCGGCCGAGGGCCTGGATTTCAGCCCTTCGGAGGACAGCGAAGCAGAGAGCGAGGCGACAGACGACTTCTGCATCTTGGACGCTCCGGGCACTGGGATCCCGGTAAGGGGCCTCTTCCTCCTTGACAGAGAGGGAGATGTCCAGATCAACATGTCCATTACGGCAGGGATTCTCATCCTAAGGCCCGTGGGCCGGATCCGGCATGTGGTGCCATTTCATGTGCCCCCCCTCACACCCGCAACTCCAAGGGCATCTCTTCACTCCCTCTCAGGAAGCAAAGATACAACCGCACCCATTTTAAACTCACAAAGAATAAAGCTCCCATTTTCAATTCCGTTAAAAGAGTCCCAGCAGAAATGACGCCCCCCCCCCTTTTCCGCCTGCCTGTCTGTTCTCAGCCTCGGGACGGGGAGCCGATGGTGACGAAGCTTCTAGAGGGTCCCGTCCGTATCCAGGAGGGACACTTTTCCCGGCCGCTGGGCAGCACGGACTTGCTGAAGGCCCCCTCCCACTTCCCGGTGCCCGAGAGCCGCGTCATGATGCGGGAGATCTCGGTGGTCTGGCATCTCTACGGAGGCAAAGACTTTGGGCCCAGCCGATCAGCCTCGGGTCACAGCCACTCGCCCAGGTGAGCCTCTCTCACCCCCCCCCACGCACTTTGAAGGGCCCCCTGTGAAGCCTAACCCTCCTCTCTCTCTCCTTGCTCCTGTCCTTCTCCTCTTATTCATTCTCCCCTCTTTTTTCCTTCAGAACGAAGCCGTCTCTGTCCAGCGCCCGCTCTTCCCCTTCCCGCTCCTCGGTCAGCAATCGGCCCCAGAACACGTGGCGGGCCCAGGGGGGAGCCAGCCGCGTCCACGACCTCCTCATGGAGATCCAGCTGACCAAGGTGAGGTCTCACAGGGTCATCTCCCAGACAAGGGTCTACCTAGCATCCCAAGCCACTATTCCCGGAGGGAGGGAGGAACTGGATGGATGGAAGGAAGGAATTGAGGATGGATGGATGGAAGGAAGGAATTGATGATGGATAGATGGAAGGAAGGAATTGATGGAGGGATGGAAGGAAGGACGGAATTGAGGATGGATGGGTGGATGGAAGGAAAGAAGGAATTGAGAATGGATAGATGGGAGGAAGGGAGGAAGGAATTGAGAATGGATGGATTTATGGAAGGAATTGAGGATGGATGGAAGGAAGGATGGAAGGAATTGATGGATGAAAGGAAGGAAAGAAGGAATTGATGGAAGGAAGGAAGGAATTGGTGGATGGATGAATGGAAGGAAGGGGTGTGTGTGAGAGAGTGTTTGCTGGGCGCATGCGCACAGCCCTCAAAGGTGGTTGGAGGCAGAAACCTGGGGTCTCGATGACTCCCAGGTGAAGCCTAGGAAAGACCCCTGGTTCCAGGGTGCCTCCTAGCCCCGCCTCCCTCTCCCCCAGGTGAGCTTCCAGCACGAGACCTACCCCAGCGGCCCCTCTGAGAAACCTCCTCCAGAGCTGGCGGAGCAGCCCCAGGCCCGGCAAGTCTTCATCGTCCAAGAGCTGGAGATCCGGGACCGCCTGGCCTCCTCGCAGATCAACAAGTTCCTCTACCTGTACAGCAGCGAGTGCATGCCACGACGCGCCCACTCCAACATGGTATGGGGCCTGAGAAGGGGGTGGGGGGCAAAGGCAAGCCTCTCTCCTTCCTTCCATCCTGGAAGACAGACAGTTGACACAGTCAAACTGGTACATGTCGAGAGTGGATACAGAAGAGGTCACACTTTGCATGTAGAGTCAAACAAAGTTAGATGTACAATTAAAAGGTCGTCTTGTCCTTTTTGCGTCGTCTTTGCAGCTGACCATCAAGGCGCTCCACGTCTGGCCGGATCCTGGCCTGGGAGGGCCCGAGTGCTGCCTCCGGGTCTCCCTGATGCCACTACGGCTCAACATTGACCAGGTGAGGGGGGAAAGGTCGAGGCTTCGGCTTCCCTTACCCTTGAGAGCGGAGGAGGGAGGCCCTGTTTGTAGGGAAACTCGCCGCAGGCCTACGTGGCAGTAAACCCATTCGTGTGGATTCACAGGGCAGTGTTCCCCAACCTTTGGCCTTCAATTCCCAGAAACCTCCATCACTCCATTGGTTAGATCAGTGCTTTGGGAGGAATTGACTGAGGCTTCTGGGAATTGGAAGTCCCAGAAGCCAAAGATTGGGAAATCACTGCTTTGGATCAGGGGAGAGGCCGCCTTCCCAGTCCGGCACTGGAGGGGGGGGGACCAGGGCTGGTGCCTCCAGGAGGGAGGCTAATCTCTCTCTCCCCCCCCCCCCCCGGCTCTCCTCCCAGGACGCCTTGTTCTTCCTCAAGGACTTCTTCACCAGCGTCGCTGCCAGCATTAACCCAGTCGTTCCCCCGGAGGCCAGCTTTGAAGGTAAGCCTCGGGGTCCTCGAAAGCGCTCCGTAAGCATTTTGCCCCCATTTTACCGACTGCAGAAGGCTGAGTCAACCTTGCGTCCCGTCCGTATCGAACTCACAACCCTTTGGCTGCAGTACATCAGCTTAAACAGGAGAGCGCGCCCGTCCCCTGGGGCTGCCCTTCATTCCCGCCCGTCCTCTTTCCCCAAAGGCCAAGCAGAATCCCCTGGGAAGGAGCCGGAGGGAGCCGAGGGCGAGTTGACCGCCTCCATGGAGACCACGGCCAGCGAGAACAGCTCCGTCTCCAACGCTTCCTCCTCCTCCTCTTCCTCCTCGGACCAGCCCATTTACTTCCGGTAGGAGCTTCCGGGGAGAGAACCCGGGTGGCGACGCGGGCAGCGCGGTAGACTCGGACGCAGGGGGAGTTTAAATCTCCGGGAGGGAGGGAGGGAGGGGTGGAACTGGTAAAACCACCCCGTTCGCTCTTGGACTCGCCTAGGAAGCCCCAGGCCGGGGGTGGGCCAGCTTGGGGCTCCAGGTGTCCTCGGACTTCAGTTCCCAGAAGCCCCGACCAGCAGGTGTGCTGACCTGGGCTTCTGGGAGTTGAAGTCCGAGGTTGGCCATCACGGCCCTGGCTGTGCCTCAGGGGTGCCGTGAGACCTCCCAGACGCCAGTAGGGAAGGCACTTTCTTCTCTAGGGTGGGAGGCAGGATTCCAGCAATTCCCTCTCACCCTCCGGCCTCCTTCCCCCTCCCCAGGGAATTCCGGTTCACCTCCGAAGTGCCCATCTGGCTGGACTACCACGGCAAGCACGTGACTGTGGACCAGGTGGTGAGTAAACGGAGACCTTCCCTGCCCCCTGAGCCCCAGACACGCAGCCGTATCTTCCTCCTTCCTCCTCCTCCACCTTCTGCTTTGGTTTTGCTCTTGGGAACCCTCAAAGCCTGTTTGTTCTTGCCATGAAGCTCCTCCCGGGCCAGAGCCGGCAGACTTGAGGCCCGTCTCTGCTCAGAGATGCCAAAACGCCCCCTTTCTGTCTCCCGTCACTGCCTTTGTTTCTTTAGGGCACCTTTGCCGGGATCCTCATCGGCCTGGCCCAGCTCAATTGCTCCGAGCTGAAGCTGAAGCGGCTCTGCTGTCGGCATGGGTAAGACCCCCTCAGCCCCCCACACCCCTCTTCTTCCATGCGGGGGGGGGGGGAGGAGACAGGTTGGCCTTCCTTCTTTCTCAGCATTGGCTTAGCACGGAAAGAACGGAGGGAGACTGGAAGGGGGGGAGAGTTGGGTTCCAATACAATCAGCTGCACCCCTTGAAGGGGGGGGGGCTTTATTGGGGGGGGCGAAATCCACAGACTGTACATCTGTTTAACAATAAATAATTGGCTCGGTGGTTAAGAAGCTTGCCTTGTTAGCTGGAATGCCGGCAGGTCAGTAGCTCAAGACCTGAGTACTGCCCGATGGTGTGAGCGCCCGTTTCTGTCCCAGCTCCTGCCAACCTAGCCGTTCAAAAGCAAGAAATTGCAAGGAGATCAATAGGTTCCACTTCGGTGGGGAAAAGATCTTGGGGACGTGAAAGGAAGCCCCATTCGGGCATCGTCCCCTGAGCGGAGTTTCTCCAGCAAAAATCCTTCCAACCCAGAATAATTTCTGACACGAAATTATTATTATTATTCAAGAAATTGCAAGTAGATCAATAGGGACTGCTTCAGTGGGAAGGTAAACAGCATTCCAAGCACTCCGGGGTATTGTCATGCCTGCCACGTGTCCATGGAAACGTCTGCAGCGCTGGCTCTTTGGCTATAAAACACGAGAAGAGCACCAACCCTAGAGTCGGATACGACGGGCTTTCAAGCAAGGGCGACCTTGACTGCAACAGCATCGCATGTGCTCTGGCGTCTAGTCGTGCCTGCCACATGACCATGGAAACTTCTGCAGGTGCAGACAGCACTGGCTCTTGCGCTGTAAACGGAGATGAGCACTGAACCCTGGAGTCAGATACGGCTGGCTTCTGAGCAAGGGAGGCACTTTGACCTTGACTGACGTTAGCGTTGCTTGCCCACAAAGAATTCCCTGGGGAGGGGAGGCGGCGATGCTTTCTGTGGCCTACTCGGCCAGTGTCTGCGGGCCACGTGGTGGGCCGTATCCCGCGGGGTCCTTGTGCGAGTGGCCCCCCTGCTGACCCTCTTCTCTCCCCTTCCAGGCTCCTGGGCGTGGAGAAGGTGGTGAGCTACGCCCTGGCCGAGTGGCTGACGGACATCCGGAAGAACCAGCTCCCGGGCCTCCTGGGTGGAGTCGGGCCCATGCATTCCGTGGTGCAGCTCTGTGCGTGGCGGGGGAGGCTGGGGAGCGGGGAATGGCGCCGCGTGGGAATCGGGGGGGAGGGGGCGCCTCAAAAGCCCCCTCCCCTCTCACTCTCTTCCTTTTGTCTCTCCCCCCCCAGTTCACGGCCTCCGGGATCTCTTCTGGCTGCCCATCGAGCAGTACCGGAAGGACGGCCGGATCATCCGGGGGCTGCAGCGCGGGGCAGCGTCCTTCGGCACCTCGACCGCCTCGGCGGCCCTGGAGCTCAGCAACCGGCTGGTGCAGGCCATCCAGGTGAGGGCAGGAAGGGGGCGGGGGCGGCGGTTGACGGGCACCTTCATGAGCATCCATTGCCCTCATTCACATGCTGGGGACTCCTTTGAGCCACCCTTGGGAGGGTGGAAGGCTTTGCGTCAACCTTAAGCCCCGTGCCAGGATTGAACTCACGACGTTTTGACTGCAGGACAGCAGCTCTTAAACCCTACGTTACCAGGGCTCTATAACAGGGGTTTTCTCCAACCTTTTCAAGTTCTCGGGTCGGGCCACGCTCCCTCAGTCAGCTTCGAGGGCCGGAGGGCCATTCTGCCCAGCCTGCATGATGGGGGCGGCCATTTTGCCCCAACAGTTTCAAAGGGGTGGCCATTTTGTTTCTCGAATCCACTTAGAGAGGCAGGCTCCCCCACGTGACATGGTGCCACAGTCCGGATCCGGCCCACGGGCCTTAGGTTGGCAACCCCTGCTTTAAGGTGTCATAATTTCAGTTTTATGTACATTCTGGCCTGCTTGAAATGCAGACTTAACATCACGTCCGGAACGGGAGACGACGGGGGCCCTTGAGGGAGGGAAGAGTCTGGCCCTCTTTCCTTCCGGCTCCGCCATCGTTCCGTCCCTTCGTTCCTCTCTAGGCCACAGCAGAGACGGTCTACGACATCCTTTCCCCGACGGCTCCCCCCACCGCCCCCCGGGCCCTGCTGGAGAAGAAGCACACCCGCAAACTCCGGCGGGGTCAACAGCCAGCGGACCTGCGCGAAGGGGTGGCCAAGGCCTACGACACCGTGCGGGAGGTAAGGCCGCCCCGGCCGCTCCTGGGAGGGGGGGGGCTCCCCACGGGGGCCGGAGGGAAGGGTGGGCACCTGGGAAGTTATACCTTGTGGTCAGTCAGCTTTGAGGGCTGGACGGCCATTTTGCCCTGCCTGCACGATGGCATTTTGTCCCAACAGCTTCAGAGGGGTAGCCATTTTGTTTCTCAAATGCCAGTGCAGTAAGATTCATAAAAGTTTCCAAACTAAGCCTGTCTGACTTAATCTGGGGCGCGGTGTACCGCATCACCTGGTTTTATAAGATACGGCTCCTTGCGCCTCTTCTTTGCCGGCCGCTGACCCCCCAACTCCTGTCTCCCTCCAGGGCGTCATCGACACCGCCCAGACCATCTGCGACGTGGCGGCCCGCGGCCACGAGCAAAAGGGCCTCCCGGGGGCGGTGGGCGGCGTCCTCCGGCAGATCCCGCCCACGGTGGTCCGGCCCCTGATCGTGGCTTCCGAAGCCACCTCCAACCTTCTGGGCGGGATGCGGAACCAGATCAAGCCCGACGCGCGGAAAGAAGAGTGCCTGAAGTGGCGCTCCGAGGAGGGCCAGGACTGAGGCCGGTTCCCCACCACCGGAGCCATAGAAGGGGCCGGGGCTTTCCCTCAGCCCCCCTTGAGACTTGGATGCCGGAGAAGGCCTCATCCTCGTCCTTTTTTACCACGTCAAGGAACCGTGGAAGTGTGGGGGGGGGGATGAGGAGGGCCGATGGATCTCCCAGAGTTTGGGGCCCCCGGGACGTCTCCCTAACACGACAGCCACGCCCGGCGTCCTCCAGGGATTTGGGGCACCGTCTCCTATTGCCCCTGGCCTGTGTCTTTTTGTACTTTCCAAGACAACGCACCTCTTGCCCCTCCGTTGGGCGCATGATGCGCCCCTTTTCCCTCCTCCGACCTCAGCCAAAGCCGGGAGGAGCCACGGAAAGGCAGCCGAACATTAAAGGATGCGACTGGTTTGCAGGTTGGCGTGGATATTGGTTTGGAAAGGGGGAACCGGGCGAAGGCTCTTGTTCGCGCACTCACTCTGTGGCGTGGCAGAGGCTGTGAAGCAGTGGTTGCCAAGGTGGGGCCCAGGCCCCACAGGGGGGTGGGCTTCAATTCCCAGAAGCCTCAGTCCGCCCATTGGCTGATCAGTGCTTTGGGGAATTGAGTCAGGCTTCTGGGAACGGAAGTCTAAAAAGCAAACTGCTCTAAAGGGAAAGGTTTCTTTCGGGCATTCACTTCTGTCGCGCTTTGTGCGCGCTCTGGGTGGTGCGTAAGTTAATTCACATTCACACACACACACACACCAAGAAAAAACCACAACATGCTGGGGGCTCATTTTACTGATCTCGGATGGATGGAAGGCTGGGCTGGACCTAATGATGGAAAGATATTGTTTAAAACATTAAACGACAAAATAATCAAAATTACGGGCCACAAAGGCCGTTCCAGGCTACACCCGTCCTTCTTGGGGGGTTATCGAAGTATGCTCAGAAGTGGTTTAAGACCCCCTTCTTTGGGGAGGGGCTCAGGGGCCCTGTGGCCTTAGACCAGGAATTCTCAAGCTGGGGGCCGTTGGGTCACTCACGGCTCCCTCAGACGGCTCCGGGGGCCAGACAGCCCCTTTGCCCTTCCTCCACCCCATGGCACTTCCTGTTGTGGTGGAGGCGGTGGGGGTGCAGATGAAATGGTGTCATGGGCCGTATCCGGCCCATGGGGTGCGGTTTGAGAATCCCTGCTGCCCCTGAATGAGGAACCTTAGGGACAACCTCTCCGTTCTTCGTGCCCTGGAGATGCCTTTGAATGCGCTCTGGCGTCCAGAGGGAGAATAAAATGACGCGGATGCCCTGGTGGCCCAGTGGTTAAGGTACTGCACAGTGACACAAAGGGGGTGAGTTCAGTCCTGACCAGGGCTCATGGTTGCCTCGGCCTTCCAAGGCCAGTAAAATGGGGACCCAGCGTGTCTGGAGCAAAATGCTAATTAACGTGTGAACCCGTCCAGAGAGGAGTGACTTGGGGATGAAATAGTGGCGACTGTACGGCCTCCTGAACCCCAAACCTTGGTTACCAAAGGTGCCTAAAAGTCTCCCTGCTGCGTCCGGAGGCCTTGGTCACCTCTGCCTCTCCCCCTTTTCTGGGATAACATACATGGCTGTGTTTTCCCCAGGGAAACTGGATTTGGGGGGGGGGGGGTTCCACCTGTCTGCCAGATGTTGTCCACCCCCAGCTGGAAGGGTGGAGGACTTCTTCTTTGGCCAACTTTCCTAAGACCTTGCAATGCATTAGGGAAACCATCCTGGGGCCGGTCTCTGTTCTCTCCCCCACCCCTTTTTTTTTTCCTGGGCCATCTATGACCTTCCATGTGTTCTTGGACTTCAATTCCCAGAAGCCCCGGTCATTAGGTGTGGGGGCTTGGCCTTCTGGGAATTGCAGTCCAAATGGCCCTCCCTCCGTTCCACCGTCGTTTCCCAAGGTCAAGGGGCTTGGAAAGCCAGGACAGAAGAAGAATGCAACACAGCCCTGCCTTGCTTAGAAGGTGGTGCAAGTGAGCGCGGACTTGGCTGAAGTCTCTCTCGTCGTTGGACGCCCGGCCTGGCGCTTGGCGTGGAGTCGGGGCTGGCGGCAGGAGGGTCTACTCTGTTCCCATAGAATAGATAGAGCAGGGGTGCCCAAACTTTGGGGGCCGTGGGCTGATCATGTGGTTCAGGGAGCCAGTCACTGGGGGCCGGGTGCGGCCCCCGACGCCAATTCATCTGGCCCGCGAAGCCCTCGTCGCTTATGGAAGCGGAAGTAAAACGCGCCCGTACGGGCGCGTTTTACTTCCGCTTCCAGGAGCGACGAGGGCTTCGCGGGCCGGATGAATTGGCACCGTGGGCCACACCCGGCCCCCGGGCCTTAGTTTGGGCACCACTGAGATAGAGGGACAGCCTGGCCAGGCGGAGGGGCAATGATGGGCAGTGCAGCCAACACACACTTGGAATAAGAGTCATGGCCCGTCTCAATGGAGTGTGTCATGCACCAGAAGGGCCACCAGTGGGCGCTGCGAGAGGAGAGGAGAGTCGGGGGGGGGGGCTGAGCCCGCTCTCTACCTGTTGGACACCCACCCACCACCCCCTTCTCTCCGCCAGCTCTCTTGACTTAAACGGGGACACGGGGGTGGGGTTCCCCCCCTCCGGCGTCGTCTGCAGGGGGGCGATTCTTTGAAAGGTGTGAGAGCGTGACGTGGCAGCATCTCCTTTCACTCTTTACCTGCCTGTGTTTAATGGGGTTTGAGCTTTGAAAGGCCCACTCTCCCCCCCCCCAAATAATAATAATAATAATAATAATGGGTGATGGTTTGGATGTGTGTTGGATCTTGTTCTTCTTGTGCCCTTTTGCAAAGCGGATCCTGCTCCGGATCTTGTCGTGTTGCAGAAAGAGCGTCGCCTTCTTGGGAAGATCTTTCTAGGGTCCAAAGGCGAGAAACGAAGAGCCATCCAACAAACGCGTCCCCTTAGGACACCCCCCCCCAAATACCACCACCAACCCCCCAATTATGAACGACGCCTATGGTATGGCGGCGGGGGGGGGTTGTTTTCCCGGGGGCGGCCGGGCGGTGGCGCTGCAGGCTAAGGGGGCGGGGGGGCGGGGTCCCGGCCCAGGTGGGGCAGCAAAAGGGATTCACCTGCGCGGGGGGGGGGGGGAGGAGGAGGCGCCTCCGCCGCCAAGGTAAACAGAGCAGGGCCTTCTTTGTTTTTTTTTGGGGGGGGGGAATGTTTATTGGGGGGGGGACTGGGTACCCGCCCCCCCCGAGCCACGAAAGGGGGGGGAACTACTCTAACTTGTGCCATTGCCTTAGTTTCGACCTCACCCCCAGTAAGTGTGGATCGTGGCCCAGGCTGGGCAGGGACCTGGGGAGGCGTTTCCTCTTTCAGGGCCACCTACAGGGCAGTGGGCCAGGTGGCGAAGAAGAAGAAGAAGAAGAAGAAGAAGAAGAAGAAGACCCCCGGCCGGAAGGCTCGGGACCCGGGCACTGCAGGACGGAATGAGTGCCCACCTTTGCCCCAGCTCCTGCCAACCAAGAGGTGGCAAGGTGCCGCTGCAGCAGGAAAGGTAACAGCGTTCCGTGCGCTCCAGGTGTTCTTAGGCTTCAATTCCCAGAAGCCCAAGTCCCTGTGAATCCACACCAAGGGGCTTGACTTTCATGCCCACCTCCTCCTCCTCCTCCTCCTCCTCCTCTGGCAGCTTCCAAAGGGATCCTGGCTTTGGTTTCGTAAACCTATCATCCAACTTCTTTGGGTCTTTCCTCTCTCTCTCTCTCTCTCTTGCCATAGTTTGTGGCCCCCTCCCCCTCCTCGGAAGACCCTCCAGCCCCATAAATATCACAAGGGGGTCCACGTGGGCTTGCATCGTTTTATTCCAAGAAGGTGGCCGTTTCGAGGCGTCACATCCACACCCCACACCCCGTGTCTTCTTTGGCTTCTCCCCGACATGCACAGATGTCCTCTGGCCTCTCATTTTGCAGGGTCGGGCTGCTCAGAAGAAGACTCAGAGGCGGGAAGCGAGGGGGTCACTGCCGACGTCTGGTGAGAAGAAAGAGCCGAAGGTCAGGTCATGGTGTGGGGAAGGCGCCCGTCGGCCAGAATCCCCGGAGGCTTGGCCAACAGAAGTCACTCTTGGGTCTTCCCATCCCTCAACATCCCCCAGTCAGCCTGGGCCCAGGGATGGGCAACCTTGGCCCTCCAGGTGTCCTTGGACTTCAAATCCCAGAAGCCCTGATCACCAGGTGTGTTGGCGTCTGGCCTTCTGGGAACTGAAGTCCAAGAATACCTGGAGGGCCAAGGTTGGCCATCCGTGATCTAGACCAGAGGTCCTCAAACTTGGCTCTCTTGGTATTCTTGAGCTTCAGCTCCCAGAAGTCCTGGATCATCAAGAGTGCTGACTTGGGCTTCTGGGAACTGAAGTCCAAGAACAGCTGGAGTGCCAAGGTTGGCCATCGCTGCCCTGGGCAATGGCTGGTTGTTTCAGGAGTTGAGTAGACTCAAAAAGGAATGGTCCCCTGTCCCAAGCTTTCAGCAGGATCAGCACTGGTTAAACTAGCACTGCTGGCCAACCTTGGCACTTCGGGTGTTCTTGGGACTTCAATTCCCAGAAGCCCAAGTCAACACTCCTGCTGATTGGGGCTTCTGGCAATTGAAGTCCAAGGACAGCTGGAGTGCCAAGGTTGGCCATCACTGGGATCAAACATGGGTTAAAAAAGTGCCCCCGGTATTTTTGATCCTGTAGTTTCTTAGCCGGGGGGGGGGGGACGAAAACAGGCCCAGATGCAGAAGAAGCAAATTCAAGTGCATTGCAAGCAAATTTCAGGAGCCAGGCACCGAAGAAGCCTTTTGTTAATGCAGAAAAGAGTAGAGAAGGCAGTCGACCCATTTGTGTGGATTCACAGAGACTTGGGGCTTTCTGGGAAGTGAAGTCCAAGAACATCTGGAGTGGCGAGGTTCGCCATCATGGGCCCGGCTGCTTCCTTACAATCCTTTGCCTCTGTTTCTCGTAAGGCTCGCCTCTTCCTCAATTCTCTGCATCTTAGGCTATCAGGAAAAACTTCTTGAATACTGTTAGAGCAGTACGACAGCAGGACCTGCTGCCTCGAAGGGGTGGTGGTGGTGCTGAGCGCGACAGCACTGGAAGCATTCCAGAGAGAGAGAGAGAGAGAGAGAGAGCGCATTGGAAAGCAACCCTCTTTCCGGTCGGCTTTGCTTGGGGCGCCTGCCTTGTGCCTTGAGCCAAGGGGGTTGGACCCAGTCATGCTACCGAGGTCAGCATTTGAACATGGCCTCCCAAGGTGGTCCTGCAAAACCCACCTGACGCCTCAACGTGGGGACCCTGGCCGTCCCGACAGCTATGGTGGCTGGGGTGTGTTCCCCTGGCGGGTTCAACCGTGCCACAAAGGTGCCGGCCTAGCGGTCCAGAAAATGGTTCTCCCTTTCTGGAAGTGCAGGCCAGCTAAGCGGGGGGCCGGGTATTTTGGCAGTGCTCTAAGATGCCCAGCCAGCTGTGCTGTGGCATTTAAAAGGGCCAGCCTTCCAGCCAACAAGGCGAGCTTCTTAACCACCGATCTTGGGAGGAGTCAAATGGAAACTTTAACCAAAGAGAGACATTTAGGTTAGTCGTAGTGGGCATTCCAGAAGGAGCGCATGCCGAAGTCCTACTTTTTCATCACTGCACATGGCACGAGGACGCTCTTACCCCCTTCTGAACAAGTGTGGATGAGGCTGGAAGAGGAGAGGATGGAAAGATTAACGACCCAATTAACATCCCAATTAAGGGGTTTCCTTCCGGCCTTAAGCCCTCCTTCCCCAAAGCTGGGTGGGAACCTGGAAGAGTCTCAGTCGGCGCATTTACACCCCTCACCACCACCACCACCACCACCGCCCTTGAAGACGCCCGTCAGTGACTCACCGGTGGGGAAGAAGAGGGGCAGCTTTGCCTTATAGAGCTCATCATCTTTCTCCAGGAAGACGCAGATGATGATGCGGTCAACCTGGCAGCAGGACAAGTGGCAGTGAACAGAAAGCAACCCAACGTGTGTGTGTGTGTGTGTGTGTGTGTGTGTGTGTGAGAGAGAGAGAGAGAGAGAGAGAGAGAGAGAGAGAGAGAGAGAGAGAGAGAGAGAGATTTGCTCTTCTGGGCCAGCAGGAGCTGGGAATTGACGCTTTCCACCCCCACTGGGCAAACTTATTTATTTATCTATAACAGGGGTGGCCAAACATTTTGGGCCTCGGGCCGGTCGTGTGGTGCAGTGGGCCGGTCGCCTGGTTCCTCCCACCGGAAGCAGAAGTAAAATGTGCCTTGCACTCTGTTTTGCAACAGGGCGAGATAGATTTTAGGCTGCCATTTTCTCTGCTTAAACCAGATGGGTGCGTTTTACTTCTGCTTCCGGGAGTGATGAGGGCGGCCCGGACTGGATGAATTGCCATCAGGGGCCAAATCTGGCCCACGGGCCGTAGTTTGGGCACCCTGATATATAACAAGCCTGGGGGGGGGGGGAAAGGCCTGGGGAAAATAGCCAGAGGGAGGTACTTTTCTCGTCGCTCGTTTCAACGCAGTGACTTGTCGGCCGTCCTCGTGTCTCTTCTACAGAGTGTAAAAACCTTTCCAACGTTTCCTCCCTTCGGTTTTCAGAGCTAGAGGGCAGCAGTGTGTGAAATGTGGAAAACGTGAACGCTGGTATTAAAACTCACACCCAGGCCTCCCACAGAATGCTGTTACCTTTCCCACCGATGTGGTACCTATTTGTCTACTTGCAATGTTTTGAACTGTTGTGGTTGGGAGGAGCTGGGAGGGAGCTGGCTCACGCTGTCGGGTCTCAAACGGCTGACCTGCCAACCTTCCAGATGTCAAGTGTAGCGTCTTAACCACTAAGCCACCGCAGTTCCCCCAGCCCCAGCCCATGTACCTTCTCCTTGTGGTCTTCTAGCCACTTGTGCAGCGTGTTCAGCACCACCTCAGAGGCAGCGTCGCTTGGGTATCCTGTGGGGATCCAAACCAACTCCTTTCAAGGGGGATCAAGGATGGATCCTCTTCCGTTCTCCTCCCCTTTTCCTGGTTTGTACTTACCAAAGACGCCTGTGGAGATGCAGGGGAAGGCCTGTGGGGAGGGGAGGAGAGAGAGAGAGAGAGGCATGGAGGGGAGACACATCCTCACGGCAAAGACTAGCCATGAAACACAACCGGAAAGGCAATGGAACCCCGTTCTAAAGGAGACACAAAACAAAATCGCCACAAAAGAAGTTTAGTCCAGCGATGGCCAACCTCGGCACTCCAGCTGTTCCTGGACTTCAATTCCCAGAAGCCCCAAGTCTTCACTCCTGTGGATCGGGCCTCCTGGGAATTGAAGTCCAAGAACACCTGGAGGGCCAAGGTTGGCCATCGCTGGACTAAATGTAAGACCCATAGGCTCAAATGGGGGCTGCTAATGTGTGGACCCTCTGCTCTGTCAAGGTCTTCTTCGGGATCTCTCTGAATCCACATGAATGGGTTTACTGCACCTCTCTATGACTCCATTCGGGGGGGGGGGGGTTTCACAAGTGACCATGAAGAAGGAGAACATTTAAGGTCAGCAACCTGCCATTATACAGTCCTGGTGGTGGTGGTGTGTGTGTGGGGGTTAAACTGCTGTACTGGGCTGAGGGTCAGAGGCCCCCAATGCAGGACCCACAGGCTCAGGTGGGGGCCAGTGGTGGGCCACGACACACTGTCTGGATGTGGAGAGAGACAGAAGCCATGGGGACTCGTTTCCTGGTCTGCCAATGATGGCCAGAGACCTGCCCCGGTGAGGACTTGAGTTTGGCCAACGACAAAGGCAAGGGAGTGGCTTCGTTTGGGGAGTCCAGGCTCTGATCGGGACATGAAACAAGACGAAGACGAAGAAGACGGCGATGGCCCACCCACCCATGGCCTTACCACAGTCCGCAGTCGGTTCTCCACGACCTGCTTCAGGCTGTTTTTGTAGCAGTTGCTCAGCTCCGCTTCCTGCGTTGCGCTGGGCTCTCCCTGGGCAATGGGCCCCACGGTGTGAATGACAACTGTGGAAAGAGGAGGTTATTGCGCATCAGAGCATTGCTTCATCTTCTAGACCAGGGGTCCCCCATGTAAGGCCTGTGGGCTGGATCTGGCCCCCAGCACCATTCCAAGTGGCCTCCCCACCTCTCCCAGGGAGAGCAGAGTGACTTTACGAATAAATAAATCCTAGGCATTCGAATACATTATTAAATGTCAATCACTTGTATTTTTCCCCCTTTATGTGGCTTCAGTGTACACGGGTCGCCCCGAGGGAGGGTCCCCGGGTGGTTCGCAAATTATTACTCAGCCTTAACAAAGCCATCTATGAAATGTTCCAATTTTTAATATAAATATATATATAAAAAGACACACTTGCCGACGAGCAATATATCTTGTGATGTTCCTTTTTATTAGAGCGAGGTTATGCTCTTTTAAAGGAATATATACTCTGAATGATTTATGTTCTTATTCTTGAATTACTTACACTACCGTCGCTTTCTGGGAGCCGTCACAAATGCCTAACAAGAAATCTTGGAATGAGATGAGCACTGATCCCTAGAGTTGGATACGGCTGGCTTTCAAGCAAGGGAAACCTTTACCTTTACTATTAGTTAAAAAGCCTGAACCGAGATGTAAGGGCCTTTATTAGTTAAAAATATTCTTGTTTCTCTTTGCGTGAAAACTCTCAAAGTTAGTTATGAGCTCTCCAAAATGTACCTCCATGCTCAAAAGTCTCTTCCCCACAGAGGTGCAATAGAAACTAGACATTCTTCCTCCAGTCTGGGAGAGGGTGCATAAATTATACATAGGCAGGTGTGCAAGGGATTCAAAAGGTCGGATCCAGTTTGATCAGTGTTGGCTATTTACAACACAGCATAATTTCACAACACAATGGAAGAAGAGAACGACTTTTTATAGGGAAAAGATTCAAACGTTGTTTTTTAAAAAAAATCTCTGTTCACTCTCTGAAGAACTGATAATACAGAAAGTTGGATTAGATTCAGGGAAAGGACAAGTGAAAATCTGTGGACGGAAAAACCTCAATAATTTAATGGATGCAAGATGACACCAGATCCCTGCCAAAAATTGTCTTGAAGCCGCTATTCAGGAAGGCGAAAGAAGAACACGGGCAAAGCAGGACTATGAAGATGTGAAAAAGAAGGACCGACACAAGAATTACGTAACTTTAATGCTGATAATGTCGCTTTTTTATGCCCTCAATCATCACTTGAAAGAGAGAGATTGCAGCCAGCGCATCTGAACATGACTGGCCGACGTGAAGGGATGAGAAAAGATCTTCAAGTCTAAGCCATTGGAACAGGGAGCATTTGGGTTTGGTCCAGCAAGGCAATCTAAGCTTCTATATCCTGGACATCGGTCACAGCCTTTAGACCAGTGGTTCCCAATGTGGGGCACATGCCCCACAAGGGGGCAATTTGACTTTTAAGGAGGGCAATTGGGGAACGAGTTACTAACATTGAATGGTCTTTGAGGCTTCCGCCACATGACTAGGAGTTCACTTTATGACTAGCACAGAACAACGACAATTTTGTTACCGGGAATAACACATGGGATTTACATGATCTCGAGTGCGCTGATTGCAACTCTGAAGTCAGAATTTGCCTATCACGTACAGATTTAAAGGCCTGCTATAGCTGTTCAAATATTAGGGAATGTATTTTTACATGGGAACATTAGAACAGTTACAGCTCCCACTACGCCTGCTGCCGTCTCAACTGAATCACATCCCCTGGTGGCATGCATGTTCCAGCAGCGACCGAGCGTGTCTGGGCAAGTCAGTGAGCTGACGTCAGAAATAGGCATATACAGCGAGATGGACCGAGGGCTCGTCTCTAGCGCAAAACAATCTTACTGGGTAGTACAGCTAGGCCAGAGTGAGTCTGTCTTGAGCTAAAGACAAGTAGGCACAGCTGTGTTAATCAACTGGACAATCGTGTCTATATGCATCATTAACTTAAGATCCTGACGTCCTAGGCAGAACTGGACTTCAGATTTGGATTAAACACGCTTGATTTAGTATAGGATACATGGATTTCAGGAGTTCTCAACCTTTTAAAGCCAGGGGCCATTGGGTCACGCTCCTTCAGACAGCTCCGGGGGCCGGAGTTGGCTAACCAATGCCAAGTGGGTAGGTAAACATTTGGAAGGATGCTGCCAGGGATGCTGCTTAGCACACTCAGAAAGCAGCAATTAAGTAGAAAGAACAAACGTCCCAATTTTAAAGAAATCTGTCCCGGTGGTCTCTCGTTTGCGAGCGAATCGATTTAATCACGCAGATGGCTGCTATTGCCACTCGCAGCGAGGGAGCACCGAAAGGTTGGGGCGGATCAACAAAACCGAAAAGAAACCTCTCCTTCCCTGTCTTGCGGCGAGAAAAGAAGAGAGTGGAGAGGAAGAATCTGTAGCCAAAATGTGAGTCAGAGGTGGGCACCCAGCCTGCCGTGAAATTCAATTACGAGGCAGGGAGGTGGAGATGTGAGAGGTCCCCCCCCCCCCCGGGGAAGGCAGATCAGGAACAGATCAGCGACGAGTTAAAGTTAAGGCCGTTCCTAGGAATTGAGATGCAGGTGAACAAGTGATAACACTTCATCACAAAAAAAATAAATAAATACTATCTGCTACTTGATCTTATCCATGTGTCCTACACAAAATCAAGTGCGTCGAATCCAAATCTGAAGTCCGATTCTGCCTAGGGCATCAGGATCTTCAGTTAGCAAATCTCACCCTCTTGGTTAGGTTCTCGCGTTGATCACGCAGGGTATATTTGCCATGAATGGAGCAAGAATTGTCCGGTTTATTAACACACAGCTGTGCCTACTCCTCCTTAGCTCAAAACAGCCTCACTATGGCCTAGCAGTACTATCCAATAAGATGGTTTTGCACTAGAGACAAGCCCTCGGTCCATCTCGCCTTATAGACCTATTTCTGAAGACTTGCCCAGACTTGTCTGGCCGTGCTGGAACATGCACGCCACCAGGGGACGTGATTCAGCTGAGGTGGCAGCAGGCCTAGTGGTAGCTGCAACTGTTCTAATGTTCCCATGTCAAAATACATTACCCAATACCATTTGAACAGCTATAGCATGCCTTAACATCTGTACGTGACAGGCAAATCAGATTTTGAATCGGCACACTCGATACTGTGTAAATCCCATGTGTTACTCCCAGTAGCAAAATGGGTGCCGTGTAATTAACACAGAAAGGACAGAGAAAGTGAATATTGTATCAGCGACCAGTTGACTCTTTAGAGAAGTAATTCTCTATGGACTGTGACTTCAGGAGTGTAAATCTGTTACAATTTCTCATTTTCATTTGTCAACCCCATCCCAATTCTGGATTACTTTGGATGACAAACTTCTTCTTTCTTCCCTATATAAAAACGTGTACATTTTCCACTATGGGCTCACAGCTTTCGTTCATTTCTTTCATTGATCCACCGCACATTTTTGCACATTATTTTGAATGAATCTTTCAAAAGCATTTTAAAAATGCTATACATTCCTCTCTCTCTCTTTGACATTTACATCCCATCTTCCGGTTAGCAAGCTCAAGGCAGGGTACAGCCGCAAAACATAATAAACTGCACCTGCCAAAGCGGATTCAGCTGTAAAGCCATTAAAATGAAATAAAAACATTAAACGGGCGCGTGAAAACAATTAAAACCAATCAATCTGTAAACTCTCAGAATCACCATCACAACAAACAAACCCCCTTGTAGGCGGGCTTAAGAATATGCATGCAGTGCTGAAGCATGTGTGTGTGTGTCGCACTAGCTCCGATGCCAATGCGATCATTCCAGTTGTTTGCATGGCAGGAGAACCTTGTCGGCCTCTCTGAACATCCAAACAGGTTCCCAGTTGCCTGACTCTGGTTCCAAGCCAATGGTAAGCAGTGCTTGGTCTTTCCAAACCCTAGACTCTCTTCAAAGGTAGCCCCAGGCAGAAGGCCAAGTGCCCTGTAACCCATGGCATTGGCAACTCTGTACTGCCAAACTGGATTGGCAGAGGGAAAAGGCCACTCCCTGCCAGCCATGGCATCTCAGAATCCAGCTGTTCTTGGATTTCAATTCCCAGAAGCCCTGATCAGCAGGAGTGTTGGGCTTCTGGGAAATTGAAGTCCACTGAAGTAGGGTTTCTCAACGTTGGGTCCCCAGATGTTCTTGGACTTCGATTCCCAGAAGCCCTGATCAACAGGAGTGAAGACTTGGGCTTCTGGGAAATTGAAGTCCAAGAACACCTGGAGTGCCAAGATTGGCCATCACTGAAGTAGGGGTTCTCAACGTTGGGTCCCCAGATGTTCTTAGACTTCAATTCCCAGAAGGCCTGATCAGCCAGAGTGTTGACTTGGGCTTCTGGGAACTGAAGTCCAAGAACACCTGGAGTGCCCATCACAGCTGTAGGCTGAAGAGTAGGAAAAACTTCTTAACAGTTAGAGCAGTACGACAACGGAACCCATGAACGTCGGTGGTGTTGAGCGCCCCAGTGCTGGAAGCATTCAAGAGAGAACTGGACGGCCCTCTGTCACCTCAGCTTTGATTCGGATCCCTGCCTTGAGTAGGGGGCTGGACTCCACGGGCTCACAGGACCCCCTTCCCAGTCTGTGACTGTTCGATTCTACAATTTGTAGCGCCTCCAAGCCCGGGACTGCCTCCCTGGTGGCAAGATGGAGCTAAGGCCACACATCTGGAGCACATCAGCTTGAGCGAGAACTGCTTTTAGCCTGATGTCCGAGAGAGGCCTTTAAGCACATATTTTGAGACAGCCGACAAATATTCAAGCAGCATTTTGAAAAACATGCTTTTGAAAGGATTTTAAAGACCAGAAACAAACAGGCTCATGAGCAAAAACAATGTGTACAACGTCTGCAGAAGCTGACAGTGGCTGCAAACGGAGATGAGCACTGAGCCCTAGAGTTGGATACGACTGGCTTTTGTGCAAGGGCGACCTTTACCCACTGAGCCATTACTGAGCCTTTGTGCCCGTGCTGCTCGTGCTGCCTGTCAATAGTGGACCTCCCTCTCTCCCTGCCCTCTGGTGAGGGATGTAGAGAGCGAAGGGGCGTTTGCCACGAAGGAGGTGCTTCCCCTGCCTTGAGCCGGGCCGTGGCGGTAATGGGGATGAGGGCTGGGGATGTGATTTATGGAGCGACGGAGCCCTGGCATCCCGCAGTTCTTATTGACGCCTGCCTGTGCCATCCATCTCCCATGACAGCCCAATCGATAGCGCTTTGCATTGGCCGGTCTATGTATTGCCTTGATTAATGGGCAGTCACCGAAATGCCCACCTTGGCAGGCCCTGCCTGTGTTCCAGTTTCCACTGGGGTAAACTGGGAGGGTGCCAGGTGACCTCTGCACTGGGAGCAGCCTGTTCTCTCTCTCTGCCCCATAACCCTCTTTAAGATTGGCTCGAGATCTTGATGAATTGGTTTGCATTTCCATGCGGGGCAGCCATGCTTCCTGATTTTCCATTGGCACTAGACCAGGCATGCTCAACCTTTTGAAACCAGGGGCCATTGGGTCCCGCTCCCTCAGACAGCTTTGGGGCCGGACGACTATTTTGCCCTCCCTCCACCACATGGCACTTCTGGGTGTGGTGGAAGCGACCGGGGGGGGGGGCACATGAAATGACGCTGTGGGCTGCTTCTGGCCCATGGGGTGTAGGTTCAGAATCCCTGCATTAGACCGATGTCAAGAGTCTGAACGGAGCCCTGTAACAACATTTCAGTGGTTTTTTTCCCTACTTTTGCAGTCCAACCTAATGGTTGTTAATAATAATTTTGTGGATAAAAATTCTGTGGATATGACTACATTCTTCTTCTTGTGCCATATCTGATTCCAAGTTTTAGCTATCCTCATGGTGATCAGCCATGAAGATTGTCCTGAGAATATAATGCCATGGGCTTTCATCTGCCTTTTGCATTGCAGCGTGGCCCCCCTAGTACCATGGATCCAGTTCCATGAGTCATTCTCTCGTCCTGAGCCCTTTTGGCACACAAAGTCCTCCTCATCGGCCCCAGCTGCCAGGATGGATGAAGCTGCTGCCCTCCGTCAAGAGGGATCCAAGTGGGACCATTTAATCCACTTGGCAACCCTCACCCTTCCCTGTGGACTTTGCCGCCTGAGGCCATGAGTCCTGATGGTCAGGTTAGTTAACCGCCGCCTGACAATCGGCGTTGAGCCACTGGCAGTAGGGTCTACTCTATGACCATCGCAGGCCAACCTGCGCCGATTGGACTTGACTACGATGGAAAGCCAAATCAGTTCCTTGGCTCTGTTGCGTTCTGATTTGCAACCTCAACTGTGACTGAAAGTTTAATTCGTGTCCATATTGGGCTTGTGGGTTGGAATTGGAAGTTCAGTGTTCACACTGGCGATTCCAGTCCAACCCTTCTTTCCCATGACCCCGTTCCAGCCTGTCTTTCCTTTGTGCTTTTTTAAAAACCAGACAGATGAAAACAGCACTTAGAACACCAGATCATCTTTTATGGCTGGGCTTTTGTTCCGTTCCCGCTATTCATCTCCCCATCTGTTTCTGTCGGAGACTCTCTCTGATCCAGACCAGCATTTTGCCAATAAAGATCTAGATCAGAGGTTTGGGCTTTTAATACAGCTTAAGTTTATTTGATCAAGTAAGATAAACTGGTGGGGGGGGGGGCGATATCCAGCTGATGGTTTTTCTTGGGATGCCGCAATGGAAATAGAATCCAAGCACCTTTTGTAGGCATCCAGCCAAGGTCCAGGTACGTTTCCCTACTAAGATTCTCACACAGTTGATCCCACAACGATGTTCTCATCGACCACAGAAGCCATAAATCCCAATGTATACAATATATTGCTCATGCTTTTGTTTCCATAGTTTCCTGTTTTCCTCCACACATGTGAGCCAATGGGCTATCTGGTACTGTAGAGAATACCCTCTGTAGGCAATACCCTCTGGCCCACAGGGTTCTCAACCTTTTCAAGCCGGGGGCCGGGTCATGCTCTATAAGTCAGCTTCGAGGGCCGGATGGCCATTTTGCCCTGCCTGCACCATGGGGGTGGCCATTTTGTCCCAACAGCTTCAATGGGATGGCCATTTTGTTTCTCAAATGCCCTTGGAGGGGTGGGTACCTACCCTGGACCAGATCTGGCCCACTGGCCTTAGTTTGGGAACCCCCGCTCTGGTCTATATGAGACAATGTTAACGTATTAATTCAACATTTTTTATTCCGATTATTCAATACTATACTAACATCACCGCAACATTTCCCCAGACGACGTCGGCAGAAGAAGCAATCAGGATGAAACAAAGACGTGTTTTGCCCCTTAGTTATGAAAGGGTTACCCAGAGTTTGGGGAGCATGGCAGCATTCCAAGCACATTGCGGGAAAACATCTCCTTCTGGAAAAACAAAGGCGCTAGATAAGGTGATGCAATGCTCCAGCGCTATTCTCGTCTATCAAATTAAAAAATAACCCTAGAGGAGGAGGATCGAGACAGAGGAGGAAAACCCGCAGGGTAATGTATGTTACCACCATCATGACTATCATGCCAAGACACAGCCTCACCAGAACAATCCTTCTAGAAAGACCCGTCCCCCTTGACGCACCCCATGATGCGCACAGGATAGAAAAGCCTCTATTAAAAAAGTCCTGACATGAAAAAAAAGTCGAATGCTTCCTGCTTTAGGTGAATAAACCTCAGCACATAATTAAATCCAGCCTTTACATCAGGCAGGCGGAGCTGCGGAGGCTCAGGGGGTTAAGAAGCTTGCCTTGTGAGCTGGAAGGCCGGCAAGTTGGCAGTTCGAGACCCGGGTACTGCATGATGGATTGAGTGCCCGTCTCTGTCCCAGCTCTTGGGGACATGAAAGGAGCCTCATTTGGGCATCCTCTGAGTGGAGTTTCTCCTGCAAAAATCCTTTCAACCCAGAATAATTTCTGGCATGAAATTATTATTAATAATAATATTATCAGGCAGGCAGCAAAATAACCCTCCATATTCACCCATGGTGTAAGAGGGGCAAACACTGGAATTATTATTTTTTTAAATCTTATAGTCACAATCAAGAACAATCACTCAGGCATGTTTCTAAAACATTATAATAATACGGTTGTGTCAGAAATTGGCCCTGAAGGTCAGAAGCATTTGATTTTAATCCATCACAAAAGTGCTTTTACGTGCCCTCCAAAACACTATAAAAAAATTTTACACACTCGGAGGGTGCCACGTCCGTCCTTTAGCGATCAAAACAAGCCGGTGGTTGGGAACAACTTAAAACCCAATGAATTTATGACGGCTTCAGTGTCCCTTCATGGACTGGAGTCTCTGAATCTTTCCGAAGCGGACTCCGGCCCTTGGAAGCTCATGCGCCACAATAAATCTGTGCGTCTTCTAAGGAGCTACAAGAATCTTGTTTTCTTTCCCAGTGGATTGGCTGCCTAAAAAGGCCACGTTGGGCAAAATATAAAACGGGGGCGGGAGAAAACGACCCTCTGGTCAATTTACAGTGTTCTTAAATAGATATTTCAACAGAGGCGCCGTGGGTAATAAATTGCAAGGCATAAGTCGGTCCAGAAAGTTTCCTCCTATGATAGATCGCAGAGCACCGCCCACCCCAAATTAGAAATGGAGAGGCGACGCTTTCCACATCAGTATTTGAAAAATGCCTCCTATGTGCTAAAAGTCAGCATGGTGTATAAATCAGAATTACCCACCCGTTGAGCAGTTTGCGGCTTGGCAAAATAGCCTGCCTCTCGTGGAATCAGTGCGTTGGGAAAGGGGTCCCCGTGAGGTCATTTAGACCAAACCCCCTCCTCAGTGCAGGAATCTGAATCAAAGCAGGTCTGATACATTGGGTACTTCAGTTCTCCCCTGGACACTTCCCATGTTGGGTCCCATCGTTGTACTGCTCTAACCGTTAAGGATAGGCACTGCAATGCAGTTTGCGGCCTTTGCTCTGGCTAGGATGATGGGTGTTGTAGTCCAAACGTATCTGGAGAGTACAAAAGGAAGGAAGGAAGGAAGGCAGAGTGAAGACATTTCTCCTAATATTCAGCCTGTATTTGGCTTCCTCCAGTTTCAGCCTGTTATTGCGTTTCGTCTTCTTCCGTGTCTAGGTCAGACATGAAACTACCAAATTAAGGCACCTTTGGGTGAGTCCATTCTGCAGTTCCTTTGGCCTGGCCTAGTGTGAGAAAGATTAGCCGGCAACACAAGGTTACCGTTACCAGGGTATTACGCCCGATTGTGTTCAAAAACACCACAATCTTCGAGAAAGCTCTTTCTGTGTCCCTGAACCACGAAGACTGTCCTGAGAATATAATGCCGTGGCCTTCCATCTGCCTTCCACATCACAGACCATGACACCCACGGTACCACGGATCCAGTTCTGCGCGTCACTTTCTGGTCCTGAGTCCTTTTGGCACACAAAGTCCTCATCATCCTCCCCAGGCCAGGATTGATGATGAAGCTGCTGCCCTCCATCAAGAGGGATTCAAGTGGGGTTTCATCCACTTGGGGACCATCATCCTTCCCTGTGGACTTTGCCACCCACAGCTGTTAGTCCTCAGGGTGGTCGGGTTAGTTAACCGCAGCCTGATGATCGACGAGGGTGGCGTTGGCCGGATGAATTGGCATCAGGGCCAGATATGGCCCAGGGCCCATAGTCTGGGCACCCCTGACGTAGAGGTTACACAAAAACGCTCTTTTCGGGAACAGACCATCTCGCTGCGCTTCACTTCCTCACGGAGCCATTTGTATGCAAAGAATCGGCAGACCTCTCCGTCGAAGGCCGATTAGGGGCAAGGCGAGAATGGCGGATCACGCAGCGCCCCGGCCGACGGTCTCCTCCGAAGGAGGGCAGCCACGCTCCGCTTCTCCCAAAGGCCACGGCGGGAGCAGCCCAAAGAGAAAGGGCTGTTTGTCCTTTTGTTCTGTTGGCAAACATACGGCGTGCCGTCCTGGCTCTCTCGGATGTCTCAATCAATACAGTTTGGCTGTTTTTATTGCTGAGATTCACGCCGTGTTTGCTTTGCAACCTTCGCCCAGCCAACAACCGGAGGGAGGGAGGGAGGGAGGGGGGCCCTGAAGGGGCTCCACGTCCCCCCAAAACTATACAAGAAAGAACCCCACTTTTCATCCAGACAGGCAGGAACTGGGACAGACTGGGGTCGATCTTCACAAAAGGACCCTTTCTTGGGTCTCCCTTTGACGCTCCCAAAGCTGTGGTCATAGGATCTCTATCTGTTTCTTTAGAGGAGGGGTTCCCAACCGAGGGCCCGTGGGCCGGATCTGGCTTGCGGCACCATTTCATGTGGCTCCTCCCTTCCAAGGGTAGGTAAAGGTAAAGGCAAAGGTCGCCCTTGCTTGAAAGCCGGTCGTATCCGACTCTAGGGTTCAGTGCTCATCTGTTTGTAGCCAAAGGGCCGGCGCTGTCTGTTTCTGTAGACGTTTCCGTGGACACATAGCAGGCATGACTAGACACCGGAGAGCACCGAAAGCTGCACTTGAGCAAAATGTAGAGGGGGGGGGGGAATGTGGCCTCTTTCCCAACAAACCTCCTTTGGGGCTATGAGTTTTTTGCCCACGCGGCCGGCTGAGGGTGCCCGTAGGGACTCAGGCCACAGGTTGCCCTGGTCGGCACCTGAGCTGGCTAGCAGAGACTTTCTCTGCTTGCCCCCCTATATGCCCCCCCCCCCCCCCCGGCAGCGAAAAGTGACATCTCCGAGCGGATGTTGGCGGAAGCCACGGTTGCCTGTCCTGAATGCTAAGCGCCTACTTCAGATGTGACTCGAATAGCACATGCCGAGGGGGGAGGAGGAGGAGGAGAAGGGGGCCGGCGTGTGCCAGGCACGCTCTTCCTGATATCTGTATTCTTGGCATTCAACCCATAGGTTTCGGCCCTGGGGTGCCTTTGGTGTGCAGGGTTCAGGCCCCTCCGCGGGCCAGTCTGACCCCACCACATCCTCACGATGCGGCCGGAAATGTTAGGCTTTCTGAAAGGGGAAGAAGGTCTTGTCTCTCTGTAGACTCTCTGGACCAGGGGTTCCCAACCTAAGGCCCGTGGGCCAAACGCGGCCTGCGGTGCCATTTCAACCCCTCCGAGGGCATTCAAGAAACAAAATGGCCACCCCCTTGAAGCTGTTGGGACAAAATGGGCAACCCCCAACCGTGCAAGCAGGGCAAAATGGCCGTCTAGCCCTCGAAGCTGACCGGGAGAGCGTGATTCAATGGCCCCTGGCTTGGGAACTCCTGGTGTAAGCTGAGATGCTTTGGGGTTCAAAGGTGAGAGAAGTACAGTTTGTATGAGACACCAGCTTTGCAGTTAGAAGCAGAGCTGCCCGGGAAGGTAAAAGGCATCTGAGTATCCTAGCTCAAGGCTCTGAAAATGTATTTTCTAAAAAAAAAAAACCATTTAATCTTATTTGTAAGGTCGCTTTTCTTCCCTTGAGAAGAATCAAAGCCGCCTGAACTGACAAAACGGAGACGCTTTCTTGCAAAGGATCCGAACCAAAGGAACCAAAGAATCAAAGAGGTTCACAAGGTTAAAACAAGTCAAACAGACAGAATTTGTATCGGCAACGAGGCTTGGAGAGAAGTTTGTTCTTTCCACATCTCTCTCCCTCCCTCTCTCTTCCTTTCCTCCTTGTTTCCCCCTCCCTAATGTGCTCAGTCCCTCGCGTTTTCTCTGCAGTGCTTCCGAACTTTAATTGATTTTTATTTTTTATATTGATTTATTTATTAATCACATTTATATCCCACCCTCATCCAAAGACTCAGGGTGGCTTTCAAAAGCAGGAATCCAGCTGATCTCTGGAGAAAACAGACTCAGGAGCAGCAGTTAAGAGACGGAGACTGACTGGCAAAAACATGCACATAACGAAATGTCATCAGGATACAAGGAACATTGTTACCTTTCCCACCAAAGTGGTACCTGTTTATCTACTTGCAATTTCTTACTCCTGAACCACTAAGTTGGCAGGAACTGGGACAGGCGGCGGGATCCCACTCCAACGTGCAGCACTTGGGTCTTGAACTACTGACCTGCAGTCCTTCCGGCCATCAAGCTCAGCGTCTTAACCACTGCTAAGCCACGGCAACCCCTGATGACAGTGAAACAGATGTTCGAAATGTGGGGAGCCTCTTTGAATCGAAAAGGGATAAAATCTTGCACTCTGCGAGCCACGGCAGATGTTCGTCGCAGCAGCGTTTAATCAATTTAGAAACGGGGCCATTTAGAATCCACCCGGCGATATATCCGTCCCGACTCTGTTGTTTCACCAACAGGTTAAAGCGTTTTTATGTTGGTTCACTTAGCCATTGATGAGCAAACAGCTGTATTTATTGGACTTTGATTAATACACATTGCCTTGCTTGCTTAATTAATTTTTATTAAGGCGGGATGGTGTGGAGTAAAGAGCAATCCCAAGCGCACGTTTCGAAAGGACGGAGCCAAGGCGGGAGCCGGATTTGGGACGGGTAAACAGGACGGATTTTGCTTTACCCTCTTTTATGCCTTTCAAACCAGATTGATTGCTCTTATTCAGGGATTCTCAACCTGTGGTCAGTGGGCTGGATGCGGCCCATGGCACCGTTTCCTGTAGCCCCCCACTGTCTCCACCACACCAGGAAGAAAGAGCCATGTGGTGGAAGACGGACAAAATGACCGTCCGGACCACGAAGCTGTCTGAGGAAGCGTGATCCGGCCCCGGGGTTTAAAAGGTTGAGGACTTCTGAGGTAGGCCTTCTAAAGCCCGGTGTGTTCTCACCGGCGTCCTCATAATCTCTAGCCCTGCTTCCTTCCCTTCCTCTTTTCATTTCATCTTCTCCTTTCATGCCTTTCCTTTCATCCCATCCCTTAGCAGAGTTTCCATCGGTAAAAGGAATTTCGACATAAGACGCCAACTCATTTCATCAGAGCCGTCTCCTGATGGAGGGCGTTCGCGGGGGACGGGCTTCAAATGCATCTAATGGAAAGGACGCCGTCCACAAAAAGCTTAAACCACGTAAAGCTCACTAATCTTTACGGTGCCAAAAAAAAAGTTCTTTGTTGTGTTTTCTGGCGGAGATTAACCCAGTGACTCCCCTGCAAAATGATAGCCAAGAAACGAGGAAGCTGCTTGGTTGTAAGTTGATTTAGGGCGAATATTTGGTACCTGTGGGCCGAGATCTTGTTTAAACTGGCGTAGCTTGAAGTTATGCCCTGGATGGCAGCTTCTGTTGTGCAATTTGACTGCATGATTAATTAACGTTGCATGATATGCCTGCTGCAAATTCCGCTGCTGCTTCCACAGTTAGTTTCGCGACAGGATCCCAGCCACTGGTTTGCGGTTCAGAGTCTCATGGTAGTAAAGCAATGACACTGCACAACAATGATTTTGCTACTGGGAATAACACATGTGAAGCACATGACATTGAGGGTGCTGATTCCAAACCTGAACTCAGAATTTGCCTATCACGTACAGATTTTAAGTTACAGGCCTGCCACAGCTATTCAAATGGTTGGGAATTGGGTAATGTGTTTTTTACATGGAAACATTATAACAGTTGCAGCTACTTCTGAGCCTGGCGCCTCCTCCATTGAATCATGTCCCCTGGTGGCATGCATGTTCCAGCGAGCTGACGTTGGAAATAGGTATACATAGAAGGCCTGGGACTTGTAGTCTTGGAAGTCAAATGGCAGGTGTCAGCAGCTATGCTCAGAGAAGACCAAAGCTTTGCTCAGATATGAACGAGGTTCCCATCGTCTGAGGGTCGTCATCCTCTAACCAAAACCGGCAGATGTCAGAAACAATAAGCACAAGGCTAGGCACATGACATTTTTGCACAGTTGCTGTTTGTGCTCCACCTTCAACTGAAGGGATATGGGTTGCATTTCGTTTGGCTGTGTGGCCTGGGGAGTGGGTCCTGAGATCGGCGTATCCTTCCACAACAAGAAAGGCCGCATTTTGCATGGCTACTGCTGATTTCCCAGATGAACGAACTGGAGTGCTTCCACCTTCACTTACCGCGCTTCCCGAGGAATTGTCCTTCAAAAGGTTCCCAAACTGTATGCAGTGAAAACGCGAGTTTATTACTGATGCCTCTGCCATGATCCGTGTAGGTGTGTAAGTTGCAGTTAGACCAAATGAAAATGGCCATTTACACAAATAGTAGCGATCTCCAGACTTGAATGGACTGGTTAGGGCAGGGATTCTCAACCTGTGGCCCGGATGCGGCCCACAACACTATTTCTTGTGACCCCCACCCCCATTTCCACCACCCTCGGAAGTGCCATGAGGTGGAGGAAGGGCAAAATGGCCGTCCAGCTCGCAAAACTGTCTGAGGTAGCATGACCCAATGGCCCCTGGTTTTAAAAGGTTGAGAACTCTTGGGTTATGGCCTGTGATGGCTCAGTGGTTAAGAAGCTCACCTTGTTACCTGGAAGGCCGGCAAATTGGCAGTTTGAGACCCGAGTACTGCATGATGGAATGAAGGCCCGCCTTCTGTCCCAGCTCCTGCCAACCTAGCCGTTCGAAAGCAAGAAATTGCAAGTAGATCAATAGGGACCACTTGGGTGGGTGAAAGATCTTGGGGACATGAAAGGAGCCTCGTTTGGGTGTCCCCTAAGCGGAGTTTCTCCAGCAAAAATCCTTTTAACTCCTGCCCCTTTGTACGGTAAAAGGCACTCTAGAAGCATTTAATAGGGTAAAAGAGTCATAAAAATGCGGCCTCGCCAGGGCTGCTTCCACCACCGCCGGACTCTTCCCTCGGACTTTTCCTCGTCCACTTTCTGTGGGACTTCTCATAGGAGTGCTGTGTGGAATTTAGCAAAGGTGGTCTTGGTTTCTGCTTTGTTTTTCGTAATACTTTGTTCCTGTGATATTGATACTTTTTGATTGCTACTGTGATATTGATACTGTTGAAACTGTGATAATTTTGGGTTACGTTTTGATTCTCCACGCTGCCCATCGGAATCTTTGAATCAGTCGTGGTCCAACAATCATTAATCTCTGTGGTTTTCAAGCCAGGCAAAAGCAAGCCCGTTTCCTAGTAAGGAAATACAGTACATACATAATATCCATTTCGGAAGCTCAAGGTAGTATGGAGGAAACAACGTCTCCACGGGGGGCTTTGATGCTCATTCCACTTAAGCACACTTCTTCCCCCAAAGCTTCGCAGGCGGGATGAGTTTTTCTCAGTAGCCATTTTATATTCCCTTATATCAGGGGTGCCCAAACATTTCAGGCCGTGGGCCGGTCACCTGGTTCAGGGGGGTGGTCACTACGGCCCATGGCCCGCATCCAGGCCCCGACGCCAATCCATCCAGCCTGCAAAGCCCTCATTGCTCCTGGAAGGGGAGGTAAAAATGTGCCCGTACTGGAGTGTTTTACTTCCGCTTCTGGGGGCAACGAGGGCTTCTTCGGCTGGATGAACTTGGTGTTGGGGTTAGATCCGGCCCACAGGCTGTAGTTTGGGCACCTGAGATGGCAGGCGGCGTCTGTAGCGCAAATTAACAACCTATATTCAAGCAGAAATCAAACATGTATTTTATAGCACTTTAATGATCACTCAGGAGCATTTCTTTCCCCCTTTTCAGTTAATGCATGCCGTTGATATATATTCCAAAGTTACATTATTCCTGTGTTTAAATGGCCTCTCCTGGTGGCATTTCCCTTTCCTAACACTTTTCGTCTCAAGGCGAGACGTGCCCGTTTCCTTCTCCCCTGCTGGCGCAGGGGCTAAAAAAATTGCTGTCCTTGCAACCCAAAGGTTGTATGTTCGATCCTGACCAGGGGTCAAGGTTGATTCAAAGCCTTCCATCCTTCAGAGGTCACTAAAATGACCCAAAACATTCTCCAAACCTGCTGGTCATTTGCCTCTAGTCCAAGGGTCCCCAGCCTTTTGAAGCCGGGGGCCATCGGGTCATGCTCCCTCTGACAACTTTGGGAGCCATTTTGCCCTTCTTCCACCACATGACACATCCGGGTGTGGTGGAAGCAGTGGAGGGGGCACATGAAATGGTGTCGTGGCCTGCATCCGGCCCACAGGCCTTAGCTTGGGAACCCTTTCTCTCGACTCTTATTCATTTGTCTGCTGATTAGATTTACGGCGTCTCTTTCTCCTTACGAAACAGGGCTTAAGGCAGCGAATAATCAGACGGATAAACCAGATGCCGCATTAAACACATAAAATAGATTAGATATAACAAGCGACATTAAAAGCAATCAAAATGAGACCAGTTGTTTAAAAGCAGGAGCAGAGCACCTGGGCTGATGTAGAAAACCTGTTTTATGGCACACCATCTGACTCGATAAAACAGTTGTCAGTGCCGGTGGAAGGGGGTAACCGGGGCGGGGGGGGGGGGCGGGGGGGAGCCCAGCCTCTGGCTTCTGGCACACCGCACTGGTAATCGGTGCCCAGATAAGATAGAGTTACTGTATTATTTTCCGTTCCTAGGAAAACAATGGTTTTGTTTATGCCATCTTAAATCACATCAGCCTTCGGCAGGTAAAAATATCTACTGTCCAGAAAATTGACTTTATTTTTTCCGCCCTAACCCTGCATTATATGCGTCACAATTTCCCCATCACCCTCTCCTGTTCGCCTATGAGACTGACAGCATTAAGTGAAAACTTTGCCAGGTTCACTGGAGAATATTCAAGGACAAAAATGGAAATGAACCGAGTGAAATATTACCTTCTAAATCAGGGGTTCTCAACCTTTTAAAGCCAGGGGCCATTGGGTCACGCTCCCTCGGACAGCTTCGGGGGCCGGACGGACATTTTGACCTTCCTCCACCATATGGCAGTTCTTGGAGTGGTGGAGGTGGTGGGGGCCCCACACGAAATGGTGCCATGGGCTGCATCTGGCCCATGGACCACAGGTTGAGAATCCCTGTTCTAACTGCCTCCTTCCTCTTGTCAGTTAGCACAGAAATCTATGGAACAGGATATTTTCCCTTTCCTGGTCTCTGTCCCTGGATAGCAATAACAAGGAAGGCATTGGGTAAGCATGAAATTGAGAAGGGTTAAAGGTCAAGTTTTGACTCTTGGTTGTTCCTCTTAGGTAGCAGACCACAAGACAGAAAAACAACACTGAAAGATGGAGAGGTCAGCTCAGCTCTCAGGAACTCCTGCCCTGGCCTAGCACTTTGTATGGTAAAAATCACTCTAGAAAGCATTTAAAGTAGGAAAAATACATTTACTTAAAATTGCCATTTATAGTAGGAGTTACATGCCCAGTGTCAGGGTATGTCAGATTGCTATTTTCCCCAACATCTACAGGGGATAGAATGGGGGCGGGAAACCCCATTCTTAAAAGTATACACCTCTATGTAAAATAGTGGGTGGAGGATACAAAGGCATCTGGGCACACTGACACATGAAATTGCACACGTAACAAATGCCAGACCACTCTGTATGGTTGATGCATGCTCCCTTGTAACCAAATATTTCTTCCATTCACATGCTCCTATTTCTTTTCGCTCCGGACACTATGTGTCAACTCTCTTGCCTACTCTGGAGCATAAGTGGATATACGCGCTCTGGCTGTCGAAGACATAAATTTGCCAATATATATATTGGGGGGCGGGGGGGGGCTGCTGCTGCTGCTGTTGTACATATATTTCACATTTCCATTGTATAAAGCTCTCGGTCCAATGACCTTTTAAAAATGTCAGCAGAGACGTAGGTCTGAAATGGTTTCGTTTTATCTCACAGCACAAAACTGTTTTAGTTGCAAACCAAGGCTGCTATTTCATTTGAGACGATACTTTGGGAAGGCAACATCCGTCTTTTTCCAGATTTTTTTAAAAAAATAGCACATGTGCTTCATGCTGCCACTGCACAGAGCTGTGGTTTCAAAAACCAATTGTTTATTTTTAACAACTAGTATAGCGTCTACCACGGGGGGTTCTCAACCTAAGGCCTATGGGTCGGATCTGGCTTGCACCATCATTTCATGTGCCCCCCTCCAAGGGCATTCAAGAAACAAAATGGCCGCCCCTTTGAAGCTGATTGGACAAAATAGCTGCCCCCATCATGCAGGCGGGGCAAAATGGCCATCCGGCTCTCGACGCTGAGAGAGAGAACGTGGCCCGGCCCCTGGCTTGAAAAGGTCGGGACCCCCTGATTTAGAACCATCCAGAAACGTTCTTCTAAACCTCTGAGCCCCCATGACTGCTGCCATCCAACCGTATAATATTGGCAGTGACTTACATTTAGCCGGCAGGCGGTAGCCGCAGGTGATTTTGGCCTTGCCGGTCTCGCAGCCATTCAGGGTCCGGCATTCCTCTTTCAGCAAAGGGCCGGCAGCTTTGTGGATGCACCCGTCCACTAGGAAAGAAAGTGGTGAGAAACCAGGTTACGGATGCAGTAGCTGAGCTTAAAGGCAACGTCACTTCTTGGTCACTTTACTAGTCTCACAGCCCAGGTGCCAGGCTCATGCACGGCTCGGTTCCCTCCTTTCTCCTTGCAACAATCTTGTGGGGCGAAGGCAGACACTGGAGCATGTGGAACACTGTTACCTTTCCCACCGAAGTGGTACCTATTTATCTACTTCCAATTTCTCGCTTTCAAACTGCTAGGTGGGCAGGAGCTGGGACAGAGCTCACACTGTCATGCACTGCTGACCTGCCGACCTTCCAGACGTCATGTTTAGCATCTTAACCGCTAAGTCACTGCCGTCCACAGGAATCTTTTAGTGTCTTATTATTTTATCATTGAGCTGAAGTGGCTCAAGTGGCTAAGAAGAGGCCGACTGGGAGGCGGAACCCGAACACTGCGGGGCGGAATGAGCGCCCGTCCTCCGTCCCACCTCCTGCCAACCGAGCAGTTCGAAAGCAAGAAATTGCAAGTAGATAAATAGGGACCACTTTGGTGGGAAAGGTAAACAGTGTTCCATGCACTTCGGTGTCTAGTCATGCCTGCCACGGAAACGTCTGCAAACGCAGGCTCTTCGGCTATAAAACAGAGATGAGCACTGAACTCTAGAGTCAGATATGACTGGCTTTCAAGCAAGGGTGACCATTACCAATTGTAACTGGGACTTGCCAATGGAACAGACGGGATAGTAGAAATAGAGAAAACTAGGACTATTTACACGCAGCATAAAGATTTCACAGGGTCTCCGAAACCTCAGGCCAGTGCGCTAAGCGCATCAAATCAGACGCTCTGTCTTCTAGCTCAGCAGTGTGTTACTCTGACTGGGAATGTCACATTGCCCAATCCACTGACAGTAACGCAACAGGAGAAAACAGAGAGGGAAATTTGCATTGCTGATCTCAAACCAAACAAGAACATTTTGGACCACATTGAAGCATAAAACGTGAGAGTCCCACAAGTTCCTCTACTTGTTTACATCTACATTTTTCTTTTGAAAGGCTCATCAAGTAAACCATAAGCGCACATGCGCACGTCCCACCAGCTCACCACTCAACAGAGCTGAAGGTGAAGCAGGAAAGATTGGGGAGGGGGGGGGCTCAGCCTGGCTGATCTTTTGCATTTTCCAACCCTTTTCTGGAAGACGCCCCAGGTGCATGGACGGAGGAAGTGGACCATGTCAAGACACCTAGCACTCCACCTGCCTTTCGAACGCTTCTCCCACCTGCCTGCCTGCCCTCCTTCTCCCTGAGGTCAGAGAAACCCCCAGAAGAGACACAGCGAGGTGAAGGTCACTGGCCAGCCCATCCTTTCCTCTGGGTGAAATCTGACCTCCCGTCCTTTCTCAAAGCCCAAATGTTTACTAACCAATGTTCAGCCTGGCAGATTGTAGCCCAGCGGCCCAAGGACTAGAGGGAGGAAGTTGCTCCCCTCCACCAAGAGGGATTCAAGTGAGTCCCCAAGGCCAGTTATATGGACTTTTAGAAAACAAAAACAAGTACTAGGAGGGACCGACACTGCTTCTGGTTATGGCCAAGGTGGAGTACCATTGGTTGTCTTTTTTAGGGGGTATGAAAGAGTGAGAAGAGAAGGTCACTGAAGATTGGCCCAATGGGCCTACGCATAGCTCAATGGAAGGAACCTCAATGTGTTGGGAGATTATATCATGAGTTTTAAACCAATGAAGACCAGGTAGAGGTGAAGGCCATTGTTTCTGCATTTTGCATCGGAAACTGTTCAGAAACCAGTGGAATCCAACTTTTGGGAGCCGGAGTGTCACGCGTAATGGGTTGTAGCCCCCCTAAAGAGAAGATGGGGGGGGGGGATGGAAACCAGGCCAAGCGCGGCAGGGCCTGTGGGTGATTTGCTGTCCAGCCTCGAGACCATTAGAGAGAAGCATTGATCAGGAGGGTCCATTATTAGCTCGTTCACAGTCCATCTCCTAATCCATAAAACAGTATTTTATCGGCTGGACTCCGAGAGAAGTCAATAAAAGGCATGAGAAGCAACAGGCGGTTTCCCCCTTGACCGTACGGAGTCCGGCCCACTGGCTTGGTTTGATGTGGGACAGAAAGCACCCATCGATTGGGGTAACATTAGGAATCAAATGGGTGGGATGGGAATGGAGGCATTGGGTGTGGGTCAACTTCCAGCAAAAACACAGGTAAGAAATTAAAAAGATTAAGCCGAGTATTTATGGGACTCTTTGTCTGGCCAGGTTATCCTACTATGGTGATACAGTAGACCAGTGATGGCGAACCTCGGCACTCCAGCTGTTCTTTAAGTTCAATTCCCAGAAGGCCCTGATCAGCAGGAGTGCTGACTTGGGCTTCTGGGAATTGAAGTCCACGGACACCTGGAGCGCCAACGGTTCGCCATCATTGGAGTAGACCTGGCAGTGATTCAGTGCCGATCACCAGAGGGTGGTTAACTAACCTGACCACCCTGAGGACTTGGTGAAGTCCACAGGGAATCTCCAAGTGGAATAAGCCCCACACGAATCCCTCTTGATGGAGGGCAGCAGCTTCATCACTCCTGGCCTGGCGAGGATGATGATGAGGAGGACTTTGATGCCAAAAGAGCTCAGGGTCAGAAAGGGACTTGTGGAACTGGATCTGTGGCACGATGGGTGTCACACTGCGATGCAGGAGGCAGATGAAAGGCCACTGTATTAAATATTCTTAGGACAATCTTCATGGCTGATCACCATGAGGACGGCCAATATTCGGATTTGGATACAGAAGAAGAAGAGGAGGAGGAGGAGGAGGAGGAGGAGGAAGGGAGGAGGAGGAAGGGAGGAGGAGGAGAAGGAGAAGAAGATTTTTTTGCCTGATTACAATCAGTAAATGATGCTCACGTCGGATCAGAACTGGAACCAGAGAGAAGGTTTAACCTACACAGCCCAGCTATGTGCCTTAAAGCTTCCATGTCGCACAGTATCCTTTCCTCATGTGCCAAACAGCAGCTTTGAGATGGAGTACAATGCATGCATGTCACAACAGTCATCCCCAGGAAGAAAGAACGATGCCCCACGAGTGCCACCGGAAGCCCTGAACCCACCCAGCCCCTATGGCTGTGATTTATGGCTCTGAGACTATAAACACAGCATTTGTCTTCATTCTGGCCCTCGGCCACGACATGACATCAACAGCCCATGGCTTGAATTTCACAGCCATTCATGTTTGTTTGGAAGTGGCCCTGCCCGGGCAGTTCCTTTCTTTCTTCTTGTCTTCGGCCCTTCAAATAGTGTTGGGTGACCAATATCAGCCTCTCTCTCTACAGGGCAAGCTGGTCTAATCATGCCTGCCACATGACCACGGAAGCGTCTGCAGGCGTAGACAAGAGCTGCCTCTTTGGCTGTAAGCAGAGTCCAGCACGAGTGGGATCCAGAGGGGCCTTGACATTTATATATATATATATCCCCCAACACCCCCAAGATCTTGTTGAGATTTTAAGTTTCGTTTCTAGGTTTTGGGTTCGGTGTCGGTGCTGGTGTCCGATTTGGCAGATGAAGCTGTCATTTGGATGCCGAAACTGCCCCTTGGCGAATGGGTTGATGGCAGAGATAAAACAGCCAGCGTGAAACTCCACTCACACCCCACACCCCCCCCGACTGTAGGATAATTTTATTTCCTCAACAATGATTTTTAACGGCTTCTCTTGACTTCGGCAGAGGGGGACAGGCGGCCGGGCAATAAACAGATGTAGCATAAAACAGAACCGGGGGAAACGAATCCTTTGAAAATGCGAAAAGGAGGCCTTTGTACCATACACACACACACACACACACACACACACACACACACACACACACACACACACACACACACACACACACACACACACACACACACACACACACACACACACACACACACACACACACACACACACCAACAATTTAATCAATTTTATTTATTTATTTATTTATTAGTTCAAATTTATATTGCCGCCCACTCGCCGTAGCGACTCAGGGCGGCTTACAGACAATACATTACATTACAATATGTTGGGGTGGGCACAGGGGTAGAGGCGGCAGGGTCCTCATCCTGCCCTGGCTTCTTCCTCCCCTGGCAGTTGGTATAGCCAACTATTTTACCCTATTTTCATGTACCTGTATTTTGATTATTAAAACTCACTAGATACTGCATTTCCCACCTTTGGTCGATCTATTTTCCTGGGTTTTCAGGTCAAAATTAGGTACCTCGGCTTATATTCGGATGGGCTTATTTTTGAGTATGTATTTATGGGTACCTTGATATCCACTCTTATATCTGACAGAAGTGGGCCTGACCCACGAAAGCTAGCGTTAAAATCCCGGCGCGAGTCTTCCAGGTGCCAGAGTGGCCTGTTGTCTTTTTGTTTCCTCTCCGATGATCGAAAGAGGGATCTCGTCGCTTCCTCCCTATGGAGAGGCCCTGCAGCACTACGAGCCCCATGATCCCACACCTATTCAACAGGAGCCACTGGAGGGAGGCTTAATCCAAGAGAAGGTGGAGACCGATGGGCTTCAGTGTCAGTTCCACACATCGTGGCCAAGTCTAGGCACTGACAGACGGGAGGCACGGAGGGACCCAAGGCAAAACGGTTTGACTTTCCCAACAATGGTGGGAGGAGGCGTGTGGGGTGTGCATACATGCGCTGCTGTCTGGGTTATTTCTGGCACAGCACAAAGCCGGGAGCCTCCGGGGAGGTGCTGTCAGCTCAGTTCACCACAGAGGAGAATGTACCCAAGGTTAGCGGTTCGCGTCTCCTCTCCACCCACCCTTGGCTTGACTCCCCCCTTCGCCCCTCCATTCGCTCTGGTGCTGTTTGACAGACCCACAGCTCCAGGCTTTTCAGCAGGAGGGAATCCAAGGTAGAAGTCACACAGGTAAGTGACCCCCCCCACTTCCACCGCCTTGCCTGTCCTTGGCAGAGCCCCAAAACTTTGGACGCCAACCCCTGGCACTAGAGCAGCGATGGCGAACCTTGGCACTCCAGCTGTTCTTGAACTTTCATTCCCAGAAGCCCAAGACCTTGTGAATCCACACGAATGGGTTTACTGCACATACTCCAGTAAACCCATTCATGTGGGTTCACAGAAACTTGGGCTTCTGGGAACTGAAGTCCAAGAACAGCTGGAGTGCCAAGGTTGGCCATCGCTGATCTAGAGCAGGAGTTTCAACCTTTTTAAGCCAGGGGCCATTGGGCCACACTCCCTCAGACAGCTTTGGGGGCCAGATGATCATTTTGCCCCTCCTCCACCACATGGCACTTCCTGGTGTGGTGGAGGCCCCACATGAAAGGGTGCCGCAGGCCACATCTGGCCCACAGGCCACAGGTTGAGAATTCCTGCTCTAGAGTTTCCTAGGGTGGCATCGCATTGAGAACAAAGCCAGGCTGGACGGGAGGGATATACCTTTTGGGGATTATGTCTTCCCAAACGACCGGGGCAGTGAGGGGATGCTGGGAACTGTAGTCCAGAAAGAGGACATCTCCTGACACTGTTGCAGAAGAGAGCTGATGAGATTTCCTACAAGCCCAGCTGAGGTTTCATCTTCCTGGCCAAATGGAGCTGTTAAAAGCATAAATCCCCGGGGGTGGTGGTGGTGGTGGTCATTTCTCTCTTGCAGGCAAGGCATGTCTTTATTTTAGCCAGGGAGAAAAGTCCCAAGACAGGAGTCATTTCACGGGCACACACAAACGCACACGCACACGGCCAAATTCCTCCCTAGCCTCGGCCTCCTCCCCGTGTCCCTGCATCAGCTGTTTTTCTGCTCCAGCAACCCCCATCCTGTTAATGCGAATCTGTTTTGCCATCACACATGGCTTCCCCGTCCCTTCCACAGGCTGGGACTTCCACGCGGAGATGCCGTGAGACGGAGAGTGAAAGTGACAGACCCAAGGAGAAGAGGAGCCAGAGAGCTACAGGACTGGGGCGGGCGGGGAAGGCAGGTTAGTAAAGGAGGGAGCAGGGAACATTTCGCTCTGAAAGGTCTCCATGTCGTAGATCTGTGATGGCCAACCTTGGCACTCCAGCTGTTCTTAGACTTCAATTCCCAGAAGCCCAAGTCAGTGCTCCCGCTGATCAGGGTTTCTGGGAATTGAAGTTCAAGAACAGCTGGAGTGCCAAGGTTGGCCATCACTGACCTAGATCCATGCTGGTGAACCTTGACACTCTAGCTCTTCTTGAACTTCATGTCCCAGAAGCCCAGGTTGTGTAAGCAAACCCATTGGTGTGGATTCACAGAGACTTGTCTATAGAGGAAGGATGGCCAGCCTTGGCCCTCCAGCTGTTCTTGGACGTGCTGACTTGGGCTTCTGGGAATTGAAGTCTAAGAACACTTGGAGTGCCGAGGTTGGCCATCACTGGACTAATGTTTCTCAACCTTGGGTGCCCAGATATTCTTGGACTTCAATTTCCAGAAGCCCTGATCTGCAGGTGTGTTGACATGGACTTCTAGGAGTTGAAGTCCCAAGAACACCTAGAGTGCCAAGGTTGGCCACCCCTGGATACAGTGTAATGCACATGACTCTGATGTGGCATGAAGGCAAGAGAGGAGGAGGATAACAAAAGATAGAAGATGGCCAACCCTGGCACTCCAGGAGTTCTTAGACTTCAATTCCCAGAAGCCCAAGTCAGAACTCCTGTCTCATCAGGGCTTCTGGGAGTTGAAGTCCAAGAACATCTGGAGTGCCAAGGTTGAGACACACTAGTCCAGTGATGGCCAACCTTGGCCCTCCAGGTGTTCTTGGACTTCAATTCCCAGAAGCCCCATTCAGCATTTCTGCTGATCAGGGCTTCTGGGAATTAAAGTCCAAGACCATCTGGAGTGCCAAGGTTGGCCATCACCGATGTAGGGAAAGATAACAGGACGTAGAGGCAACCTAAATGAGGTGGTTGGATTAATGGTGTGGGTTCTCTGTCCCTCCTAGAAATGTGACAGACATCGGTGTCTCAACCCAGCAATTGAGGGATGGTGTGGAGTGCGCATGCAGAGCACAAGGGGGCAGTGTGCTGTAGAGAGTGGGTGACAAGGGAATCAGTGTTCATCTTTCTTCCCCAGCTCTTCCCATTTCATCCCTGGCTTTTCAGCCAGCCTAGAGGATAATGAAGGGTCGGATAAAGAGGAGACGGAAGAGGGCAGAGGTCAAAGTGGCTATTGAAACTCATTGGGGGGGGGCGACCCCAAATGTCTCTAAGCCCCCACTTCAATCCCTAGCAAGCTGGATCAACTCTTCCTCTCTCTCTCCCCCCCCCCCGCCCCCGGTTTAAACATCAGATTAACACAATTGGGTGCATCCCCAGAGGTCTGCGTGGAACAAATAGCATCAGATGCTTCTAATCAGAGGACCAGGTCATGATGTTGGGGGAGCCGGGAGAGGAACACAAAATCCTGACGCAAAGACACACACACACACACACACACACACACCATTTCCCGCTGCAGCCTCACCCACTGTTTTAACTGATTTCCCCTCTCCCTTTAAAAACAAATCCCAATTTTTAAAAATTTCAGCAAATAAAACAGAACAACAATGAGGAATCATAGAATCATCCAAGAACTGATTCTATGATTCCTCGTTGCTGTACTGTTTACTTGCTGAATTTTTAAAAAATTGGGGCTTGAATCAAACAACCAGGGGCCTGAGATGGCTCAGTGGTTAAGAAGCTTGCCTTGTTAGCTGGAAGGCTGGCAAGTCGGCAGTTCAAGACCCGGGTACTGCATGATGGATTGGGTGCCCGTCTCTATCCCAGCTCTTGGGGACATGAAAGGAGCCTCATTTGGGCATCCCCTGAGCAGAATTTCTGCCACAAACATCCTTCCAACCCAGAATAATTTCTGACATGAAATTATTATTATCAAATAACTGAGCTGGAAGGGGCCTTTTAGATTGCCGGGTCCATCCCTCTGCTCAAATCAAAGCAGATCTGACAGAGGGCTGTCCAATTCTCTCTTGAATAATTACGGCGTTGGAGCACTCACCACACAGAACACTGTTACCTATCCTGTCAAAGCAGTACCTATTTATCTACTTGCAATGTCTTGCTTTCGAACTGCTAGGTTGGCAGGAGCTGGGACAGAGACAGGAGCTCATTTTGTCATGCAGTACTCGGGTCTCAAACCTCTGACCTGCTGATCTTCCAGTCATCAAGCTCAGCCTCTTAGAATTATAGGATCACTGAGTTGGAAGAGGCCCTTGAGACCCTCCAGTCCAACCCCTACTCAATGCAAGAAGCTGAATCAAATCAGATATGATCGATGGTTGACCAATTGCCTTGAATGCTTCCAGTGTCGGAGCACTCAACAATGATTGGGACGGCGGTTTCCGCTGTTGTACTGCTCTAACATTTAAGAGGGTTTTTTTCCTAATATTCAGCCTAGATCTGGCTTCCTTCAGTTTCAACCCATTATTACATGTTCTGCACTCTGAGATGACCCAGAACAGATCCTTCCCCTTAATATTTACAAGCAGGAGGAAATTTAATCAAGTTGTTGAGTACTTTCCTGCAATTTAGGGCACTACAACTTCAAAGCTTTCCAATCTTTCGAATTGGGCTCTACAGGAAATTGCAGACTGTTGGACAGAGATACGAAGACATTTATCTCACACAGCCCTTCAAGAAATAAGAGACTCTCCAATATTGGAAACATATTGGAGCAGATACACAGACAACAACAACAAGAAGAATTTTCTCCCACGCCGCAATATGGCAACCCAGTTTTAAGCCTGAGAAAAACCAACGAAATAAATTTCCCCAAAGGATATACAGTAGTTCATCAGATGAAGCACAGAGAGTAGAAGTCCTGTATATTTGATTTTGATCAACCCATACTAACCACAAGCTCATTTTTCAAACACCGTCGCTTATGTCAGGCACGGACCGAGGGAAGATGGAGATCGGGATGATTTGAAATAAGATTGCCAAGGTTTTCTGAGGTTTTCCCAATTAGACCCCCACAGCAACAACAAAGTGGACTCAATCACATTATACTGCAGAAGTGAAGATAGCCAGGGCAGGTATAAATAGAAGCAGTGGCAAGACGGGACGAATGGGAAAGGAGTGGATGATTCTGGAAGACGGGTCAGGAGGATGCGCTGAAACTCCTCAACATTTTATTCTAGCTCCTTACTAGTATTATTAGAGGGACCGCGGGGGCTCAAGTGGTTAAGACACCGGACTTGACAACTGCATTATATTCGCAGGACAATCTTCATGGCCAATTGACATGAGGACAGTCAATATCTGGAATGAGGTATGTCACAAGAAGAAGCAGAAGCAGAAGCAGAAGCAGAAGCAGAAGCAGAAGAAGCAGAAGAAGAAGAAGAAGAAGAAGAAGAAGAAGAAGAAGAAGAAGAAGAAGAAGAAGAAGAAGAAGAAGAAGAAGAAGAAGAAGAAGAAGAAAGTGGTGATATTTATTCTTCTTCAAAGTTACTGCCTCCTGTTTTCTGGACCCACAGATTTCATCTTTGCTTCCCCCCCCTTTCCCGGGCATCCACCCTATCCAAACGGAGGCTGGTGAAAGGCACCCGTACCTCAACCTCTTCCTCCCCCAACCCCCCCAACCCCCCCCATCTGCGTGGAGGCCTCCGTCTAATCCCCTCTCAAGGGCAGTGCAATGGGATAGCTCTGTAATCCACTTTCACCGAGCTATCCTTACATAAAGGGAGGGGGGGGCTCCCCGCCAAGCCCATCTGTCAGTCCCGGGGAATTATCCCCACAAATCCCATCATGGGCCGTTCCTCCGTCCCTCTCTGTGCCTGCTGGCTGGGGGGAGGAGGGAGGAGGGTTACAGCTGAAAGAGTTCAGTGGAGAGGAGACCAGATGTTGCACCTGGATTCAAAGCCTAGAGTCCAACTTTGCAAGCCTAAGGCCATGATGGCCAACCTTGGCACTCCAGGTGTTCTTGGACTTCAACTCCCAGAAGCCCAAGTCTGCACGCCTGCTGATCAGGGGGCTTCTGGGAATGGAAGTCCAAGAACACCTTGAGTGCCAAGGTTGGCCATCACTGGGTTAGCTGATGCCATGCACCTTAAATAGCAGGGCAGTCTGCATCTCTCCACCATGGGTTCCTTGACTGAAACTTCCACTGCTGCCTTTGTCGGTTAGGACGGACAGGAATCTCAGTTCAGCAGTGTTCGGAAGGCAACTGGCTCATCTCTGGCCCAAACGGGTGCACACCACTACAGTGGCAACAGTACTGAAGTGGGTACAGCTTGCTCAACAGTAGTCATGCCTGCCACATGACCACGGAAATGTCTGCAGACGCAGACAGTGCTGGCTCTTTGGCGATAAACAGAGATGAGCACCGAACCCTAGAGTTGGATATGGCTGGCTTTCAAGCGACCTTGCTGTGTGGTGGATAAGACCTTCGTGCCCATGCGCTACGCATTTGCATGCCTGTGCAGGAAAAGACAACATTAATACTCCCTTTCCCCCGAGAAACAGCAAATCACTCTCGAGTTTGTTTTCTTTTCCGTGCCGCGTTAAACTATTCCTGTTTGCCCAGGCATTTTTGAACTTTAAATGTTTGCCTGGATGGCTTTGTTCATTTTATTTATTTGCTGGTTGAATAGTTTTTATGCCTTGCGTCTCGTAATGCTGCTGCTGTTATATTGCATTTGTTTTCATAATTTTAAGCACATTGCCCCGAAGTCCCTTGTGGAAGAAATTATTCCATTGCCAAATGATCACGGTTTTTAAAAGGGCAATGCAAGAAACCTTGGCATGGCTGAGGACCAGCCTCGACGCAGGGCCTGGACCTGGAGGGTGGAGGGCCATTCCTCCAGCGAACCTGAAATCTCACTGTGGGCCCAAGAATTCTCCTGACAAAGTTACTGTAGGGTAAACTGTGGGCAGAGAGAGCCATGCATGTGGGGGAGGAGCATGTGATGGAGAAATCACCATAAAGAAAGGAATCACTCACTTGTGCAACTGCAGAGATGTTGCAAACCTCCCTTTCCAAGCCGTTGGTCTTTATTGTGGTTTTGATTGTTCTCACAATGGCTTCCAAACTGCTTCCAATGTTCATGTTGTTGTTTTGATTGGGTATTTTTGTGCATCTCATGAGTAGCTTTTTGTGCCAAATGGCAACATGGGTCAAGGTAAAAGTCGCCCTTGCTCGAAAGCCAGTCGTATCCGACTGTAGGGTTCGGTGCTCATCTCTTTTATAGCCAAAGAGCCAGCACTGTCTGCATTTGCCGGTGTCTCCATGGACACACAGTGCACGACTAGACACCGGAGTGCACGGAACACTGTTTACCTTTCCCGTCAAAGGGGTACCTATTTATCTACTTGCAATTTATTGCTTTCAAGCGGCTAGGTTGGCAGGAGCTGAGACAGATGATGGGCACTCACTCTGTCATACGGCACCCAAGTCTCAAACTGCTGGCCGGCTGACATTCACATTTTTATTGTGAAGAATTCACTCCCTTTGACTGGTGCCTGCAATATGTTTTGATGGTTATAAAAATAAAATAAAGTTTTCTGCCCACTGTATTTCTCAGAAAAGCCCCATAAATCTTCTAATCCGGCAACTCTCCAGGCCAGGTGCATTGTTTATGCCACCAAGAGGTGCACATGTGCGGTACATTTGCCGGGTGTGAAATTAAAGCCAAATCCTTTCTTAACCCCACTCAGTGTGCATGAAGGAAAGTCAGTCCCTGGCATAATTCCACAACAAAGCAGAGCTCCAAAACATTGCCTTTTTCTTTGAACTGCAAGAATTAACACCGTCAAGCTCTGCTGGATCCTAAATTTAAGTCCGTCCACTTGGCGTGCAAGTTCTGTGGACGCAAAACCCTGACCTGGGAAGCCGTTTCTGAATGTCAACACAAACACGGCACAGTGGAAGGACGGTGTGTGTGTGTGTGTGTGTGTGTGTGTGTGTGTGTGTGTGTGTGTGTGATCCCATTGAACCCCCTTCCTCTTAATCTTCGATTCCCCCCCCCCCGATATCTGAACTCTAATTAAAGATCAAAACCTTTGCGTTAAGTAGGAGCATTCCCCGGTGAGGAATAAAAATTTGTCTCTCCTAATAGCCACCCGGGGGCTGCAAGCCAAAAGCGTTCAATGGTCAAGTCTCTAGGTAAGGGACCGTTGCGCTCCGCCTGGGGAAGAATGAGGCCGCAAACAGCAAAACCGTCGATGATCGGCCCACCCCACCCCCCGAACACGGCCTCCTTTCTCCTGTTAGACATTAATTAAGTCTCTGAAGCTTCATCCTCTGCGGACGCTCAGAAGCACAATTGCAAATGCTTTTTCTTGCTGTGGCGGAGTGAGGTTGTTTCCGTCACAGGGTGGAAAAGGGATGGTTTGGACCACGATGCTCGGAAGCGCATCTTCTGTGCAGGTGTGGATATTGGCTACTGTCCAGCAAAAGTTATCTCGGACGGCAACTTGGACTCCCCTAGAGACCATCTTAGGTCAGTGATGGTGAACCTCGGCACTCCAGATGTTCTTGAATCTTCAGTTCCCAGAAGGCCATTGTGAATCTACACGAATGGCCTTACTAGCACTCCAGGTGTTCCTGGACTTCAATTCCTAGAAGCAATTATGTGTAGTAAACCCATTTGTGTGGATTTACAGGGACTTGGGCTTCTGGGAATTGAAGTCCAAGAACACCTGGAGTGCCAAGGTTCGCCATAGGCAGTATTTCCTACAAGTGCTCTGTCCGACTAGATCATGCTTTTATGCAACAGGAATGGAAGGTGTTATCACACACAGAGCATCCTAGAGCCATAAAGGAGGGGCATGAATTATATACAAGTCCCAGGTTACATAAGGCCATTTAATAATAGATAATAAATAATAGTTAATAAATAATAGATCAAGCTGAGGCTTATGTAATGCTCTGCGCTGCATGTAAGAAAAGGGACAAAAAAGATAAATCAAAAGTGAAAATGGGCACCTTTAGAGCTGGATCTGGACCACGGATGGCCAACCTTGGCACTCCAGGTGTGTTCTGGGGCTTCCATTCCCAGAAGCCCAAGTCAACACACCTGCTGATCAGGGCTTCTGGGAATGGAAGTCCAAGAACATCTGGAGGGCCAAGGTTGGCCATCGCTGGTCTAGACTTAGTCACACTCACAAGAGAGCCACTGAAATCCATGGGACTTCAGTTAGTCATGGCTTTCTTCCCCCACCAATTTCAATGGGTCTACTCTAAATATAACGAAAGGCGCAGTAAACCCATTGGTGTGAATTCGCAGAGACTTGGGCTTCTGGGAAATGAAGTCCAAGAAGGCCTGGAGTGCCAAAGTCCGCCATCATGGCCTTATAGTGTTAATATAGGAGCGTGATATAGGGTGTGCGCGCGTGTGTGCCCTGCATTTACACAACGCTGCAATGCCCATTAATTTCCACAGCTGATCCCATTTGCACTTCCACAGGGGACTTGGGTGGAATCAATTGCAAAGTGTGAATTGATTTCCCATTACTACAACACAGATCTTGTGTCGGGGACCAGCCAGGATGGTTTGGGTGGGTGGAATGTGCGCAGACAGGGAACTGGTGGTCCATGTGGGCGAGAGAGTGTGCATTGCTGATGCTGATGCCCCGATCAGAGCTGGATCAAGAGGCATGACAGCTGTGTCCAAATATGTGAAGTGCTGTCAGGCAGATGGGGTGGATTTGCTCTCTTTAACTCCAGCATTAGAGGGCCAGGGCCGGCGGGTGGCTATGGGCCGGGAAGCACATTTCAGGGGAACATTGGAGAAAACACCCTCACAATCAATGCCATCCTGATGATAAGTGGGGGACTGCGGTGGCTTAGTGGTTAAGACGCCGAACTTGACATCTGAAAGGTTGTCAGGTCAGCAGTTCGAGACCCAAGTACGCCACGATGGAGTGAGCTCCCGTTGTCTGCCCCGGCTCCTGTCCACGTAGCAGTTTGAAATCAAGAAATTGCAAGTAGATAAATAGGTACCACTTCAGAGGGAAAGGTAACAGTGTTCCATGCACATCTACATCTAGCCATGCCTGTCCACGGAAACTTCTGCAGACACAGAAGTTTGGTTGTAAATGGAGATGAGCACCGCACTGTAGAGTCAGCTACGACTGGCTTTTAGGCAAGGGAGACCTTTACCTCATTAGGTCAAAGTCCTGCTCTAAAGGGTAGAGAAGTCTGTGGCTCTTGGAATCTGTGCCATTCATGCACGGACTTCTGCGCTGTCAAAAGCAACATTCCCGTTAATAAATCCTGGTGGTTCCTGCTTTAGCCAGAGCTTGGATGGAAACCTTTACCAAGTCATTAATTACCATGCTTGTCCTGAAGCCCCCAAAGCGCCACTTCTGAAGTATTAACCTCCCTTTCTCATCACTTGTAAGTAATTGGAAGAGTTGCGTTGCGTTCCTTGGGGTGGGAGGGGGGCATTCAAAATAATCCCAGGGCCTGGTTGGTTATAGAAAAGGCTCCTCCATCCCTGGGCCTGCCATTCTCCCCCTTTTCTGACACTGATTCGCCCCACAGGAGTGAAGACAATTGGGGCCGTGTGGCCTTCGTACAGGGGTTCTCAATCTTTTCAAGCCGTAGGCCAGAACACACCCCCTCAGACAGCTCAGTGGGCCGGACTGGCTGTTGTAAATGCGTCCCTGGCTGTTGTAAACACATTTACAACAGCCATAAATGCGGACAGGACGGTTTCTGCCGCTTCCGGAGGTGGCGGTGGAGGTGAGGGCAGTGGGCCACATTAAATGGTACCATGGGCTGGATCTGGCCCGTGGGACGTAGGCTGAAAACCCCAGGCATAGTGGTTAAGACAGGAGTTTTTAAGCCTGGGGCCAGTTCACGCTCCCTCAGACAACTTCAGGGTCCGGATGGCCATTTTGCCCGCACGGCCCGCCTTCCCCCGTTTCCCCATTCCTGGTTGTAAAAAAAGGATTTTAAACATCCTCATAGTTTAGAAAGTCTCCGGCGGGGAGTGATTTTAATATTATTATTTTTTAAAAAAAACCCATTTGAGCAATCTGTTCCGGAGATATTTAGGGTCCTTGTAATATTCATGAAGGGGGAGATTAAATATTGAAATTTATGCCCATAATAAAAAAAATATATCAAACAAATTCAGAAAAGGGGGAATGAGGCAGGGGTGTGAACGCGCCCCCCGTCAGTTTATGCTAAACAAGCACATCGCCACGCTCGGCCATTAATAATTTACGTGGGGGAGGGGAAGATCTGGAGGGCCTTAAAAAAATTGTTCCTTAATAGCTAGTGGCCTTGTACGGCACAAAGCAGCAATTGAAAGGCAGCGCCCGAGTTTATTTCCATTTTTTTGATGGTGCAGGTTCTCCGGCTACAGTAAATCATTCCGGACCAATTTGATTATAATTCCCGCGGGACGTGGCACTCGGTGGAGTAGAAGACTCACCACTGGTGAGGGTGGCAGCTTCCCGTAAACCAAAACAGACGCCCGCCCGTGCAGCGCACACGTCGGCACGTGCATAGAAACACACACATAACACAAGCAAGGGCTCCCGGCACCAGGAACCGCAGTTTGCTGAGACAGATCCTCCTCTCTTCTCTCTCACACAATGGCATCCACAGGCATTTCTGTACTGTCCTTCACTGCATAGAGCAGGGGTCGGCAACCTACGGCCCATGGGCCAGATCTGGCCTGTGATGTAATTCCAGCAGGCCCCCACCCTCATTCTAACTGCCACAGGAAGTGGACACATTTAAGGTGGCTGGCGACACATTTACGGCAGCCGCAGATGCATTTACGGCAGCGTTTGTGGTGTGGGGACCACCGGTCCAGCCCCCTCAGCTGTCTGAAGTGCCATGACCCGGCCCTTGGCTTAAAAAGGTTGCCGACCCCTGGCATACAGTTCTCTGGGCAGTAATGCCTTTATCTACGAGTCTCCCTCTATTCAACCCTAATGAGACCACATTATTAGGGAATAATACATGTGATGTACGTGTGCGGATTCCAAATCTGAACTCAGAATTTGCCCATCACGTACAGATTTTAAGATGCGCTATAGCTGTTCAAATGGTTGGGAAGTGGGGAATGTATTTTTACATGGGAACATTATAACAGTTGCAGCTACCACTATGGCAGCTGAATCAGGTCCCCTGGTGGCATGCATGTTCCAGCAGCGGCTGAGCATGTCTGGGCAAGTCAGTGAGCTGACATCAGAAACAGATCTATAAGGCGAGATGGACCAAGGGCTTGTCTCTAGTGCAAAACCATTTTATTGAATAGTACAGCTCTAGGCCAGAGTGAGTCTGTTTTGAGTTAAAGAGAAGTAGGTGCAACTGTGTTGATAAACCAGATAATTTCTGCTACATTTGTGGCAAATATACCCCGTGTGATCAAGGCAAGAACCCAACCAACAGGGTGAGATTTGCTAACGTGAGATCCTGACATCCCAGGCAGAATCGGACTTCAGATTTGGATCCAGCGCACTTGATTTAGTCTAGGACACGTGGATTAGACCAGGAGTTCTCAACATCCTTAAGCCGGGGGCCATTGGGTCACTCTTCCCCAGACAGCTTCAAGGGGCCAGGCGACCATTTTGTCCTTCTTCCTCCACAAGGCACTTCCGGGTCTTGTGCAGAAGGTGAGGGACCACATGAAATGGTGCCATGGGCCACAACTGGCCCACGGGCCGCAGGTTGAGAATCCTTGGATTAGACCAAGCAGCAGGCAATATTTATTTTTTATTTTTGTGATGCAGTGTATAATTAATGACCGGGGCTCCATCGCTAGAGGTTTGGTTTTGGTTTAAGCGTGCAAGCGCAGACCCGTTAATCATTGCCGTCTGGATGCGGAGCGAGGGCTATTTCCACGGAGCAATATTTAATGGCCTTGAAAGGTGCCCTTAATAAGACCCAATTCACAGATGCAACCCCTGGCATGGGTATGGTGCAAATTCTGCAAAGTACGGCTCTAGAATAACCACAACCATTAGTCAAATCCCCATTAGAATCCGGCATTTTATGTGGGTTAGTTGGCTTCTATTACATAGCCCGGAGGGGGGGGGGGGAGAGACTTTACTCACGTGGATTAAATAGATTTCTCCCTCCCCAATTAAGATTAACCCGGTTTGCAAAGGGATTATGTTTAACTCAGAAAAGGGATTTTGCGTGTATTAAAGAGAGCCTGGAGCTTGTGGGTTGGGGATGGGGGATGGGGGGGGGGGAGAGGCAAGGGAGAAGAGAGTTAATCAGCGCAGCCTTGCGCCTATTAAAACCACACTCCCCTATAGAATAGATTAAGGGGGTGACCTCAGATGCACTTACAAGTGAGCAAATCCCATGGATTTCCAATAAGATTCACTCATCAATGTCGGGCAAGGAAGAGACAGAGGAGGGGCAGGGACCCATTTGGACCTATTCATATGTGACTCAAATTCTGCTTGGGTGGTTTTTGGCTTGGCCAAGACCTTGGGCTACTGACTCCTTCCTCGACTCCATGCCAGACACGTGTGGGGCTTCACAGCTAGGGATACCGTCCAGCGGTGAAAAATGTTTGCCTCCCTGCAATGTGGGCATCTCACATGGGATAGAGGGCCACACGCCTAGGTCAAGTTCACAGCCTAGGAACAGTTGGAAGACTCTTGGATTTGGAAAGGAAGGAAGGAAATCAATATATCAGTGGATGGATTTAAGGAAGGAAAGAAATCAGTAGATCAATAGATGGATGGAAGGAAGGAAATAAATCAATAGATCAGTGGATGGATGGATGGATGGATGGATGGATGGATGGATGGATGGAAGGAAAGAAATCAGTAGATCAATAGATGGAAGGAAGGAAGGAAGGAAGGAAGGAAGGAAGGAAGGAAGGAAGGAAGGAAGGAAGGAAGGAAGGAAGGAAGGAAGGAAGGAAGGAAGGAAGGAAGGAAGGAAGGAAGGAAGGAAGGAAGGAAGGAAATCAATAGATCAGTGGATGGATGGAAGGAAGGAAAGAAATCAGTAGATCAATAGATGGATGGATGGAAGGAAGGAAATCAATAGATCAATAGATGGAAAGAAGGAAGGAAGGAAGGAAGGAAGGAAGGAAGGAAGGAAATCAATAGATCAGTGGATGGATGGAAGGAAGGAAAGAAATCAGTATATCAATTGATGGATGGAAGGAAGGAAGGAAGGAAGGAAGGAAGGAAGGAAGGAAGGAAGGAAGAAAAGAAGGCAGGAAATCAATAGATCAATGGATGGAAGGAAGGAAAGAAATCAGTAGATCAATGGATGGAAGGAAAGACAGAAGTACTGACTGACTGACTGACTTGAACACTACTCAAGTTGCACCTCGGAGCCTGGCTCTGCAAAAGAAACCTCTCAACCCGGCTGCATAAGGAGCAAATAAAGCCCTCCCTCGGTGCTGCCCTGACTGCCTGTGAGAAGCTCTTTTGTGAGAGGTTGTCCTCCAGGTCTGGCGCCCCCCCCCCCCCACGCAGTGCTTCCCCTGCCCCCACCTCCCACAGCTATGGTCTATTTTTTTCCCTAGCTAATGCGAGCCCCGGCGGCAGCAGTCAGGGCTGTATTCAAGAGGAGCAGAAGTTCATGCCTCAGTAGCTCTCCATTGTGAAAGGGGGGCTTTTGAAAATGGGCTCTCTCTCTTCCCCCCTCATCATCATCAGGACATGCAAACGACGCTCTCCACCCCCACCCCATGACTCCTAACTCGGTGGACAAACTGATCCACATCTTGCACGTTCAGTCCAGCGTTATGCGCCTTGTAGCTTGCAAAGACTGTGGGGTGGAAGTCCAGGGCCCACCACCCACTGTACAACTGACGGATGGGCTCCTGAAACTCAGCAAGCTTTCATATAAAGCAAGGCTGCCCAAACGACGGCCAGTGGGCCAGATCCGAGTCCTGATGCCAATTCATCTGGCTTGTGCCACCCTCATCGCTCCTGGAAGTGTTTTACTTCTGCTTCTGGGAGTGACGAGGGCGGTGCAGGCCAGATGATTGGCCTGGGCCCTCCCTATCTATCTCATCCTGTTGCAAAACAGATTGCAGGCCGTGTTTTAGTTCTGCTTCTGGTGGGAGAAACCACGTGACCGGCCCACTGAAGAATGTGACTGGCCCACGTCCCGGAAAGTTTGGGCACCCCTGATATAAAGTAAGGGATGCATGTTGACATAGGGAAAAATCCTCTCCATCTTTCCCGTTGACCATAAGACCATTTCACTCCAATGGGCAAAGTGCCCTTCTGCAGAAGATGTTGTGGGTCTACAACAGCGATGGCCAACTTTGGCATTCCAGATGTTCTTGGACTTCAATTCCCAGAAGCCCTGATCAGGCAGGTGTATTGAATTGGGCTTCTGGGAACAGAAGTCCAAGAACACCTGGAGTGCCAAGATTGGCCATCACAGGTCTACAATGACGTCAACTCTAGGCTAGTGTTGTCATTGTTGAGGAATGTTGCACTAAAACATCTGGGCTGCCTCAAAACTCTGGAGGGCCACGTTTGGCCCACCCATGAGCAGGAGCCCAAGAGGGCGTGCAGATGTAAAGGGGTTATTATGTTTGAGAAACGCGTAGGGGTGGAGCCTAGTTTTCCAAAAAGACTTGTTCTAGTTTACGTCTCACAACGAACTACTGGCTGGCTTCTAAGCCAGAAAGAAGCCGCGTTGAGCATGAGTTTGCATGTGGAGTCCCATTAACACAGCCACACAGGAGCAGCAGGCATGGCGGCAAAGGGGAAACCATTTTGTGTCCAGCTCCCCCACTGGGTTACACTTTGAGTCATTGTGCGCCCCGTGGTATGATGTACCTCTACTCGTAATGCCACCCGAGGCTTAGTAAAACGGTTAAGGTGGCCCTTGGTTGAAAGCCAGTTGCGTCTGACTCTATGGCGCTCAATTCTCATCTCCGTTGACAGCCAAAGAGCCAGCGCTGTCTGCATCTGCCAATGTCTCCATGGCCATGTGGCAGGCATGACTAGATGGCGGTGCATGCTGAACGCTGTTATTTTTCCCGCCGAAGTGGTCCCTATTTATCTACTTGCAATGTCTTGCTTTCAAACGGCTAGGTTGGCAGAAGCTGGGACGGAAACAGGAGCTCACTCTGTCACACAGCACTCAGGTATCAAACTGCTGACCTCCAGGAGTTCTCAACCTTTGTAAGTCGGGGGCCATTGGGGGGTCACATTCCCTCAGACAGCTTCAGGGGCCGGATGGTCATTTTGCCTTTCCTCCACCGCATGGCACTTCCTGGTGTGGTGGAGGTGGTGGTGGTGGGCCACGTGAAATGGTGCCACAGGCTGCATCCTGCGCATGGGCCACAGGTTGAGAATCCCTCTCTATGGCCATAGCAGGATAACCTCGACACCAAGCATCTCTAAAACCCTGATACTCCTTTGTGACATATAATTCTTTTTGTTCAAAACGTGACCTCCCACTGACCATTCCCATGGAAGAAACCTAAAAGGCCATTCACTGTTAATAACGAGTTCTCCAATTGCCCCCCTGTGGGGCGTGTGCCCCACAATGAGAACCACACACCTCCAGGGCATCTTTCTCTCTCGTCCGCATGCAGTCATGTATAGACAGGGCCGAAAGCGAGAGCAGCTAATGCGCACTTTTATCCATCGCTCCAGTTCAATGCCAGCAGCGACGATGCTTCCCATTCCTGTCTGGCCGCAGGCAGGGAGGGCCACTCTTGGTGACCCCCCCCCACCCGTGGGCTTCCACCCCTTTCCTGCCCCCCCTCCCTAACCCCAGGGCTGTTTGTTTTGTTCGAGAAAATTGTGTCCTAAACTGCTCACAGCAGTTTCTTTTGACTCCATGAATCACCCGGCTGCTGTCAGGCACATGACAGCCCTCGTAGCTGCACTAGATCAGCCACAATGAGGGAGGGAGAGAGAAGCAGATTCTGATGGAAATTAACGGGCTCTCCATCTATCGCATATGCGAGCATGCAAGTCGAAAACTCCCTCCCGAGGTCACTCCACATCCACCGTGCGCACGTCCAAGTTGCCGGAGTTGCTTTACATCTAGGGCAGTTCTTTAAAGGGTCAGGTTTTCGGAGGGGAGATGGAATGGGGAAAGCGGTTTTGCAAAAGCTTTAAAATCAGGAATTATTAAGAATCAGCATAAACAAAGGCTACCTACGTGAGCCATACACAAAACAAACGCAGGAGGAAGGCGATACCTTAATAACGTCACTTTTTTAAAAATCAAGAAAGTTTGCACAATGTTTGATTGTTTTAAGGCTTGGTTCTGCTGTAGCTCTCCTTGGCACAGAAAGGTCTTCTCCACATCTTACTTACTTGAGGTGTCATACTGAAAAAATCCTATTCCAAACCCATCTTGGTTCACTTTTCTTACCTCAGTTCTTACGTTCCACATTCCAATTGTATATGTTGTGCAGCATCAGACTTTCCTTTCACTTCTGTGCATATCAGTCACTAGACATCCTTTCAGCTTATGTTGAGTTGCATCATTAGCAACAGAGCTACAGTATCTGTATTTACCCTTTACTCTTCCCTGGTAGCTGACTGACTGCTTTCTGACCTAGGAGTTTCATCTTCTAGCATTATCTCTTGTTTCATTATGGGTGGGATTTTTATGCTACGGAAAATTCAGCAGGGGTTTAACATTGGCACCTTCTGCTCAGTACTAACAAATATTAGCTTGGGTCTTACCACTGCTGTGCCTGACAGTTTGCTTGGTCCTGAGAAAGATTGTTTCCTGTGGATTTCTATATGTTTTATAATGTTTTTTCCTATGAATATTTAATTGCTTGCAAGCCGCCTAGTTAATGCTATCTTCATCAGTGGCAATATTCACATCATCACGAACATCTTTGTTGTGATTTAAGAAGAAGAAAAATTCCCAGTTTTTGTAGTCTACAATCCAATTAATGAGATGCACCAGGTGTTATCTCAAATTACAGTAATATCTCAGAATTTCATTTCATGCCATTCTGAGCTCAGTGTTTACAATCCGACACATTCCAACCTCTCAGAATGAATCGGTTGTTGTTACATGATGTTCGGCGTAGAACATACAGGGATGTGTTAGCGTCACACAATGTAAAAATAAACAGATGGGATTTCAACAAAACAGATTTCTGCAAGCTGTGGAAAAATGACTTATACCAAAATAAGATGTCTTAAAACACACAAACATGTGCACACTTTACTTACTTACTTACTTACTTACTTAATTACCTATGTTAACTCTCTCTTAATTAAGGTACCCTGGACAGCTCACGAGTTATTAAAAAACAAAGAACCACATATACAGTCACGGAAGCCAGACCTATCAGTGGTTATTACACTACATCACAAAAAATAAATATTGTCTACTACTTGGTTTAATCCATGTGTCCTATATGAAATCAAGTGCGCTGAATCCAAATCTGAAGTCCGATTCTGCCTGGGACGTCAGGATCTTAAGTTAGCAAATCTCACCCTCTCAGTCAAGTCCTTGCGTTGATCATGCGGGGTATATTTGCCACAAATGGAGCAAAAATTGCCCGGTTTATTAACACAGCTGCACCCACTCATCTTTAACTCAAAACAGACTCACTCTGGCCTCACTGTACTATTCAATAAGATGGTTTTGCACTAGAGACAAGCCCTTGGTCCATCTCGCCTTATAGACCTATTTCTAACGTCAGATTACTGACTTCCCCAGACATGCCTGGCCGCTGCTGGAACATGCATGTCACCAGGGGACGTGACTCATCTGAGGCGGCAGCAAGCCTACTGGTAGCTGCAACTGTTACAATGTTACCATGTAAAAATACAGTACGCAATTACTGACCATTTGAACAGCTTAAAATCTGTACGTGATTGGCAAATTCTGAGTTCAGATTTGGAACCAGCACACTCAATATCATGTAAATCACATGTATTATTCTCAGTAGCAAAAGCATTGTTGTGCAGTGTTATTCATGACAGCTAAAAAGAGCTTCTGGTTCCAGAGGCAGTATACCTGTTAATACATGCTGCAAAGAGACAGGCAAGAATACCTTTGCATACCATTTTTATAAGCTTCCCTGGGAAAGCGCTACATTCCTGCAATTAACAGATGGATGTTTGCTTTGCTCTGATAGGGGCTTTTAAAAGAATTATTATGAGCATTGATTTTTTTTGATAAAGTCATTAATCTTGTTGATTTGGGAGCTGAATTAGATTGAACCTGTTGTATGAGTTTAAGGAAATTTTTATAGCCTTTTCCAGGTTTCCAATACTAGTAAACACCACAAACTTTGCAGGGTGGTGGATTTAGACATGGATGGCAGGAGCGGCCATAGTTGACAGTCAAAATATGTGCCCCCCCCCCCCGATCTGCCAGAAATCTTGCATAGCTACTGCCATTGTATGGATGAATGACTCTATTTCTAGTCTGTTCCAATTTAACCTGCATTTAAATTTGTTTTCTCCAATGCCTGCTCCTGTAAGAAAAAAACACCGGTTGGTGATCTGATGTGTTTCTGTAACGTTCCCTGCAGTGATGGACAACCTTGGCACTCCAGCTGTTCTTGGACTTCAACTCCCAGAAGCCCAAATCGGCACTCCTGCTGGTCAGGGCTTCTGGGAACTGAAGTTCAAGAGCAGCTGGAGTGCCAAGGTTCGCCATCACAGGTTCCCTGGACAATCTTCATGGCTGATCGCCATGAGGATCGCCAATATTCAGGATCGGATATGGCACTTGAAGAAGCAGAAGCAGCAGCAGCAGCAGCAGCAGCAGCAGCAGCAGCAGCAGCAGCAGCAGAAGAAGAAGAAGAAGAAGAAGAAGAAGAAGAAGAAGAAGAAGAAGAAGAAGAAGAAGAAGAAGAAGAAGAAGAAGAAGAAGAAGAACCAAATAATCATATGAACTTGTTGGATTTGCCTGGATAGGGCTGCTACCTGTTTTAAGGCAAGAGGATGGCATCCCCCCATAGTCTGAATAAAGAAAATGCCCAGGGTGTGTGGGGTGTTAAGGTCACCCAAGCCCCAAAAGCAAGGGGGGGGGGGTGTCTCGATGCGGCTACGTTGGCAATCCCAAGCGGAAGACGGCTAAACACGCCATTTGTCACAAACACAGTTCTGGAGCCGTTATTAAGAGCGATCAGCTTCCTCAATGGATATTTGAAAAACATTACGCTTTCCTAATAGGCATGCAAATGACGGCGCCTCGTTCATCATCCCATACAGTAATTTCCTTTATTAGCCCGCTGCCCTTCCTCTGTGGTGCACACCAGCAGCCGTGACACCAATCAGGCGGGCCCAATCCTTCAGTGCGGAGAGACGGCGGCATTCATGACAGACAAAGGGGGGGAAGGGGGTGGTGGTAGAAAATAAGTTAGGGCCGTGATGAGGAATCCTGACACTCCAGGTGTCCTTAGACTTCAATTCCCAGAAGCCCAAGTCTCTGTGAAGCCACACGGATGGGTTTACTGCGCATACGATCTCATGTCTTCCCCACAACTGAAATAATTTAGCTTCGCAAACAACCTTCAGGAAGAGGGTCTAATAAGCATCTGTGGGGTTCACTTTCAATGTAGATCATAACATTTGTCCTGGGGTGGGTGGGTGGGTGGGGATAATAAGATTTTACCATAGTAGATGGAAGGTGATGATTCAGGTTTGATTTTAAATGGGTGGTTTTGTCTACCAGGAGGAACCCTACAGTCTTGTGATGACCAACCTTGGCGCTCCAGGCATTCTTGTACTTCAGTTCCCAGAAGCCCAACTCAGCACTCCTGCTGATTAGGGGGCTTCTGGGAATTGAAGTCCAAGAACAGCTGGAGTGCCAAGGTTGGCCATCGCTGCCCTAGAGTCAGACAGGAGTGGCTTTCAAGTGAGGGAGACCTTTACCGGTGGCGGGATACGTCCTCTCCGTTGCAGCGGAGTCATTTCAGGTGGCAGAATATTCATACTTCTTCCTTCTCGCGAAAGGTAAGTGGCAGGAGATGTGAATGGGAGAGACAGGCCAGCCATGCATCCCTCACCTGGGGCAGCTGCCTCCTTCTGCCTGACAACAGGGCCGGCCCTGTCAAAGGGCAGAGCAGGGAAAGGCCGGGGATGGGAATATCTGGATCTCAGGACCAGACCGTTCAAGCTGCCTTGAACCAGGTTTCACGTAAGGGGAAAGCATCTGGTTCAGGACGGAGATGGGCAGAGGCCATTAAAGGCCAGCCTGCTGTCAATTATTTAGTTTATTCCTCATGCTTCAACTCTCCTTACGTCCTGGTAGCTGTCACTTCTGTAGCTGCCTCCCTGCCCTCGTCTTTTGGGGACGTCTCGCTGAACTGTTGTCAGCAGAGAACAGTTGCTTGTGTTGTTGCTCTTCAAGGTTCAGCTCCCAAGATTTCACAAAATTAAATCTCCGTTTGCCTCGTGTCTCAATCGCACATAGAAACACAGACTTGCGCGGAGGTCTCTGCAGAGTTTCAGAGAAAGTATTGCTCAAAGTATGTATTCATGAGCGCGGCAGGGACATCCATCCATTTTCAATCCTCCTCCATTTCCAATTGTTTTCCAAAGCTTTAGCATTGGGGTCCCCAACCTTTTCAAGCCGAGGGCCGGGTCACATCCGCTCAGTCAGCTTCGAGGGCCGGACAGCCATTTTGCCCTGCCTGCATGATGGGAGCGGCCATTTTGTCCCAACAGCTTCAAAGGACTTGTCATTTTGTTTCTCAAATGCCCTTGGAGAAGTGGAGTGGGGGTGGGGACACATGAAATGGTGTCATGGGCCGGATGTGGCCCATGGGTCTTAGCTTTAGCATCAAGGTGGTAAAGATGGGGGGGACTGGATCCATTCTAATTCAGCAGTAAATTGTGTGATTGCAGAAGGATTCAAAGCCAGGTTTTTTAGGAGCCAGGCATTTAAAGAAGTGGGTATAAATTGACGAACTTGACAGCTCTAATGCTCTCACGTTAAATTAAAAAAAATTAAGCTCTTTGCATCCCAAATGTGAGGGGAAATGTGAATTTTATTGAAAGCTTATATAAATGAACTGAAAGAAAATTCCTTCCAATCCCTGGTACCGTACAGAGTAATCGCACGGCATCAGAGAATGGATGGGTATCTTCTGAGAAAAGGGACGAGGAAGCTTCAGGTTGAATCTCTGCCTGCAAAGACCCTTGGAGTAGACCAGGGTTTCTCAAACTTGGCTCTCCAGCTGTTCTTGGACTTCAATTCCCAGAAGCCCCTGATCAGCAGGAGTTCTGACTTGGGCTTCTGGGAAATGAAGTCCAAGAACAGCTGGAGAGCCAAAGTTGAGGAACCCTTGTGTAGACCCTACTGCCAGCGATTCAATGCCAATCGACAGGTGGCGGTCAACTAACCTGACAATCTTGAGGAGCAAAAGCCTTGGGTGGGGAAGTCCTCAGAGAAGAGAGAGGGTCCCCAAGTGGATTAAACCCCACTTGAATCCATCTTAATGGAAGGGCAGCAGCTTCATCCATCCTGGCCTGGGGATGAGGAGGAGGAAGAGGAGGACTTTGCAGTGCCAAAAGGGCTCAGGACCAGAAAGTGACTCAAGGAACTGGATCTAGGATATGGGTGTGATGCTGCAATGTGGAAGGCAAACGGAAGGCTTCTGTGTTATATTCTCAGGACAATCTTCACGGCTGATCACCATGAGGACCGCCAATATTTGAATTTGGATATGGAAGGAGGAGGAGGAGGAGAAGAAGAAGAACCCTGGCAGGATGGCCAGTAGAAATGAAGGGAAAGTGAAAAGGTTACTTGGGGGGCAGAAATGCCCTCCCTTGTTGGTCTCCTTCTATAAAAGTAGGGTGGAAACTACCCGGAGGGCAGATCTTCCTTCCTTCCTTCCCCCACCCAAGCCATCTTTCCCCTTCCGAACCAAGGCAAGCATCTAAAGACAAGGCGACCCAACCTACTCCCTCGTAACCCATTCCCACAGATTCCCAGGGCCTCTTTCGAACTTTGACACACACACAATCCCCCCCCCCCCGTCTTCTTCCTGGCCGTCAAAGGAAGGCTGTGCTGTCTGAGAGAGTCTTGGGAGCAACATCAACAGGCCGCCCCGTGAATGGGGCCCATTCATGCCCCCAAATCAGCCGAGGCGCCATTCCCAGAGTGCATGGAAGGTTGCGATTAAAGGTGGTGGTGGTGGGAGATGAATCCTCTTCTTGTTCCCAGCTTGGGGGGGGGGTTGAGAACGTCACAGTGGACAGAAAGGGCCTGTTTCTTAGTCACCCCCAAAAGCTCCTTGGAGAGAGAGAGAGAGAGAGAGATTTGAGAGCTGCCAAACCACTACAGACCGAGACAGTCCCTGAGCCCTCCTTCGTTAAGGATCGATGAATGACTTTGAGGTCCATCTGAGGTGCAACTTGGCAACCAATTGGTCCAGGTCACTTTAGATCAGGGATTCTCAACCTACAGTCTGTGGGCCAGATGTGGCCCAGGCATTACACCATTCATGTGTGGGTCCACCACCTCCACCACCTCCACCACCCCAGGAAATGCCATGTGGTGGAGGAAGGCCGTCTGGCCCCTGAAGCTGTCTGAGGGAGCATGATCCACCCCCACCCCCACCCCCACCCGCTCACAAAGGTTGATAACTCCTGATCTAAACTTTTCTCTCCTCCTCGGGTTCTTATTTTGCTTTTACTGTCCCTACTTGCCGGCCACGTTCTCTCGCCTCTCCTTCAACATGCTAATCCTGTACTGAACTGTTTCATAATCCCCTGAAAAAACCCACGGGGGTCTCTCCCACACTCTCGGCAGGTTAATACTGATGGAGAGAAAAGGCCATTTTGCAATCACAACACTGGTGGGGGGCCGGGGGGGGGATTAGGAAAGAGGGGGATAAAAGAAGGGAAAGGGGGGAAGCCACTACCTACTAGACAAATAGTTAAAACTACCCAAAATAATCTCCTCTGCACACTCTCCAACACTGCCTCTCCCTTCTCCTTTCCTTACCAACGATGGGTGCCCCATTTATTTTCTATTAGGGTCAGCGTTCAGTTGGCTGGTTTGAATGCAACAAGCAGTGGCTCCCCAGCTGAGGTGGGTTTTCTGGGGGGGGGGGGAGCAGAAGTTTTGTTTGTTTGTTCATTCATTTACCTACCTGCCTGCCTGCCTGCCTGCCTACCTACCTACCTACCTACCTACCTACCTACCTACCTACCTACCTACCTACCTACCTACCTACCTACCTACCTACCTACCTACTTACTTCCTTCCCTTCCCTTCCTTCCTTCCTTCCAGCCATCCATCGATCTACTGATTCCTTTCCTTCCTTCCATCCATTTGATCTACTGATTTCTTTCCTTCCATCCATTGATCTATTGATTTCCTTCCTTCCTTCCTTCCTTCCTTCCTTCCTTCCTTCCTTCCTTCCTTCCTTCCTTCCTTCCTTCCATCCATCCATCCATTGATCTACTGATTTCTTTCCTTCCATCCATTGATCTATTGATTTCCTTCCTTCCTTCCTTCCTTCCTTCCTTCCTTCCTTCCTTCCTTCCATCCATCCATCCATTGATCTACTGATTTCTTTCCTTCCTTCTCTCCATTGATCTATTGATTTCCTTCCTTCCTTCCTTCCTATTCACATTTAAACCCCACCATTTTGATGCGAACACCACTCAGGGTGGTTACAATATACATAGGCTAGCAGGAGCTGGGACAGAGACGGGAGCTCGCTCTTCCATGCAGTACTCGGGAATCGAACTCCAACCTTCCAGTCGGGAGAGAGGGCAGCCAAAGATGAGTGGAGGGCGAGAAAGACAGAAGAGAAAACTTTAAACTAAAGAGGACTCTTGAATTAAAGTGTCAACAATGCGAAGTCGCTTCAGTGGGGCGGCCGTGGCGTGTCCGTGATTTAGATGAATAATTGAAACGCTCGGATACATTTATTATCCCTTTAGTGCAAAAGTGGCAGAGAAAGACGAGTGGTAATTGAAAAACAGAACACAAATCTCCCGGAGAAAGCGCCCGTTTCTTAGCGCAGAGTAAACATGTCAGGCCTAATAAACAAGAGCACGTCCGGGGGGCCCCTTTCGCCTTGATTTAGCGGGTGATTTAAGGCCCCCGGCCCCTGTTTTCGTGGCACAGTGACGAGAAAAAGGGTCCAGTGTCACTTTTTACTGTTTGGGGTGTGTGTGTTATAATCATAATAATGCTAATCAAAGGAAAAGGCCTTTCCCGTTCGGTTTTTATCGACCCAGTAAAAAGCCTTTTATGATTGGCCTGAGAGAATGTGCGGTGCAGAATTTGGCAAAGTGGATCCCGGCGCGCAACTTTGGCATCTGAAGACCTTCCGTGAGCCAGCGGGGGCCGGATGATCCCGCTTGCAGGAGTGTCGGAAGACGTGGCTGGAGGTGAAAAATGCAGGCTGTTGGGAAGGGTCTCTAAAGACATCAACTCTGACCTCCAGGGGGTGGTGGGGGTGGTGTAAAAGGGTGAAGGTCCCTGGAAAGCAGTAGGGGTGGATGGCCAAAGGTATGGAGAGGAGGACCAGTGTGGCACTGGAGTAAATGTCCATCATGCTCATCAACCAACGTTGACTGCCGTCTTCTTCTTCTTCTTTTTCTTCCATGTCCAGATCCAACCCTGGACTGCCAAAATGAAGCCGCCTTCTTGGCTTGGTTGTTGGCCATACTCAAGTCCTTGTCGATGCAGCAATCGGCAGACCAGTAAATGAGCTGGACTCTGTATCTCTCTACATTCACACAACCGTGTTGTCGCCTCCCATCAGCCCACACTTGAGCCTGTTGGTCTTACATTTAGAGAGCCCCCCCCCCAGCCTTTTCAGAGTCTTCCTCCTCCTCCTTTAATGCTGTTCCTTGCCTTCCATCTTCTCTTTTGGTTTTGCTCTTGCGTATCCTCAAGAATGTTTGTTCTTGCCGTAAAGCTTGTCCTGGATCAGAGCCGGCGGAACTTGAGGCTCATCTCCGTTCAGAAGTTGTCAAGGGTCCTTCTCTTGCTTCATTCTCTCGGTGTCTTCTGCTACTTCCTCTCCTTATCTTAGGTGGAACAATACCAACAAGAGGGTCTATTTTCTCAACTGGTGAAGATTTGAGGCATCCTTCATTGCGATGTCAACTTGTTTCACACGTGGATGCGCTCCGTACCGCGGAGACCTTCAAGGCCAAAGCTGATGTGTGTAGCGTGGATGGGTATAGGGTGGAGGCAAAAAGGGGAAATTACTTCTGGGTTGAAAGGATTTTTGCTGGAGAAATGCAGCTCAGGGGACGATGCCCGGATGAAGCTCCTTTCATGTCCCCAAGATCCATCGTGCAGCACTCGGGTTTCAAACTCTGACCTTCCAGTCTGCAAGCTCAGAGTCTTCACCACGAAGCCACAGAATCATTGAGTTGGAGGGGGGGGGGCGTTGAGACCATTGAGTCCCACCCCCTGCTCAATGCAGGAGTCTGAATCAAAGCAGGCATGACTTCCAAAGAATGATGTATTGTAAGTCATCGATGCCATTGGGAAGTGAATTAAAAATTAAACATCATATGTCACACATATGTTTGGTTCGTAATTTATGCTCCTCGGATCCCATTTACGTATTTCCGTCACTCTGTTTTTATTTCAGCTTATATGCCCCCCCCCCCATCTTTGGAAAGCATTATGTCCCCCCCTCCCACCTTTGGAAAGCATTTTCTTCTACAAAGCAGCTTATGCTCGCAAACATGTTGAAAATCCTCAATTAAACATTCGCCTAACAAGAAGCAAAGCGGAAAGCAAATAAACAGGTGAACCGACAGCAAGAAATAAACTCCCCCAGAGATTTCGGAGGCGGCGGGAGAGCAAAAATCTTTCTCCAAGCATGCGTTAAAACAGGGGTGCCCAAACTTTTCAGGCCACAGGCTGGTCATGTGGTTGAGGGGACTGGTCACTATGGCTCATGGGCCAGATCCGGCCTCCGACACCCATTCATTCGGTCTGTGAAGCCCTCGTCACTCCCGGAAGCGGAAGTAAAATGTGCGGACATTTTTTACTTCTGCTTCTGGGAGACACGTGGGCTTCACGGGCCCGATGGATTGGTGTTGGGGGCCACATCTGGCCCCCGGGCAGTAGTTTGGGACTTCAGAGAGTCTCCAGCTCTGGATTCTGTTGCCTTGAATAGCACCTCAAAATCTGACCTCATCTCTTCGATACATATTTAAGGTAATAACATTTTCATCGAATGAAAGCAGAACATGTCGCCCTGCTCTACAATGGAGAGGAGCAGAAGACAGGCGCGCTGTGTCTTCTTTGTTTTGTATCTGAAACCCAGGATCCTCAAACCACTGCTTGGTAACACCTTGTGAGTTTGGGGGCCATTCTAGCAGTTTGAAAGCAAGCAATTGCAAGTAGATTGATAGGGGCCGCTTTGGTAGGAAGGTAAACAGTGTTCCATGTGCTCTGGTGTCTAGTCATGCCTGCCACATGACCATGGAGTCATCTGCAGAAGCAGACACCCCTGGCTCTTCGGCTAAGAAACAGAGATGAGCACTGAACCCTAGAATCAGATAGGACTGGCTTTTGAGTAAGGGTGACCTATTTTTAGGGGCTCTTACTGCTTCCCTTTCCTAGAACTTGGAGATAACACCAAGGGGAACCTAAAGAAAGAGCGTAGCCGATTCTCAGCCCAGTCTTTGTTTTGACTACCAGAACTCAACGGAGCTGAGCGGTTTTGAACCCCCGAGAAAGCTGTACAGTAGAAACCCTTAAAGAAGCTGATTTGCCCCCCCACCCCCCCACCCCTCCTCTGCCTTGGGGTCTATAGGGCAGGGGAAATGGTGTGTGAGGCTTCAAAGGCTGGCTCCTTTGCAAAGTGGGGCAGGCATGCCTTCTGAATTGCTTAGGAGACGGTGCCAAGCGCCTCCGGGGGACTCGAGGCCCCGACTGGGCACTCGCTGGCTTGTTTATGCTTCGCCCGTTGTCATTGGCAGGAGGCAGAAAACAAACAGGATTGATAAAGTCGGAAACCAGACTGTGGCAGCTGGTGCCACCCTCGCCTTGGAAGGCAACCCATCCACATGGCACCCTCGCGATGGCATCTTGGCATAGGCCACGGCCGGGCAAGGAGCGTGGCAGTCGAAGCGCACAACTTTCCTTGCCAATGGGAGGGGAAACGGTGGCATGGAAAGAGGGGTCAGTCCCGAAGGCACCTTGCCAAGCAGTGGCCGCTAAATCTGGAGGGCAAGGCTGGTCTAGAAAAGAGCTCAACAGAATAGCAATAGCGGTTAAGACGCTGAACGTGATGACTGGAAGGTCAGCAGCTCGAGACCCACGTTCTCTGCAACAGAGTGAGCGCCTGTTGTCTGCCCCAGCTCCTGCCAGCCTAGCAGTTCCAAAGCAAGGAATTGCAAGTAGATAAATAGGTTCCACTTTGGTGAGAAAGGTAACAGCGTTCCTTGCACTCCGGTGTGGAGTCACCTCTTTGGGCAGCGGTTACCAACCTTTTTCAAGCAAGGGGCCGAGTCATGCTCTCTCAGTCAGCTTTGAGGGCTGGATGGCCATTTTGCCCTGCTTGCACAATGGGGGTGGCCATTTTGTCTCAATTGCTTCAAAGGGGGTGGCCATTTTGTTTCTCAAATGCTATTGGAGGAGTGGGGGCCACATGAAATGGTGCTGCGGGCCAGATCTGGCCTTAGTTTGGGAACCCCCTGTTTTTGAGATTAAAATCCATTTCCCCCCTATTTCTGACACTGCCATGAACGTATTCATAGGAAACGGCCTTCTTGCTTTTGATAATAATGGTAATATTTTTTTTATTTAAAAAGCACCCCCTTGACATTCATGGTGAGAAGATATAGAGGGTTCTGGAAGCTTCTCCTATATCGACAGCTTGTTGTTCTCTTCATTAGTCCAGCTTGACGGAGATTTATGAGGGAATTTTTGCGAAATAGCCGAGTTCCGAGGTCCAGCTTTTTTAACGCCACCGCGAGATTTATGGCACTTAGCAGTGTGAGAGTGCATTAGCGGGAGGGCAGCTTACCACCCTCACAACGCCCCCCCCTCCCTGACTTTCTTCCTCTCTTTTTAATTTGATTGCAAAACAGCAACTTTTAAAGGCAGGGAAATAAAACCCACAGCAATGGGCTTAATTGTACTTCTGGACAAGGAGATCTTGGGGAGCAATTCTGGATTATTGGGGTGGGGGTGGGGGGTGAGACAGACTACAACGGGTGGGTATGTCCAAGTTAAATTTTAAAAAAGCCAGTCAGTGATGCATTTATAAACAGAAAGACCGAAGGAAGGACTTCCTTCTCAACCTTAAAAGTGAGAAATCCCCAGGGGTGGCTGGGTTAAGCCCTCGTAGCAAACATAGAGAGGATGTTGAGATGTTAAAAGGCTCACTTTTGTTTATTGAACAGAAAAAGAGGTGTATATATATATATTGATTAGTCTGGCCAAGGTATCCTGCTATGGTCATAGAGTAGACCCTACCGCCAGTGACTCAACGCCAAGTGCCAGGTTAACTAACCTGACATCCCTGAAGTCTAACGGCCTTGGGTGGGGAAGTCCACAGGGAAGGGCGAGGGTCCCCAAGTGGATCAAATGGTCCTACTTGAATCCCTCTGGATGGAAGGCAGCAGCTCTATCCATCCTGGCCTCCTGGGGATGAGGATGAGGATGAGGATGAGGAGGACTTTGTGTGCCAAAAGGACTCAGGAAGTCCAGAAAGTGACTCAAAGGAATGGGAGTCATGCTGCAATGTGGAAGGCAGATGAAAGGCCAGTGCAGGATAGTCTCAGGATAGTCTTCATGGCTGGTCACCATGAGGATTGCCAATAAGTGGAATTGGAGAGGAGAAGGAGGAGAAGAAGGAGGAGGAGGAGGAGGAGGAGGAATATGTTACAAGATATCATATCACACACACACACACAAACCATTTTGGAGACATTTCAAAACATCTCCACCCAAGGCCGTTAGTCTTCAGGGCGGTCAGGTTACTTAACCTGACACTCGATCTTGAATCGCTGGCAGTAGGGTCTACTCTATGACCATTGCAAGATAACCTGGCCAGACTACTCATTGTTTTTGATGTATTTTTATGGGTTTTTGTGATGACTTGATATTTTGTAACTGTGCTTGGGGATGTTTCGAAATGTCTCCAAAATGTGTTTTTTTTTTGGGGGTGTGTGTGTGATGTGACATCTTGTAATTGTGATCTCTTGCTATTTGTTACTGTATATTTTGTATCTTTCTTAGCCTCCCAGAGTCGCTTGGTGAGTGGGGTGGCATAGAGGTCGAAAAATGAAATGAAGAAGAAGAAATATTGATGAAACCACTACAGATTTTTAATGGTGTCCCGCCAGAGAGCAAGAGCGAGATGCGCTCTTGTGCCCCGGATGGCTCCGTACGGGAGTAACAGCGGGGTTGGTCAAGACAGCTGAGAGAGCGGGGAGGGGGGAATGGCCCCTCCTGTGAAATCTGGTGCTGGAGGAGAGCTTTGCAAATGCCCTGGACGGCCAGAAAGACAAACCAGTGGAGCAAACTAACACCAAGCGTGAACTCTCTCTCTGGAGGCCAAGCTGAGGAAGCGGAAACTGCCCTCCTCCTTCCAGCACACCATGAGAGAAAGAAGACTTTCTTGATAGAAAGCCATAATGCTGGGAAGGCAGGAAGGAAGGAAGGAAAGAGGAAGGCGGAGGACGAGGAAATCCACAGGCTTGAGTTTGGAATTGCTGAGCAAAGCCTCCATCAAGGAAATGACATTTGAGTCAAGGTCAAAGTCACCCTCGCTCAAAAGCCAGTAGCGTCTAACTCTAGGGTTCGGTGCTCATCTCCATTTGCAGCCAAAGAGCCAAAGCTGTCTGCATCTGCAGACATTTCCATGGACAAGTGGCAGGCATGACTAGGCACTGGAGTGGACAGAATGCTGTTACCTTTCCCACCCAAGTGGTCCCTACTTATTGACTTGCAATTTCTTGCTTTCAAACTGCTACGTGAGCAGGAGCTGGGATAGACAACAGGGGCTCACTCTGTCATTCAGCACTTGGGTCACGAACTGTTAACTTGCTGGCCTTCCGGTGGTCAAACTCAGCAATCTTAACCACTGACTCAAAGGACATGTCAGAAATCTCTTATTCATTGGGTGACCATAAGTCAGAGGCAACTGGACCGCAAGGAACCACCACCACCACCACCACCACCACAAAACCACAGATATTCACTTAACTGAAATAAAATCAAACTCTTCTTCTTCTTTAAATGATGGCCACAATGATAATTGTAATAGAAAATCTACTTCTAATAATATTGGCAGGTGAGGAAAAAGATGAGTTCAATTAACTTGTTGTGTGTTTTGATGTTAGAGATGACTCTGGCTTGAAAGGGTTTTTGCAGGGGATGCTCAAATGAGGCTCCTTTCATGTCTCCCCCCCCCCCTTTGTGTAGCTCTCGGGGAATCGAACCCCCGTCTTTGTGGCCTCCAAGCACAGTGCTTCCACCCACTAGGCTGCTGGGGAAATCACACTTCCCATTCACATGGTGCTCAAGGGTGTTCAAAGCTGTTTTGTCCAGACTAACGAAGCAATCACACTTCTATACCTGCCCCATATAAGTGCTTCGTGCACTCTTAGTTCACAAGTCAATGAGCATTTTGCCCCCAACATGCTGGGTACTCATTTGCCTGACCTCGGAAGGATGGAAAGCTTTGAGTCAACCTCGAGCCCCGGTCAGGATTGAACTCACAACCTTTGGGTGGCAGTACAGCACTTTAACTACTGGGCTATCAGGGTTCTTCTACTAGTACCAGGTACAGTATCTGCATATGCTTACAAGCGGCCACCAAACATTAGACTCTACTCTCAGTTTTATTTACCATTAGCAGACACAGATTAAAAATACATGGCGATCTGTTTAGTAAAACACCAGACACAGCGTGCTACAAACACTCCTACGTTGGAGGGCAACGAGTGCTTGGTGGACCGGATGAACTGCTGTTGGGGCCCAGATCTGGCCCACGGGCAGTAGTTTAGGCACTCCTGAGTTAGCTCTTTCCTAGCTCCTTAATTTTAAAAAATGGCAAAAACGTCCACTGTGGGCAACGCGTCTCCTCCTAGCCAAATGGCCCCGGAGTCAACATTGTTAAGATACCCGGGAAAGGCCATCTCCTAAACTTTACACAACCTTGACCCTGCCGGTCTGTTCTTCGGCCCCTTGTTTTAACCATCTTTCGCTGAGTTTTACATGGCGTCTCTCCCCTCCTCCACGATGGTCGTGTGTATTTAGCTTCTTTTACAATCTGATTTTCGTTTTAAACTCTTCCCAGCCCCCCTTCCCCAATGTATCCCCTCAAATCTCGCCTGGTTTTTTGCATCGGAAACATCAACAAGAAGAGCAAAACACAAACATTTGAGCTTATTTCATTTCCCAGGTGCTCGATGAACATCTGGAGGAACACTTCCCTGCACAGATGTGCCCTAACAGCCTTCTGCAAAAAAAAAAATATTGCTATTTTTAGTCCCTCCAGTAGCAAGCCGGGGGGGGGGGGACATCTCACAGGAATTGCTTTCGATGGTTTCAGGGTTGCCGTTGTTTAAGCCAGCTCTGTCGCTTCCCATTTAGGAAAAGATATACACATAGATTATCCTGGAGATGCAGAAATTGATTTCGTTCCTTTCCTGTTCTTTTAGTGTTCAGCATTTTGGTTGAGTACGAGTTTCATTTTCTTCACCTCTGGTAAGCTGAGTATTTTTGGGTTATCCAAGGAAGGAGGAGAAATTGTGTAGTATTTGGCAAGGATGTTCTCAGCTCCCACTCACCCCACTAGCAACGTTGTCTTGATGGCCAACCTTTGGCACTCCAGCTGTTCTTGGACCTCAATGACCAGAAGCCCACGTCAACACTCCTGCTGATCAGGGCTTCTGGGAACTGAAGTTCAAGACCATCTGGAGTGCCAAGGTTGGCCATCACTGTAAACTTAGGCGATGATATTTCAATAGCAGAAAACTGGCACATTTTGTATGCATTTGGCTGGGTCTTATCAGGGATTGTGCCTGTTTTCTGACAGATGTTTCTGGTCAATCTGTGCGGGAGAAGCAGATGGAGCAGTGGTTCTGATGTTTCAGCTTTGCATATACCTTCTTGGGGGTATCGCTCCACCTAAGATCACGAGAGAAGTAGCAGTGGATGCCGAGAGAACTAAGCAAGAGAAGGACCCTCATCGACACCCTCTGAATGAAGATGAGCCTCAAGTCCGCCTGCTCTGATCCAGGAGGAGCTTTATGGCAAGAACAAACATTCTTGAGGGCACACAAGAGCAAAACCTAATTAGAAGACGGAGGAAGGTTTGGTGCTGATCTCTGTTTATAGCCAAAGAGCCAGCACTGTCTGTGTCTGCAGATGTTTCCGTGGACATGTGGCAGGCACAGAACACTGTTACCTTTCCCTCCGAAGCAGTACCTATTTATCTCCTTACAATTTCTTGCTTTCAAACTGCTAAGTTGGCAGGTCTTGGGATATATGACGGGCACTCACTCCGTCGTGCAGCACTTGGATCTCGAACTGCTGACCTTCCGACCTTCTAGTTGTCAAGCTCAGCGTCTTAACCACCAAGCCACCCCAACCCAACAATGCAAAACTCCTTAACTTATAAAGGAATGCCGACATAGTACAAATTGCCATGGAAAGAAGTACTGGAACCCTGGCAGGAATCCTGACATCACCCAGTATCCTGTTGCATAACTCTGCCTGGGCAACAAGAGTGATGTCACTGTACATTACATGGCCAGTAAATGAAAGAATTCTTTCCTGATTTTTGGGGTGTGAACAACATCACATCCCTCCACATGAGTCATGCACACTATGAAATTAAAAAAACAACTTTTTAACTAGCAGCAATCTGCTGTCGCCAGTGAGGTCACTGCTAATGCAGTCACGGCAATGCAATTATCTTGATACAGTCGCAGTTCTGCCCTTGAGGAATGCTTTTCCATGCTGGAAGAGAATTAGCAGAACTATGGTTGCAGTCTTAACTGGGAGAGGAACCTCTATAGCAGGGATTCTCAACCTATGGCCCATGGGCCGGATTCGGCCCATGGGCACCATTTCATGTGGCCAATGTCGCCACCAGAAGCAGACACATTTACGACAGCCAAAAATGCCCCCCACGGCTGTTGTAAACGTGTTCACAACATATCATAAAAATAAAAATAAAAATAAAAATAAAAATAAAAATAAAAATAAAAATAAAAATAAAAATAAAAATAAAAATAAAAATAAAAATAAAAATAAAAATAAAAATAAAAATAAAAATAAAAACAAAAACAAAAACATTGCAGCTCTTTAAAGACTAAGGGCTATATTTTTACTGTGAGCTTTTGTGGATCAAGTCCACTTCTTCAGACAAAGGATTAAAATTTGCAGGTATGGTTTATATTCACCAGATACTGATGTAAAGAGGTTACAAGGTAAAGAGGTAAACAGTAATCAAGCAGAATGACAGAGAAGCATGCATATCAACACAGCTTTTACATCAAGACAGTGTTTGCAACAGCCGCAGGCATGATTTATGGCAGCGTTTATGGCGGGGGAAACCACCGGCCCGGCCCGCTCAGCTGTCTAAGGGGGCGTAGTCTGGCCCATGGCTTTAAAAGGTTAGGAACCCCTGCTCTATAGTTCTTTTACGCCGATCCACTGCGAAGGATTGTCCACGTTTAGACCTGGAGACAGTTCTGAATACCGGCTGATTTTTCTATTTTAGCTCCTATTTGTTTGTCTCTTCATGCCAGCTGGGGATGAAGGACAAAGCTGTCCATTTTGTGCATTTGAACACCAACCCCTTCCATTCCAGGCTTTCCAACAAAAGAGATCGAGTGAATGTCAACGATCCTTCAAATCCGGCAAAAGAGTCTTCTATAGCTCAACAATGCAGGCAGACAAGGAAAGCTGTGCAAGCCGAAAAGCACATTTGCTCTTGGGAAGAATAAGGCTTGAAGTGTGTATATTTTGAGCAAGGGAAACCTTTACTGTTACCTATTGTGCTTGTAAAAAGATGGCATGAAATTACTTTATTACGGAGGGTGGCATACTGCAATCCAATAAGTTTGGAAAGGTTTAATGTACGGATCCCCTGCGGTCGCCGGCTCTGCCTTACAATTCGTTCTACGTTTGTTTATTTGTAAGAAATAAAATCTTTATTTTAGAATAAAATAAACATTGCATATAGACAAACGTAGGCATCATAGGAAGTGGTCCCAAAAATTCACACAGATTTTCTTGGGAATTTAGAACATTCAGGACTGGGAAAGGTCAAAGTTGCCCTTGCTCAAAAGCCAGTCGTATCCGACTCTGGGGTTCAGTGCTCATCTCTGTTTATAGCCAAAGCGCCAGCACTGCCTGCGCCTGCAGACATTTCCGTGGACATGTGGCATGACTAAACACCAGAGTGCATGGAACACTGTTTACCTTCTCACCAAAGTGGCCCCTATTTACCTACTTGCAATTTCTTGCTTTTGAACTGCTAGGTTGGTTGGTGCTGGGACAGAGACGGGAGCTCACTCCGTCGTGCAGGACTTGGGTCTCGGACGCTGACCTTCCAGTCTTCAGGTTCAGCGTCTTGACCATTTGAGCCACAGCAGCCCTAGTGCTGAGTGGAATGGGACTCGTGCTTCTGTTGATGCAGCCTGAAGCAGCATTGGCCCTTTTGCGCAGGCGCATCACACAGTCGGCTCAAAGCCCAGCCTCCGAGTTCAAAGCCAAAATCCCAGCCGAACTACCAGGCAATTTCTCTCATACCATGAGGACTAGTGTCTTCGAAAGGCAGCTTCGTTCAACGGCGTCCTTTTCCGGCCCCAGATTTGCCAGGGGGGGGGCAGAGATCTACCTTGTCCAGGTGTGGCTGTGTCCCCCTCTCCACCCCACCTCCTCCCTCCACTTGGCTACGTCACTTGTAGCACCCCATCCTTTGTGGGGAAGGGAGGCGGGGGGGGGGGATCGTTCGGGAGCCTGCCTGCCTGCCGCTTCAGCGTTTATTTGTGAACCACGAGATCACAGGTTAATGGACGGGAGGATAAATCCTGGTTGGTTCTTGTTTATCAGCACGCTAGAAAAACACTGGCGACAGGTCCAGAACTTGAAAGAGCAGGAATAAAAAGGGATCACTCCAGGTCAGGCATAAATAAGGGGCCCCATTAATGTTGGCAGCCGATGCCGTGGAGAGCAGCCATGGCCTCCGGAGGGGCTTATTTGTTTGCCTGGCTCCTTCATTTCCGTGCACTTTCCCTTCTTGGCTGGCCGGCCGGCTCCACTGGCGGCTCTACGGCCACCTTGGGCCGTGACTTTCTGAAATCTTGGCCAAACGCAAGGACTGGACTGTATTCATCACTAGGGTACCGATGAGGGGATGCCAGAGCTATCAAAGGATCGATACACCAGGGATGGCCAACATTGGGTTGTCCAACGACACACATTAAGAACTTCTGCACTCTACCCCAACCAACTAGCAATTGCTGTACATTGTGCAACCTTTGAGGCTGTCGAGAACAAGCCGGCTGAGGCTTTGAATTTAATGGCTATATATTATAGGGATAACCAACTGAAGCCAACGTGGCTAAAAACTCAACTCTGTGCTTTTCATTTGAAAAACTATACGGCATCAAGAAGCCTGTAAGTGACTTGGAATAGCGCCATGGGGTTGCCCTGGATCAAACTCTCACCTTTCAGATACACTACCTTAATCCCAAACAGAAGGTTTTTGCCAGGAACAATGGAAAATGACAGGGACAACCACATCCATTAATTCTAGCTTTGTATGTTATTCTGTGCTGGGGGTGCCTCTGACACAAATAAAGAAAGGGATCCCACAGTGGGATCTGTTGTTAGACTCCCATTCCTATTCTCCTCTGCCAGGGAGAGAGTGATGGGATTCAGAGTGCAAAAAACCTTCCAATGGGCCACCAGCGCCCCTGGGTAGAGGGAAAACTTTTCTTCCTGGCTTAGGAAGCGTCTCAGAGGCAAAGCCTGGGATGGGAAAGAAGGTGTCAGAGAAACACAGGCAAAAAAAGGGGGGGGGGGCTGGATGGATGGATGGATGGATCCCGCTGGGCGGTTTTTGTGCCAACTTCACAGCCCTGAGCCAAGCTGTGAGCCAGCCGGCAAAGGCCCCACTTCCCGCTCCTTCCATCATCCTTCCCAAACACAGCAGTGGTACTTGTTTGAAAGACGTAGTGGGGGGAAATTAAGGTATCAATTAGAAGACTTACCGCCGCCGCCGCCCAGCAGGGAGCTGTTAGCTACCAAGAAAACATAGAAAGAGAGACAGAAGAAAGAAAGGGGGGGAGAGAAAGAGAGAGAAATTATTTCTTATTACATTGCAGGCTGATCAGGAGTCCCCCCTCCCCCCCCCTCCCGGTCCATTCACAAAAATATTCCTTAGCACCAAAACAGCCCTGAGGCATTTCATGCTTTCTTATGAGTGATTGCAAGATCCCCCCCCCCCCATGGCCATTTCATTTCCATCTTTGTAGGTCTCCACTCCCTGCACACCCGAGGTGCATTTATGTACGATCCATCACTGACTACGGCCTCCTTCCCAAACCGGATTCACTCCAGATGACGATGAGGACGATGATGACGATAATAAGAAAAATTTATTTCTGAGGCCACATGTTAATCTGCTGCTTTAATTTCACAGTTTTTCCTCTGATCAGGGGTCGCCTTTTATTCTGAGTTTGTACTGTTTTCCACTGCTGATGAGGCTGTTCGTAGGGACTGCGGTGGCTCAAGTGGTTAAGACGCTGGACTTGACAACCAGAAGGTCAGGCAGGTCAGCAGTTTGAGACCAAAGTGCTGCATGACAGAGCGAGCTCCTGTCTCTGTCCCAGCTCCTGCCAACTTGGCAGTTTGAAATTTAAAAAAATTGCAAGTAGATAAAGAGGTAGTGCTTTGGCAGGAAGGTAAACAGCATTCTGTGCGCTCTAGGCATGCCTGCCACATGACCATGGAAAAATGTGCAGACACATGTGCAGACAGACAACGCTGTCTCTTTGGCTATAAACAGAGATGAGCACTGAACTCTAGAGTCAGATACGACTGGCTTTCTAGCGTTCGGTGCTCATCTCTGTTTATAGCCAAAGAGACAGCGTTGTCTGAGTCTGCAGACGTTTCCATGGACGTGTGGCAGAGAAAGCTGTTTACCTTCCCACCAAAGCAGTTCCTATTTATCTACTTGGAATTTTTTGCTTTTGAACTGCTATGCTGGCAGGAGCTGGGACAGAGATGGGAGCTCACTCTGTCACGCAGCACTCAGGTCTAGAACTGCTGGCTTGCCAGCCTTCCAGGTGTCAAGTGCAGCATCTTAACCGCTGGAGCCACTGCAGCCACGGATGCCCAAACCTGAGGTTAAACCTTCCATGCCTTCTCTCTCAGAGGAGGTGGATTATTATAGGACCCGCCAAGGCTCACACGGAAGGAGGCGCGCATCCCTCCAAAGTGCCACCAGACTTTCGGCTCTCCGTGTTACTGTCGTCCGACACGCCGGATCCCCATAACACGACTATCGCTTTGGGGAAAAATATAATCCAGGTACCGTGACTGCTTGTCATGTGCTACAGGCTAGGGCGGCTCTCTCCATGCACCTGCCTAGTTGTGCCTTTGCAAAAAGGGGTCAGCGCATCCTGTCAGTTGCGCCATGCTCATTATGTCCCCTGCTGCCTCCCCTGGATTCTCAGCTACCGCCGGAAAGGAAGGTAATTCCAGGCTTCATTCATGCTTTAGTGGTTTTGCTGAAGGTTTAGCACCTGTTACCGAGATGTTGCCTTGGCAACAGGAGCATTGCATAAGGTGGATGTGGCACCCTGGATACACCCACCCACCACGGGGATGGCACTGCCAGGAAACGGTCCAGGAGGGCCGCGTGGCTCAAGTTGAAGGGGGGGTCCCCCCATATGTAATAAAATCAAAGGACACCCTCCCAGCCTTTTTTGTCAGTGAAGGCAGCGAGTGATGTGGGGAATCAAGAGGGTTAAAAAGGTCCCCCTTGCTCAAAAGCCATCCGTAGACAACTCTAGGGGCTGGTGCTCATCTTGGTTGACAGCAGTGGTTCCCAAGGTGGGGCCCACGCCCCCCAGAGGGGCTTCAATTCTCAGTCCATTTGGTGATCAGTTCTTTGGGACTGGTTTCGGTCAGGGGTTGGTTCTCAACTTTTTCAAGCCGAGGGCCATTGGGTCACGCTCCCTCAGACAGCTTCAGGGGCCGGGCGGCCATTTTGCCCCAACACCGTCAAAGGGGTGGCCATTATTTTATTTTTATTTATTTATCATCCTACTTCTATGCTGCCCTCCTCACGAATGACTCAGGGTGGCTGACAACAAATAAAACATACCAATTATACAATCCCACAATATAAACCCACCTATCACATTATGTTCCTTAAATGCCCTCGGAGGGGTGGGGAGGCCCACATGAAATGGCACTGCCGGCCAGATCTGGCCCAGGGGCTAGGTTGGAAATCCTTGCTTGACAGTGCCACAATATTTGTTTCGTCTTTTTGTTTGTCTTGTTTTGTTTACTCTCCTGAGTAGTTTCCAAGTAACGGAAGAGACGAGGAGAAAATGGGCCAGACCTGTTTCTTACGGCTCACAAAGGGCAGGAGGAAAGGCGCAGCGAAGCAGACGCCGGCTAAATGTTAAGGCCAACCACGGCCTGAGGGGGAGACAACGAGCCACTTGGCCATGAAACAGACTCTCTCTCCCAAGTTCAGAGGGGGGAAATCTGGCCCTAGTAGTCTTCCCTCATCGGCTGGACTCAGCTGCCGCTTAGCTAGCAGGGCTTGGCTTTGCGACGAGAGGGAAACATGGGCTTCACTTGCAAACGTGACCTCTCAGGAACGGGGCTTGATGGAACGACTACCGTAGGAAGAGCCTCCTTTCCTTAAAGTATGGGTTGAACGTCCCATGGGTAAATGCACCCATGACTCTCCTAAACACATTTACGGCAGCCGTTTACGGCCGGGGGAGGGGGGAACGCCAGTCTGGCCCACTCAGCTGTCTGAGGAGGCGTGGCCCGGCCCACAGCTTAAAAAGGTTGAGAACCCTTGCCTTCAAGGTTCTCCAACGTCAATCTTAAGAGGATTCCCCCGGAAGCCAGAGATGTCGGATGCAATTCGTTTGCTAACGACCCACCTAGCGAGGCATTTTCCCAGGAGGTTGGTTGTTTTTTTAAAAAAGGCCGCTTTCCTCCCCACCTGTACTCAAAACGGCTTGTGACAGAAAGTGGAGCTGTGGGGGGTGGGGAGAGAGAGGACATAAAACAAAACTGCGACCGTAAAATCAATATGTGGATTGCGCATTGATCTCCTGCCAGAGCATAAAAGTTGCATTCTCTTTGCGGAGGAAACTGATGCATGTCTAGGGCGGGTTGTTGGAAGGGGCAGTTCCACCAGCATAGACCAGAGATTCCCAACCTAAGGCCGGGGGGCCGGATCTGTAAATCCACGCACATGGGTTTACTGGACATACAACCTTAGCACTCCAGGTGTTCTTGGACTCCAGTTTACATGCAGTAACCCATTCATGTGGATTCACAGAGACTTGGGCTTCTGGGAACTGGAGTTCAAGAACAGCTGGAGTGCCAAGGCTGGCCATCACTGGTCTAGGAGGATCGAAGTTTAAGTAAGTAAATAGGGTAAACGAAAGATGAGGTAAGAATATGGGTCGTATTCTGAGAAACCCAATGACATCTCACACACCAGAATTAAGGTCAAGGTTGCCCTTGCTTGAAAGCCGGTCATATCTGACTCTAGGGTTCAGTGCTCATCTCTGTTTATAGCCAACAAGCCAGTGCCATCTGCGTTTGCAGACGTTTCCATGGACATGTGGCAGGCAGGACTAGAGGGAATCCTGTTTATTTTCCCCACTGAAGTGGTACCTGTCAATCTACTTGCAATTTCTTTGCTTTCGAACTACTAGGTTGGCAGGAGCTGGGGCAGAGAGGGGAGCCCACTCCATCATGCAGCACTCGGGTCTCGAATTACTCACCTGCGGACCTTCCCGTTGTCAAGTTCAACGTCTTAACCTCTAAGCACGTCCCAAGAGGTCTCAATAACCACCTTTCTCACTGGTCCTTCCTCCTGCCCTTCACCCTTCCCTGAAACATTGCACACGTTGGCCCACCCGCTCTCTATGGGCCAGGGTCTGGCCCCTCCATCAGACAGCCTGCCGACAGCCTGCCGACGCGCCCACGAGCTCCTGTCAATCACCCTCCCCGAATGCTTAATCTGTCAGTTCCCTGAGCCAGCTCTGATCAAACGTGACGCTAATTGAGGTTGCCAGGCTTTCTCCATCTAGACCAGGGGTGCCCATACTACGACCTGTGAGCCAGATCTGGCCACTGAAACAAATTCATTTGGCCCGCAAAGCTCTCGTCGCTCCCTGAAGCGGAAGTAAAACGTGCACCTACAGGCGTGGTTTACTTCCACTTCTGGGAGCGACGAGGCCTTCACTGGCTTTGGTGTCAGGGGCTGGATCCGGCCAACAGGCCATAGTGACTGGCCCCCTGAACCACATGGCCAGCCCATGGCCCAAAAACTTTGGGCACCCCTGATCTAGACAGTGTCCAGATAGATAGCAGCCCATTGGGGAGGGGGAGAAACACCCTCCACACTATTCAATTGTGGGAATCATTCAATGGTCGAAAGAGAATTTTTGGGATGACATTTGTGTGTTTTCCCCTTCACTGCATATGATTTAGAATTAAATCCAGAGCAGGGATGTCGTGAACCGGAGCTCACGGAGTCTGTGACATTTTAATTAACCACCGTGATTTTTTAATTAGTAAGATCCATGACAATCCACCCCAACATCCCGGTGCTTTCTGAGTTCATCAGTAATTCTCACAGAGCCTGGGGATTTTACTGCCGAGGATACAGGTGGCAAATTAATTTTCCCTGGCAGCGACATCCTTTTTACGCTGTTGCAACTTGAAGATTTCAAAGGTAGTTTGTTCTCAAACAGGAAATCTAGATCCATTCACTTGACAAAAGACCTGCTCCTGCCAGAGACGAAAACTGCGAGAACTTGTTTGTAGCTAACTAAACGTTGCCAGCCAGGATTACAACCATGTTTCAGAACCACTTTTGGGTTAAGCATCACACTGCACAACAACACTTTTGCTACTGGGAATAACACATGTGATTTACATGGTATCGAGTGTGCCGCTTCCAAATCTGAACTCAGAATTTGCCTATCAAGTACAGATTTATAGGTGTGCTAGAGCAATTCAAATGGTCGGTAATTGGGTAATGTATTTTTATATGGGAACATGATAACAGTTGCATCTACCACTATGCTTGCTGCTGCCTCAGCTGAATCACGTCCCCTGGTGGCATGCATGTTCCAGCAGCATCTGGGCATGTCTGGACAAGTCAGTGAGCTGACGTCAGAAATAGGTCTATAAGGTGTGAAACCATCTTATTGGATAGTACAGCTAGGCCAGAGTGAGTCTGTTTTGAGCTAAAGAGAAGTAGGTGCAGCAGCTGTGTTAATAAACAGGACAATTTTTGCTACACTTGTAACTGCAGAATGAGAGAATGTAGCTAATCGCATCTATACGCGTAATTAACTTAAGAGCCTGATGTCCGAGGCAGAATTAGACTTCAGATTTGGATTCAGTGCACTTGGTTTAGTATAAGACACATGGATTAGACCAAATAGCAGATAATATTTATTATTATTTTTGTGTTGCAGTGATATGAACCCAAAGATGATAGATTCTCTCTGGGCATCGGATATTGGGCAAGCAATGACAATAGAAAGGATTTTTGATTTATCTTCCTGTCCAGCTTGAGGGATTCCTGTTAATGCCATCTTGTATTTATAAGTGACTTTTAACATGGGGGGTTTGTTTAGCAATTTGTTTTCTCCGCTGAATTTATTGCTGCTTTCCCTTGATTTCTTAGGCTTGTGACTGAGAAGGGAAATGTATAAAACATGAACATTTTCAATAAAAATATCTCAAACGCCAAAAAATGCCCTGAAATGGGTAACTTTTGTTTGTTTGTTTTGGAGGGCCTTCGGATGCTAGGAATTGCTGTATTACATGGCCAACACTTTTATAGGGTAATGTATATAAGATAAAAAAAATTGCCTAGGTTATTGCAAAGTTTTATTGCATTTTATCATTTATGTGAAGCGTTTTTATGGCTGTGATAGGTTCTTTTTTTATTATTATTATATGCACCGTTCGGAGCCTCTTTGGAGAACGGCTCAAGAATCAAATTAATAAATTGGAAATAAACAAATGGATAGACTTCGAGGTAACTATAAAGTGTCACTCAGCCTTACGGGGCTACTTTAAAGTAACGAGGAAAGGCTACTCCAAAGAATGGTTTCCATTCGTGGTGCTACTTCTGAAGCTCAAGACTGTTCTATCACCATTGCCTCTCCCACTAGAAAAGTGATCCCCAACTTGAGACCGGTGGGCCAGATCTAGCCCACAGCAACAGTTCATTCGGTCCCCACCACCAAGAGCATTTGAGAAGCAAAATGGCTGCCTGATTGAAGCTGTTGGGACAAAATGATCACCCCCATCATGCAGGCAGGGAAAAATGGCTGTCTGGCTCTCAAAGCTGGCTTGAAAAGGTTGGGGACCCCTACGCTAGGAGCTGGCTTGGAATTGCCCTTTTGTTTTGTTTTGTTTTAAATAACAGGTAGGTAAGATGGAATGTAAGGGACTGCAGTGGCTCAAGTGGCTAAGATGCTGGACCTGATGACTGGAAGGTCAGCAGGTTGAGACCTGAGTGCTGCACAACAGAGTGAGTGCCCGTCTCTGTCCCAGCGCCTGCTGACCTAACAGTTCGAAAGCAAGACATTGCAAAGAGATAAATAGGTACCACTTCAGTGGCAAAAGTAACAGCATTCTGGTATTTAGTCATGCCTGCCACATGTCCATGAAAATGTCTGCAAACGCAGACAGTGCTGGCTCTTTGGCTGTAAATAGAGATGAGCACTGAACCCTAGAGTCGGCTATGCCTGGCTTTTGAGCAAAGGCGCACTTGACCTTTATTTTACTAAGATGACTATGTTGTGGAGGCAGGGAAGGCAAGACAGACAGACAGACAGGCAGAGAAAGGCCCTTTGGTCTTTGGCAGCTGCGCGTCAGTCAACCTGTTTAGGTGCCTGCCCTGCCGAAGAAATCCACCTGGGAACGGGCGGGGAAGACGGGGCGCGTAAATGGGATCGGACAGGCAGAACAGGAGCTGAGCTGCCAGGGAACCTCCTGGGAAGGGAAGGCTACACAGAGAGACAGGTTACAGAGATAGGAAGAGATGGGTGCCAAGGGACCAGGGCGGAGGCAGAAGCAGGCAGGAAGGTAAGATGGGTAGATAAGCCAGGGTTAGGCAGAAGTCCAGATCCAGGTAAATAGCATCCTACACGATGGTAGGAAACGCAAAGACCAGAGGAACAGGAAGGCACAGCTTTGCGAGGGAAATCTTTGCGTTGAGGGACTTCTAGTGTCAAAAATCAAGACAGAAGGGAAAGGAAACCAGGATAAAATGGACATTTGCCCCACCATACTCTATAAATAGAGGTTCTGTTCCAATGCAGTGTAATAAGGGTTAGGACGTCGCTTAAAATAAAGACACTTAGCATGTTATCCTTGATGTCGAGCAAATCTTTCCATGCTGCAAAGCTTCAGAAACCAGGCATGGCATGAAAACCAAGCCACTGATCTCCCGGTGAAACAAGAGCCAACTAATTTACCAAACGTGGAGTCGAGAGAAACTCATTTTGGAATAAACAGGCTTTTTCTCTTAAGAGAGTTCTTCCGGTGACATGTGAATTGCATTCTCCAATTTCCACAGAAAGCGACCCTTTCTGTGAATGAAGAAATCCCAGGGGTTCCCAACCTAAGGCTCATGGGCCAGATCCGGCCCACAGCACCACGCGTGTGGATTCACAGCGACTTAGGCTTCTGGGAATGGAAGTCCAAGAACAGCTGGAGTGCCAAGGTTGGCCATGACAGCAACACAGGATATGAATGATCAGGCGGTTGACTTTTGCTGCTCTCTGTTCAAACACCAACCTCTGTCTCACACGTACGCACCCCATCCTCCCTCCCTCTAGCTTTCCCTCTTTTCATTTGACAGCCCTGCACTTGGGGAATAATTAATCTATCAGCCTAAAAGCACAGGGGCTGCTTTTATTTGCTCTATTAATGTTGAAAAATTAATTAATTAAGGCAGAAATACTCATTCCTGAATTGCAGCAGGGTTGGGGTGGAGAACAGGGTATGGCAACTGGCATGTAGCAGGGACTGTGGTGGCTTAGTGGTTAAGACGCTGAATGTGACGAGTGGAAGGTCAGCAGTTTGAGACCCAAGTGCTGCATGACGGAGTGAGTTCCTGTCATCTGTCCCAGCTCCACATGAATGGGTTTACTGAACCTTGACATTCCAGGTGTTCTTGAACTTGAATTCCCAGAAGCCCAAGCCCCTGTGAATCCACACGAATGGGTTTACTGTCCCAGCTCCTGCCAACCTAGCTGTTCGAAAGCAAGAAATTGTGAGTAGATAAAGAGGTAGTGCTTCGGTGGGAAAGGCAACAGTGTTCCGTGTGCTCCAGTTTCTAGTCATGCCTGCCACGTGGCCACGGAAATGTCTGCAGAGACAAATAAGGCTGGCTGTTTGGCTGTAAATGGAGATGAGCACTGTGCTCTCGAGTTGGACACAACTGGCTTTCAAGGAAAGGCGACCTTGACATGAGCAAAGAAAACACACACAATGTTACGTACATCGGTGCATTTTTTTCCTTCGATGGCCATGTTTTTAGTGGACATCCTTCTTGAGAAATGACCAGGCAACCATTGAGTGTTCATCCGACCTTGTCGTCCTAATTGCCTGGGTTCTGGACGGTGGGTGGGGAAGAAAGGAGCTAAAGATAGAGCCCTGGCTGGGGGGGGGGGCACGGACTGCTCAATGCTGCCAGTTCCAGAAGCCCAGCTTAGATGCAGCCTTCTTATGAATGGGAAACCCAGAATGAACTCTACTCATGCCCAGAGGGAGCTGCTCACGGATGGCCTCTTCCTCCAGTCCTCTATTCTTTATAGCCCGCCAGATAACAATCCCTCATCCACACCAAGCTCTTCCAGAGTTAAAATGCTATTTCTAGCTTGGGTTGGACAAAGAACTTCCCCAATGAAATATGTGTGAATCTGCTTATATCTATCTATGTACAAGTAATACCTCATATAACATTAGTATCGAATAACACTAAAATAGCATAACATTAAGGAATCTGGGGGGAAGAATTGCATCAGATAACATTAAGATCCTATGGGATGCTTCAGATAACAACCGCTAAAGCCTGTGTGGTTACAATGTATCTCTATGGATCCCATAGGATTTTAACATGCATCAGATAACACTAAAAATCATATAACACCAAGACTTGTGGAACCAGGTTTTAGTGTTATATGAGGTTTTACCTGTATATTTATCTAGATGCAAGGAAGCAAAATGACGAGGCCCTCCCAGCCGCTGCAAAGAAGCGTACTTTTGGTTGCGGTTTCTGCATTGCTGCTTTTCCACACAAGACACTGAACCTGATGCCTGGAAGAAGGCCAGAGTTTGATTCCCGGGTACTGGATGACAGAGTGTTCTTCCTTGCCCAGTGCGCTCCTTCTTCCCCCACCTTCTAATTTGGTTTTGCTCTTGCGTCCCCTCAAGAACGTTTGTTCTTGCCCTAAACCAGTGATGGCCAACCTTGGCCCTCCAGCTGTTCTCGGGCTTCCAATTCCCAGAAGCCCAAGGCAACACACCTGCTGGTCAGGGCTTCTGGGAATTGAAGTCCAAGAACACCTGGAGGGCCAAGGTTGGCCATCGCTGCCATAAAGCTTTTCCTAGCCTCAGAGCTGACAGACTTGAGGCTCATCTCCGTCTCCGTCCAGAGGTGGCTGGCTGGGGCTGATGCAGATCCCTCTCTCTCCTGGACCACTCCTCTTCCCATATCTTCCCCACCTTGTGGCAGCTCCCCTGGCCATTTTGGGGACTTGTCAACTCCAAGGCTCAGTGGCCATTTTTGCCCCTAACTGGCCAGCCCCCTCTCTTCACTGCTGTAAAGTTGGTTAACCCTAGACATCCTCTCAGTTCCACCAGTGGGTGTGTGAGGGTGATTTCCAGTCATTATCCTAACTCCCCTCTCCGATTTCACTCTGTTCTGTAATATAGCCTTTCTTCCACAAATAAACACTAAATGCATGCTGTCACACTGATTCTGGCTTATGGTGACCCTCTACAAGGGTGCCCTAGAGAGCAGATACTCAGAAGTGCTTTACTATTCTGTGGAAGCCTTTGGGACTGTGCAACTGGCGCATGGTTACACAGGCATTCAGCTGGACCCGATGGTAACAGCCGTGCCAGGAAGACTAGGCCAGTGATGGTGAACCTTGGCACTCCAGGCGTTCTTGGACTTCAATTCCCAGAAGCCCAAGTCTCCACATGAATGGGTTTACTGCACATACTCCTGGTGTTCTTGGACTTCAGCTCCCAGAAATCCAGGTGTTCTTGGAATCACAGGGACTTGGGCTTCTGGGAATTGAAGTCCAAGAACACCTGGAGTGCCAAAGGTTCGCCATGACTGGACCAGGCTAAACATTATTTACTCATCTTGTGGGGTTTGAACCTGATGCTTTCTAGCTCCAGACCGGCGCCCCAACCACAATATCACACATGCCTGCCTGCGTTCCCTGCAACCCAATCTGTCTAGTTGCCAAACTATTAAAAACCCACTCAGTGATGAATTTTAAAAAAATTATTACCGGCACTAGCTTTCTGCATACTCCTAAAATCTGCCACCAGAGATGAGTTCTGATCTGGGTCCTGCTACACAGTTACCATTCCCTGTCAATGATTAATAATGCTTGTTAAAAGGAATGGCATCATTAAAGATGCCTGGCAACGAGGGTACCAGAGGGTACGGGTCAACGTGCCCGGGAAAGCCACAATTCCTCTGGCATTGCTTTCCTGCTGTTGGTGTGGCATTGTTATGTATCCCAGGGCCTCTTGATCTTTTATTCCCCCCCCTCCCAACCCGCACAGTTTATGCTCCAGTGGTCATATTAGAAACACCCATCCGTCTCCCTGGCACGCTCTTCCCATCCCCTCATCTCGGCTTCCTTGGCATCGGGCGTTTCTGTTGCTGGGCAACCGCCGTGCAGGGCTTTCGGCTGTCAACGCTCGGTCGGGCCCAATCAATTTCCGCAGACGGGTTTTTGCTCAAGACGCAGCTCACCTGCCCCCCCCCCCCCCGCGGCCTTCACTCCAACCTGTCTAGGGACAGGTGGAAGCGGGGGATACAACCTGTTTCAAGGCCCTCCTGCCCCATGCCCGTGAAGCTGGGGGGCATCGCCCTATACCTCCTGCCCGCCACTTCCGCTTAGCAGTAGCAGCAACCTCTACCGCTATATCTTTCCAGATGGTGCTGGCGGTGGAATTCATCCCTAGCCCGCACGGCATGGATTAATGGATGCCAGAATTGCCCGCTATTGCGCATCGCTGCATACATTTCACTGAACTAGCCAGAAAGTTGAGAAGAGGTGTGGAAGAGCCCTGGATATGGGGAAAGTTACATTTTGAGACTTCTTCTTCAAGTGCCCTATGCGATTCCAAATATTGGTGATCCTCGTGGTGAACAGTCATGAAGATTGCCCTGGGAACAATATAATGCATTGGTCTTCTGTTTGACTTCCGCAATCATAGCGTGACACTCATAGTACCACGGATCCAGTTCCACGAGTCACTTTCTGGTCCTGAGCCCCTTTGGCATGCAAAGTCCTCCTCCTCCTCCTCATCCCCAGGCCAGGATGGATGAAGCTGCTGCCCTCCATCAAGAGGGATTCAAGGGGGATTTAATCCACTTGGAGACCATCCCTGTGGACTTCACCATCCAAGGCTGCTAGTCCTCAGGGTGGTCAGGCTAGTTAACTGCCACTGCAGTTCCAAACCCATTAAGAAAGGAGGAGGGTTGGACGCTGGGCTAACGACCCATCTGTGTAAAATTGAAACCCCTACAGAAACAGCAAGAAGAATCTCAATTAATTCCGATCAACTGGGCGGGAGTTTGGTTTCGAGTTGTACAACTTGTATGACGACACTGGATCAAACCAGCAACCAGATCCAGGACCTGTTTTGCTCCATTGTCCAGTTCCTTTGCCTCTCGGAAAAGGCCTTGTCATGAACACCAGCTTGCTCACGAGTAAGTGCCCACCTATAGCCAAGGAAAAGGAGGCAGGAAAGATGTACAGCCAGACAGCTTAGGGCAGTGATGGTGAACCTTGGCACTCCAGCTGTTCTTGGACTTTAATTCCCAGAAGCCCAAGTCTCTGTGAATCCACACGAATGGGTTTACTGCACGTCCACCTTGGCCCTGAAGAAAACCGACCGAAATGCTCCCCTGGGTGTCCAGTAAGTGAGAGATGCCCAGAATACATGGTTGGGGATCCTGATTGAATGGCCGGCAGAGGGGGCAGCAGCAGTGCTCAGCACCAGTGGGAGCCAGAGTGGTCATCCATCCATGGAGTCACAGATGTTGGCAAACTGCAACAGCAAAAACTTGACACCTGGAAGGTGCAGCAGACAGCGCTGGCTCTTGGACTATAAAGAAGATGAGCACCAAACCCTAGAGTTGGATATGACTGGCTTTTGAGCAAGGGAGACCTTTACCTCCACTAGTCCTCTGTTTATGAAGATAGTGATTGCTAGATGGCATCTGGGTCCCAAATGAAATGAAGTATATCAAGATGCATCGAAGAGAGCACCTCTCTCTTATCCAATCTTTTTCCAGGTGTACAACGAAGCTGGCATCCCCTTTGGGTGTTGCTTGGACAGAAGGGGGGGGGACCTGTCCCTGATGAAAGGATGGCTCTTCAAATCTCTTATCAAGGACAGCGTTAGAATATTTTAGCCATTTCCCTTTGCATTTGCATTAATTTACACTCCATGTCTTGCACTAGGCAGGAAAAGAGATATTTAGTGTCTTCCAATGGTTATTATGCTAAGGATTTGCGGCTTTGTCTAGGATTATGTTGACAATTCATCACCAGAATCAATACTTGGTGCTTCTTTAGTTATCGATTGTTATGCTTTTATTGTTCAATTAGATCTGATTGTATTTGCATTATTGATAAGTGATTTGTGGTTTTGATATCGCGTCGATAGGCATATACTGACTGGAACGTTGTTTGCATGTTCCACTGCTTGGCTCTTCTCGGTTCCAGTTGCTCCAAGCTCAACACGGTTCCTCTAGCCTCCCTCCCTCCCCCAACCCGGCCTTCTCCAGATGTTTTGGGCTGCCCCCCCCCCCACGAATCCCAAACACTGGGGTTATAAAGCAGAGCTAAGCAGAAGTCTGCCCAGGTTATCCTGCTATGGTCATGTTGTAGACCAGTGATAGAGAAGCCTTAGGGTTCTCCAGGTGTTCTTGGACTTCAATTCCCAGAAGACCTGATCAGCAGGAGGGCTGACTTGGGGCTTCTGGGAATTGAAGTCCAAGAACACCTGGAGACCCAAGGTTGGCCATCATGATAGTAAACCCTACTGCCAGTGACTCAATGTTGATCGTCAGGTGGCAGTTAATTAACTTGACAAACCTGAGGATTAACGGCCTTGGGTGTGAAGATCGCAAGGGAGGGTGATGGTCCCCAAGTGGATTAAATCCCACTTGAACCCCTCTTGATCGAGGGCAGCAGCTTCATCAATATTCGCTAGAGTAGGGGTACCCAAACTATGGCCCGTAGGCCGGATCCATGTGAGCACATTTTCCTTCTGCTTCTGGGAGCGACAAGGGTGGCACGGGCCAGATGAATTGGTGTTGGGGCCAGATTTGGCCCACTGGCCCTAGTTTGGGCACCTCTGGGTTAAGCAGACAAATGCCAGCTTAAAATCTATCTCATCCTGTTGCAAAACAGAGATTGCAAGGCATGTTTTACTTCCACCTCTGGTGGGAGGAACCACGTGTCCGGCCCCCTGAACCATGTGACCGGCCTACATCCTGAAAAATTTTGGCCCCCCTGCGCTAGAACACCTATTATTCTCTCGTGATAGGAATTAAGACGATGCATGGCTGGAGACCAATGCGAATGTAAGTACAATAGAACAGATTTTGCAGACAGAAGGAGCCACTTGGCGAAAGGTTTTTTTTTAAAAAAAAAACTGGCATGGAATATCAGAGTCTAATAAGGCCGCTTCATTAGTGCCGCGGAGCAGGAAGAAATGACAAGAGATGAATAAATATTTATGATGTTTGCTGTCGCTCCTCCTGGAATAGGAGAAGAAGAAGAAATACTGTACTTTACTGTGTGTATGTGGGGGGAAAGCTGGCATTGCCTTTCCTAACAGGGCGCCGGCCAGATGTGTGGAATGACAGTTCTCTCTCTCTCTCTCTGAGTCTATGACTGCAGTAATTAGCAATTATAAGCTAATTAGGATCACAGAATTGGAAGGGTACCCGTGAGGGCATCCAGTCCAACCCCCAGCTCAATACAGGAATTCGAATCAAAGCAGATCTGACAGAGGGATGCTTTCTAATTCTTTCTTGAATGCTTCCAGTGTTGAAGCACTCACCATCTCTCGAGGCAAGAGTGGGTTCCACTGTTGTATTGGCTGGACACCCCGCTACGGTAATGAAAGAGGACCAGCAATGGCCAACCTTTGGCCCTCCAGGTGTTCTTGGTCTTTGATTCCCAGAAGCCCAAGTCAGCACTCCTGCTGATCTGGGAATTGAAGTCCAAGAACATCTGGAGGGCTAAGGTTGGTCATCGCTGGAGTAGACTGCACAGCCTATGACTCAACACCAAGTATTGGGCAGTAGTCAATAACCTGACTAACTTAAGAGGCCAACGGCTACGGGCGGAGGAGCCCCTTTAGGTAGGATGATGGTCCCCCTCAGTGGAGGAAATGCCACTAGGAAGCATCCTGTTGGGCCCAAGGGCAAAAGGAGAGGAGGAGGAACCAATTCACTATTTCTGATTCCCAACGGACATGGAGGCGGGAGAGGCCATGCCAGATGGACTGGCTGTGAAGGTACACCTTGTCATTATCCTCAAGGCTGTGGCAGTCCTTTGCAGTCCTGGTGTCAAATCCTGCATGTCTCATTTCATACGTGCCGCAGGGAGATGGCTCCACGATCAGGGTGTGTAGTTCACTTCATGGCAAGCTGGGATCCACCTTAAACAAATTCACACCAATGGCATTTTTCCTGCTTCAGGAAAAAAAATGCATGGTTAGATGACAGTGGCTCTAACCGTTAACCATCTGCTTTTTGTAGGGGAGCAACATCTCCTCTTTTGCAGGGGACAGTCCTCTACAGACAGTCACATTGTCTAGGGATGACGGTCAACCCTTAGCTTGAGGAATGCTGGGCTTGGGATGGTAAATATATTATGTATTTATTCAAGACTCCTATGATCTCATTGTTTTGTCCACTCGGCTGCACAAAGCAGTGAAAGAACAACACCAAACAACTCAATCAGGAGGAAGAGATTAAGCATAATAGCACAGAGTCATCAACCTTTTTTTTAAATAAAGTGGCAGCAAGAAGCCAAGGAAGGGTGTTTAAATGTTCACAAAAAAGGACTGGGTTTTCAGCGGCAGTGACGGCTGCAACTTGTAGCCAAGAAAGCATTTTTAGTGCCACTGGCACGGATTTGTTTAAGGTGGATCCCAGCTTGCCATGGAAGTGACCCACACGCTGTGATCACGGAGCCATCTTCTGTTGGCACGTATGAAATGAGACATGCAGAGTTTGACACCGGGACTGCAATGGACTGCCGCAGCCTTGAGGATATTAACAAGGTGCACCTTCATAGCCAGTCCACCTGGCATGGCCTCTTCCACCCCCATGACTGTTGGGAATCAGAACAGGGAAGTGGTTCCCCCTCCGGCCATCGTGCCCTTGGGCCCAATAGGATGGTTTCCACTGTCATTTCCTCCACTGAGGGGGACCCTAAAGGGGCTCATCCACCCGTAGCCATCGGCCCCTTTATGGAGCCAGGTGATTTACCGCTGCTCAACACTCGGTGTATGGGGGCATTTCACTTCCACTTCCGGGAGTGACAAGGATGACCGTGGGCCAGATGAATTGGCGTCGGGAGCTGGATCCGGCCCACGGGCTGTAGTTTGGGCACTCCAGGTTTAAACAGAGAAAATGGCAGCTTAAAATCTATCTCATTCTGTTGCAAAACAGATTGTAAGGTGCATTTTACTTCCACTTCCAATGGGAGGAACCACGTGACCGGCCCACGACCCAAAATGTTTGGGCACCCCTTCTCTAACCCCCCCCCCCAGGACAATTGAATGGGGAGACACACTTTGGCATACAAGCCAGTGCCTGCTGTTTTCTCCCCAAGCATAGCTCTGACTCCAGTCATTTTGTGGGTACGAGACCTATATTGTGCCAACAGGCTTCGAAGGATGCTCATGTGCATTAACCCCATTGGAGAATGTGCCTCCCCATGCTTATTCAGCGGGGCTGGTGAGTTTCTTTTCTACGCCATCAAGGGATCAGTCCTAAGGTGGTGAGGTCAAAGGTCAGCTTGGTGACCCAGAGGGTTCAGGACCTTTCCAGGCCTGCCCTCCTCACCCAAAGCTGCCCCCTGCCATCATCTGTCACAGCTGGACGTCTTCTTCTTGGTCTTGGTCTTCCAGCCTTTCCCTCCCTAGCCCAGCCCTGCTAAAGGTTCTGACATTTCTATCGCTCCCGGTGCGCCGTGAGTGGTGCAGTGAGCCTCCTGATGTCTGCGCAGCAGTCCAGGTTGGAGGGTGCAAATGGAAGGAAACTTGAAGAGATGCTTAAGGCCACCCAGCTGCTTGCTTCAGCCCTGGACCAAAATACCATCATCATCAACAGCAGCAGCAGCAGCGGCGGCAGTTCATGCAAGCCAACAGCGCTCTTGATTGCATCTGGCGTCTGTGTGTTACGGCATCCTCCCTTTCTGGAGTGTGGCAAACACACACACACACACACAGAGAGAGAGACACACACACACCTACACAGAGAGAGCGATCTCTCAACATCGCTTTGCCTTCTGCTCCTTACAGAACAAAAATCCCCTCCTCCGGCCCAATCTCTTTTCTTTCTCAATTTCTCTCTCCTTTCCCTTTACAGCCAAAGCTTCTCCCTGCCGTGGTGTTTCCCCCCCCCCCTCCTCCTCTTTCTGCCTACCATGTCATTTTCAATCCCCTTCTCCCTCGGTTATTTTGCTCTCGCGACTGGAATAAACGGCTGGCTGGCGTGATAAACTTTGCCACAGGTTGCGGGGAGACGGGGCTTTGCCTGCCTGTCCACCTGCCCCTAACATCACGGCAACGACCCGCTGACCAGGTAAGACCATGGCAATTTTTTCCCATCTTGTTATTCATATGTTGCATTTTGGAAGACCCAAGGAAGACCCGGTTTCAGAAAAAGGCGATGGCTTGGCTACCGATCCCGTCAGCTGGTAGAAGGAAGACGATCGAGATGGAACAGGCATTTCCCAAGCATGGTTTTAAAGATGTTTGCGTGGCTTTTCTAAAGAGACCCGCCGGACTGCACATCCAGTGCAAACAGGAGAGAAATGCTGAGTCTAGGATGGTAAACCTTGGCACACTGGTGGCTCTTTGACTTCAGTTCCCAGAAGCCCAAGCCTCTGTGAATCCACATGAATGGGTTGACTGCACGAAGTCCAAGAGCACCTGGCATGCCAAGGTTTGCCATCACGGTTCCAGGAGAATTTGTGTGGCTGGATTGTGATAGAGCATAGTTCAGTTGGCATTTGGTACTTTTTCTTTTGGCTTCATCTTAATTGATTTGGTAGACCCAGAAAGCCATCACCCAGGGAGAAGAAAAAGACGCGCTTGATTTTATGCATTGTCCTCATCCCTTCCTTTTTAAATAATAATAATAATAATAATAATGGAATCAATGCTAGCTACAGTGCTAGCAACACTTTTAAAACTGTTAGCTGGTGCTGCGATTTGGGCATTTCACTCAGTTTGCTGTCAGAAGGATGCAGGGAGCTAACGGAGGGAATATATCTCACAGTTGGAAGAAAGCCTCAGATCTCTTCCCAGGATAGATTGTCAATGGTCCAGAATTTTATTTTATTTTATTTATTGGACTTATAGATTGGACCAAGGGGTGACATTTTCACTTCCCGTTCACGGTACCTGCTTTGGGTTGTGCTGTCATCTGTCAGTCCTCTTGTGTGGAGCTGGTATACAAATGGAAAGACAATTTTCCATGAACGAGGCATAGGAGGAAGGCTGTGTCTAAGACTTTGCCTCCCGTTTCTAAATGGTGACAAAACATTCGGTTTCTCCTACCCTGAGTGGCAAAGCGGAGAGAGACAGTCATGGAAAGCGTCTTGGAGGGAGGGTTCAGGAAATCCAAGCGATCATATCTTTAAATACATATCAAAGAAATAGATCTCATGTCTTCCCCGCAACCCAAATAATTTGGCTTCACAAACAGCCCTTAGCAAAAGGACACACATGGGGTCTCAGCATATTTAAGATTCAATTTCAATGTAGAGCATAACTTGCTTTCAATTTTGCACTAGGGCCGTGATGGCCAACCTTGGCGCGCCAGCTGTTCTTGGACTTCAATTCCCAGAAGCCCAAGTTGGCACTCTTGCTGATCAGGGCTTCTGGGAATTGAAGTCCAATAACAGCTGGAGTGCCAAGCTTCACCATCACTGCACTAGGGTGAAAAATAATCAGATTTCACCATAGTAAATGAAAGGTGATGTTTCAGGTTTGATTAAAATGGGGTGTTTTTGTCTTCCAAGAGTAAGTGAGCCTTCGGCAACCACGTCGCCCAATGCTTACCGATTCGTGCAGCCTAAAAAGAAGGGCTCCCCAACAAAAAGAGATGGATGGGTTTGATATGCAAATCTACCTTTGGCTACCTCAAGAGCTGGTCTACAATCTAGACCTGGGACGTCGAACCTCTATGACTATAGCAGTATAACCTGGCCAGACTGATTAGTGTCCCTCAGTCTACTTGGCATTAATTAGACCTCATCTAGAGACTACTGTGTCCACCTCTGGATGCCGCACTTTAAGTAAGATGGCAACAAACTGGAACAAGTTAATAAGGAAGGGCAACAAAAAGGATGGGAGGACTGGAAACCAAGCCCTGGGGCAGGGGTGGCCAACCTTGGCGCTCCAGATGTTCTTGGACTTCAGTTCCCAGAAGCCCAAGCCAGGCACTCCTGCTGATCAGGGCTTCTGGGAATTGAAGTCCAAGAACAGCTGGGGTGCCAAGGTTAGCCATCACTGGTCTAGACCTAACACTGGATGAGGCACTACAACCTTAACTATGCCCCTCTTTCCCACTTTCTTGCAACTTCCAGGAGATTTGTGTTATTTTATTTCAAAAGGCAACAGAGGGAATTTGAAAGGCAGGAAGCGCTGATTAATGGCTGTTAGCGAGGGGCTTCTAAAGCAGGTGACAGAGAAGGGGCAAAGAGCGGATATTATATTAGCAAAGCATTTAATCTTACACTGTCAAACCATTCTATCTTTCTCGCCACCTTCATAACTCCCCCCCACACACACACAAAGGTAGAATATCGATTTTAAATAAACATCGCATGCTATACAAGACAAACTAATAGCAGCTTCAGTCCTGCTTCAAGAATGCTAGGTGGGGAAAGTCACATGACATTCATACCAAAACCTCAAACCCTTCTAATTAAGATGGGTCAATTAATTCTCATCTGTAGATGGTAGAAAACTGTTCTGCCATAGAGCAGTGGGGGCGAACCTTGGCACTCCAGCTGTTCTTGGACTTCATTTCTCAGAAGCCCAAATCCCTGTGAATTCACACGAATGGGTTAACTGAACCTTGACATTCCAGCTGTTCTTGAACTTCAGTTCCCAGAGGCCCAAGTTTATGTAAATCCACACAAATGGGTTTACTGTGCATACAGACACTCGAAGATTTGCTGAGACTTGAGCTTCTGGGAATTGAAGTCCAAGAACACCTGGAGCGCCAAGGTTTCCCATCACGACCCTAGAGATACAATGCCATAAACTTGCGGCTGCTGGGCCATTGGAAGGAGATTTCTCCTAAAACATTTGAAGGAGAATTTCCTTCACTGGAAGGAAATTTCTCCTGAAATATTTTAATTGAACTCCACTCAGACTTCCCACTATCTTTTTATTTTATTTTTTTAATGAATAAAAACTGAAGGGGGGGGGGAGAGAAAGCAATGTATAACCTTCCCTCTCCATGCTATCCGTGTGCTTGTATGTGCTCACATCTGCTGTGTGCATTCATTCTGCTGACTATGTTGACGTTTGGGTCTGGCGCTCTGCCCTCCTCCCCATCCGTGAGGTCTTTAAAAGTCCTGATTTAAGCACTTTTATGAACCCACACGTGCAGTTTTAAGCATTTCAGCATTTTTGGCCTTGCCTGCTTTTGCCTGCTTTTTAAACCTGTGTTCCCTTTCAAAAGTTGGCTTTTGTGTTTTTATACCTCTCTGATAATGTATGGCAGGGGGTGGCCAAACTACAGCTGGTGCGGCTAAATCATCTGGCCTGCGCTGCCTCACCACTTCCAGAAGCGGAAGTAAAATGTGCCTGCGCATATGCAGATGCTGCTGTAAATGCATCCATTGCTGTTGTAAATGCAGTTTGCGATAGCCATGGAGGCATTTTGCAACAGGAGAAAACATGTGAACAACCTGCTCAACCACGCAAAGTTTGGGAACCCCTGATGTACAGTAATGGAGTTGACCGTACAGCCAGCGACTCAATGCCGAGGGTGGGGCGGCGGTAAATAACTGGACTCCCTAAAGGGGCCAACGGCTACAGGTGGATGAGCCCCTTTAGATGGGGTGAGGGTCCCCCTTGGTGGAGAGAATGCCAATGGATGGCAAAATGAGCAGAGGAGGAAATCTGACTCTCAACGGTCATGGAAGTGGAAAAGGCCGTGCCAGATGGACTGGCTGTGAAGGCGCACCTTGTCATTATCCTCAAGGCTGTGGCAGGCCTTTGCAGTCCCGGTGTCGAATCCCGCATGTCTCATTTCATACGTGCCGCAGGGAGATGGCTCCGTAATCACAGTATGTGGGTCACTTCCATGGCAAGCTGGGATCCACCTTAAACAAATTCATGCCAATGGCATTTCCCCTGAAAACATTTTCGGGGGGGGGGGATGTGTACTTGGACACGAGTAACAGATGATGCCAACATCTCTGATACAGAGAATAAGAGTGAAACTGTGCTTGTGTAAAGGGGAAACTGCCAGTGGAGGGCGTGACGGGAGCTTGTGGGATAGACATGCCTCTAGACCAGCTGTATTCCTCTTCCATGGATGTCAACCACCGTGAAAGGCCTCTGATATGACGTAGGATTTGAATGTGAAAGAAGAAGAACTAGAATGCAACAGACTGTGGGAATTTTTCGACAACACCTATTGGGGAAGGAGAGAAAACTAAGCAATAGAACTAATTAATTTCAAAGGGCAGTCACAGTTGAAGTTCATTATTAATGACAATTGCCTTTTAAATCAGGGATCATGGGCAAAAGAGAGGTCTAGATTTGCTGATGGATTTCTGGTTGATTTGCAGTAGGCTAGCAAAGATAACCAGGAGTGACTCTTTTTCTGTGGATGGGCTATGACAGTGATGGCGAACCTTGGCACTCCAGATGTTCTTGGACTTCAATTCCCAGGAAGCCAAATCTCTATGAATCCACACGAATGGGTTTACTGTGATGGCAAACCTTGGCACTCCAGCTGTTCTTGGACTTCAGTTCCCAGGAGGCCAAGTCTCTGTGAATCCGCACGAATGGGTTTACTATGATGGCGAACCTTGGCACTCCAGCTGTTCTTGGACTTCAGTTCCTAGGAGGCCAAGTCTCTGTGAATCCGCACGAATGGGTTTACTGTGATGGCGAACCTTGGCACTCCAGCTGTTCTTCGACTTCAATTCCTAGGAGGCCAAATCTCTGTGAATCCACACGAATGGGTTTACTGTGATGGCAAACCTTGGCACTCCAGCTGTTCTTGGACTTCAATTCCTAGGAGGCCAAATCTCTGTGAATCCACACAGATGGTTTTACTGTGTGTGTTCTTGGACTTCAGTTCCCTGAAGCCCAAGTCTCTGTGAATCCACATGAATGGGTTTGCTGCACATAGGTGTATCAATCTGTGATTATCTTTCTTAGCTCCATAGCTGAGCCTTTTGTAACCTTTCACCACTCATTTTAGATTTCGGTCCAGTTCCAAATCAACACAGAATTTTCTCAAGCTTGGTTTTAAAAGCTCAGATGTCTTTTAAAAGGGCGGCGGCTCTTTCTCGTACAATAAGAGCTTTGTTCCTTCAAAGCCTCTTCTGATTCTTTTGGGTAGAAGAAAGCAGGCCCAAGAAGAGCTCTTACGGGTGCTTGTCTTAACGCACCACACGGATGCCTTTTTCCTCTTGCAACGAGGCATTAGTGAAACCTTTAAAACGGAGGTCATTGTCCCTTCCCACTTTAAAAAAAAAAGTGGTTTAGTGGTGAAGACGCTGAACTTGAAGACTGGAAGGTTAGGGTTTCGATACCCGAGTGCTGCACGGTGGATCTTGGGGACACAGAGACTTGGTCATCACTGGATTGGAGGGTTTTCTGCTTCCCATAGCAAAATAATGCACTTGGAAAATGTACTCTTCACTTCTGTGCTTCAGAGCAGGCTTGTAACCAGACATAAGTAAAGAGATCAACTGGGACATAAAACGTAAGAGTAAATAAAGCCCCACGAGAAGAGGCTGTTCGACTTCTACTCTGGGGTATTTCATCATCTGTCATCATCTGTGGAAGGAGACTTTCAAGGGATTCACGAAAGTGTCATCATCAGACAAGAAGGACTTTGGTGCAAAGCTCCAGAAAGGGTGTCTTTGAGTTGACTAAGGCAGAGCCCCTGAACTGTACCTGGGGGCAACCAGTAGGCTTGCTGATTAATTAGAAATACTGATCCCCATCAACTGGCATCATAGGGGCATCTACTCACTTGCAAGTGCCATAGCGTTCAATGGGGCTTGTTCCTAAACAACTGGGTCAGGAATTGCAGTGTAAAGAACCAAAGACTTGTTTACTCCACAACTCAGTTGTCCAAATTCCTGAGCCCTCCAGAGATGTTGAATTAGTCGAAGATTACAGGCACCCAACCTGACATGTCTGGGCATCAGGATGGGCAATTAGTGACCCACTGAAGGACGCTCTGCTGGTCTCCAGAATATGAGTGACTTGTTTGTGATAGTCAAAGTCTAAGAGAAGGTAATATAGGTAAAGGTAAAGGTAAAGGTAAAGGTCTCCCTTGCTTGAAAGTCAGTTGTATCCAACTCTAGGGTTCAGTGCTCATCTCTGTTTATAGCCAAAGAACCAGTGCTGTCTGCATCTACAGATGTTTCCATGGACGTGTGGCAGGCATGCCTAGATTGTGGCAGTGGTGTGAGGGGAAAGCACTCTGTACATTGGGGTGCCCAAGCTTCTAGGGCTGTGGGGCAGTCATGTGGTTCAGCAGGCCAGTCACATGGGTCTTCCCTCCGGAAGCGGAAGTAAAGCGCACCTTGCAATCTGTTTTGCAACAGGATGACATAGATTCTTGAGCAGCAATTTTTCTCTGCTTACCAAGTGGCTTATATAAGGACTGCCTTCCTGAGTTGGATTGGGGGAATACTGGGGTGTAGTTTCTGTTTTGTTTTTAAATTTCTGATGATTTTTTTTTGCTTTGCTTTTATTAGGATGTAAGCCGCTCAGAGTCGGGTCCTCCCGATTGGGGCGGGGTATCAAATTTTAATAAATAAATAATAAATAAATAAATAATAAATTAAACCAGAGGTGCCCAAACTATGGTCTGTGGGCCAGATCTGGCCCCTGATGCTAATTTATCTAGCCCATGCACCCTCATTGCTCCAGGAATGACAAGAGTGGTGTGGGACGAATGAATTGGCATCAGGGTCCAGATCTATCTATCTATCTATCTATCTATCTATCTATCTATCTATCTATCTATCTATCTATCTATCTATCTATCTATCTATCTATCTGTCTGTCTGTCTGTCTGTCTGTCTGTCTGTCTGTCTGCACCTGCAGTTATCTGCCTAACCATGTTTACTTCTCTTTCCTACCCCAACGGAGTCTCTTGGGACTGTGAAGCTGATGTAACAGAGCACTTGGGTCACATCAGGGCCTTTGTGCCACTCAGTCCCCACCTCTGCTCCAGGGTGACACGTCCTAATAAGCAGTTTGGGAGTTTGATTTCTCGCCTGCTCCAAAGCCGACTCCCGGCTGCTCTGGGCCACTCTGGGGACTCGTGCGGCACTGAAGTTAGAGATGGGAATGGTTTCGGGGTGTTTTGATTTTTGCCGATCCTGTCAAGAACACACACACACACACACACACACGGTCAACTGATTCAGGCATCTTTGTTAAGACTCCGACGGTGCCGTTTGGTCGATGCCAATAGGCGTCAGATGATTAATAGAGCGAGCTGTGTATGTTTTACTTCGGACAGGAGGCTAACAATGTAGAAAGCACGTGGCCATCCTTCCAAGTCTGAAACAGATTGATCCAAAGTTATTAACTGTGGGGATACAACAGAACATCCGTGTTTAGAAGCAGTAGATCAGGAGTTCTCAAACTTTTAAAGCCAGGGGCCATTGGGTCACGTTCTCTCAGACAGTTTTGGGGGCGGACAGCTATTTTGCCCTTCCTGCACCACATGGCACTTCCTGGTGTGGTGGAGGCGATGCCCCCCCCCCGATATGGTGCCATGGGCCACATCCGGACCATGAGCCACAGGTTGAGAATCCCTGCAGTAGATCATTGAATGCTGGGTCGTAGAGCTATTTGCTGTCATTTCTAAGTTCTCCCCTACTTTTTACATGACACGAGGGGAGCCAAAAGAAGCCCCAAACGGAGACATCCAACACCCAGGAAACCTTCATTCTCCTCTACCTCCTCTTCCATTTCAGACCAAGCACTCTAAACCAGTGTGGAGGTGGGTGGTGGGTGGGGGAGAGAGAACCTGCCTCGGATACACTGTAAGGACGACAGTGAACGCAATTTGTGTCTAATAAATCAGGTGGCAAGATTTGCGAGATCAAATAATCCTAATAACATTTGCATAATGTGCACACTTTGCATAAATTGCCGTGGCTGGCAGAGAGCGTGCAAAGCCTGGCCTGCCGAGCACCAGAATTATCATTATTATTACTGCTGTTATTTGGACTGGCGGAAAGCTAAAAGTTCCTGTTTTGTGTACGGTCAAGGATAATGGCAAACAGAGCGAGGCTGCTGGGATGACTCCGGGCAGAAGGTCGTCGGTTTTAGGAGTCCCCGCTGAGAAGACAAATACAAACAGTCCTTCCAAATTCTGGATAATGCGGAGAGCTTGGCATTCAACTAAGGGACTGCGGTGGCTTAGTGGTTAAGATAACTGAACTTGACAAATGGAAGGTTGGCAGGTCAGCAGTTCAAGACCCAAGTGAGCTCCCGTTGTTTGTCCCAACTCCTGCCAACCTATCAGTTCAAAAGCAAGAAATTGCAAGTAGATAAATAGGTACCACTTTGATGGGAAGGTAAACAGCGTTCCGTGCACTCCGTCATCAAGTCATGCCTGCCACCTGTCCACAGAAACATCTGCAGACACAGGAAGCACTGGCTCCTTGGCTGTAAACAGAGATGAGCACTGAACCCTAGAGTCAGATACGACTGGCTTTCGAGCAAGGGAGACCTTTACCATTTGGCACACAACCATTACAGTGAACCATTATAGTGAAGCCAGTCCTAGCCGACTCTAGGGTTCAGTGCTCATCTCTGTTTCATAGCTGAAGAGCTAGTGCTCTCTGCATCTGCAGACATTTCCATGGTCATGTGGCAGGCATGAGTAAACAGCACAGAACGCTGTTTAGCTGGTCTTTTAATAACTCTAGAAATAATTCTGACCCCCTTCCTCTTTGTTCTCTGGATATCAGACTGAGACCAGACAAAGCAGGGGAGAGGCATCATCCCCATCATCTGAGTGGACCTTAAGAATCACTAGGCCCCCATTACAACTTAGCAGGCTATATTACAACTGCATAAATCTTAAGCGTTTTCCATTCCTGGATTCCAGACCATCGAGTCATTCCTAATGCCTACCGCTGTCTCTTGCGCATCCGCTGCTGCGCTGTTAACGGGGTCATTAAATATCATCAGGTCTTCCTTCTCCACGAACCCCCCCAACCCTCCCCCCACTTCCGCCTCCATCCCCAGGTTTCCTTTCATCACAATCCGGAGAAGTGGATTTTTCATGCTTAACAGCTGTAAAAGGAAACGCTGACGCTGGACTGAGACTCTGAATAATAAAAAGCAGAGACTAGAGCGGCTTCTCTTGCTTCTTGCCTGGCCCTGAGTTTTGACTCCCAGGGCCTGATCTGGCTGACCTCTAACCACCAGCCTCTCTCCCCACTCTCTCTGATCGTTCATCTAGCCCAGGGATGGTCAACCTTGGCACTCCAGCTCTTCTTGGACTTCAATTCCCCGAAGCCCAAGTCCCTGTAAATCCACACAAATGAGTTTACTGATGGCGAACCTTGGCACTCCAAGTGTTCTTGGACTTCAAATCCCAGAAGCCCAAGTCTCTGTGAATTGAAGTTCATAGTAAACCCATTCATGTGGATTCTCAGAGACTTGGGCTTCCGGGAACTGAAGTCCAAGAACACCTGGAATGCCAGGAAACCCATTCGTGTGGATTCACAGAGACTTGGGCTTCGGGGAACTGAAGTCCAAGAACACCTGGAGTGCCAAGGTTGGCCATCATGGGACTAGACAGCCCTTCAAGTAGACTGCAGTGATGGCCAACCATGGCACTCCAGCTGTTCTTGGACTTCAATTCCCAGAAGCCCCGATCAGCAGGAGTGCTGGCTTGGGCTTCTGGGAGTTGAAGTCCAAGAACACCTGGAGAGCCACAGCTTGAGAGGAACCCGATGCCTGCTTTGCCCCGGCCTGTGTGAAAGCTCCGACATCTTCCAAAGTACAAAGACTTTTTCTTCCTGTCTAAGAAGAATTGCCTTCGCTTGACATCAAAACCTGAATGCTCCTTCTGGGGAATTGAAAGCCCGCTTGCTCTTTTGTGGCGTCTCCTTTAGTCCTGATAAAAGGCATTACACCTGATTGTCGTTTTTGGATTTCTCCGTAATCCTGACAGAGTCACACCACCTCTGCTATCTGAGGCTTAATCTGAGTTTTGTTGTTCAACAAGCCAGGGACTCCCTTTCCTTTATTAGTGGCTGGACAATTCCTGGGTTTTCCTAAGCTTTACTGGCTAAAGAAAATGTGAGCACAAGTGTCAACACAGAACGCTGTTTACTTTTCCCACCAGAGCGGTACCTCTTTATCTACTTGCAATCTCTTGCTTTCAAGCTGCTAGGCTGGCAGGAGCAGGGACAGAGATGGGAGCTCAGCCTGTCATGCAGGACTCGGGTCTTGAACTTCTAACCTGCCGACCTTCCAGTCGCCAAGTGTGTCTTAACCACTAAGCCACTGCAGTCCTCCTTTTTGAAGGCATCCCCTATTCCACAGTAGGAGAAGGTGGTGGGCATTTAAGCGGTCTCATTTTCAGACAATGGGGCTGCGGTAGCTCAGTGGTTAAGAAGCTCGCCTTGTTAGCTGGAAGGCTGGCAAGTCAGCAGTTCGAGACCCAGGCACTGCATGATAGATTGAGCACCCGTCTCTGTTCCAGCTCTTGAGGGGCATAAAATGAACCTCATTTGGGCATTCCCTGAGTGGAGTTTCTTCCGCAAAAATCCTTTCAACCCAGAATAATAATAATTATTTTCAGACTCCAGTTTACTGCCAATCTTTCCCAGCTTGGCCAATGTTGAAAGACAAGAAGAATAGTATTTCATCAATGGTTATTCCATAAACAATTAGCTCAGTGGTTCCCAAGATGGGGCCCAGGCCACACTGGGGGACATCAATTCCCAGAAGCCTCCGTCAGTCCATAGGCTGATCAGTGCTTTGGGGAATTGACTTTGGCTTCTAGGAATTGAAGTCCAAAAGCTTGAGGCTCATCTCCATTCAGAGGGCATTGAGGGTCCTTTTCTTGCTTGGTTCTCTCGGTGCCCACTGGTACTTCTCCCCTTATCTTAGGTGGAGCAATACCAGGAAAAGGGTGTATTTTTCTCAACTGGTCTAGGTTTCCCAAGATAGAGATCCTGAGGTAGAGATTAAAATATGAAGAAAAAAAGCAAGATCCACCTTCCTAAAAATGCGACATTTGTGATGCAGTCGAGATCTAAGGCTCACTATAAAGATCCAAATAGTGAGATGTTACATATTCCCAGTGTTGCTACATAGAGTTGAAGCTTGGACATTGAGTAAAGCAGGAGTTCTCAACCTTTTAAAGCCGGGGGCCATTGGGTCACGCTCCCTCAGACAACTTTGGGGGCCGGATGCCTTTTGCCCTTCCTCCACCACGTGGCACTTCCTGGTGTGGAGGAGGTAGTGGTGGGCCACATGAAACTGTGCCACCGGCCACATCCGGCCCATTATCTATTGCAGGTTGAGAATCCCTGGACTAAAGGATCTGAAAAGACAATTGAAGCTTTTGAAAAGTGGATCCCCAGACGGATGCTAAGGTTGACCATGTGACTGATGTGGAAGTATTGCTCCAAACTGGTAAAGAACAAGAACTCTTTAAGACCACGTGCTTTAGCCATGGTCTTTTCATTGTCTTTTGCCACGGGGAAAGGGTGCGCACTGCTGTTTGCCTTGTCTTTGATGATACCAGAATGTGTGGAAGGAGCAGAGCTATTGCTTCACAGGCCTCAGGTATCTCCTCCTCCTCCTCTTCCGCTGCTGCACAGAGCATCTGACTTCGCTTAATGATAGGAGCCGCTCTCCGGCGGCCGAGTCCACGCTGTCAGGAAGAATAAGCCATTCAAGCGCCGCTGCCACCCCTGCCCCTGATGCCTGGAACATTTCCTCGGCTCTTAGACGCGGGCTTTCAGATGATGTGAGCCAGCCAAAGGAAGCTGTGCGCCGCTCGGGGACGGAAAAGAAAGCCGGGCAAAGAGAAACGATTCTGCCGACTTAAAAGTCGCAGGAGTTAATGAAGCCGTCCTTTGTCTCCCAAATCTTTCTTTACTTTCAGCCTTTTCCAACGCACCGTTTGTGTTTTTTGAAACTGCCCTGTCTCTATGACAGCGAGACAGTTTACAAATGTCTGTTCCTAGGAGGATGAAGAAGCCGTGAAGTCCATTTGGGAAAGCTGGGGATTAATCTTCTAACCTGAAGGTCAGGCATATCCTGGCACTGAAATCATCCTACCCTCCAGCTATGACAGAGCAGAGGAGAGGGCTTTACAGGCAGGGGCCAAGGAACGACACGTGCCTAGGTCACACTCCCTCTTTCCCCTAAGGCAGGGGTTCCCAACCTACGACCTGCAGGCCGGACCCAGCCTGCAGCACCATTTCATGTGGCCCGCATCACCACCACCACCACTGGAAGTGGGTGTGTTTATGGCAGCCATAAACGCACCCGCAGCTGCCATAAACATGTTTCTAACCGCCATGAACACTTCTGCAGCTGTTGTAAACGCATTTACAGCAGCCATGGACAGCAGCGTTTACGGTGGGGGGAACCACCAGTCCGGCCCACTCAGCTGCCTGAGAGGGCATGGTCTGGCCCACAGCTTTATTTTTATTTATTTATTTATTTATTTTATTTATTTGTTCGAATTTGATACCCCGCCCCACTCGGGAAGACCCAACTCTGGGCGGCTTACAAAATGTATTACCGCAATGGGTAATCTATAAACACACAACACCTTTAAAAGGTTGGGACCCCCTGCTCTAAGGAATATCTGGCACCCCCTCACAGGCCACACAGCTAGTCCTGGATCTCTGCTACACCCGAGGCAACCTGGACTGCTACGGCCAAAAGGTGCCGAAGGAGGTACGAAAACGAGGTTTTGCTCTCCATGGCATCCCGCTTCTTTCGCTTGTCCCACAATCAAGAATGTCGAGCAGGCTTTGCATAACCGCAAACCTACGCAACCTTATTCGCCCAAGATGGGAAGCCAAACCTATTAACTTCCTTCTTGCTGGACAGAAATCCGCGTCCACAAAGACAGACCTCTCCGGAGAAGACCTCCCATGCCCTACTGAACGGCTGCTGAGAAGCCCTTTTGGTCCAGAACCTCAGGCAACCTCGGTTCCCATTCATGGCTGCTTCCTCTAGCTTTACACACTTTCCCCACAACCACTCTGGCTGCCTGCCTGCCTGCCTGCCCGCCCGGCTTGCTGGAATTGATTAGTCCTGCCGCCAGGGATGGGGAGGGAGGGGATGAAGGGGTGGACCGGCATTGTTCTGGGTGGGCACTAATGCTGACAAGAGGGAAAAGTCAGTATTCCAAGCGTTATTCATGCCGATCTTGCTTGATGGGAGTTGCCTTCTTTGGAGAGCAAACTGCCTTTCTTGGAAGGAACTGGGAGCCCAACTCTCTCTCTCTCTCATCCATCCAGATCTTCTTGCCATTTTACAACCATGCCCTAGTCCAGTGATGGCACACTTTGGCACTCCAGCTGTTCTTGAACTTTAATCCCCAGAAGTCCCGATCCGCATGAGTGCTGACTTGGGCTTCTGGGAATTGCAGTCCAGGAAGACCTGGAGAGCCAAAGTGATCCTCATGGCGATCAACCACAAAGCTTGTCCTGGGAACAATATAGCACAGTGGACTTTCCATTGGCCTTCTGCGTCACAGCGTGACCCCCATAGTACCACTGATCCAGTTCCACGAGTCACTTTCTGGCCCTGAGCCCTTTTGGCACACAAAGTCCTCATCATTATCCCCAGGCCAGGATGGGTGAAGCTGCTGCCTTCTATCCAGAGGGATCCAAGTGGGACCATTTAATCCACTTGGGGACCCTCACCCTTCCCTGTGGACTTTGGCACCCAAGGTCGCTAGTCCTCAGGGCGGTCAGGTTACTTAACTGCCGCCTGACACTCAGTGTTGAGTCACTGGCAGTATCTCAGTATAGCCAGTGACAAAGGACGAGGGAAGTTGCCATCCCGTAACGTCTTGGGAGCCACTCTGAACTAGAGACTCCAGCTGAAGTTGGGTTGCCATGAGCGGCCAGGCCATCTCTGATCAAGTCATCCCTATCTTTAAGCATTGCCCATCTCTCTTCAAAGTAGACCTCTCTCTCTCTCTCTCTCTCTCTCACACACACACACACACACCCTGCTACAACTATGACCCACAACATACAAGTGTGTGATGAATTTGCAGTGCCATCTTCTGGACAGGACCAAGCAGTGTAGCTGCCCCAACCATTCATCTCTGTGACGGACAGGCATGGCCACTGGAGCATGTACTACCGATGAGTTTACTTGGCAATTAAACAGTCCTTTTTCTTAAATGTCCAAAGCTGTGGCGCTTCTAGGTTTGCAACATCCGTGAGAGATCAATATCTTTTCTCCTTTTAAAAATAATATTGCAGCTGTGTAGGGCAGGGTTAAGGGACGGCGGTGGTGGCTCCTTAGTGGTTAAGACGCTGAACTTGACAAACGGAAGGTCGGCAGGTCAGCAGTTTGAGACACGAGAGCTGCACGACGGAGTGAGCTCCAGTCTTCTGTCCCAGTTCCTGCCAACCGAGCTGTTTGAAAGCAAAAAAACTGCAAGTAGATAAATAGATACCCTGTGGATTTTTTTTTTTTTGATGATGATGGTGATGATAATGATGATGATGTATGGAAAGTTAGTCCTTTGAAGTACTGCTCAAATGTTAAGTCCAGAGAGGGCCGCCTGCCCTCCAGACAGTGGGGGCTTTGAGGCTCCCATTTCAAGGGGTCGGGAGTCCACTCTTGTTTTTAGGCCAAACATTCGAGGAACTGTTCAAGGCGTTGAAGCTAGCCTGGAAATTGCAAGTAGATAAACAGGGACCACTTCGGTGGGAAGGCACACAGCGTTCCATGCACTTCGGTGTCTATAGTCATGCCTGCCACATGTCCATGGAAACGTCTGCAAACGCAAACAATGCTGGCTCTTTGGCTCTATACAGAGATGAGCACTGAACCCTAGAGTCAGATACGACTGGGGTAGTAGGGAAAGGTGCACCATTTCCATACTACTGACTGGCTTTCGGGCAAGGGCGACCTTTACTTTAATCCAAGTAAACTTGGACGAACGCCTTTGCCCCCATGAAAGAGTAGCCACAAACTTCCATTTGTGGTCGAACTTCTCCCTCGACCTGCACGTCGCATGAAGCTGCAGTGGAAGAGCATTTGCAAAAATGCAATATTAATCTTGCCAGACAATATTAAGCACATCTGCAATTCCCACCACAGTTACCGCTAGCTCCAGGGTCTTACAGAATGAACCTGATATACATACAGTTGTGACTGGGGGAGAAGAAGAGAAGAGAAGAAGCTACCTAGCTATTGGAAATCAATATTAGAAATTATTAGAAAGACAGTGGGGCATATCCCCCCCCCCCGCGACCAACCCATTGTTTATTGGGTTTGTTAAAAGATACCGCTTGTGGAAGATGCGCTGAGTGTCTTGGGAATTTAATAACACCTGCTAGAATATGTACAGCAATAAATAAATAATAAAAACCCCGGGTGCATTTAGCATGAGCGTGACGGCAAAGAACTCCGGAAAAGACATTTACACACCGTCTTTTATTGGAAGGAGTGAAAGCAACCAAAGTCTTGGCTGAGGGGAAGCACATGGAAGCTTTTTAGTTATAACAGGGATTTATTTATATTGGGAATGCTATACGGTTCTCCGGAAGGCACAGTTTAGTCTTTGTAACATTTTCATTGTGCTTTATAGCAATACCTACCTTGAGCGATAACAGAACCTTGCATGAAAACGGTTGTGTATTAGAGCGATAATATATATATATATATATATTGGTTCAAGATAGGCCTTGGTCAGCTGTGCAAATGGAACTTTTAACTCTTCTTTCTTTTACTGATATTTTTTTTTCTTTAATTGTATTTGCACTACAAGATTTTTATCAGCTGCATTTGGTGCCATTGCTTGGGAGAAAAGTGAGGTAGAAATCCAATCTATTAAAATTTACTATTATAGTACTGGGATTACTTCACTGTGGATTTCATGCAGGGGTTCTGTATATTTAACCGGGGGAGGGGGGGAGGCTGTGTTGGATCAGTGGTTAAGAAGCTCGTTTTGTTAGCTGGAAGGCTGGCATGTCGGCAGTTTGAGACCTGCATGACGGATTGAGTGCCCGTCTCCGTCTCAGTTCCTGTCAATCTAGCAGTTCAAAAGCAAGAAATTGCAAGTACAGTCAAACATCGCATAAAGAGCTCCTCGCTTAAAGAGTAACTCGCTTAAAGAGCAGAATTTTCTCTGAATGTTTGCTTCGCTTAACAAATAAAACCAACCAAAAACTCGCTTAACAAATAAATCGGGGTTCGCAATTCCCCCCCCCCCCAATTGGTCACTTACAATGGTGTTTCGCTTAAAGAGCAAACTCACTTAAAGAGCAATCCTGTGGAACGCATTATGCTCTTTACGCGAGGTACAACTGTACAGTGGAACCTCAGATAACAAATGGCTCAGTTAACATACAAATCGTGTAACAAAAGGAAATCCATAGAAAATAGTGGCTCGGTTTATGGAATTTTTTCCGGAACAGGTTAATTGTCCATCCCTGGTCTAGTCCCAGCCCATTTGAAACAAGAAAAGGGGTTTTAAATGGGAAGGGTGTCAGGAGCCAGGAAGAGCCCTCCTTCATCTGCAGCATTTGGGTGGCAACAACCAGTAGACACCTGGTAACAGTTTCGCCCCTACTGTGGAGAGATGTCCATATAAATTACAGTAATTATTTCTAAATGTGAATTTATGCACATCAATTAGCATATGGAGGCCTTTTGCCAGCCCATCTTCTTCATTGAATGATGCATTCCCCCCCCCCCCCCCAACTACCCTTACTCCCCTCTCTCTCGGTTTGTCAGTAAGTAACCAACAGTGTTACAGGATGGTGCCTCTCCTTTCATGGCCGTTAGAAAGTCCCTCTCTGTAGCTATTGCCCTTGGCTAAGGCCTGCTCTCACTCGGCTGTCTTCAAGTCTTGTCACCCCTGCCTAGGATCATTTGGTGTCAGAAATTATTCTGGGTTGAAAGGATGTTTGCGGAAGAAACTCCGCTCAGGGGACGCCCAAAGGAGGCTCCTTCCATGTCCCCCAAGATCTTTCTCCCACCAGAGTGGTCCCTATTGATCTTCTCGCCATGTCTTGCTTTCGAACGGCTAGGTTGGCAGGAGCTGGGACAGAGACAGGCGCTCATCCCGTCCTGCAGTACCCGGGTCTTGAACTGCTGACTTGCCGGCCTTCCAGCTAACAAGGGGAGCTTCTTAACCCCTGAGCCACCGCAGCAGGCCCTGCCTGGGAGAAAGGTCGCACTTCCGAGCAAGTTCAGGCAACACACACTTCTACTGCTGGGGCTGCTCCTGCAACGGGACCCAAGGATACCAACCCCTTTGCTTATTCCGGTTCTAATTAAGCAGCTCAACTCTTCTCCAATTAAGGCTTGCTCACACACACCCCGTTCCTCCCCCCCCCCTTTCCCAAGTGTCAATTTTTGCAAGGAATTGCAGAAGCAGCTCATTAGCAGCTTCCCCCTGTCTGATTTATCCTGGCAGCCTCGTGACGTCTTCTAAATGGCACGAATCATCGCAGGCACCTTTCCAGGCAGGTGAAGAAACGGCACCATTGTGCCCAAAAGCAAAGCAAGCTGAGGAAAGCCATCACACATTTACACCTGCCCCATTGCACTTAGTGGGCGGTTCACAAGTTAATTAGCATTTGCTCTCCCCCCCCCCACATGCTGGGTTACTCATTTTACCAACCTTGGAAGGAGGGAATTCTGAGTCAACCTTGGGTCATGGTTAGGATTGAACTCATAACCTTTAGGCTGCAGTACAGCAGCTAAACCACTGTGCCACCAGCATTCTTAGGCAGAGACTGGTAAAGGGTGGAAAAGTAGGAGGCAGGGTAAGGTAAAAGTCGCTCTCACTCAAAAGCCAGTTGTATCCAACTCTAGGGTTCAGTGCTCATCTCTGTTTACAACCAAAGAGGCAGCTCTGACTGTGTCGGCAGACATGACTAGCACACAGAACGCTATTACCTTTCTTACCAAAGTGGTCCCTATTTATCTCCTTGCAATTTCTACTACGTTGACAGGAGCGGGGACAGAGACAAGAGCACACTCCATCATGCAGCACTCAGGGCTTGAAGGGTTGGCCTCCCGGGTGGCTCACCCTTTAGGTTACCTGCCACAGGTTTCAGAGATGAATCAAATTTCTCTTCCTCGTCCTCCTGGGGACGTTCCTTCCCACATACTTTCTTTTGTTTGAAAAGAAGGGTGTCGGCAACCATTTACTTTCAGATTAAGGCCCCCCTCCCAATCCCCACCTAACATATACTGTATTTCTATAACACTTTTCAGTCAAAGCATTCTGAGACAATTTGCAATTTCAGCTAACCAGGCTCTGAGTCAGTTCCACAAGGAAACTGAGACAGGATTACAGAGGAAAGGGGAGGGGGTGAGTGGGACAAACATGTTAAAAGGAACGGATCCTGCCACTACATTTTACATATGGGATTAAAAAAATACCAGAGGGAGACTATGGAAATGTTGGAAGGTAGGGGAGGAGAAGGGAAAAAAATTGATCCAAGTTAAGTCTAGACTCTAGAGCAGTAATGGCAAACTTTGGCACTCCAGGTGATCTTGGACTTCAATTCCCAGAAGCCCAAGTCCCTGTGAATCCACACAAATGGGTTTACTGGCACTCCAGTAAAACGCACCCCACTTCCGGTGGGAGGAACCACATGACCGGCCCGTGGCCTGAAAAGTTTGGGCACCCCTGATCTATCTTCTTGATTGCCTGTCTGTCTGTCTGTCTGACTGACCATTTTTCTGTCTACCATTTGCCTATCTGCCTGTGTTCAACTCTCTGTCTGTCTCTCTCTCTGACCACAGAAAAATGGTCAGTCAGATTTTATTTTGCCATACAGTAAAATCAATCAATCAATCAATCAATCAATCAATCTACCTACCTACCTACCTACCTACCTACCCACCTACCTACGGTAGCTATCTATCTATCTATCTATCTATCTATCTATCTATCTATCTATCTATCTATCTATCCATCCATCCATCCATCCGCCCACCCACCTACTTGTGTTGCACCATTTGTCTGTCTATCATCTAACTATCATCTTCTGTTCAACCATCAGTCCACCCACCCACCTAACTCAATTCTAGGTGCTGAGACTAAAGGTCTTTATCCTGAGCACAGTGTAAGCGGTTGGGATGCCTCGTTCTTTCCTGGCCATGTTCCTGGTGAAAATTATCCCTGCCATTTGCTGCTGTTTTCCGGGGGGCTAATAATTGCCATTTGAAACAGGAATGGTTTTAATTCGGCTGATGAGAAGAAAGTGGCCTTTCCCACAGCACCAATGAATCCCGGGGGGGGGGGGTAAGACATTTTTAAAAAGCCACCTCTCTTAATGCACACCTCATACACAAACAAAGTGCCTGCAATATCGATATTGACATGTTTGCTTTATTTACACCCCATAGTTTAAAGAGAAGAGGTATTCAGCCTTTAAAAGCACAAATAAGGTGCACATTGCTATATAATGAAGAGTACATATGGAGATGTATTTTAAGGAGAAATGAGTGTGCTTTTACTTATCTGGGATATTTTTGTTAAGAGGCGCAGACGCAGGACAGAATGAATGAGCATATGTCAAACTGGCGCAGGCACAAAAGAGTGTCGTCTGAGGATGATTTCATCTGAATGGAAAGATGCTGTGGTGTGCATCTCCTGTTTATGGGCCAGCCCGCTGAGACACCTGGAAAAAGAAGGCTACACTAGACTAAAGGCTGCCCTTGCTCAAAAGCCAGTCGTATCTGACTCTAGGGTTCAGTGCTCATCTCTGTTTATGACCAAAGAGCCAGCGTTTATCTGCGTCTGCAGACATTTCTGTGGACATGTGGCAGCCATAACTAGACACAAGAATGCAGGGAACACTGTTACCTTTCCTACCAAAGCAGTACCTATTTATCTACTTTTTTCCGAACTGCTAGGTTGGCAGGAGCTGGGACAGACGATGGGAGTTCACTCCGTCATGCAGCACTCGGGTCTCAAACTGCTGCCTTGCCGACCTTTCAGTTGTCAAGTTCAGTATCCTAGACCAAATGTGATTGGCATGATGAATTCCTTCAGCCTCCCTCACTGGATTCCTCTCCGCCTTTCACCTAACCAATACAAACCTTCCAATACAGAGCAGGGGTTCTCAGCCTTGGGCCCCCAAATGTTCCTGGACATCAGTTCCCAGAAGCCTTGATCCATAGGTGTGCTGAACACCTGGAGGCCCATGTTTGACGTGATATCTCCCCTAGTCCCTGGCCATTGGCCACTCTCTTTTGGGTAGGTAGGATCCATAGTCTAAATTAGCAGGTCAGCAATCTTGGCTCTCCAGGTGTTCTTGGAGGACTCCAGCCAGGGCTTCTAGGAATTGAAGCCCAAGAACATCTGGAGAGCCAGGTTTGCTGACCTCTAGTCTAAATCATCTTCAGGGACCCCCTTCGTCTGTCCCTGTTTTCTTACCACCATCCTAGCCTTCTTTTATGTTTTCTACCCAGCTTCACCTGGACTTCTGCTGTCAGTTAAGGGGGCTTCACTTGAAGCAAGACCTGCTCAAATGGTGAGCTGGAGACGATATGAGTTTGCTTGTCAAACTTCTGGGGCGTTCCACTGGGAGACCCTCTGCCTGTGTTGTCTCTCCGAGCAGCCTTTGGGACCACTAGAAAAATAACAACCCTTTCAGCAATCATGCAATATTATTGCTAAGAGGTTTGGGACTTAGAGCAAATAGCGCTTTAAAGAAAGAAAGAAAAACCACATTTAAACCACCAGGCAATCTCACACAAACACATGCAAAAGGGGATAACAGCAATCATAATTTTGTGGAACACTCTGGTGTGGGTGTGAGAGAGAGAGAGCACAGCATTGGTCCGAATGGGGCCCGAGCACATCTACCCAGCTTGAGGGGGGAAGTTGGCTCATTTGTAGGGCTGGTGGTTGTCAAAACAGAGGCACAGCAGGGAAGTTGAGATGAATAAGGCAGGAGCCAAAGACAGCCCAAGCCATTTTGCTGCCCAGATTGGAACGGCCAAACATTCACACACACACAGAGAGAGAGAGTTGTAATTAGAAATGCGCACACCCAGGGGAAATGGCCCCCTCTCCCACCTGCTCTGGGCTAAGCCCCCCCCCCCCACCAAGAAAATGGATGCACAGAGAGAAAGTTAAATGGGTGGATGCAGCTGGTGGATAAAGTGAACAGGGTGACAAAAGTTTCCTAACACCCCTTTAAATCATGGGTTCCAAACCTTTTCAAGCCTGGGGCCATTGGGTCACACTTCCTCAGTCAGCTTCGAGGGCCGGATGGCCATTTTGCCCTGCCAGCATGATGGGGTGGTGGCAGTGGCCATTTTGTCCCAACAGCTTCAAAGGGGGTGGGGATTTTGTCTCTTGAATGCCTTTTGTGGGGAGGGGGAAAGCACATAAAATGGCTCCAGGAACCAGATCTGGCCCACAGGCCCTTGGTTGGGAACCCCTGGTTTAAATGTTGGTAAAGGTCTCCCTTGCTCGAATGCCAGTTGTGTCTGACTCTAGCCGGTTGTGTTCATCTCCGTTTACAGCCAAGAGCTGTAGGCAGTGTAGACAGTAGACAGTGTCTGCCAACATTTCCATGGTCATGTGGCAGCTGTGACTAGACACTGAAGCACACAGAACGCTGGTACCTTTCCCACCAAAGTGGTACCTATTTATCTACTTGCAATTTCTTGCATTCAAACTGCTAGGTTGGCAGAAGTTGGGGCAGATGATGGCCGCTTACTCCGTTGCACCGAACTTGGGTCTTGAACTGCTGACCTTCCCGTCATCAAGCTTGTTGTGTTAACCGCTAAGCCACCACAGCCCCTTAAATGTTGTTACCTCGGGGCAAAGACTTGGTTGTACCAGCATGGTTGGAACCCTGCTCTTCCCCCCCCCCCCACCGGCCTCATTTAAGGGCATCCTGGCCTTTTTATGTTGTATGCCTTCAAGTTGAAACAACTTACAGCAACTATAATAATAATAATAATAATAATAATAATAATAATAATAATAATAATAATAATAATAATAATAATAATAATAATAATAATAATAATAATAATAATAATAATAATAATAATAATAATAATAATATAGTTTCTGTAAGTTGGTTCAGACCTGGCAGCAGCTGTAATAGGGGTTTTGAGGAAAGTGAGATATTTAAGAGGTGGTTTCCCAGTCTTAACATTTGGACTTCCCATGACTGGAGCCACAGATGGATTCTGCCTCATTCTGCTCATTACGTTGGCATCTGGACATGAGGAAACCCCACCAGCGCCTCTACTCGTCCCTGGCTGTAAACATAGAGGGAAATAACAAATGGGTGGCTTTCATGACATGTTCAAGTTGCCATCTTAAGGCAACTGCCTCTGTTTGCTTCCTAAAAGGACCAGACCGGGCAGAATAGATAATGGCACGAGAATCTAAGTATAACAAATTTACCCGCCTCTAAAAATAAATAAAGTTGTAATTAAAAGCCATAATGAAAGCAGACAAATGGAATATTAGATGCAAGGAAAGCCTGGAGGCTATTCCAGCCACGCTGAATGTGGCAGAGAATTGTGAGGTTCTGGAATAAAAAGGAATCCTGGGGTGGTTTATCTTGAAATAGCATTTTCTGTGAGAACAGAGTTTGATGCCTCAGCCCTTTTGGCCGTAGAAGCAAGCGAGTCTCAGTCTTTGGACAGCAATTTTCAAAACAAGAGAGAGAAAGATGGCACCCATCGGGTGGTGGTGGTCAAAGTTCGATTCCCTGGTACTGCATGACGGAGTGAGCTCCCGTCTCCGTCCCAGCTCCTGCCAACCTAGCAGTTCGAAAGCAAGGCATTGCAAGTAGATCAATAGGGACTACTTGGGTGGGAAGATAAACAGCATTCCATGCACATGTCTATGGAAACATCTGCAGATGCAGACAGCGCTGGCTCCGTTGGCTATAAACAGAGACGAGCACTGAACCCTAGAGTTGGATAGGACTGGCTTTCAAGCAAGGGCACCCTTTACCTTCACTAGGTCAGGTGAAAGGAACTGCAGAATGAACTCACCCAAAGATGGCTTCCTTTTGGCATTTTCACATCTGGCCTAGACGCGGAAGACGAAGAAGCTGCTTTTAGCCTCTGCACGTTTAAATACATGTTGTTTTTCTACATACAGTCAAACTTCGCATAAAGAGCACCTCCTCCCTTAAAGAGTAACTCGCTTAAAGAGCAGAGTTTTCTCTGAATGTTTGCTTCACTTAACAACCAAAACCAACCAAAAACTTGCTTAACAAATAAATCAGGGTTCGCAATTCCACCCACTGGAAGCCACAATGGGTCACTTCTAAGGGTGTTTCGCTTCAAGAGCAATCCTGTGGAACACATTATGCTCTTTAAGCGAGGTACAACTGTATATTGGGGTGGAGAACAAGAGGAGGATGAAGATGTCGAGGGGGCCAACAGCTGTTTGCTGTGCCTAAATTTGCACTTCCCTGACAACAGCCGAGACTGCTTGTTGAAAGAAGAAGAAAGCCTTTTGGGTGTCAGGAGCAAAGCTGCTGACAGGAGTGTCAACGCAACACCTATTGGCTCTTCACCGCTATCTGCTTCTGACTGTTTCTTCTCACAGCATGTATAATGTAGACAACTGGATCCCACTTAGAGACAATGGCAGGTTGCCCAAATGCCAAGATACTGTCTTCATTTAATCGGTCGTAGCCTGTTTTATGCTGATGTAGAAAATCAAGAGGCTATTTGTTCTTTGGTGTAAATGTAAAATTGAGGGGAAATAGCATGGTCCTAAAACATGCAGTGTTATTCACCTAAATTTCCTAAAACATAGCTCCACATTTGTTTTGTACTTCAAATGTTGTGACTTTCCAGAGGCAGGCCATAGAAAATAAGGGCAGCTGCATCTAGCATGAGAATTCAGCCAAGGTGCTCTTTCTAACCCCCTTCCACAATCCGCTCAAAATGTCATTTCCCTTTGAGAAGCAAATAACACAAACAGGGCAAGCGTGGATGGGGTGAATGCTTCTTCAAACACAAACAACCCATCTGGTGCTTCTAGTTCATAAAAGTGTGTGCAACAAGGCAGAAACTATTGTGCTTGAGTACAATATGCACTTCTATGGTTCTGAAGCAGTAAACCCATTCATGTGGATTCACAGGGACTTGGGCTTCTGGGAATTGAAGTCCAAGAACAACTGGAGTGCCAAGGTTGAGCATCATGGGTATATGTGAATGCAGAGAGGCATTTTCTGAAATATACGGGGTCCAGGCAAAGAGAACTGAAATAAAACCAGTCTTTTCTTATTCAAGCTGAGCTGATTTGGAGCCTCCCTAACATGGCTGGAATCTCAGAATAAGGACCCGAGTTGTCCATGAACTGGGAAGCAGCTCCAGGTCAGACCACTTAAGACGAAGGAAGCTAAGGCAGCCTTTTTACTGTTGTGTAAGAGTTGCAAAGAACTAGCCGAAATATTCCTTTCGTTTCATAATCCGGTCTCCCAAGCATGCATAATTTTATGCAGCTCGTAGGCAACAAACGTTATTACTGTGCCCACTGCAGCCCCCTTCCCCTCACAGACACCTCAGATAAGTGTCGGGCTTTGTACTCTGTTTTTCTCACTCACATTGCAACCCTGTCTCTCTCATTTCTGCCTCCGGTCGCACAACATCTGCTTCTTCTGCCCTCTGTGATTTCCCCTTACTCTGCATTTTCAAAAGACCTTCTGGATATAGTACCATAAACAATGAATGTGCAATACAGCGGTGGCTTAGTGGTTAAGACGCTGAGCTTGAAGATCGGAAGGTTGGACTTGGTGATCATCCTCGATGTGTTTCCATCCTTCTAAACTAGTTGCTGGAGAGCTAGATAGCTCAGTTGTTTAGCTATCCGGCTGTAGAGGAAGAGGTTGGGAGATAAATTCCCACTGTGTTTTGTAGGCAAAGGGGAAGCCTATGTAGCCCTAGGCAAGCTGCAAAGTCCCAGGAATGCCCCAGAACAAGGGGGTGGTAAACCACTTCTAAAAGGGACTGAGACAGCTTACTGGTTAAGAGGCTGAACTTGAGGACTAGAAAGTCAGCAAGTCAGCAGTTCGACCATCACGCTTCCCTGTGGACTTTGCCACCCAAGGCCATTATTCCTCAGGGTCATCAGGTTAGTTAACCACCGCCTGACAATCGGCATTGAGTCAATGGCAATATGGTCTACTCCATCGTTTCCCAAACACTGGTGGACTTCAACTCCCAGAAGCCTATGTGTGTCCGTTGGCTGATCAGCGCTTTGGGGAATCGACTTAGGCTTCTGGGAATTGAAGTCCACAAACCAAAGATTGGGAAACATTGGTCTACCCCAGTGTGGGTGAACCTTGGCACTCCAGATCTTCTTGGATTTCAGTTCCCAGAAGCCCAAGTCAGCACTCCTGCTGATCAGGGCTTCTGGGAAATGAAGTTCAGGAACAGCTGGGATGCCAAGGTTGGCCATCACTGGCTCTACTCTATTACCATAGCAGGATAACCTGGCCAGACATTACAGTTAAGAACAGATAAACGATCTCAAAAACCTGTACAGAGAATGTTGAGCCCTTTCCAGTCACCGATAATGTATTACAATGACATGGATGATGAATAAAAGGGTGGAATTTGTGTTTTCTGGACCGCCTGCTGAAATCTTGGGAGAGAGAAGATGAATGAGCATAAACTGCACTCTAAGGTCTTGCTCTCTTCAGTCCTGTACTAATCAAGACCCCGTCATGTTGGCCGGTGGCGTCCACACTGCCCTGCTCTTGCCATTCAGCCTGGCATCGGCCATGCGCAAGGCCAGACCTAACCTGTGACCTCCCACCAGTGGCCCCCACCCCACCCTGCTGTTGTTAATTATATGCTCGGTAAATCTCAGGCCAGCTCTGAGAGGAGTAAGGAGGTGGTTGGTTGGTTGGAATGTATAAATGAAATGCCAAGGCCCTTTAGCAGCCACTGCAAGTAAAAGGAGGAAGGAAGACAGAGAAAGGAACAAAGGGTGAAGGACATGAATATAAACTCTAGCTATGCAGAACGAACACAACACACACAAACACGGAGAAGTGAACTGGGATGGCTAATGAGTACAGTATATCATAATAATTTCGTGTCAGAAATTATTCTGGGTCGAAAGGATTTTTGCTGGAGGAACTCCGCTCAGGGGACGCCCGAATGAGGCTCCTTTCATGTCCCCAAGATCTTTTTCCCACTGAAGTGGTCCCGATTTATCTACTTGCAATTTCTTGCTTTTGAACTGCTCGATCGGCAGGAGCTAGGACAGAGATGGGTGCTCAATCTGTCATGCAGTACCCGGGTCTCAAACTACTTACCTGTTAACCTCCAGTCGTCAAGTGTAACACCTTAACCATTATGCCACCACAATCCCGGCCACATCCTAACATCTCCTAGATACCAAATCCCACTCAATGTTCCTCCTGCCCTCCTCAACCTGCTGGAGATCTTCCTGAGCTGGGACAAAAATTTCCACCTTTCCCCTTTTTTATCTGATGGAAGGAAGGATTTAGCAGTGTAATCCGCTTATTCTTGTGCCTCTCTTCCCCTATGCCTTGACCTTGATAAGCTTAATTACTGGTAGTGAGAAATAAGGAGCTTCCTTAGGTAGTTTTGGAAGCATCAATGCCAGGCTTCCTGCTCTGACCACAACAAGAAGCAACAAACAAACCCAACTTCCTCCTCCTCCTCCTCCTCCTCCTCCTCGTCTTCTTCTTCTTATTCGAGTGTTAATTTTAAGAGTGTACACAATGCAGTGGAATCGGGGGCTTTTCCGTTCACTCGCTCATCACCCCATGGAAGCCGGTGGCTGGCAGTAGACCTTTCACATGATACATTAGACATCGATCTAGTTTGCTGACACAACAGGACTCGGTCCATCAAATTGTCGTTGACTGAAATTGCCATCGAGACTCAAATCAGCAAAGCTAGTAAGACAGGAGAGCAGCTGTTGCAGAGAAATAGCATCTCCGCAACCTCAATTTCCACACAAGATGGAACACCACCCACTGGTTTGAATGGCTTCAGTAGGGGATGACACAAATAATATTGGTTGGTATTATCCATGATGGTAATTAAACAGGCCTCAACAGACAAAGACGAGCTGCGTCCGTGCCCTGCTTGTGCCATTTACCAACCTGGAAGGAATTCTAGTTCCATTTGAAGGAATCTATTCAAAACTACATGGCTTAGTGCCGTGATGACCAACCTTGGCACTCCAGATGTTCTTGGATTTCAATTCCCAGAAGCCCAAGTCAGCACTCCTGCTGATCAGGGCTTCTGGGATTTAGAGTTCAAGAACACCTGGAGTGCCAAGGTTGGCCATCACCGGCTTAGTGGTTAAGCCTTCCCTATATGAACCTGGTTTGCACCTGGTTTGCACCTGGTTCTCTGGGGAGATTCTGCTCCATATTTTCCATCCATTCAAGGTACACACCATGGTGCTGACATATCACAGGATATTTTTAGCAGCACTGCTAAGTTTATAGTACATTCCCCTCAATATGGTTTTTATGGCTTTTTCCCTGACAATTTTCAGACTATGGGGCAAAAAATATTTTAGAAGATGTTCTCGTCTGTTGAGCATTAAATTTTGTTTGTTTGTTTAATGTATTTTTATACCACCCACCTGGGAAATTTTCAAACTCTGGATGGTTTCCACTTCAGCAAGAAGCGGTAACTATTTTGTTTAATGGGAGGTGTTGAGCACTGAACCTGGATCCTTATGAATGCAAAGGAAAGCTAGCTTGAAAGAGCCACCCCATTCATTGGGGAGGAACAAGGTGTGTTGGGATTTTGTAGAGGAGGATGTTGAGTCTCAATTCAGATGGAGATGGCCGACCTTCTGGTTCCTCCTGAAGATCGTGCGTTATAACAGAGCTCAGAACAGGGCTCAGGAGGCAACCTTACAACTGTGGACGGTCAGCAAGTCAGCTGTTCAAGACCCAAGTACTGCAGGACGGAATGAGCTCCTCTCCTCCGTCCCAGCTCCTGCCAACCTAGCAATTCAAAAGCAAGACATTGTATGGAGATAAATAGGGACCACTTCAGTGGAAGGTAAACAGTGTTCTGTGCACTCTGGTGTCTAGTCATGCCTGCCACATGTCCATGGAAACGTGTGCAGACGCAGGTAGTGCTGGCTCTTTGGCGATAAACAAAGATGAGCACTGGACCCTAGAGTCAGCTACGACTGGCTTTCGAGCAAGGGTGACCTTTACCTTGACCTTACAACCATAATAGGTCGTGTGTGTTAGAAGTGAGAACATCAGAGGGAGCATATGGCCATTCCCGCCCACGACCCCACAGAGAGCCCCTTGTGCGAGAAGATGCCACGAAGGACATTTCACAGCGACCGATCCATTAGCCTGTGCACGGGGTGGGGGAAAGGGGAGGGGGGGCAGTGGTTCCTCACGGCTCCCTGTGGGGTGACTAACAGACCAATTAAACTGCCAATAAAAAATTTAATCAAGTAATAATGCACCTTACTTTGTTTAATTAGTGTTCTGTCAAGTGAATGAATATTTAAGATGAGCAGCGCAGAGCCCCGTGCCAGGGCTGGCCCCCAGCAGGCCGGCAGGCAGGCAAAGGCAATAAGCAAGCCCGGCAGGCCGGCAGCCACATTTCAATTAAACCGACAGCTTTCCCTCGATGAGGTAGTATTGATCGCGGGCAATTAGGCCATTGGAGGCGCCAGGCCATGATGGCACATGGAAGGGGGGGGCAGAGATAAGCCCTGGGCTTTGATGAAGGTTTTGTGAAGTCAGAGAGGTCTAGGTTACTTTCAGTTATTTACATTGGACTTTATTCCAGCCTATTTAGGATGGTGTACAAAGTTCCTTACTTCTTTTTATCCTCACAAAGAACCTTGACAGTGTGGCCAGATTATCCTGCTATGGTCATAGAGTAGACCCTACTGGCAGTGACTCAACACTGGACATGAAAGAAGAAGAATTGGCCTCATGCCTAGTTTTTCTTCCAACTCCAAGTTCAGGGTCTGTCTGCACTGGCTCAGTGGTTAAGACACTCGCCTTGTTAGCTGGAAGGCCAGCAAGTCAGCAGTTCAAGACCCCGGTACTGCATGATAGAGTAAGCTCCCGTCTCTCTCCCAGCTCCTGCCAACCTAGCAGTTTGAAAGCAAGACATTGCAAGTTGATAAATAAGGGGCCATTTTGGTGGGAGAAAGATCTTGGGAACATGAAAGGGAGCCTCATTTGGGCATCGTCCCCTAAGCCGAGTTTCTCTAGTAAAGTTGCCCACAAAAAACGGGAGCATGCTCCATTCTTGCGCTCTGAAGATTTACTTCTGGAGTAGGAGAAGCCACCCTCACTAATTCCTACTCCATTTTTCATACTTATTTGCAAATTGCTATTCTCGACATGCTTTCTGACTTAGGAAGACTGGAGCCCAGAATATTGACTTACTACTGTTTTAAAACCATTATTTAAAGATTAATCCATAAGAGAAAGTATTTTGGCCAGCTTACAAAATAACAACAACCAACAATATTAAAATAATGCCCAAGGTTTTTTTAAAAGCTTGTTAAAATGTACTATTAAAATAATACAAGAGAGGATTAGAAACAAGGAGAAACCAAAAACTAATTTTAAACAAAAACTATTTTAAAAACTAAAACAGAGTTAAAAGCTATTCTCTTTGGGAAAAGTTGCTTTTTGGACTATATTTCTAAGAATCCTCCAGCTAGCACAGTAATGGGTTTCTAAGGGTGACTGGAAATTGTAGTTCAAAATAAATAAATAAAAAACACATTTCCCAAATTCTGGTTAAAAACTCTGTAAGATGTTACCTGTACAGCAGTGTCCCCCAACCTTTGGTGTTTGGACTTCAATTCCCAGAAGCCTCAGTCAATTCCCAAAAGCACTGATCAGCCAATGGACTGACTTAGGATTCTGGGAATTGAAATCCAAAACCCAAAGGTTGGGGAAACCTACTGTAAGGCATTGCTTTTTGGGGGTAACAAGGGGATGGGGGCACTCTAAAACTGGTAAAACTGGCAAGTTTTTCTTCCTTTTTTGTTGTTGTTCAGTCGCACAGTCGATTCCGACCCTTTGTGACCCCATGGACCACTGTCCGCCAGGCACCTCTGTCCTCCACCATCCTCCTCAACTCGCTCAGTTCTGTACCCATTGTGTCTACAATACCATCTAGCCATCTCATTTTTGGCCACCCCCTTTTTATTTTGCCTTCCACCCTTCCCCAGCATTAAGGCTTTCTCAAGTGAATCCTCTCTTCTCATTTGATGTCCAAAGTATTTTAGCTTCATCTTTACTATTTGACCTTCAAGGGAGCAGTCAGGGTTGATGTCTTCTAAGATTGACCTATTTGTTCTCCTCGCTGTCCATGGGACTCTCAAAACTCTCCTCCAGCACCACATCTCAAAGGCATCTATTCTTCGGCGCTCAGCTTTCCTAATGGTCCAGCTCTCACAACCCTACATTGCCACTGGGAATACCATTGCTTTGACTATACAAATTTTTGTTTGCAATGTGATGTCTCTACTTTTCACTATGTTCCCCAGGTTTCTCATTGCTTGCCTCCCAAGAATCAGTCGCCAAGTTTTTCTTCCTAGTGACTGTGGGTTACTTGTAAAATTTCCACCCCCAGGTTTTGGGCTATTTTTGTACACATATTTTGTATAAAGGCATTGAGTAATAGTGAGAATAACATAATTTTATTGCAAAAACAATGAAACTACCTATCAAACTGAACTTAAGGTTTTATAGTGGTAATGGGTTATTTTATTTGGAACTTTGTAATAATGCTACACAATCAATTCCTTCTAAAGGCAATTTTCAAATCTTTGTATAAGAAACTGCCTTGTAATGAATTACGCCATTGATCTGTCTACATGAGTATTATCTACAGAAGTGGTTCTCAACCTTTGATCCTTGAGATGTTTTGTGCTTCAATTCCTATTCTCCCCAGCCAGTATTGCTAATGGTCATAGATTCTAGGAACTGAAGTCCAAAATATCTGGAGGAAACTGGATTTAGTGTAAGGCTGAGGATCTGTTTTGGAGTTCCTCCAGCAACGATTGGTCTCCAGTTCAATCTCTCCACCCATCCAGTTATGGCGACTGCTGTCCAACAGCCTACAAAGCCATGATGGACAACCATGGCACTGCAGGTCTTCTTGGACTTCAACTTCCGGAAGCCCAAGTCACCACTCCTGCTTCTGGGAATTGAAGTTCAAGAACACCTGGAGTGCCAAGGTTGGCCATCCCTGCTATAGAGGGTCACAGTTTCTGTATTCCTCATCCGCCTTAAAGTCAGTAGTCTTCCAGACTTTTCAGACAGAAATCTTTTTCCACCTTCATTTGCAGATGTAGAGGACTAAAGCTTGAATCTTCTGCAAAGTACCAAGTTTTGGAAAGGCACCAAGGGTCTTCAGGGTCAAGAGAAATGCAGTGAATGCATATGTGTCCTGATGTTGGCTGGAAAAGGGTAGTGAAAGTTTCAGTGACCACAACCCATCCCAATGGAAATAAAGGATGGAAAGATCTTTCTCCTTGTAGAAGCGAGGTCATCTCACAGAGAGACACAGCGAGTAAACTATACTGGATGTGCTTTTAGGGGTTCCTCAGTCAAGAGCCTTGAATTACACAGACAGACATTTATTTCTTCAAGCAAACTCCAACCCAGTAATATTACAATGAGTTCTTGGATGAATTACATATCTGAACAATTGAAATGGTAGCTGGGGTATAGTCTGTGTTTCAAGTCTGATGACGTGGACTTGATCCACGAAAGCTCACATTGAAATACGGCAGTTAGTCTTCAAAGTGCTACGATGTTTTTGTTTTGTTCATTCTTTGATAAAGACGAGAAGAAAGACGACAGCTCTCTCCCCTGGCCCCTGCCTCTCCCCCATTTTGCTCTGCCCAACCCTCTCATCCCCAAGAAACGGTGCCGTCCCAGAAGGCCTCCGATAATTGTTTGTTTCACTTGAGCTGTTTTGTGGCCAGGGTAGGGTGAGTCTTGTAATGAGTATGGATTTGACGGTAAATAAGTCCCCCTGCTCCTCAGCCCTGTAATAAATGCATTTGCAGTAATCTGGCTATCGCACAGTGTAATTGCTAGCTGTCAGCCCAAATTGATGCGGCGGGCCCTGACTTTGCTGCCGCCGTGCCCTTCCTTCACGCTGCGATTCCTTCCCCGCCCTATCTCCAATGATATACATACACCCCATGCAAGCACATTCAGACAAACACTCTCTCTACAGAGAGAGATTTCGGTCGCTTTTGTGTGCCTTTTGAACTCATTCAAAACACCTGGTGATCTCACCATCATGGCATGGAAGGGGTTGAGGCGCAATTCTCAACCTGTGGCCCGTGGGCCAGATGAGGCCCTCGGCACTATTTCATGTGGCCCCAACCGCCTCTACCACACCCGGAAGTGCCATGTGGTGGACAAAGGGCAAATTGGCAGTCTGGTCCTCGAAGATGGCATTCCAGATGTTTTTGAACTTCAATTCCCAGAAACCCTGAACAGCAGGAATGCTGGCTTGGGCTTCTGGGAATTGAAGTCCAAGAACACCCGGGGTGCCAAGGTTGGCCATCACTGGATTAGAGTGCCATTAAAGACAGTACAGGGAAGAAAGAAGAGAAATCTCAACAGGACATAAACCAACTAGGAAATGTTCCTATGTCTGTAAAGGCATATTTTGATCTTCACCATAGTCACGTCCACAAGACATAAGATGTTACACCAAAGGCTTCATGGGAAAAGATGCATGAACAGGTTGAAGCTAGAGAAAGCCAGAGAAAGTGGAACGTTTTTGCATAGACTTTTGAAGTCTAGAAGGAACAGAGAGGAAAGGTTGAAAGGGGTTAATGTGTTGGGGAGGAGAAAGCTGGGTATCTCTGATATCATAATTATATATAATTATATATGCACCTGTGGTTTTTTGTTCAGATTTGTTGCTTTTGCCACTGGCACTGCCAGCTGCCCTAGTTCATCCCTCTTTGGATTCAAATTAGGCCTGCAAGTGCGATATTGTTATGCAAAATCCCGGATATCTGCATAACAATGTATTGATTGTGTCATTTATTTTGAGTGCCAAAGTTGAGAAGTCCTCTTGGCAGAGAATTATGAGCCATCCCACATGACAAAGATATAGATGGATGGATAGGAAAGGAGTGTTAAACGCAAAGATCAAGACCACGGAGGTTTATGCAATGCTGGCACCATTTGCATAATATTTTCTGAGGGCGCATTTTGAGGTTTCTTGGTGAGTAGCGAAACAACAGCTTTGCACAATTAGATATATTGTCAAACCAGCCCATTAATCAATTGGAAGCATAAAGCACAGCCATCGGGAAAAGTAGCAGAGTTAGACTTTTCAAATATAGGGCAGTACCAGGTACAAAATTTAGCTTCAGAACAGTCTCTGCTGGTTTTCTTTTATAACAATAATTTCATGCCAGATATTATTCTGGGTTGAAAGGATTTTTGCTGGAGAAACTCTGTTCAGGGAATGCCCCAATGAGGCTCCTTTCATGTCCCCAAGAGCTGGAACAGAGATGGGTGCTCAGTCCATCATGCAGTACCCAGGTCTCGGAACTGCTGACTTGCCAACCTTCCAGCTAACAAGGTGAGATTCTTAATCACTAAGCCAGGCTTCTGCCTTATTGGCAGCACCACACATGAATAATATAGACTTTCGATACAAAAGTGTGCTGCTTCACTTACTTCAAATGGCCTTAAACTCCTTCCCTGTATAAATGATAAAGCATACTGTTCACACACACAGACAAATCTAGCGCTGCGGCTGTTTGATATTTCCGTCTGCCAAGTCGCAGAGCTCCTGCTTCTTGATGCAAAAGGTTTAATCTTAAACAAGCACAAGGCTAACATCTGGTTAAATCCCAGACAAGATGAACTGCTGAGCACTTTTGTAATGAGCGGGAGAGCTCTGTTTACGCTCCCCATAACAATAATTTCATGTCAGAAATTATTCTGAGTTGAGAGGGTTTTTTGCAGAAGAAACTCTGCTCAGAGGATACCCAAATGAGGCTCCTTTCATGTCCCCAAGAGCTGGGACAGAGACGGGTGCTCAATCTGTCATGCAGTACCCGGGTCTCAAACTGCCAACTTGCTAGCTTTCCAGCTAACAAGGTGAGCTTCTTAACCCCCTGAGCCACCGCAGTCCCACCTCTCCGTATTAATAACAACCAGAGGAACAAATCATGCTTGGAAACATGGCAGAGAGTCCATCTTGGACCAAACCAGGAAAGCAATTCACATTGTCCTTTAAGGACATGATTTACGACAGGAGTTCCTAACCTTTACAAGCAGGGGGCCGAGTCATGCTCTCTCAGTCAACTTTGAGGGCTGGATGGCCATTTTGTCCCAGCAGCTTCAAAGTGGAAGCCAAATGCTCTTGGAGGGGAGGGGCCACAAGAAATAGTGCCATGGGCCAGATCCAGCCCATAGGCCTTAGGTTGGGAAGCCCTGATTTAGGAAGATTGCAGAAGTCTGCTTTCCGGATTGCAGAATGCTAGTCGGGTTCAGTTTGCCTCCATGATTTTGGAAGGAGAAGGAGGAGGAGGAGGGAACGAGGGGAAAGATGTCATACTGGTGCTGGATTCCGGCTCCTTTTCCAAAGGAGAGGAAGGGTTGCCTCTCTCAGCACTGGCCTCTTTCTCTCTCCTCCTCCTCCTCTTCTCTGCTTCGTGGCGCAATAAGGTTTTCTGGTCACGCGTGACAATTTGTAAAGCACCGGGGCTCTCCCGCTGACATGCCGCTGCGCTCTTCGCTTCCCCACAGCTGCCAGGCCAGCCATCACGTTTAATAAAGGCAGAGGAATTAGAGGAATCTCTTTGGCTTACCAATGCCATTATTACAGACAATGCCTCCATCCTCTCCGCCCTAACTCAAAAGTCCTCTTCTGCCATAGAAAAAACGACTTCCTCCAATTTGAGGGGTAAAAAGATGGAATGGTTGAAAGGCGGGGCAGGACCGGGGGTGGGGAGACACACATCCCTATGAATACGCTTGCAGGAGACAGATCGCCAGCACAGATTGGTTTGTTCCAAATGATGGGGAGCTGAACGGCAGGATTCATGCAAAGCTTTTGTGTAGAGTCCAGATAAGCATCGCTCATAAGGGGGAGAAAGGCAAAAAACCGAAAAGACTAGGTATCTTTGCATGAGCATTAAACGAGGAGTTCTGATGCACATGTATGCCATGCGGCAATGGTGAGATCTGATTCCCACCCCCACCTCATAGTGATGCCTACTGATTTCTTCTTCTACTTCTGCCATATCCTAATCCAAATGCAGTACTGGCGATCTTCACGGCGATCAGCCATGAGGATTGTCCTAAGAATATAATGCCGTGGCCTTCCATCTGCCTTCTGCATCGCAACGTGACACCCGTAGTACCACGGATGCAGCAGTTCCATGAGTCACTTTTGGGTCCCGACCTCTTTTGGCACGCAAAGTCCTCCTCATCATCATCCCCAGGCCAGGATGGATGATGAAGCTGCTACCCTCCATCAAGAGGGATTCAAGTGGGATTTAACCCACTTGGGGACCCTCACTCTTTCCTGTGGACTTTGCCACCCAAGGCCGTTAGTCCTCCAAGATGTCAGGTTAGTTAACCACCACCTGACACTTGGCAGGGAAGGTAACAGTGTTCTGTGTCTAGTCATGCCTGCTACATGACCATGGAAACATCTGAAAAAACAAACAGTGCTCTTTGGCTGTAACCAGAGATGAGCACTGTACCCTAGAGTAGGATATGACTAGCTTTCAAGCAAGGGCGACCTTGACTTTTACTGTTATTGAAGTCAGTGGGGAATGTGTGATTAGTAGCTACAACTGGAGTGTTCAGAGGGCTGGATGAGTCCCGGGAATTGCAGTACAGGACTCCATCTCCCCCCTAATTTGAGTCCAGGGCTAGGAACTGGAACTCTGGCGCATGCTGCCTGCAGAAGGAATGGGCAGTGCCTTGCAGTGGTTACAGGAAGCTATGCAAGTTTTCAGGACTATCTAGCACAGGAGTTCTCAACCTTGTTAAGCCGGGGGCCATTGCGTCACACACTCCCTCAGACAGCTTCGGGGGCTGGACGGCCATTTTGCCCTTCCTCCACCCCATGGCACTTCCTGGTGTGGTGAAGGTGGTGGTGGAGCCACATGAAAAGGTGCCGTGGGCCACAGGTTGAGAATCCCTGGTCTAGCAGCTCAGCAAGACAAATGTTTCCCACATGCCCCCCCCCCATGAATTACCCTTTTCTTTTGCCTCAGCTCCCCAGACACCTGGTCCTTGCTGCCTAGTGCTTCCTGATTAATATTACCCTTCAATTCTCTCTCCTCTATTAAGAATCCGAGCATGTCTTTAACGACATTACTGCAGTGTGTGGGGTGGGGGCAGGGGGGGGGACACACAGCACGCTCCGCTCAAGCGGGAAATGGCAGAGGGCAGAAGGCCTCCCTCCACGCATGACCTCCCCAACCCTGATAACTGTGCCGCAGTAACAGCAGCAGCGGTGGCAGCAGAGGCAGCAACTCTGGCTTAATAGCTCTGCGCTCCCCCTTCTCCATTTCCCTTGTGAGAATGAGGGTGGGGGGCTAGTGCAGTTAATCAGGGAAGCTGAACATCATCATCAACCGCCCCCAAACCCCCCACCCCACAATGCAGAAGCTAGGTCAAGGAGAGTCCACAGTTCGCGCTATGGATGGGGTTGGAGTTGCAGTGTGGCAAGCAAAGGGCCTGGATGGGAGTCTGCAAGGCTAGCAGGCACCATGGTATGCTAGTAAGCCCCTAGTTTACAAGCCCCTTCGTAGCTCCACTTCTCCTTCTCAAAACTGGGTCCTGGCTCTGCCCCACAGCTGCCCCCAAACATCAGGCAGAATGGGGCAAAATTGCTTCAGGCATTGGATGCATTTCCCGGCGCTCCCCCCCCCCCGAGCTTCTTGGCTGTTACTCTCTGTCCCTCCCCGCCTGTCTCCTATTCACTGACTCACAGAGTAATTGAGTTGGAAGGGGTCTATGAGACCATCAAGTCCAATCCCCCGCTCAAAGCAGATCTGACAGGTTTTCATTTTTCCTCTTGAACCCTTCCCGCGCTAGAGCGCTTTACCGTCTCCCAAGGTCATTAGTCCCATTGTTGTGTTGCTCTAACAGTCAAGCAGTTCCCCCCCCCCTTTGATATCCAGCCTAAACGTGGCTTCCTGTAAGTTGAGCCCTTTATTATGTGTCCTGCACTCTGGGATGATCAACAACAGAGCCTGCCTCTCTTTATTTCAGCTATCTGTCAAGTCTTTGAAAAGTGCTATTCTATCCTCTCTCAGGCTCCTTTTCTCAAAGCTAAACTTGCTTCCGTCTTTCCTCTTGGGAAGGGGTGGCCAACCTTGGTGCTCCAGGTGTTCTTGGACTTCAATTCCCAGAAGCCCTGATCAGCAGGCGTGCTGACTTGGGCTTCTGGGAATTGATGTCCAAAAACACCTGGAGCGCCAAGGTTGGCCACCCCCTGCCCTAGGGCTTGGTTTCCAGTCCTCCAATCATTTTTGTTGCCCTTCCTAATAACTTGTTCCAGTTTGTTGGCATCTTACTTAAAGCATGGCATCTAGAGATGGACCACAGTATTCTAGATGAGGTCCTATTAGTTCCAAATAAAGGGGGACTAATCAGTCTGGCCAGGTTATCTTGCTATGATGATAGAGTTGACCCTACTGCCATGACTCAACACCAAGCGTCAGGTGGTGGTTAACTAACCTGACCACAGTGAGGACTAGTGGCCTTGGTGAAGTCCACAGGGAAGGGTGATGGTCCCCAAGTGGATTAAATCCCATCTGAATCTGTCTTGATGGAGGGCACCAGCTTCATCCAGCCTGGCCTGGGGGTGATGATGAGGACTTTGCATGCCAAAAGGGTTCAGGACCAGATACTGACTCGTGGAACCGGATCAGTGGTACTTATGGGTGTCACACTGCGATGCGGAAGGAAGATGAAAGGCTACTGCATTATATTCTCAGGGCAATCTTCATGGCTGATCATCATGAGGATCACCTATATTTGGATTTTGATACGGCAGAAGAAGAAGAAAGGGGGACTAATAGCTCATGGGTTTTCGAGACCATACTTCAACTAATGCAGCCTGAAATAGAGTTGTTTTTAGCCCAGTGTTCAAGCCTATCAAGATACTTCTGAATTCTATTCCTGTCTTCCAAGTTATATATTAGCCATTCCACCCAATTTCATGTCATCCACACATTTGATAAGTATTCCCTGCACTCTTGCTCATCCAAGTCATTAATGAAAATGTTGAAGAGCAACCGGTCCAGGACTGAGCCTTGATGTACCACAGAAGCCTCATATGGCTTGCTGGCCTCTGGTGTGCAAAAACCTGTGGTCCCATTACCAGCCCTGCATTAAAATAACCTGTTTGCTCTTTCATTTTCTGCATCTGGATAAAGAGAAAGGATAAGACCACGTTGGCCCTTCTGTTACGGTCTAAATAGAGGGAGTGGATTTGTTATTTTTAATCTGCTAAACTAGGGTTCCTCAAACATGGCTCTCCAGATGTTCTTGGCCTTCAATTTTCAGAAGCCCAGAAGTCAGCATTCCTGCTGATCGGGGCTTCTGGGGAATTGAAGTCAAAGAACATCTGGAGAGCCAACTTTGAGGAACCCTGTGCTAGACTCTTGCTGATGTATTGAAACACAATTATTTTTAAAAATAATCCTTTGTCTTGTGCATAGCGCTAAGTGAGAAACTGCCTGTAACCTACTGTACCACATTCTGTTTTAGCTCTGCTCCCTTTCTGCACCTGTAGCTAGACCACTTTGCAAACTTCTGGTCTCCTGGTGCACTTAAAAGACTGGTCTCCAGGTCTCCATGCTAGCAATTCGAAGTTTGACAGGGCTTGGATCCTGCCAGGAATAACTCAAAGGGCTCTAGTACTGAACTTTTGGCTTCGGTTAAAAACAAGAATATGGATATAGCCATAGTGTTGGGAATATATGTGGTGTAGGGCGGCACCCTGAACAGAATTCTAGCCAATGGTTTACCGAGAACCCAAGTTAAGAACTGTCTATTCATTTTGTCAAAGGAAAGCGTATTATTTAAATAACTTTAATTCATGAGTTCTTTTGTGTCACGATCAAACCAAAACGAAGCCAAATACATGAGTGTACAGTATTTGTGTTTATCTCTAGCTGCTATTTTTGATTACTAAAGCAAAGCAATCACACTTCTATACCGCTCCATATAAGTGCATTTTTGTCGATTTCCAAGGACAATGCAGCCATTGGAGAAATCAAAGAAATGGCCTCCCGCAGGGCAGTGTGCTACCTCCCCCCTCCAGTTTAACATATATATGAATGATCAACCACTGCTTAGTGCACTCTATGGGCAGTTCACAAGTTAATGGAAGGCTGAGTCAACCTTGATCCCTGGTCAGGATCAAACTCACAAACTTTTGGCAGCAGGACAGCAGTTTAACTAAATGCTACCTGTTCTCTTCCCTAAACAACCAAGGCCATTAACCCTTGCCCACCCATCTGGTAAAAGCACTACCGTGGGCAGTTTACAATACTGTAGTTCAAATCAAATATACATTTGTATCATTTTTGCTTTCTGTTCTCCAGGATGAACTTTGGTTACTTTCTTTTTTTGCTTTTATCTAAAGGAAAACCCAGTTTTATTTGTCACTTTGTAGCTTTGAGTTGTTTTGTTTTTTAAAATCTTACATAATTCCCCATTAAAAAGCTTTCAGGGTCAGAGCAAGTTCACTCCACTCTAACGTTTCATCTTGTTTCATTAGCTTCATTTTTGCTACCTATTACCATAGATTATTGTCTAGATTCTGAATTCAATCTGTACAAGGAAATGTACATTAATTTTGTTTCTATATTAATATGTTTTTTACTGCTTTTGATTTCTTGTTTTTAAAATTATTAAGATTACAGTATCTGAGAAGTGTTCTGTGCAGAGTAGCTATGATAACATTATTATTATTATTATTGCAGTGTACCTTTTGGGGACTTGGTTTGGAAATTAAATTACCCACTGTATTTCCTAAGAGCAGAGACAGAGACAGGACGTATAGCCTTGGACAAGCCGTACAGTCCCAGGGCCCCCAGATAAAAGGGAAATACTGTAATTAACTACTTCTATGTATTATTACCTACCTGGAAAATCCTGGAGGAGTTTGCCATAAGTCAAAATCAACTTGACAGCGCATTATTATTATTATTATTATTATTATTATTATTATTATTATTATTATTATTATTATTATTATTATTATTATTATTATTATTATTATTATTATTATTATTATTATTATTATTGTTGTTGTTGTTGTTGTTGTTGTTGTTGTTGTTGTTGTTGTTGTTGTTGTTGACAATTTTGCCCTATCACCCCCCATTTGTATACCAAAAAAAGGAGGCTGTGAGTCCTCAGGGTGGAAAGGTTACTTAACCGCCACCTGATGTTCAACGTTGAGTCACTGGCAGTAGGGTCTACTCCAGTGATGGACAGCCATGGCACTCCAGGTGTTCTTGGACTTCAGCTCCCAGAAGCCCAACTCTCTGTGAATCCATACAAATGGATTTATTGGCACTCGAGCTGTTCTTGGACTTCAATTCCCAGAAGCCCAATGCTCTGTGAACCCACATGAATGGGTTTAGTACGCATTCAGGTAGATTCACAGCGCCTTGGGCTTCTGGGAATTGAAGTTCAAGAGCAGCTCGAGTGCTAAGGTTTGCCATCGTGGGTCTACTCTATTACCAAAGCAGGATAACCTGGCCAGACTTGGCATTTGCATATGGTTGGGAAACGGCGCCTCTAACCACTATTCTTACTGCCCTCTCAGAGATCCTGCCGCTCTTGAATTAGTTCTGCTGAGTGTTCAAGCAACCGCTACTCTGCAAGCTGAAGGGAGGGCGGTGGAGAGAGGGGAGACACTCCTTTAACTCACTTTTATTCGTCCTCAAAATTGCTATTGATCACCGTCTGCTTGATCTCTGCTCAGTCATTTCCCACCCTTCATGATAAGAAATGATGTCAGTTTCAACGGAGATGCTTTCCAGGGGCAGTGAACAGGGCACGTGTGTGATGTGATAGATAGACAAGCACCAGGGAGATTGGGATTCAAACCCATGCTCAGCTATGGAACTCGTCCAAATGGGCTCTGGGCCAGTCTCGGTCCCTTGCGCTTAGCCTCATCTACCTTGCATGGCTGCGAGTATAAAATATTGCAGGTGAAGATGGAGAGGAAGGGACACAGACTGAACCTCTGGCAGAAGTGGTGGGATGGAAATGTGACCTCTTTCACACAGAGACCCACGGATCCTTTATGCCAGTGATGGCGAACCTATTAGAGACCGGGTGCCCAAACTCAACAGGCTGCCATCTGCGCTCCAGAGGAGTAGGGTGAACTCTGTGCTGGGGGGGGGGAGGAAGCACTCCCATTGGGTTGCTGGGCAGAGAGGCGGGGTGAACTCTGTGCTGGGAGATGGAGGAAGCGCTCCCATTGGGTTGCTAGGCAGAAGGGTGGGGCAAACTCTGTCCTGGGGTGATGGTGCGCATGCCCATAGAGAGGGCTCTGAGTGACCCCTCTGGCACACATGCCATAGGTTCACCACTGCTTTATGCCTTCCCCACCCAACTGTGGTCTGAGCAATTCCACAGCACACCTGACTCCGGGAATTGGACTCCAGAATCCCATTCCCTGCACTTTAACCACTGGTCTTTACTCCCCAAGGGAGAAAACCTCCCCACCCCCTTAAACCCCATGACAAGGTAGACTCTTGACCCATCTGCACCCCAAATCCCGCTTCTCTAAGACAACTCCATCGCCTGTGTGAAATAAAACCACTCCTCTCCCCCAACCCCGCTGCAGAAAGACCCCAGCTGTTTATGTCCATAACTCATTTTCGCATCAATATCCTTGATAACAGGGTTTTTATTCTCCCGGGAAGCAGCCGGCTGTGAATTAGACGAAGCCTTTTCCCATCGACACACAGGCACGTACAGCGCCAGGCCTGCTCAGAGCCTCTGCTCTTTCTGACTAGCAACAGGCAGCGGAGGAAAAAGAAATTAAAAGGTCCCTGATTCTCCACTGCCAGCTCCCCAGGGACATTTCAGACCAACTGTTTGCTAAATCAGTGCATCTGAAAATGTCACCGTGGTGGGTCACCACAAAAAAAATGGGCCTTCATGCCCTTCAATATTTCACAAATGAAAAGAGAGGTTGCCCAGTCAGACTCCTCTTTCCAATCCAAGGATGGTTTAAGGAGGGGGAAAAAAAGGGGGGGTTCCAGTAAAAGGCAAAGTGGAGTGTGTATGTACTAAAGTGGCTCACCTATGGCTGGTGATATAGACAGCAACCTATGCAGGCAACTGGACAGGAGGCAGCCATACTTATTTATTTATTTGTTGGTTGGTTGGTTGCATTTTTTATACCACCCATTTGAGGTTCCCACACTAGGCACTGTACATGTAACTATCAAAATAACACAATAAAACACACACAAAATTAAATAATAAACCAACCAAATAAATCAATCCAAAATAAAATAACTGGCCCCTATGGGTGCAGAGAATCCTAAACTACTGATTGGTTAATTTTATTGCGAAAGGGATAACATTCTGTAAAGCATCCTTGAATAGGAAAGTTTTTCATTGTTATTTTGATGCTGTCCAGCCTTCTCTACTATGCTGAAGTGGTTGCATTTCGGTTTAAATTATAGCACTGATTTCTAAATGTGCATCTATAAATTGGCAATTTGTGTTCCCTTCTCTGGCGGTGCGTTTTCCTTTTTTCAGGGTGAGCAATGACTTCAGTAGCAACAGTGACATGATGCACAGTGTATAACTAAGAGTCACTGACCATTTCCCTGACCCACAAGGCACTGACACAGTATTGTTCGGGGACAGAATGGTGGGAAGTTATCTAGGGCTGCCCTCAGTCGGATTGGGTCTGGTGAGGAGGAAAGTCAAGACTAAGTGCCAGGCTTAGGATGTAAGTTACTTAAACAACAAAAAGAACAGCTGGGCGTGATGTAGATGATCAACCCAGCTGCATTTTCCCCGTCCTGTTTCCAATACTCAGGGTTAGCCCTGAATAGAGAAATAACTGTCTGGCCAGGTTATCCTGCTATGGCAATAGAGTAGACCCTACTGCCAGCGACTCAACGCCGATCGTCAGGTAGCCTGAGAACCTTGAAGACTATCAGCCTTGTTGGTGAAGTCCACAGGGAAAGAAGGGTGATGGTTCCTGAGTGGATGAAATGGTCCCACTCAGATCCCTCTTGATGGAGGGCAGCAGCTTCATCCACCCTAGCCTAGGGATGATGAGGAGGAGGACTTTGAGTCAGTGGTACGAAGGGTGTCATGCTGCGATGTGGAAGGCAAAAGGAAGGCCACTGCATTATATTGTTCCCAAGACAATCTTCATGGCTCATCACCACGATCAGTGATGCTGCACTTTGGCACTCCAGCTGTTCTTGAACTGCAATTCCCAGAAGCCTTTGATCAGCAGGAGGGCTGACTTGGGCTTCTGGGAATTGAAGCCCAAGAACACCTGGAGTGCTAAGGTGCGGCATCACTGGCCATGATAGTAGCCCAATATTTGGAATTGGATACAGCGCTTGATGGAGAAGGAGGAGGAGGAGGACAGCTGGAACTTCAAGTGTTGTTCCAGCCCCAGGAAGTTTACCTGACTGCTTAGCTAGAGATTTGGAGTTTGAATCCCAACTCTGCCTTTATGGAGAAGAATGAGAAGAAAGGAATGGAAAACCACCTTTGAGGATTCTGTCGCTGAAAAGTCCTGTAAAGAGTCACCATACTGATTATTATTGGAACTGATCTGAAGGCATATACATAGTTTCATTATTAAAACTTTCAGGACACTCTCCATCACTTTCGTGTCACCTTAAAGGTAAGACTCCATCACTGCTTTACATGCAACTGAGCTAGCTGTGTGAATGGAAATCTTACCTCATGTGGCCCCAGGGAGGGGAGGGGGGGATAACTTCTTATTCATTTAGCATTGGTTAAGATGAAATGGGGGGATACTTTGCCACTGCTTCTAGATTCCCCTTGTCATTGGCTGTTCTTCTGGGAGTTGAAGGCCAAGACAGGGGAGCAAAATGTCCCCACTCCTAGGCTAAGAAGAAGGCACACAAGCTACCTTCCTCTTCACAAGACCTGCCCCAGTGTTACGCCTGAACAGCGCAAGCGGCACAAAGATCTGCCACAAGGCAGCCGGGTTAATGAGCTCTTGAGATTCACCTTGTGCTGTTCAGGCATCCCTTGTTAGAGTTTGTCTCTTGTGAGGGCCTGCAAAGGGGGGGGGAGGGGGGGCGCTTCAATTCAGGCCACACTTTGAGCAATTTGCCCTTGCTCTTCTCATTAGCGGCCCTCATTTAAGGCTTTAAAGGGACATTAAAAATAATTGACATTGTGTTTGCCTAGGAAGGGGTTATGGTGGAGCAACAGCTCCCTGATTTATGGCGATGGTCAGGTTATGGTGTTTGACTTGCAAAAAACCTACTGCTCTCACGTGTCTCCATTACTGTCTCCTGTCCTCATACATCTCCAGAAAGAGATGTGGATTTCAGAGGGGTCTCTCCGTTGGAAACCAAGATGTTCCAAACGGTAGAACGGCTAATTTTAATTATGGGAGGGAAGTCTGCTATGTGCAGAATATAGCTATGTCTAGTGGGGGAAAGGGACTGTGGTGGCTCAGGTTGTTAAGATGATGAACTGGAGGACTGGAAGGTCAGAGTTCAATTCCTGAGTACTGCATGACGGAGTGAGCTCCCTGTCTCTGTCCCAGCTCCTGCCAACCTAGCAGTTCAAAAGCAAGACATTGCAAGTAGATAAATAGGGACCACTTCAATGGGAAGGTAAACAAGGTTCCATGCACTCCAGTGTCTCTAGTCATGCCTGCAACATGTCCACAGAAACATCTGCAGCTGCAGACAGTGCTGGCTTTTTGGCTGTAACCAGAGATGAGCACTGAACCCTAGGGTCGGATATGGCTGGCCTTCAAGCAAGGGAGACCTTTACCTTTAGAGGGGAGGACAGGGAGAAACCTGTAGCTTTTTTAAAAAAAAATGTGACAGGCCAGGAGTGAGCAGGAAGAAAGAAAGAATATCAGCAATTTGAGACCGAATTTCTTGAAGCAAAATACATGTCTTGAATGTTGGGGCTCAACAGCTCTCATGGCAAAGTAACAGAACACATGCTGGTAAGTTTTGGCAAATCCAGTTCAAAAGATACTAAATGGGGTGGGAAAATAGGAACAATGGTGTATTGTGCTGAAGCACCCAAGAGCATTTCCCCCCCCCCCCAAAAAAAATTCAGACAGCTGTGCTGATCTGATAGAGCAACCCAGTTCTACTAGTTGTCATCCCACAAAAAAAAATGGCATTTCCGAAACCTAAAGGAGCATTAATCAATCGTTCAAGATCAAGGTAACCCAAATACTTTGTATTAAAAGAGATTGTTCACAAAATGCTACCCCTGGGACAACGTCCTGCCGCTATGAGGACTGAAGCCACATTCAGAGAAAAGGCTTAGGAAGGAGTGTATAAAGATAATACAGTATTATCTTCCCCTACCAGGCAAAATAGTCCAGGCATTAGGCCCTGTAAATCGTGGCTCTACTAATGGGGAACCACCTATCATCCCTGGGAAGCAGCTACACGTCAGGGTAGTCAATTCTTGGAGAGTTAAGAAGACGAATGCAACCTGGTATTATTACCCTCCCAAAGCTTATCCCCCTTCCCTCATCTTTCTCCCTCCCACCTTCCCTAAGACTTCAGGCTTTAGGTGAGGCTTCCAGGCATTGACTGACGTTTCAAGGAATCACAGAACAGGAAGGGCCCTTTTAGCCCATGGACTCCAACCTCTTGGCCAATGCAGGAATCCGAATCAAAGGGAACCTGACAGAGGGTTGCTTTCTAATTCAATCGTGCATATGGAGGGCTCACCACCTCTCAAGGGTTCCACTGTTGTACTGTTCTAACCATTAGGAGGTTTTCCTTGACATTCAGCCTCCATCTAGTTTCCTGTAGTGGTTTCAGCCCATTATTATGCATCCTTGGATGACCAAGAACAGATCCTACCCTTCCATACTTTACGATTACCTTTCGGGTATCATCTCCCTTTTCGGTCTCCTTCTCTCAAGGCCAAACAAACCCAAGTTCCTTCAGTCTCTCCTGATAATGGCTTGGTTTCCAGCCCTCTGGCCCTCCTTGTTGCCTTTCTCCAGACCTGCTCTAGTTTGTTTGCATCCTTCTTAAAGTGCGGTACCCAGAATTAGACACAGTAGTCCAGATGTGGTCTAACTAGTGTCAACAGTGGGGGGTGGGGGGGTGGACACGACTAGTACTACCTCACGGGGTTTGGAGACTAAACTTCTGTTAATGCAGCCTAAAAAAGTGTTGGCCATTTTTGCAGACACACTGCACTGTTGTCTCAATCGCACGATCCTTCTCGCTTGCAGTATTACGGAGCCAAGTCTCCCCCTTCTTGTAACTGTGCATTTCATTTTTGTTCTGTGTAAAGCAGGGGTTCCCAACCTTTTCCAGCCTGGGTGCCATTGGGTCATGCTCTCTCAGTCAGCTTTGAGGGCTGGCTGGCCATTTTGCCCTGCCTGCACGATGGGGTGGCCATTTTGTCCCAACAGCTTCAATATATATATATACACACACACACATACACACACACACACTGTACTGTCTCTAAGAGTACGAAAGAGAGAGAGGGGGGAGTTGGGGAGAGGTTGCTCTAACCTCGGAGCCCATTTGAGCACCTGGTAGCGCCTCCAGTCTATGCCACAAATTGACCATCCCTTTCTTGCCCCGTTTGTGTGCCTTTTTAGTTCACAAGAACTGCTGGCAGTGTCTTTCTCCAAGGTCAGGGCGTTTTCTCCAAAGCCTTTTGGAGTTATGTATCTCATCTTTAATGCTCGCACAGATCAATATTTCTAAGAAGGCATCAGAATCCCACCTAGGAAAATATCTTCTTCTTGTGCAGAATTTCCTTTGAATGTTCTCCGCCGTTTTGGGAGGCAAGAAAAGCTTTCCCACAATGCCATGAAAGAGCATTGGCTCCAGAGCATAGTGCAGGGGGAAACAGGTCCGCCAGTTTACTAACACTGCTGATTGTGCTGCCAGCCATGCAAGGACAATGGTGACAACAAAAAACCACTGAGAAATCAAAGTTGGCAGGATGACAGTGAACAGATCAGCCAGCGCTATCGCTATGAAGGGCCACTGGGGTTTTGAACTTTAGTTGTTGAGTCACACAGTTGAGTCCGACCTTTTGCGACCCCACTGACCACCACAAACCAGGCTCCTCTGGCATCCACCGTCCTCTAGAGTCTGCCCAAAACTACACCCACTGCATAAATGATGCCATCTAACCATCTCTTCCTCTGCCACCCCTTCTCCTTTTGCTTTCAATATTTCCCAGCATCAAGGCCTTCTCCAGTGAGTCCTCTCTTCTCCTTTGGTGGTGAAAGTACTTGAGCTTCAGTTTTAGTATCTGTCCTTCCAAGGAGCAGTCTGGGTTGATCCCCTTCAGGATGCACTGATTTGATCTCTTTGCAGTCCCAGGGATGTCTACTGCCCCTAGCCATTTCATCCTGGTCAGAAAAAAAATACAAAGCAGGAGGACTAATAATAATAATAATGATTTCATGTCAGAATTTATTCTGGGTTGAAAGGATTTTTGCAGAAGACACTCCGCTCAGTGAGTGCCCAAATGAAGCTCCTTTCATGTCCCCAAGAGCTGGGACAGAGACGGGCGCTCAATCCGTCATGCAGTACCCTGGTCTCGAACTGCCGACTTGCCAGCCTTCCAGCTTACAGAGGTGAACTTCTTAACCACTGAGCCACCGCATCCCTAATAGGAGGACTGAGACCCAAGAGTCATTCCCTTCCATCCTTTCGCACACAACCCACACTTCAGAAAAGCCATGAAGCCCTAAGCAAGAACATTGATAGTTACAGCTCTGCTTTCTGCCACATTATTTTTCCTGTCTTTGGGCCCCAAAACCTCCTTCTTTCCCATCTTCTCCTTTCCTGCTACCCCATTCTCTCTCTCTCTCTCCCATGCGACATCTCTTCCTTTTCAGAAAATAAGCTGCCAAGGAAAAGGCAGATGGCTGTTTCTAGAGATCCGAGCTGTCCCCATACAGAGGAGGTTTTTTGAAATGAGATTGGCAATGGCCACAGTCCACCCCAAGGGGTGTTGTTTATCTATCACATCGGTTTACGTGGATGTGCACAAAGGCCGTAATCCATCTGTTCTCAAATCCACAATGGAACTTTTGGCCATCCTGGAGGAAAGTGATAAAGCCTGAGGGATGGTAGTTCTAGCAGCTCAGCTGGACAAGGCATTCGTGACAGGTTCTCCAAAACACATAACGAATACTAAGAGAATTAAGTACCAAAAGAGAGCATAGCTTGGTGTCTGGGCAGACATCCTGCTACGGTAATGGAGTAGACCAGTGATGATGAACCTTGGCACTCCAGGTGTTCTTGGACTTCAATTCCCAGAAGCCCTGATTAGCAGGAGGGCTGACTTGGTCTTCTGGGAATTGAAGTCTAAGAAGACCTGGAGTGGCAAAGTTCGTCATCTCTGGAGTAAATTGCACAGCCAGCGAGTCAATGATGGGTGTCAGGTGGCGGTTAACTAACCTAACTCCCTAAAGGGACCAACGGTTATAGGCGGCTGAGCTCCTGTAGGTGGGGTGATGTCCACCCTCAGTGGAGGAAATGCCACTCGAAACCATCACATTGGGCTCAACAGCAAAAGGAGCAGAGGAGGAACTCTGATTCCCATCGGTCATGGAGGCAGAAGAGGCCATGCCAGATGGACTGGCTGTGAAAGCGCACCTTGTCCATATCCTCAAGGCTGTGGCAGTCCATTGCAGTCCCGGTGTCAACTCCTGCAGGTCTCATTTCATGTGTGCCGCAGGAGATGCCTCCGTGATCATGGTGTGTGGGTCACTTCATGGCAAGCTGGGATCCACCTTAAAACAAATTCACTCCAATGGCATTTTCCCTGTTTCTCATTCTTCTTTAAAATGATTTCCAGGAAAAACACATACTTGGGTACAAGTAGCAGCTGACAATGACAACAGCTCTAGAACCACAACAATGTAGGTTCAGTCTTCAAGATGACCAGGGGAGAATTGTGCCTTACGTTTTGGACAGCTGTGGCTACCAGTCAGTTGACAGGATCAGGGTAGATGACAAAAAGGTATGACTCAGCGCATGGCAGCTTTGTGTTCTGAGGACTATTTTAAAAAGGGATAGATGGAAGGTCGGTGAGTCAGCAGTTCTAGACCCGGGTACCGCACGACGGATTGAGCTGCCGTCTCTGTCCCAGCTCTTGGGGACATGAAAGGAGCTTCATTTAAGGGCGTCCCTTGGGTGGAGGTCTCTCTCGCAAAGAATCCTTTCAACCCAGAATAATGTCTGACATGAAATTATTATTATTATTATTATTATTATTATTATTATTATTATTATTATTATTATTATTATTATTATTATTATTATTATTATTATTATTATTATTATTACATCGATGCAGTTGCGTCAATAAGAGTGCTGTGGGATTGCCCTTGGTCATGTTCTGGTTAATCACATTTCCAGCCAGGGAAGCCTAAAACAGGCCAGAGAGGACTGGCATAATTTAATAGGCTTTTCATCTCTCGACGCGCTATCGCCAAACTGTATGGGAAACAATCTTTATTTTGCTGTGACACAAAGAGAGAGAGAGAGAGAAATCCATCGTCGAGTATATTACAGCTGCCTGATGACGGGGAAAATACTGTGGGCCATTCCACAAACTACCCAGAAGGAAACTTCACCGCTGGTTTAGCAGGAAAGGACATGATAGGAATAAATAAAGCAGGGTGGAAATGGCATAAACACATGTGCACACCGATCTGTGTTTGCAACACACACTTCTGTGGCTGCAATAAAAGTGGATTTATTTTTCCTTCCTGGAAATTGAATAACTATCACAGCACAGAGAAGCCTTGAAAGACGTTCCCTGAGGAAATGCTATATGCATAGATGGATGAGCTTGTAGGGTGCGCAAAGAGAGGGAAGAGGGGAGGAAAAGAGGGAGGGGGGCAGATGGATAGGCATAGCATTTGAAAGGAGTCACCAAAGAAATAGCGCTGCTCAGGCTGCCAGTACTTCATCACCTTTCGTAGAAACAATCCCCTCTGAATTGCCACAAAGCCCATTTCTGAGCAGAAATGCAATGTGGGATCTGTGCAAGCCAATCCGCCACAGGATGCCTGAGAAATGAATCCCGCAGCAAGTTAATGAGAACAGTGTGGAGGAATTTATGTGTTTGTTTGCTATGTGTTTCCTCCGCTGGGCTCAAGACGGGAGGAATTGCTGTTCTCCCTACATTAGCCTCAAAATAACCCTATGGGGTGGTTTGGCGTTAGACGTAGAAATGGGCCGACACACAGAGTCACTGGCCTAGTAACCTAGTGAATTTCACGGGGGCCCTGACATCCTCCTGCCCCAGAGAAACTACCATGGGGAAACTGAAATTGGAGCATGGAAGGGTACGCCTGACAAAGGGTGGTAGGGCATTCGACACAGTTTAAAGGCCCAAAGAAGCCGGCCGCAATCCAACCACTCAAAAATGGGTCTGCATCTCATCATAAAGGGGCATGAAAATTTCCACATGGAAAATGCAGCTGCTCAGGGAAATGGCTGGGGGAAAGCTAAGGCAAAATTAAGAAAACGAATATGGATTCTTGGTTTAACCCCAGAGCTCTGTAAATCTGGAAGAACAGGTGGCAAAACCGACCCATTGGAGCAGATATCTCTTCCTTCCATCCATCTATCCATCTATCCATCCATCCATCCATCCATCCATCCATCCATCCATCCATCCATCCATCCATCCATCCATCCATCTTTCTGGCCACTAGAGACCATTATCTACAGGGTAATGTTTACAAGGAGCAAAGGAAGACATTTTGGTAGTTCTCATGTTGAACAACAGAGGCATTTTAACCACCTCCCCTGTTTCTATGACTCAAGAATTTGCCGGTGCATAAGATGCATAGGAGTATAGGACCCACCCCATTATTACCGAAATGGCCCACTATATACAGTGACTACCATATGTGCCCATGCATAAGACACACTCCATTTTTCCAGTGTATTTTAAGGGGGGAAGTGGGTCTTATACACCTCTTTAGTCCAGCCGGTTTCTCCATCAGAGCATCTTATGCACTGTTGATGACGCCCCATTAAAGGCAAGGCGCAAGGTGAGATTGTGTCTCTCACAAAGGTGTCTGCACAGATGTGCGTTTCTGTGTCATTCTGCCACTCTTTCACTAGCGGCTCTTCCCACAACCTTTCAGTTCCAGCCAACACTACTGATGGTGCCATCGAAATTATGCGGCACCAGCAGGAAGTAAACCTTAATAACAGTCCTGATGGCAGAAAATGTATCCATTAGTAGTACCAGAACTACTGCTAAGTTAATTCTCCTTTTAACCTACACATGCACACAGCACAAATAAATGTGCAGGCACAGACATACATATATTTTACACATTCACAGCCATGCAGTGTGACTGTTTGATAACATTTTCTCAAACACAACCAAATAAATAATAATACTGAAATTAATGGAAATAACACAGAAGAAGAAAAAAGCATAATCCCTATTAACCTAAGGCTTGCAGAGTACGGCCGTTGTCACAACTGCAGCTATGATTATTAGGCCATTTTGAGCTGATTAAATTCACCAGCCTGTCATGTCTGAGAACCTAATCAGGCAGTTAAAAAGGCAAAGAGGTTGAAGAGGGGAAGAACCCTTACGTTGCCACATTAATAAGAATGCAATCAGGTCAGAGTGACGTGTGTCATTGTGGAAGAGAGCTTCATAGAAAAGATTAGACAAGAGTCTGGCCAGGTTGCCCTGTTAGGGTAGTTGGCTGCAGTGATGGCGATCCTTGGCACTCCAGTTGCTCTTGGACTTCGATTCCCAGAAGCCCTGATCAGCAGGAAGGCTGGGTTGGGTTGCTGGTAACTGAAGTCCAAGAAGACCTGGAGTGCCAAGGTTTGCCATCACTGGGGTAAAACCCTACTGCCAGGGACTCAACGCCGATCGTCAGGTGGCAGATAACTAACCTGACCACCCTGAGAACTAGTTGCCTTGGGTGGCAAAGTCCACAGGGAAGGGCGAGGGTTCCCAAGTGGATGAAATCCCACTCGAATCCTTCTTGATGGAGGGCAGCAACTTCATCCGTCCAGGCCATTTTGCCCTGCCTGCACAATGGGGATGGTGCCACCATGGGCCGGATCCAGCCCACAGGCCTTAGGTTGAGAACCCCTGCTGTAAATGCTGGCTGAATAGTAGTAGTATTCATCACAATGTCCGTGTGATCCAAAAGTGAACTATGTATTTAGGGGAAGCAGTACTTTCCATTCTCTGTCCACCGCATTATTGCCCTGCCTATCAATTTTACTGGTTGAAAACTAAGTACTACATAGGGTAGACTAGGGTAGGCGTCTCTTTCCAGTTTTGTTACATTACAAGCCACTGGGTATACAAGCCACTAATACTGTCCCCCTTTCCCCTCACTCCTCTACCCCTCAAAGGCCCCTTTAAAGCCACAGGCCATCTACCCTTTCTTTATAGCAGCATGGTAAGATGAAAAGGCAGAGTAGCTACAAAGGAAAATACTAAATATGTTTTATTGGGGTTGTTATCATCACCAGGCCTGGCTCTGTTGCGTCCTTTGGACAATGCAGCATTTTAAGGTTACTTAACAGTTCTCGGAGGTCTCACTTTAATGTGCATTCTGAACCTGCACGCCACTTCAGGCACCATCGTTCGGGTTTAAGATGGGTTGCAGTAATTCCAAAAAGACTTAAAATGTCAACATAATAATGAAGGGACTATGGGAAATGAGAACAATGGGACGAGGGGAGGAAGGGCTTGACCCATGATGGTGAACCTTGGCACTCCAGGTGTTCTTGGACTCCAGTTCCCAGAAGCCCAAATCCCTGTGAATACACACGAATGGGTTTACTGAATGTACAAGTGTTCTTAGACTTCAATTCCCAGAAGCCCAAGTCTCTGTGAATCCACACGAATGGGTTTACTGTGCAGACACGTGTGGATTCACAGAGACTTGGGCTTCTGGGAATTGAAGTCCAAGAACAGATGGAGTGCCAAGGTTCACCATCACAGCCCTATAACACTGATGCTTTTTACATTCATTTGTACCCTGTGCAGAAAGAGAGGTGGAAGGAGAACGGAATGTCCTTTGTCTGGCTATTTCCCAGCGTCTGCTTCTATGGCTCACGCGCACTCTCTCTCTCTCTTTCCCCTGCACAGAGATGACATTGAGTCGAGAGTGTATTAACACTCCCGATGAGCTGCTCAGGGCAAACAAACAGACTAGTAAATAAATCACAGGTAGCGAAGTCCCTTTCTCCTTTCAGAGAGCAAGGCCGGCCCAGCAGCGGAGCGCCAGGGCCAAGAGATGGGGAGATAACCGGGACAAGAATAGCCCATGTCATGAACACAAATGGAAGTGGGAAATGGCCATTTTCGGCTTTTGTGTCTTCCGCAATGGCTGCCTTGCAACCCCAGAGAGATATGACAACTGATTCCTTTTACTGAGTACAAGTGTTAACCACTTTGGAAGAAGGGGAGGAGGAGTGGGTAGGGTTGTGGCAGCTGTGCAAGGGTGTGTGTGTGTGTGTGTGTGTGTGTGTAGACATTCAAGGGAACAGGGGCCTTGAATCAGTTATCATTTCAAGAGCCAGTGCAGGACTGTGGTGGCTTAGTGGTTAAGACGCTGAACTAGATGACTGGAAAGTTGGCAGGTCATGCCACTTGACAGATTGCGCTCCCGTCTCTGTCCCGGTTCCTGCCAACCTAGCAGTTCAAAAGCAAGACATTGCAAGGAGATAAATAGGGACCACTTCAGTGGGAAGGTAAACAGCCTTCCGTGCACTCCAGTGTCTAGTCATGCCTGCCACATGTCCATGGAAACAGCTGCAGTTGCAGACAGCGCTGGCTCTTTGGCTATAAACAGAGATGAGCACCAAACCTTAGAGTCAGATATGACTGGCTTTCAAGCAAGGGTGACCTTTACCTTGGGGGGGATGTAACAAGAAGGAAATGGTATTACTTTTTAAAATCATGCAACTAATATTAAGATTTTTGGGGTTAGCTGCCTCAAAAAGTTATTTTGGGAAGTTGTTTCAGGAAATCTGCATTTGGAGTGTTTTAAAAGATTTTTTTAATGGTTTTGTTAGACAGTAATTAATAGCACATTGGTTTTGACAATACTGTATGAGTTTCAAGACTTTTTCCATTCTGTCAAAAAAAACCCTGGAGTTCAACACTGCAAACTGAGAGAAATGGATGGCAGCTGTTCTGATTTCAGGGAAGGTCTAATGGTTAGACCAAGGTTTATGACCTCTGGCTGCACAGGTTCAATTACAGAGATGGCGGGCAAATATCTGGAATTTAGGTCAAGGAACCTAGGCTCCTATTTTGATTTTGTTGGCATTTTTTAAAAAAGGGCCTCCCATCTTAATTCCATACCAAAACCAGCAAATGAATCTGTGTGCCATCATCAAGGGGACTAATTAGGAATTGTTTTTCAAACAAGCACAGCTATTAGTTCTTGTCTATATTCAACATGTAAATGTCTTCATTTTGTTCCAACTTTCTGAGTTATCCCCCTTCCACCCTCCCCACACTTGAGGGACGCCAGGTTAAGTTTATGCCTGTGGTCTCCTCAACATATTTTAATCCCCCCCCCCCATTTCTTGAATGGGAAAGGGAGGGCCCCAAAGAAGTTAGATTCAGGAGGACTGAAAACATGTCAGTATTTCCACACCCATTTCTAAGGTCTTCAACCATAATGGTGAGGTATATTTTAAGCAGTTGACAATACATGATAGGGTGATTAATTTTCTTCTTCTATCCTATTTAAATTCCCCCAAACCTCACTTCCCTTTGCTTTTACAACCCCACTGAAGGACAGGGTTGTTATTGCATTACAAATGCATAAAGCACACACCAGGGTTTCTTGGAGGCGAGAGAAAGCATAATTGCACGCACTGTGCTGGGTAGGGACTAGGCTGGTTTCTAGATCCATTATCAGCTTCAAGACTATGTGTTACTTTTCTTCTTTCTACTGTTCTGCCCTATCTGAATCCAAATCTTGGCGATCCTCATGGCAATCAGCCATGAAGATTGTTCTGAGAATATCATGCCGTGGCCTTCCATCTGCCTCCTGCATCACAGCATGACACCCATAGTACCACTGATCCAGTCCCATGAGTTTCTTTCTGGTCCTGAGCCCTTTTGGAACGCAAAGTCCTCATCATCATCAGCCCCAGGAGGCCAGGATGGATGAAGCTGCTGCCCTCCGTCAAGAGGGGTTCAAGTGGGACCATTTAATCCACTTGGGAACCCTCACCTTTCCCTGTAGTCTTTTCCACCCAAGGCCGCTAGTCCTCAGGGTGGTCAGGTTAAGGCAACCACCATCCGTCACAATCAGATCTTAAACATTCAGAAACAAACCCTACGTAGCCTCCATGAACCTTCTAAAAACTAACTAATTTTTATCTATATTTCATCTATCTATTCAAAGCTTGGAAGTCATTAACTGCAAGTGATACTGTTGTCTCTAACTAGCTACCTTCAGATAACATATGCTATGAGTACTATCAGACGATAAATAAATACTTATGTTACAGTAAAAGTTAAATCATTGCAAGGATACCTTATAGCTTATGTGGGAAATGGTTTCTAGTTACTTTTTTAAAAAACAGAAGGCTTTTTAAAAGGGTTTTTGAACTGAATTTATAAGGTGTCACTTTTGAGTACTCTCCACCTAGAAAACCCTGAAAAGGGTCACCATAATCAGAATTGACTTGAGGGCAAACAGTTATTATTGTAATTGCTATTGCAAATATGTTCAAGCTGTAATATTAGAATTAGCTGCTGGAGGGAACGAAAGTGTGTGTCCTGTATTTTTTCTTTTTTGGCAACACCATATAAGGTTTCAGCACTATGCAAAGTAACGAGTTAGTTGTGCAATCAGAACAACTATAAAAGTAAGAGCAAACTATAAAAGTAAGAGCAATTATTTACTCCTGAGAAATAATGAGTATTGCAGTGAGTGCCACTGGAAAGCACACAGACACATCTCAGTCTTACATGCCAAAGTAATGCATACTTACATGCATACTTTTCTATGTGGACTTTCCAAATGTGCCTATTTTATTCACTGCCCATGAGGTCATGTTCAGACTCCAGAATGTGACACATGCCCACTCCATGCCCAGTCCAAACAGTGCAGACTGGGGGAAGCCAACATCCTTCTTCCATTGGGTCACATTCTCCACCCAGGCCTGGTGACAGGTTATTTTGCTTGTAGCTGCTGAGTCAATGTGTACATCTTCCCCAATTCCAGCTTCTTGGCACAGCGTTCCCCAGCCTTTGGTTCCTGGACTTCAATTCCCAGAAGCCTCAGTCCATTCCCCAAAGCACTGATCAGCCAATGGACTGACTGTGGCTTCCGGGAACTGAAGTCCAAGAACCAAAGGTTGGGAAACACTGGCTGCAACTATTGAGCCCGCAGTGTTGGAAAATACCTCTGTGCATGGACAGAGAGATGTGCTGTGTCTTGCTGTTAACAGTAGATTCTCCACCAGGAGTCCTTCGTGAGCGAGCCATAGATCCCTTGGACGGGGAGCTAGTGTAAAAGGAAGCAGCCTCCCAGGCTGCTCTAACCATTGGGCATCACCTTCTCTTGCCAAACAGATCTCCAGGGCAGCCATCCTGCTCTCCTCCGGCTTTGCACCATTTGCTGTTGCTGTTTTCCTCTTCCTCTCAGCAGGAAGGCTGTCCTGCTAACCTCAAAGCTCACACCATTTATCCCCTCGCAGCATCTTCCAGATGTGTGTTAATCTGTTCCCTGTAGTAAGCAGGAGATGGACTTCCGTTTGCCTCACTGCTTCTGGCGGGCATTGTCTGTTCACCGGGGGGGGGGGGGGCACCTACCGTAGATGGCTCCAGCCTTGCTCCTGAGCCTTTCCCCTTCCCTGTGCCGGCCTAAACTGGGCTTGGGGACAGGAGTCCTGACTAGATGGGAGTCCTGCCCAGTGCAGCTGTTTAGCTGGCCTTTAGGCCATCATTGGGCAGGAAGTCATGGTGGTCTTAGAGGCAGATGGACGAAGACGGGAAGACACAGGCAGGCAGGCAGGCAGGACAACTTTGGTAGGACGTGTGTGTGTGTGTGTGTGTGTGTGTGTGTCTGTCTGTCTGTCTGTCTGTCTGTCTGTCTGTCTGTGTCAGATTTTTACTCCAGTGCCACAATGCTCGAGAGCCAGGCGTATCCAACTCTAGGGAGGTGGTGCTCATCTCCGTTTGCAGCCAAAGAGTCAGTCCCATCTGTGTCTGAAGATGTTTCCATGGTCATGTGGCAGGCACAACTAAACACCAAAGCACACAGAATGCTGTTACCTTTCCCACCCAAGTGGTACCTGTTTATCTACTTGCAAAACCTTGCTTTTGAACTGCTAGTTTGGCAGGAGCTGGGACAGATGACAGACTCTCACTCTGTCATGCACTCGGGTCTCAAACTGCTGACCTGGTGATCTTCCAGATCTTCCACAAAAATCCTTTCAGCCTAGAATAATTTCTGACATGAAATTATTATCATCATCATCCAGAAATCTTGAATTTCGCTTCACCACCATAACGGGGACTTCTGTCTTCTGTTGGCATGGTCTGATGCATGGAGCCAAACGGACTCGCGTTCTCTGCTCTGCCCCAGAGTTAGAGGTTCGAGCTCCACTTCCTCCAACAGCCAGTTCTCACAGTTGTGAAAGGCTCTTTTGGAGGAGCCGAGAGGACATTTTGAAGGCTGCTGTTCTGCTTGGCAAGGCTCTCTCTCTCTCTATCCTGCCACTGAGTCCTTCTCAGAGAGATGCTATCGGCTCTCTGCCTTGATGTTTGCTGACGATGCTGTGGGAATGGTAACGAGGCCGCACCAGGGGAGAAGGCCACTCCAGCTGCTCTTGTGTCCTACAAAGGAAGCAGCAGGCAGAGGAGGCGGCATCTCCATTTCAAGCCAAGGACTGACTCTCGGACTTCAAGGATAGATTGAAGCGGGGGAGGCAGTTTCTGAATTAAGACTTCATCTTTTCCTTTCCCTTCCATGGCACTCTGGCTGGACAGACACAGGGAAGGGGGTCCAGGCTGGGTCTTTGCTAGGCTGTGTCGGTCACTTAATGGAAGCCACCTTGAGCGGGGAAGGCAAGGCACAAACCTGGCGATTCTGTTGTGCCACCTTGGAAGTCCTGCACCCATGGACCGTCTCAAGAGAATATTATTTTCATGTCAGGAATTATTCTGGGTTGAAAGGATTTTGGCTGGAGGAACTCAGCACAGGGGATGCCCTGAATGAGGCTCCCTTTCATGTCCCCAAGATCTTTTCCCCACCAAAGTGGTCCCTACTTATCTACTTGCAATTTCTTGCTTTAAAAATGCTAGGCTGGGACAGTGATGGGTGCTCAATCCGTCATGCAGTACCCAGGTTTCGAACTGCCGACTTGCCGGCCTTCCAGCTAACAAGGCAAGCTTCTTAACCACTGAGCCATCACAAGACAAGAGCCTGGAAATAGCTATTTACAACACTGCCAGTTTCTGCGCCACAGCGTGTAATATCAGAAGAACAAGCCTGGCAGGTCCCTAGCTAAATAAACTATCAACTCAACATCATAGGCTTTGTAGTAATTGTAATACTAGTACTCTTAAGTACTAATTTTATTACTCTTTAACTCTAAGCAGAAAAGCGCCTTTTAAAATATATTTTACATACCCTCTTCTCAACTTGTTTTGCTGTACTATGCTGATGTTAGATCATAATAAAGATCTGATTAAATTTTGATTGGAAGTAATGAGTTATTTATAGTTATTTTCGATGGTAATTGATGAATAAATACGTCACATTAAAACTATAATACAGCAAAATTAGTTCATTGAGGTTTTTTTGTTGTTGCAGTAATTAATGTGTATGTAAGTTACAATAAGGGATTGTAGTGGCTTAATGGTTAAGATGCTGAATTTGAGGACTGGAAGGTCAGCAGGTCATACATTGAAGACCTGAGGGCAGCATGATGGAGTGAGCTCCTATCTCTGTCCTAGCTCCTGCCAAACTTGCTAGAAATTGCAAGTAGATAAATAGGTACCGCTTCAGTGGGAAGGTAATAGTGTTCCACGCACTCTGGTGTCTAGCCATGCCTGCCACATGACCATGGAAATCTCTAAAGACGCAGACAGCCCTGGCTCTTTGGCTGCAAACAGAGATGAGCACCCAGCCCTAGAGTCTGACACAACCTTTACCGAAGTTACAATAAAATTGTAGCACAATTAGAGATAACTTCCCTCTTTTTGGAATGCAATGTAATGATTTTATTACTGTTCAACTTACAGAAAAATGTATTGTGTCTGTGTATAGCTTTATAGTGGTTTTTAAAGCCCCTAAATCGTATCTATTTTAGTTACATTTGAATAATAAGAAAAAAATTCATCAACAAAATTTCAAACTATAATAGTAACTAACCAGATTCTGGGCCCCTGGAATTACAAACTACTTTCTAAGTTCTATTTATGACCTTGCAAAATATATTAAACATCACTAGCACATAGGGTGCTAAAGCGTTTAAATCTCAGCGCCAGTGAATTTCTATTTAGATTACACTATGCTCATTTTAATATGCAATGATAAAAGTATGAACATGTGTTCTTTCAATGTGAGAGGATAAGCAAAGCAAGTGAAAGCCACATAATTCTCCTCCAAGGGTTCTTCTGTGGAATAATTAGTTCCTCTCCTCTTTCCTAACCCTTTATAATCCAATTGCCTTCTCCTTCGTCTCCGTTCTCCACCTTGCCTGAGCAAATCGGACTCCAAAAGAACCGCACAGATAAAAACATTAGCAGATCTTTGAGCCACCCAGAAGATAAAATCTGGTCCGAACGACAAACGTTTCAGAGTAAAGACTGAAAATTAAACCACATCAACACCTTGTTTAGTCTTGGATCCTGTGCCATCATCATCTTTCACTGGCAAAGGCTCCCAGCTTGCCTTCCTCTCCCCCTTGCTATTTTAAAGGGTCATATTAAGTGTGGCATTGGCAATACTGTGTATTCCAGCATTTCCCAACATTTTCATGCCGGGGGGCCCAGGGTCACACTCTCTTGGTCAGCTTTAAGGGCCGGATGGCCATTTTGCCCTGCTTCTTCAATGGGGGTAGCCATTTTGTCCCAACAGTTTCAAAGAGATGGCCATTTTGTGTGGTAGAGGCGGTGGAGGGCCACATGAAATGGTGCTGTGGTCCACATCTGGCCCACAGGCCGCAGGTTGATAATCCCTGGAGTAAAGCCAATCTGTGTAGCTTTGGACAAGCTGCACAGTCCCTGGGTTCCCCTTAGAGTCATGGTACCCAATGTGGGACACATGCCCCACCGGGGGAGGGGGAATTTTGATTTTAAGGTGGCAATTGGAAGCTTGTTTAGACCACGTGAATGGCCTTTTAAGCTTCCTCCACATGAATAGCAGTTCAGTTTTTGAATAATAAATAAATAAAATAAAAATAATAAGAATTATATGTTACAGACTTAGGGGCATCAGGATTTTAATGATGCTTAGGAGGTGCATGGCCAAAAAAAGTTTGGGAACCACTCATTTAAAAGAAGAGAACGGGAATCCCACTTCTGTCTGTCTTCTACCTAGAAAACCCCTGAAAGAGTTGCTGTAAATGAGAACTGGCTTGGCAGCACACACCTGGCTGGATAGCTCCGTGATTTAGGTGGGTCTGGCTAGGTTGGGAGTTCAATTCCCCACTGTGCCTTCCGGGAAAAGAGCCAACCTCTGTAGCCTTGGGCAAGCTGCAGAGTCCCAGGGCACTGCCTAGAGCAGTGATGGTGGACCTTGGCACTCCAGGTGTTCTTGGACTTCAATTCCCAGAAGCCCAACTCCCTGTGAATCCACACAAATGGGTTCACTGCCCATTCCAAGAGATTTGAAAGTCAAGAGAGATTTTTATTTATTATTCCTCTTGGGTCAGGTTGTTCTGCCCAAGCTCTGCCCATTCCTACAGAACTGGAAGTTGGACAAAATGTTCCCCTGAGGCCACCAGTTTTCATTCAGCATTTTTCTTTCTTTTTTCCTGGCAGCACCTACAGAGGAATTAAGAGTAAGGCCAGAGAAATAGCAGTGTTGTGTCAAGGCAACCTAGAAGATTAATAAGAACAAGGAATTTAGTAGCATTATTTTCACCTCCTGTAAATTTTAGAACAATTACATAGCTTTAAGTCAAGCCCAATATATGAGGGCCCTTCTCAGAGCTTCTTAGGGATGAGGTATCCAGGAAAGTGGGTTAATAGTCCCTCCTTCTGGAAGCACTGAGGTAATGTGTAGCTTGCTCAAGGCTATACAGGCTGGCTCTTCTCACTGGTGAGCATGGGGAATTGGATTTTTGACATCTCTCTCTACACCAGTGTTTTCCATCCTTTGGTTTTTGAAGAGTGTCCTGAGAATATAATGCCGTGGCCTTCCATTTGCCTTCCATATCACAGCATGACCCCCTCTGACCACTGATCCAGTTCCACAGGAGTCCCTTCCTGGTCCTGAGCCCTTTTGGCTCACAAAGTCCTCATTATCAGCCGCAGGCCAGGATGGATGAAGCTGCTGCCCTCCATCAAGAGGGATTCAAGTGGGATTTCATCCACTCAGGGACCCTCACCCTTCCCTTTGGACTTTGCCAGCTGTTAGTCCTCAGGGTTGTCAGGTTAGTTAACTGCCACCTGATGATCAGCGTTGAGTCACTGGCAGTAGGGTCTGCTCTATGACCATTCCAAGGTAATCTGACCAGATTGGGAGGATTTTCTATGTACAAAATACACAGAAATGATTTACCAATCCTTTCCTCCGAGGATATGTATAACTACCTAGGCTGGCTGTTCTTCCAGGAGTTACAGTGGGGAATTAGGGGCTGTTGTGGCTCAATGGTTAAGAAGTTCCCCTTGTTAGCTGGAAGGCTGGCAAGTCGGCAGTTCAAGACCCTGGTACTGCATGAAGGATGGAGCACCTGTCTCTGTCTCAGCTCTTGGAGACATGAAAGGAGCCTCATTTGGGTGTCCCCTGAGTGGAGCTTCTTCCCCAAAAATCCTTTCAACCCAGAATAATTTGTGACATGAAACTATTATTAGTGGGGAATTGAATTCACAACTTCTGGCCAGATACCTAAACCACTAAGTTATCCATTCCTATCAATGGGTGGTCTCCAAAATGTCCTGTCCTCAACAACCCAGCTCTGCTCTTCTAAGTTCAAGCTTTTGGCTTCCTTTAGACAGTCATTCCATCTCTTATTTGGTCTTCCACTTTTCCTGTTATATCTATCTATCTATGAAGCGCCCCCAGCAAAATCAATCCAACTGCATCAGCAAACAAGACAAGTAATTCAGAGTAATTTGGTTATTCTGCTCTCCTGTCATCTCAAATGTGCATTCTTGGTAGAATAAATGCTTATTAAAACAGCCACTCGGCATTTCCCAGCGAGGGGAAAGAGGGAAGAGGGAGGGAAGCAAAGTAGGGTGGGGTAGGAGAGTAGAGAGGAGGATGAACCCACCGACAGCAGCATTGCTATTACAGTTCATGCAATCACAAGTGAAACAGTCAACAGAGATGGGACGATCAATGCTTCCTTGTTACAGACGCTGTCTGGGAAAGTTAACACAGTGCTGCTAAATGGATAATTCACACACAGCAGGAAAACACTGGGATGCAAGCAAGAACTTTAATAGTTTCCATACACTGTTGCCTAGTGTAATAAGTCACAAGTACAGTAGGCCCGGGACTGCGGTGGCTTAGTGGTTAAGATGCTGAACTTGATGACTGGAAGGTCAGAAGGTCAGCAGTTCAAGGCCCAAGTGCTGCTTGACAGAGTGAGCACCCGTTATCTGTTCCAGCTCCTGCCAACCTAGCCGTTCAAAAGCAAGAAACTGCAAGTAGATAAATAGGTACCCACTTTGGTGGGAAGGTAAACAGCATTCTCTGTAGTCCCGTGTTTAGTCATGCCTGCCACATGTCCATGGAAACGTCTGCAATTGCAGACAGTGCTGGTTCTTTGGCTATAAACAGACATGAGCACCAAACTGTAGCTTCTTGGGTTTTATTTTTTGCCCTGCTTTCCTTTCACTTATCTGTCCAATATTGTCTAAATCTAATCTGGGGGTGGCTTGGAATGGATTCTCGAAGCTCTCCGCTGCATTTTAGGCTGGGCTGATGACAGTTTCTATGCCAAAAACCTGGAGGTGGGAAGCCTTGCAGTTCATGAGAGACGGGGAGGCACGACTTGTCTTGGCAATGGGCAGGACTGAGAAGCAGCTTAAAGTTCGAGCCCCCTCCCCTCCCACCTCTTTGTAGTTTCAGGCCAGCTGTTCTGTGCCCCCCCCCCACAGGCCAAGAGCTGTGATACTAAGGAGACAAAGAGGAGGAGAAGGCTGGGCCACACCAAAGGCCCACAGAAACCTTCATCCTGTTTCCCATGGCAACCAAAGAGTTGCCTCTTCAGTTTATGTTCCCACAACATCTGGGGTTCAGAAACATCTGCCTTGGCTCTTTTCTCATCCATTCCTCTCATTATACGCTGCCATTATTAGGCCTGGCCAGGTTATCCTGCTGTGGTCATAGAGTAGACCCTACTGCCAGCGACGCGACGCTGAGTGTCAGGCAGCGGTTAACTAATCTGACCACCTTAAGGACAAACGGCCTTGGATGGCAAAGTCCACAGGGAAGGGCGAGGGTCCTCGAGTGGATTAAATCACACTTGAATCCCTCGGGATGGAGGGCAGCAGCTTCATCCATCCTGGCCTCCTGGGGATGATGATGAGGAGGAGGACTTTTGAGTGCCAGAAGGGCTCAGGACCAGAAAGGGACTCAAAGGAACTGGATCCGCGGTACGATGGGTCTCACGCTGTGATGCGGAAGACAGGTGGAAGGCCACTGCATTATAGTCTCAGGACAGTCTTCATGGCTGATCGCCATGATGATTGTCAGTATTCGAATTCAGATACAGCAGAACAACAAGAAGAAAAGGAATGCAGGGTCTTGAGGCTCATAATGAATCTAGAAACCAGCCTAGTCCCTGCCCAGATCAGTCTGCAATTATGCTTTCTCTGGCTTCTAAGACAGGGATTCTCCACCTGCGGCCTGTGGGCCAGATGCAGCCCACAGCACCATTTCATCTTTGGGGGTCCCACCTCCACCACACCAGGAAGTGCCATGTGGTGGAGGATGGGCAAAATGGTCATCCAGCCTCCGAAGCTGTCTGAGGGAGTGTGACCCAATGGCCCCCGGCTTAAAAAGGTTGAGAACTCCTTCTCTAAGAAATCCTGGTGTGTGTTTTATGCGTTCATAATGCCATAACAACCCTGTCCTTCAGTGGGATTGTAAAAGCAAAGGGAAGTGAGGTTTGGAGGGTTTCAATAGGATAAAAGAAGAAAATTAATTGCCCTACTCTGGGTGTCACGCTGCGATGTGGAAGGCAGGTGGAAGGCCACTGCATTATATTCTTAGGACAGTCTTCAAGGCGGATCGCCATGAGGAGAATCAATATTTGGATTCGGACAAGGCAGAAGAAGAAGAAGAAGAAGAAGCTCCGCCAGTGGTGTTTACTCTTTTTAAGATCTGTACATCATTTCTTGGCTGTCTTCCAAAGATCAGAGAAAGGTTAGGCACATCTGACTTTTTCTCCCTGTTACTCGTGGACTTTCTAATAAATAAATAAATAAACAAACAACCCTGGAATTTCATCCCTGCTCCAGCCCAAGAAAGCGCACGGTTCCTTCGTCTTGTGGCACTGTCCAACCAAAGGGAAATGCAGGCTGCACAGGTTTTAGAAGAAGTGGTTTTTACAGAAAGAAACATTTCTGCATCGTTTCTTTCTTTCTTCTTTTTCTTCTTCTTTTTGAATCCCTCGCCTGCAACACCTCCTTGCTTTCATTCAACTCTTAAGAAGCAAGAGGGCCGCCCCGACATAGAAGAGAGGTCAAGAGAGGGGGAGTGCTGTTAAATATTTAAACAGATGTAACCCTGCTGGTGATTTACACCCTCTTGCTCACTTTCAAAAACCACCACCACCAGCACTTCAAACAGAGAGAAGATGCTATGTCTCAAAGCAGCAAGGTTGCCCCTGCTTGAAAGCCAGTTGTATCCACCTCTACGGTGTGGTGCTCATTTTAGTTTACAGCCAAAGAGCCAGTGCTTGCAGTGTTTGCAGATGTTTCTGTGGTCATGTGGGAGGCATGATTAGACACCAGAATGCATGGAATGCTGCTAGCTTTTCCATCAAAGTGGTACCTGTTTATCAACTTGCAATTTCTTGCTTTCAAACTGCTAGGTTGGCAGGGCCTGGGACAGAGGACGGGAACTCACTCCGTCATGCCGTACTCAGGTCTCGAAACTGCTGACCTACTAACCTTACATTTGTCAAGTTCAGTGTCTTAACCAGTAAGCCACCGTTCCCTCTGTAAGGCAGCTGCAAATGAGTGAGCAAAATTACACCAAGTGGAAAAGAGAAAATCCGAGTAGGGGAAGGTATTCACAGATGCCAGGAGAGAAAATAAAGGCTTAAAGAAAGAGAGAGAGAGAGAGAGAGGGCAATTTGTTTTAAAGTATATATCAGAGAGTAAACAAAACAAAAAGACAAAATAAACCCAAAAAGTCCCACTTTAAAGACTAATGTCTTTAATGTTAGCTTTCACAGCTACCGTTTCATAAAATGTACTTTTAAGTTATTATTTTGCTTTTAAACTCCTGGAAGTGATTCCTGCATATCAAGTTGCATCTTAGTTTGATTTAATATGTATTTTAAGGCATCTCTAATACCAACTACACAGATCTTTTTACACAATTGAATGGTGACAGCCACGGAAGGGAAGTCGTTCAGGGCCGTGGGATTAGGGAACCACAATAATTCCTTCTCCCTCCAAACAAATGGCTCTCCTCTCCTCAAAGAGGGTTATTTCTACCCGAAAGAAAAAGTATCATTTATGCAACCGTATCCCATTTGCAGCAATTGATGGAGAGTGGATTTAATTGGGACTGTGGATGAGAGGCAACAAACTCTGCACATCTCTCATGCTCCTGATCTTGGTCACATGCCCCTTCCTTATACGATTTTTTGTAATTTAAATTGCCATGTATTGCTTGCAGTGCTTATCTCTGTAGAGTTTCGTAGGGCTTGGGCATGACTAAAAGGCTTTAGGTTAACTATTTTTAGTAAAATTAAGCTCGCTGGATCTGCTGTTTCTTGTACCTTTGTCTAAATTTAGATTGTCGGGACAGACACCTGTCTTTGGTTCATAAAAGCCCTAAATACTCTGATGGCACAGATTAAGCATTTTATGCCTATGCCAGCCCTTCAGCAAAGGAAACATGCATAGATGTGTCAAGGAGTCGTACTGCAATGAAACAATATTAAGGTATTTCAGCAAAAACGACGACGACGACGACAACAAATTGTGGCACCTTTAAGATGAAGAGATTTGATTCAGTCCAGTTTCTCAGATCCAAGAAATGACCTCAGGAGCACTCCAACACTGGAGTCGTTCAAGAGAAAATTAGATGACCATCTGGTCAGGACTACTTTGATTTTTGGATTCCTGTCCTGAGCAGGGGGTTTGGATTCAACGGCCATGCCGGCCTCTTCCAACTCAATCTTTCTATGATTCTATGAGCAGCTGCTGCAAAATTTACTTGGTTGGAGGGGAGGGTGAGAGAGGGAAAAGGTTCTTCCACCTCTTCTGTGGGCCAGATCCCGGCAGCCTTCAGACTAGATGATGTCCACAACTCAGAAGATTATCATAGATAGCTCGGAGTTGCTTTTCCACAGGCTTCCTTTGGGACCTTAAAATCTGGTGCTCTTTTGAGCCACCTTAAAAGGATCCTGTACTTCCACAATTTCATTTTCTTTTCTCCCCTATTTGATCATTATCTGTGGATGAAGGCATTTCTACAAGCCTTTCGGCAGTGGTGGTGAACCTTGGCACCCCAGGTGTTCTTGAACTTCAATTCCCAGAAGCCCCCTGATCTGCAGGAGTGCTGACTTGGGCTTCTGGGAATTGAAGTCCAAGAACAGCTGGAGTGCCAATGCCTTAGGGAGAGACAATTGAAGCTACATTGGTGTTTTTTTCCTGTGCAATATATCTGTGTGATTTCTGGAATTGGATAGACGTTTCTGGATTAGACCAACGGTCTATCCCAGTGATGGCCAACCTTGGCACTCCAGGTGTTCTTGGACTACAATGCCCAGAAGCCCAGGTCAGCACTCCTGCAGATCCAGCCCATGGCTTTAAAAGGTTGAGAACCCCTGCACTAAAATACCATGGGGTGGCTGTGGAAACCACATTGCATGTTAACATTTGATACCAAAGCCGGTACATATATTATCATCCAGGAGCTGGTGGAAGATGATGATGGGTGAGATCACAAGATCCGTGAGCCACAAAAGGAGCAACCTAGGAATACATTGATTTCTACCAAATGAACGTCTGGGGGTTACATTTGGTGCAGCTCAGACACTAAATATTTCCATCCCACTAACAGGCAGAAGTTTAATAAGGGAGGTGGGGGTGGGAGAAGGTTGGGACAGGGCTAGATTAATGGGAGGGCATTTGCAGCTGAAGTGCTCCTAGAGGGAACCCTGTAAACTGGCAACCTAAGTGAGATTGATAACTCTGGAAGGAGGCTGGGAGTACATTTGGCTTTGTGATTCAAAACTGCTTGGACAGAGCCTACGGAGGATTAACCAGCGGGGCAGAGGAGGGAGGAAGCGCTAACACTGTCCCCAACTAAGACGTTAGGCACCCTCTTCTGGGTCTCTTGGAGCTGCTCGCGGCTTTAAGGACAGGGCTGAAATCTGGGAACAGGAACAAAACCCAGGATTGCAGGCCGACAGCCAACAGGGCTGTTGCAATAATGAGAGGTGAGAAAAGGTTAGAGACGACTCGAAGTCAGGCAGTTCATTAAGAGAATAAAAACAGTTGCCGTGAGAGAGAGGATAATTGATTTTGGCTGGACATTGGGAGCCTCTTTTTTAATAGTAAGAATAGTTGTGAAATTTGGCTAGATGGTTTAACATCTATGGTTGTAAGACTCATAGCTATACATCCAGGCTAGGCATTATAATTGGCTGACTCATTCCTGGTTATTTCCTCATGTAAGATTGCAAATCAAGTGGGAAACAGACAGTAAAATAAAGGATATAGGAACCCTTCTCCAGGGCTGCTTATTTCTGCACTTCTAAGTGCAGCTTCTGGGTCTGCTTTTGATATCCCCCCCCCCCCCGAAAAAGAAATAAAATAAATCTGGCAAGACTGATTTATGCATTTCTCCCTTACTGGACCATCAGTCCATGGCCAGGAATGAGGAGTGGGAACAGAGGAAGGAGGAGAGAGTAGCACAGACAGATCCCTTAGCTATCAGAACCACTGGGCATCTTGAGAGCAACTGTTTAAAAAAGGAGTAGCCTTCTCTGAGCTCCAAATTATACTACAAATCTGTGTAATCCGGCATTCCCAGGTCTGACCATTAGTCCACCTAAATGCACTCAGTTATTGGCAGGGAGCAACTCCTCATGATTTCAGCTAGGCATCTTTCTTGTATCTACATGGGGAGACTAGGAACAATGCTAGGAATACTCCATACTGCAACTTTTTGCTGCAGGTCTTATTTGGCAGATCTAACGGCTGTTGGCATATTCAAGCCCCTTCCTTCTCCATCCATCCGTTTGCTTAAGGCCCTTATAATAAGACTACCTAAGCTGGTGGACTTCACTCTCTGTGGAAGTAAAATCCATAAAGTAATTAACAGTTATGCTTTTTTTAAAAAAGGACCTTCTTACAGTATCTCAGAATTGCAAACAGGCATTTGTCTGTTAGGCCTGTGGTGATTAAAAATGTCCTCTAGCTAAGCAGGCTGAGAAGCTTCTGTGTACTTAGCAAGAATCTGCTCGATTCTTAATTTTGCTCTGTTTGATGTGGCACTTTTTTGTAATTCCACAGCAGAGAGAAGCTAGTTGAAACGGATGAGGGCTAGAAACTTGCAGGGATATGGATGGGTGGGCAGGGCTACTTTGCCCCTATAGAACAGGGGTGCCCAAACTACGGCCAGGATGCCCACATGGGCGTGTTTTACTTCCACTTCCGGGAGCAACAAAGGCAGAGTGGACTGGATTAATTGGCGTTGGGAGCCAGAATTGGCCCACAGGCCACAGTTTGGCCACCCCTGGTTTAAGTAGAGAAAGTGCCAGCTTAACATCTATCTCATCCTGTTGCAAAACAGATTACAAGGCATGATTTACTTCCACTTCCGGTGGGAAGAACCCCGTGACTGGCCTTCTAAACACCGTGACTGGCCCATGGGCCAAAAGTCTGGGCACCCTGCTGTAGAAGCTGAGATAGGATAAAATTGTAATTGGATAAAATGTAAGCTTCATGTGGCTTGCAAAAGCTCTTGCCTGACAATCTCGTAACCTACATCCTTTGTAGCTCCCTGTCCTATTATCCCCAATTTGAATTCCTCTTTGCCGGATGCCAACGGTGGGGGGGGGGGGAAGAGAGACAATATATACTGCACAGAGATGGGGAGCAATTAATCTTATTCAGGAGCATCGTAGCCACATGAGCCCTGCCACCCAAATTAAATTTTAACTTGTCTCGTAAATCTTCCCCTTAAACTCCCCTTCTCACAAACCAGCTGCGCTGGCAGACAGACGGGGAAATGTCCTTGAAACTCGGGGGGACTGGAGCCAAAAACTGAGCTGGGCTCCCCGGTTTTGCCCCTGATTTCATGGGGTGCAGGTCACGAGGGAAGCAGAACGGCCGGCTGGGAAGATGGAACGAAAGAGGAGAATCAAGGGATGGCAACCTTGTTATAATCATTAAAAGAAGCGCCAGATTATATTTTGGCAGAGTTTAGTTGCTTCCTAGCCTCACACTCCTCCTGTGTCCTGGATTTCATCCAACTCAGGTAATTAAAATCCTGGCCCTCTTCAGCTCGGCTTCTCGTCCCACAGTTAGGCATCCACTGTTGGCCTCTTTGGGGGGGCTCAGGTGTAAACACCCAACAATGTCTAGCCCTGGGGCAGAGCTGGGACCCCAGCCAGGCAAAAGCAGCCCGGCTCTATCCAAGAGGCAGATGTAACTCTGAGTAGGCTGGGGTGGGATCAGACAGGGATTGGGGCTCCAGTGGCTCAGCAGTTAAGAAGCTCGACTTGTTAAGCTGGAAGACTGGCAAGTCGGGAGTTCAAGACCCAGGTAATGCATGACGGAGTGAGTGCCCGTCTCTGTCCCAGCTCCTGCCAACGTAGCAGTTTGAAAGCAAGACATTGCAAGTAGGAATGTGGGGGGAAAGATCTTGGGGACATGAAAGGAACCTCATTTGGGCATCCCCTGAGCCAGGTTTCTCCAGCAGAAATCCTTTCAACTCAGAATAATTTCTGACATGAAATTATTATTATTATAATTCCGCTGGGGAAAATGCCCGGAGAACAGGGCACACCAAAACCACCCTCTAAGGTAGCACGTCAGGTCTTGGAGGGCAAAACACAGACGACAACGCATAATTGGGTAGCAAGTTGTAACATAAGAGACGTCAGGGCAAGGCCAGGCAGGTAGAGGCTAAGCAAAAGGGCTCAAAGACAAGGTGCTCTGACAAGAAGAAGAGGGCAGATTCTAGGAATATAGTACTGTATGTGGGAAATGAAATTCTATTGGATTTTTGTGGGTCATCTGACCCAATAGTGACATGTGGGCAGGGATGCTGCAGATTTTGTCTGTTCTACTTCTGTAAGCGAACTGATTTCATGGTGCATGAAAGCTCACATTTAAATACAGGAGTTCATCTTTAAGGTGCCGCAACATTTTTTGTCTTTTTCTTTTCTTTTCTGCTGTTCTGTTTTGTTTACGCTCAGATATGATTTAATGCACAATTCATGGGCTAGTATGTGCATGAGAAATGCATTTATCTTCCAGAGACAATACTTGTCTGGATGTTCTGATGCAACTTTCATCTTTAAAACATACAAAAATGTACACATAGGGAAATCTGCATGCCCTAAAGTACATTTTAGGGCAAGTTTCGTATAAACTGCTATTACTGTCAGGAAAAAAAATTTTTTTTTAAATATCTAGCTAAAACATTACATATTGATGGTCGTGTTTAATAATTATATATTCGCTAAGCTTGAATGTGCTGGCATCATTGTGAACATTTGTTCCAATTTAATTTGTATCCAATACTGCAGTTACATGGTATTTACTATTATTTATTGCCTTTTTTATTCTTCTGGGAATTTAGTGCAGTGTACATGGCTTTCCCTCCAGCCCCCTCCTCCACTTATTCTATCCTTATAATGGCACTGTAAAATAGGCTCGAGCTGTGGTAGCTTAATGGTTACTAGAAGGTTGGCAAGTCAGCAGTTCAAGACATGAGCGCTGCATGATGGAGCGAGCTCCCATCTCTGTCCCAGCTCCTGCCAACCTAGCAGTTTGAAATCAAGAAAATGCAAGTAGATAATTAGATACTACTTTGATAGGGAAGATTACAATGTTCGGTTTGCTTTGGTGTCTAGTCATGCCTGCCACGTGACCACAGAAACATCTGCAGATGCAGACGGTGCTGACTCTTTGGCTGTAAACGGAGATGAGCACTGTACCCTAGATTCAGATACAACTGGTTTTCAAGCAAGGGCAGTCTTTACCTTTACCTTTAAAATAGGCTGAAAGAGTGTATAATAAAATAATCACATGTCTTGTTTCAAATCACTATGCCATACAAACTGCCAGGGGAAAAGAGAAACTGAATTGAAAATATATTGCATTTATGTACTGACAGTGGCACCACAAGTGGTGGAGGTATGCCTTAACATTCATCAGTAAGAGTTATTGCTTTCTAAGAGTATCCTCAAATTTCAAATACTCATATCTTCCAAATCAGATTTAAAACTGAAATGACATTGAATTTGAATCTGTAAGTTTTTTCATACAGTAATTTCTTTTTAACAGCACAACAAAGTCCCTGATGCGCTAGCTTTCTCCATGCAGGGGTGAGAAGAAAAAATTATACACACACACACACACACACACACACACACACACACACACAACTTAATGTGATACTGAGCTTGGAAGATCAGCCACTTGAACATCTCTGGGCGGGGCTAGGAGGAAAGAAGGTTGTAAAGAGCGCATCTAGGAGAGGTGTTGATAGTTAAGATAAATATCAGGCGTTCTCAACCTTTTAAAGCTGGGGGCCATTGGGTCACGCTTCCTAAGGTAGCTTCAGGGGCTGGATGGCCATTTTGCCCTTCCTCCATCACATGGCACTTCCTGGTGTGGTGGAGGCGGTGGGAGCCCCCACATAAAACAATGCCATGGTGGGCCACATCTAGCCCACAGGGCGCAGGTTGAGAATCCCTGATCTAAAGCCTCCTTAGCAGCATAGACTACTATTTAGACCCCACAGGTGGCAAAAAAAGCACTAAGAGACTCAAAGGGAAAGCAAGATGCAGGGTGACATGGGGAGACGTGGCTGAAGTCTGCAGAAAATCTTCCCAGCGGCCGGCAGACAAGCACGTGGGAGGCCACGGAGACTCTGCGGAGGTCGGCGGGGTGGTGACCAAGCCGATAGCTCAGCGCCAACTGGGGGAAGAAAAGGGCCCCCAAGGGATCCCAGCTGAGGCCTTGTCCGTTCCAATTGCGTCTCCCTCTTGCTGGGACATATGCTCATTATTTCTGGAGGAGGTGTAGGATGAAAGCCAGGGACAAGGGGAAGAGGAGGAGGAGGAAGAGGCAGAAACAAATTTCATATATCGTGCCATAAGCCAGGATGTTGATATTTTTCAAAACTTGGAAAAGTGTCAGGGGAAAGCAAGGAGTAGGTGGCATGGGTCAGAAATTATTCTGAGTTGAGTGGATTTTCGCTGGAGAAACTCTGCCCAGGGGACACCCGAATGAGGCTCCTTTCGTGCCCCCAAGATCTTTTTCCCCACCGAAGTGGTCCCTATTGATCTACTTGCAATTTCTTGCTTTCAAACTGCTAGGTTGGCAGGAGCTGGGACAGAGATGGGTGCTCAAACCATCCTGCAGTACCCGGGAATTGAACTGCTGACCTCCTGCCTTCCACATATGAGCCACTGCAGTCCTGTTGGGAAGACAGGCGCTCAAACTCTCATGCCATACCTGGGTCTCTCACTGCCAACTTGCCAGCCTTCCAGCTAACAAGGTGAGCTTCTTAACCACTGAGCCACTGCTTAAAGCAAAGAACAAGAGTGTCCACCTCAGACACACCAAACCTGACTAGATTAGCAACTCGAATCATTCTTTTACACCAGCAATAGGAGAGCATCTTCTGCCACATCTGAAGGTAGCCATGTGGCTCAGATGGCCGGCTGAAGGGGGAACTGCCCACCCAATGCGCTAAGCCCCTATGCTGCTACATGCCAGCACCCATCAAATGGAGATGAACTCCTCTTTCTGACTCGCCATAAGGCTTCTGGCACAACTCAGCTTCCAACTTGAAAACCTGTTACCTAAACCACATTGGCCACGGCCTGACTCCTTTCCGGTACAGTTCAGGAGAGGCAAACTGCCGCTCTTCTACAGGCTCCAATCTGCTAAAACCTGTTGCACGGATGTGCAAATGGTACGGCTTTTAGACTTGAGCTGTTGTAGGTGAAGAAATCTGTGGAGGCATTATCTATCACATGCTGAGTCAACAAATAATCTCCATGGAGATTTCTTAATTTAGGGCAATTCGTGCCTAAAAATTAGTGCCGTTGGTGTAATTGCATAAGGGGATTTCAGCCAACAACTTCAGCTAAAGAAATAATTTTGCCTGGTATTCTGAAGAGACATAGCTATCCGCCAGACTTGACTAAACTAGATTATTATTATTATTATTATTATTATTATTATTATTATTATTATTATTATTATTATTATTATTATTATTATTATTATTATTATTATTATTATTATTAATTATGTGACAGAAATTATCCTGGGTTGAAAGGATTTTTGCTGGAGGAACTCCACTCAGGGGACGCCCAAATGAGGCTCCTTTCATGTCCCCAAGAGCTGGGACAGAGATAGGTGTTCAGTCCATCATGCAATACCCAGGTCTTGAACTGCCAACTTGCCAGCCTTCCAGCTAACAAGGCGAGCTTCTTAACCACTGAGCCACTGCAGCCCCTACTAAACTAGATGGATTTATAAAGGTTAAGGTCTCCCTTGCTCAAAAGCCAGTTATGTCTGACTCTAGAGCTTGGTGCTCATCTCTGTTTACAGCCAGAGCCAGCGCTGTCTGCATCTGCAGCCATTTCCGTGGCACGACTAGACACAGAACGCTGTTTACCTTTCTCACCAAAGTGGTCCCTATTTATCGCCTTGCAATGTCTTGCTTTCTAACTGCTAGGTTGGCAGGAGCTGGGACAGAGACGGATGCTCACTGCATCGTGCAGCACTCGGGTCTCGAACTGCTGACCTGCCGTCCTTCCAGGCGTCAAGCTCAGCGTCATAACCACTGCACTCCCTATCCTGTTAATGTTTCCTGTGTGAAAATCTCTTCCTTTCCCAGTTGGCCACTCAGGATGGCAACATAACCAAACTCTCGTCCAGCACCAGATCTGCCTCGGTTGGCGAGGCACGATTAGTAACGTGAGTGCATGAGATCTGCCTAAATCAGGTTTAATCAAAAGCAAGGCAGAGAAAGCACAGCCAAAGCAGTGCCCACAGAGGCATTAAAATAAATTATTCCAGCTGTTAAGACCTAGCTTATAATTTGCATTTTGACAGCAACACGCTCCCTTCTGCATTCCGCCCCTCCGTCTCCCAGCCACAGCTGCTGGAAACGCGCCCAGCAACGCACAAGGTGATAAAATCTTATGTTTTATTTAACTTCTTACGCATCTCGATTTCATTTTACACACACACATGCAGGCATGTATATATCATTGCTATCCCTCTTTGCACAGAGTTCACCATTTAATGGTGTCTATGTGTAAGGAAGTCAAATGGGTTAGAGGACTGGCGGATGCCCTTGGGGGGCATGGCCGTAATTTTTCAAATGAGAAAGATGGGGGGGGGGAGCTCTATTCTACCTAAATCTGGCACTTAGTATAAAATCTGCTTCAGTTAGGCCATATAACTTGAACAATGCTAAATGGCTGCTGGAGCTTTGACAAGTTATCTGCTCTTAAACATTTATAGCAAGAACATGATTACCAAAAAGGTATTATGCTTATCTTGCAGTGGTTGAGGTATGTGGCTGCGGAGCCAAAGGCTGGGAGTTCAGTTCCTTACTGACGGGGTCCAGACTTGATGATCCACAGAACTCTACACTTGAGAACCCAATCATAACTTGTGGGACAGAAATATAAGGTTAAAAAAAGCACATTTATATGTATTAAATGTGAGCTGTGAAAAACAGTAATAGAAGAAGGTAAAGGTAAAGGTCGCCCTTGCTCGAAAGCCAGTTGTATCTGACTCTAGGGTTCAGTGCTCATCTCTGTTTACAGCCAAAGAGCCAGTCCTGTCTGCGTCTGCAGATGTTTCCATGGTCATGTGGCAGGCATGACTACTGGAGCATACGGAACGCTGTTTACCTTCCCACCAAAGCAGTCCCTATTTATCTACTTGCAATTTCTTGCTTTCAAACTGCTAGGTTGGCAGGAGCTGGGACAGAGACGGGAGCTCACTCTATCATGCAACCCCGAGGAATCAAACTCCAACCTCTATTTATTTCTTTTAGCAATGCACATTTCTATCCCGATGGACGACATCTCTGATGCGCCAGTTCTCAACCACATTTTAGAAAGGTCCAAAATTGACAATGGGAGGCAGGATAGCCATAGCCTAGGAATCTCCTGCAGTTCAGGGGCAGAAAGAAAGACAGAGAAATCCAAGAAGGGAACTGCATTTCCACTGGAAAGAGATGGCGATTACTAGTAGGTTTGAATGTGAGAAAGCTTTAGTTATACTAGCAGGCAATGAATCATTCACAAAGCTGGGCTGGGGTGGGAAGAACAGTGTTTTAACAGAAGACAGATCAAGGGAGACCTGCGTGAATGGTTAAGACGCTCGCCTTGTTAGCTGGAAATCTGGCAAGTCAGCAGTTCGAGACCCAGGTACTGCATGACAGAGTGAGCACCTTTCTCTATCCCAGTTCTTTGGGACATGAAAGGAGCCTCATTCAGGCATCCCCTGAAAGGAGTCTCTTCCACAAAAATCCTTTCAACCCAGAATAATTTCTGACACGAAATTATTATTATTAATATTTAACTTGTAGGACCAATAATTACTCATGTTTGTTTCTAGACTAGATGACTTTTTACATCTTTTCTATGGGGAAAAAGTCTCTTTAAGATCTAATTGAGACCCCCCTCTTTCTCTCTCTCTCTCTCACACACACACACACAATTGAGACTCTTTTTACATAGGTTCCAGGAAAACACAGTCTCAATAAGATGTGTGTTTGTCTAAAATTGACAATGGGAAATAGCACCTCCTGGGGGGGGGGGGTGTTGAGGGGAAGGAGGGGTCAGGGCATCCTGATACCCAATGCCTTGCTTTACTTCAGCAATGCAATTATCCCAAGCTGTTCGCTGCAATGGCACAATGTGGATTTATTACTTTCCCGGCTCTCCAGGGGAGTGAGAGAAAGAGTTTAATCACCATGCTGAAAATCTTGGCAGCATTTGGATTTTAAATGCAAGCTGGGCTAGCTCTTTGTGGCCCGGCACCTTCCACCTTGGGGCTATGGCCTGATCGAGGCCATAAAGTAAGAGGTGCGACTGTGTGTGTGTTGGTGTGGAATTGTGGACCTGATATTTTTTTTAACCCACCACAGGCCAGGCATGAGGGTGTCCCGTGCAAATTGCAAAATTTACTCCTCCCCTTCCCTGAGCCCCTCCCTGACTGCACTCTGGAATTTATTATTATTATTATTATTATTATTATTATTATTATTATTATTATTATTATTATTATTATTATTATTATTATTATTATTATTAAAATGGCAGTGCTAAAAAAGGTAATGAATACAGAACTGGCTGAGTTGTATCATTCTGTACTCATTTTAAAATGGATTTAATAAATATTATAGATGGAGAAAGTGATTGCTTCAGAAATAGAAGCTACAGAACTACGATTCTCAAGGTACCCTTTGCTCAAGAGCGACCACATTATTTCAGGCCTGGAAGACAGTTTCACATTTTTAGCATGTGTGTTCAATTTGCAGCATGGACATACATGTGTCCGTGCATTTATCTACTTAAAGGCACAAGCATATGTACCTATTCATATACCTATGCACACATGCATATATTCTTTGCACTGTGGTTTTTTTTTAATCGTGTCAGAAGCACACAAAGGTGCTTTCTATGTTGAAATGATTTTTGCTAGAGGATCTCTGCTCAGGGGCAGCCCCAACTGAGGCTCCTTTCCTGTCCCCAAGATCTTTTCCAATCCATGTGATTTATCTCCTTGCAATTTCTTGCTTTTGAACTGCTAGGTTGGCAGGAGCTGGGACAGATGACGGGTGCTCATTCTGTCATGCAGTACCCAGGTCTTGAACTACCGACTTGCTGACCTTCTTAACCACCAAGCCCCCTTTGCAGAAAGTACCTTAAACAAACGCTTTGGGGACTTGCCATTGCGGTCTGGTTGCAGAGATGCCTATAACTTCTAGACAGAGTTGCTGCTTTTTCATGGCATCCCAGACTGGCCGCCAAAGGATATCTGTGCTGCCAACCAGCTCTCTCTTGCCACTTCACCTGCCTGTTGACTTACTGCCCAACACTTCCAAAAGTTATGCCATAATCAGTATGTTAGCCTTTAAGATGTCACGCGGCTCTCGGCTGCTGCTTATGCTTCCTTCTGCTCAACTCAACCCTGCTCTTGATCAATGCTGCTGAATGACCTCTATTCTTGTGTGTTGAAAGAGGGGAAATTATTCCCACCCGCCACTTTCACTCCCTCCCTTTTGTTATTTGCTCTCCCCATGCCATTTTACCAAAGGGCCGAATGGCTCCATTATTTTTAACAGCTTTCTCCTCCTATTAAGGAGGGTTGGAAACAACCTAGCAGCAGCCATGGACCTTAAAACGAGCACCCTCTTCATTTAAACAACCTCAGTGTGTTCCACTTAAGAGGTGACGGTAGTGGATGAATCTATGAATGGAAGCAAAACAGACTTGGCCAGATGAGGACTGCAGTGCAGGATTAGACCCATGGACCAGTGTCCATCAAACTTTGCCTTCCCACCTGTCTCATAACCCCAGGTACAAAGTCTCTGGCCATGGAGATGCTATTATTTCTTGATCTTGAACTGTGTTGATCCGGCCCATAGGCCTTAGGTTTGGAACCCTTGATCTAGGAGCTATAAGGTTGATTTTGAAGGTCTAAGCACAGCCAAGCTCTGGGACAAATTACAGTGACTTTAAATTAGGACAGAATTTGCAAAAAGTACTTTCTATAACTCCGACATTACATCACTCCGGTGTCAGGGCTGGCTGGGGATTCTGGGAATTGCTGTCAGATTTGTAAATTTCCGTCAACGATTCCTTGTGGTTCCATTTTCTGTCTCCAAGTCAATTCCATGTACTATACATGAATTTAAATGGGGAAATCTGTTTGTATTTTCATAAGGAAGGGAGGAGAGAGAATGTATGTCTTTTTCAAATGTGCACATATTTCTCCAATACATTTTTTTCTTTCTTTCACAGGATGCATTGCAGCCCAGATATATGTAGCTTCCTGTTGGGTCAGTTCCCAGAAAGTGCAGAATAAGGTAAATCTGTTTTTTGTTTTTTACTGCACAACAGAAGTGAAAGAACCGAAGTTTCTCCAATAATGAGGGAAAGGCTTGGAGCAGGTATGAGGATCTGCTCGCAGACGCAAGACTTCAGATGAGCTTTGAAAGTCAAGAGCAGGGATTCTCAACCTGTGGCCCATGGCATTATTTCATGTGGGAGCCCCACTGCCTCCACCATGCCAGGAAGTGCCATGTGGTGGAGGAAGGGCAAAATGCCCAGCAGCCCCCGAAGCTGTCTGAGGGAGCATGACCCAATGGCCCCCTGCTTAAAAAGGTTGAGAACTCCTGGTCGAGAGAATCCCTAAGGGCACCCCAGTGATCAAGTGAGCTCATAACCTCATGAAGACACACCAGGCTCAATACTACATTTCCAGCCAATTCAGTTCTCTCTGCTCATGATGCACCAGTGTAGGCTTCCCATCTGTGACTGTGTCTCTGATGCCTCCGACCCTCGACTAGCCCATGGCCAAACTGCCCACCAGCGTAGCCCGCTAGACTCAAGTCTGACACCACTTCTCTTCAAGAGGCCGGTTTTCTGGATGGTTGGATTTCTTCTACGGAGAGAAGCCAACTTGCTTCTGCCATTAAGTTGCCTGTGGCGCCTTTATGTTTGTGCACGCGACTTATACTTTCCTTTTCAAAGCAATAAAGGAAAGTAACACGTTAGCAATTTCATGCTAATAAGAAATGTAGCAAGTTTCTTTTGATTAAGGGCTTCATAGCAGCTTACTAAGAGGGATAAGGGGCTGTGGTGGCTCAGTGGTTAAGAAGCTCGCCTTGTAAGCTGGAAGGCTGGCAAGTCGGCAGTTCAAGACCCAGGTCCTGCATGATGGATTGAGCCCCTGTCTCTGTCCCAGCTCTTGGGAATATGAAAGGAGCCTCATTTGGGCGTTCCCTGAGCGGAGTTTCTTCCGCAAAAATCCTTCCAGCTCAGAATAATTCCTGGCACAAAATTATTATTACTAAGAGGGATGGGCTGCTAGGACAATGATGGCAAACCTTGGCACTCCAGCTGTGCAGTAAACCCATTCGTGTGGATTCACAAGGACTTGGGCTTCTGGGGATTGAAGTCCAAGAACAGCTGGAGCGCCAGGAAACCCACACGTGTGGATTCACAAGGACTTCTGGGAATTGAAGTCCAAGAACAGGTGGAGTGCCAACATTCGCCATCACTGCCCTAGGTAGTCTCCTAGCTAGAGCCAAATTGGTTGGATTCTTCATAGTAAGGGGCCTCCAGAGAGACGGTCCTCTGCCCTCTTCCTGCCCTGTCAAGGGCTGCATCTTCTAGAGAACAGTGGTTGAGCAACGTTCAAGTGATCACGCTTTAACTGTTCTTGGGTATGGCCTCTCTCCTTCCAAGAAGTCTCAATGGAAAGCATTGTACTTCTCCCCCAGCCCACCCTCTGGGAAACCTCATTTCCAAGGAGCATAAATTCTAAAAGAAGCAAAGCAGAAGGGCGGAGGGGGAGCTGGAACTAATTTCCAAACAACAGGGAAGGCGCTTGTTGCCCATTCATAATTAATAGAAGTCCTGCTTACAATAGTTTTGGAGGCACGTTAGCAAGTGTGTGCACTTATCTAATTTGCCTATAAGGCTGGGGAAAGAGATTAGCTGAGCTGTTCTTCTTTCTTTTGCTTGAAATAGCAAGCACAGGAATCAAATCCTTGTGCAGACCCAAACTGGGGGGGGGGGGAGAGGGAGGGATTGTTGTTGGCATCTTTCTGCACATTGCATTCTCGGGGAAAACAGCAGAATAAAAATAATCCCGTGAGCTATGATGAAGCAAGAGGCCCAACACACACACACAAAACGCAGGAGGAAGGAATCACTCCATCTTCAACCAGATTTCAGTATTTCACTTCCAGGTGGGAATTAAGGCTGGAACTTCCATCAGACTGAAGCAGCGCAAGCATTACTGAGGGATCCTAGGTAGGAGCTAAAATCCAACACTGTCTGGGGGGACAGCTGTTCACCACTGATGTTTTAAGATCAGGAAAATATTCCCATTCGAATTTCCAAAGCCCAGTGAAGAAAAAAAAAGATTTGTATCAATTTCAGGAGATTTTTGTTCCAACCATCTTTTGGAACGTTATGTAATGTAATTAGTTCGAGTCATCATTCAAAATTCCCCAAATATGAATTATGTTATAATTAAATATTTTTAAAGCAACTCAATAAGAAACAAACAAATAAGTCAGAATGCTACAAACCTGTAATACAGAACAAGGCCACCTCCTGTAACTATAAAAGTAGCTAAAACAGTTACAGTTGTACTCTCTAGAAAGCAAAGTTATTCCTCATTATATTACAATCATAATGTAATGTAGTCATACCTTAGTTATTACAAATGAGAATAAATTACAAATAATGTCCAGCATAATGTTGCTAATTCCAACTAAAGTAGGCCATTGACTCAGAGGAATTTACCTTGATGTTGATTTACCATTTGAGTAATTCAGTCCATAGATCTACTCGACGGGGTGGCCTGTAATACCCTATTGAATCTTTCTCTAAAGTTGCCACTTATTGTATCCGGGTGTCACCTGTATTCTTGTGCTCATGTACCCACGGACTTGTCACAACTTGCTCTTCAAGTGTACATGGGCTTAAACGGGCCATATTTCTTTGAGCCCCCCCCCCCCGGGAAATTATGATACACATGGGCAGGTCGGGACTTATGGGCCACCCTGTAGTTCAGATTAACAATAGGATATTGGTCAATGTATTATTTGTTGTGAATCTTTGAGTCTCTGATTTTACTTCACGGCTGTCTGGCAACCCACAAAACCTCCCAGTTTAAAAAGAAAGAGAGAGAGAGAGAAATTATGTCACGGCTCCTCCATCTTGCCTCAGAAGGAATTATGAGAATTTGGTAGGCTATTTAGCAGTGTGCCTGACTTGAGAGAATAATTAAAACACCTCTATATTTCTTTCCTATTAAAGGAGAAGAAAGCTTCAATCATTCTATCAAAGAAGGGGAATTAAGCCAAGTCCCTAAGCTTCAGCAAAGAAGGAGCCGATTCATACATGCAAACACAGGCAGACTTTTATTTTTATACCTATATTTCCATATCTAATCCCATGGCAAGGAAGGAATTATACTGTCCGTTTGTTCTTGGGGACCTGAGTCATGGCCGTTCCCTCCTCCTTTCCTTGGGCAGCCTGTCTCACAGCTCCGATATAAACCCTTGGTGAAATTAATAAGAAAGTGCTAATAATAATAATAATAATTTTGTGTCAGAACACCTGGGGTGCCAGTCAATCCATCCGTGTGGATTCACAGAGACTTGGGCTTCTGGGAACTGAAGTTCAGGAACAGCTGGAGTGCCAAGTTCACCATCACAGCCCTAGGGGATTTCAGAAAGAGACTCTGCTGGAACAAAACGTTGACACGTATAATTCAGTAATGGACTACTTAGAAAACAGAGAGTCAGAAGGAGTTATTATTATTACATTGGTACTCTTCCCGTCTATCTTGGTTTTTGACTCTGGGCAATACATCTCATGGTTTGAAGCAAGTGTTTAAGCTTTCTCGCGTAACCCCTGCTCCTGAAATAGAGATGTCCCCAGAGAGACAGATGCGAACTCTTTCAGGAACAAGATCCCTGTCACAGGAAAGTATTCTACCCTCACTTCCTTTAATCCAATTCAGAGCGCTCCTGTTCTCCAATCTTCTCTAATTCTGACGGGTAACACAGATCAGAACAAAAATGCAACCTAGTGGGGGAAGTGACTCGTGGAACTGGATCGGTGAGACTGTGGGTGTCACGCAATGATGCGGAAGGCAGATGAAAGGCCACTGCTATTCTATTCTCATGGCTGATCGCCATGGGGAGGATTGCCAATATTCAGATAGGGCAAAACAAGAAGAAGTGGGAAAGACAGCCAGGTAAAAGGTCAAGGTCACCCTTGCTCAAAAGCCAGTCATATCCAACTCTAGGGTTCAGTGCTCATCTCCGTTTTATAGCTGAAGAGCCAGCACTGTCTGCGTTTGCAGATGTTTCCATGGACATGTAGCAGGCATGCCTCAACACGGAATGCTGTTTACCTTCCCACTGAAGTGGTACCTCATTATCGGCTTACAATTTCTTGCTTTTGAACTGCGAGGTTGGCAGGAGCAGGGACAGAGACGGGAGCTCACTCCGTCACGCAGTATTGACTTTCTAGCCAGTGAGTTCAGCGTCTTAACCACTTGAGCCACCACAGTCACAGCAATGGGCAGAAGGGCGGGGGGAGTGGGGAGTGAAGGCTTGGTTAAGGAGCTTGAGAATCCTTGTAAAAGGCACCCTTAAGGGTATTTTCATTTCCGTCTCTTCCTTAAGAAGAAAACCCTTCTCGGTTGCATGGCTTTCTTACAAATTGGCTTGAAGTTTTCCAACTGTTTAAGTAACAGGAGGCACAAAGGGAAGGCCCAGCCTTGGCTGGTGTCTTTGTCTGTAGCAGCAAGAAACGAAGGCTCCTCTATTATGGAAACGGGAATCCGGAAGTGGGGGCTCCCAATTAATTCCTGGCAACAGAGAGAACTGCTTCAAGGCCACCGCTGTGCAATCCAGATCAAATCCCAGCCTTTTATTTTTGTCTTTTGCCACCGCCACCGCCACCCCTGGCTTGCTTTCATCCCTTGTTTCAAATTAATCCAAAGGACATTATTGTAGCATTGTGGGTGGGGTGGGATGGGGATAAATGTTGTTCCACGAGAAAGATACCCTTAGCAGTGCCACTGTCATAGAGTGAAATGAAGCACCATCCATCAGCAGTATTTCCCTGAAAACAAATTAAAAGAAATGCCGGGCCTGAATTTGATTTCCTGTTCCTTTTTATTTTTATAACAGCCTTGAGGGGATAACTACCTGTTATGACAAAGCAGGTATGGCTCAAAATGGCAGCCCGACATTGAATTCCCCCCTCCCTCTAGAATAATAGAGAACTCATTATCTGAGAGTGGATTCATTTATGGCCCAATGTAGCACAAGATGTTGGACTGGGCAAATTCAAGAACTGAGGTGATGGTGAACCTTGGCACTCCAGATGTTCTGGAACTACAATTCCCAGAAGCCCTGATCAGCAGGTGTGTTGACTTGGACTTTGGGAATTTCAGTCCCAGAACACCTAGAGTGCCAACGTTCGCCACCACTGAGCGAGGAGAACCAGGTGTGTATGCACACACAAACACACATTCTAAGGGGTTGGAACCTCAGAACACAACTGAATGAGGATAATGCTCGGTGGGCTTGAAATGATGGCCACCTTTGGCAGGGAGGAACAGAAAACGAGGTGGCTGGAAGACATGAACAGCATATCCTGGAAAGAGGCAACTTCTGAAATGGGAGCAAAATCCCACTGGTACATTACAAAGGGGGCAGCAATGAGACATTCAAACCCTGCCTTTTGGAAATATCCTGTGAATAGGAAATTGACACAGCAGGGATGATTGTGCATCAGTTTCCTGTGGACAGGAAACGATGAAATGTGTTTCTTCCGATGGCAGGAGTGGACTAGTTTACGTGAATCCCTCAGGGACTGCCACCTCATTGGGCTGCCTAGGTATACCCAAGAACTGCACGACGGAGTGACCTTCCATCTCTGTCACAGCTCCTGCCAACCTAGTAGTTCAAAAGCAAGAAATTGCAAGGAGATAAATAGGTACCACTGCAGTGAGAAGGTAAACAGCGTTCCATGCACTCTGGTGTCTATTCATGCCTACCACATGTCCATGGAAATGTCTGCAGGAAGACAGTGCTGGCTCTCTGGCTATAAACAGAGATGAGCGCTGAAGCCTAGAGTCGGATACGACTGGCTTTCGAGCAAAGGTGACCTTTAGGTAAGCATTAGATGACTGGCCTACGAAAGTCACTAAGGGTATCTACTGGTTGGGTATGTAGGGAATAATTTCATGTCAGAAATTATCCTGGTTTGAAAGGATTTTTTTTCTGGAGAAACTCCGCTCAGGGGAGGCTCCCTTTCATTTCCCCAAGATCTTTTTTCCTACCATAGTGGTCCTTATTTATCTACTTGCAATTTCTTACTTTTGAACTGCTAGATTGGCAGGAGCTGGTGCAGATTAAGGGCGCTCACTCCGTCATGTAGTGCCCAGGTCTTGAACCCCGACCTTCCAGTCTCAAAGCTCAGCACTTTAACCACTAAGCCACCACAGTGGGTGTCCATGTGCCAAATGATGAGAGCCAGCCTGTGTATCCTCTGCAGGCTAGCAATCTAACGATTTGTCACTCAATGGTTGCCTTTGATGCCACCAAGCCAGACTGGGTTTCAGGAAGGGTGGTAAGCATGGCATGCAAGATTCTGCTGCGCAGGAAGTCTGTTGCATTTCTCCTCTTCCTTTGACTCTAACAACTTTGTCAACTGTTTTTGCAGATTTTGGAAGAAGCTGATGCTGATGCTGTAGCCAAAACTTTGGCTCTACCCAGATTCTTGCATTCCTGGAGGATTTACCAGCCTATGGGAGAAATATTTTGAGCACTTGGTTGGTGCCGAAGTTTTCTCTTCTTCTTCTTCTTCTTTAAGAAGAAGAAAGGCTATTCCATTCATTGCTTTAAACAACAGATCCACCCAGCCTTGACCAGAAAGCTTGGTGGGCCCAGAAAGCTGTTAATTCCTCATTCATAAACAAAAAACCGCAAAGAAGCATCACTGGTGTGAGTTGGAAAAAAGGAAGGTCACTCAGTACTCCGTTTGGATATTTGTGATTCTGTCTGTAGGCCAAAGGGTTGCTGGATATATAAAGTTTGACATTTCTGGAGAAAAGCTCAGGAAGTGTTTCTAAAAAATTAGAAAGGATGAACTGGGGCTGAATTTGAATTAGGTGTCTCCCTGATGGTCCAAATTCAAGAGAAGGCAACGGCTTGCTCTTAGGGTGGGCTCACAAAGCAGTCTGCGCTCAGACCGCCAGATCTGAAAGCAAAGAAGCAAAACAAGAGAGAAAAGGAACCAGACATCACTGAGAAAGAAGAAAAAGGTCCTGTCGTTTCCTTGAGACCATTTGGTATGGCCTATGGTGACACAGAAGGCATGTTTGGAATATTTTGATGAGCAGCAAAGAAGAAAAGCAGCCGCAACAAACTCACAGCATGTAAAACAGCTCCTTTTTGATTTGTAAGAAGGGGTGAGATCTTCACGGAGGTCAATGGGAAGAAGAGGAAGAGGAAGAAGAAGAGGAAGAGGAGGAGGAGGAGAGCCTTGTTAAAAGGCATCTGAGAAAATTGGAACCTCAACTTCTACTGATCGCTTCTCTGATCCTAAGAGACAGGTAATGAGAATTTCATCCAGGGCACTGGTCTCACAGCTATATCCTAAAGCAGTGTAATGGCCTTCCATCAAGTACAGTACTGCAAAGTGCTGGCAATCCAATCCATCCTTTAAATAAAGAGAGACGGACAGTGTGGAATGGGAAACAGAAGGGGAACTGCTGCAGGAAAGTGATGAGCAAAAGAACAAGTGCATAGGATGGCTTACAAGCCAAGGCAAGCTAGGTAAAGATACAGGGCACAGCAGGTATAGCAAACACAGAGCCTAATGCAGCGGTGGCAAACCTTGGCACTCCAGCTGTTCTTGGACTTCAATTCCCAGAAGCCCAATGGCTTTACTGCGTGTAGGCTGTGTGGATTCACAGAGACTTGGGCTCCTGCAAATTGAAGTCCAAGAATACCTGGTGTGCCAAGGTTCGCCATCACTGCCCTAATGTGTGGTACTAGAGGACTAGTTTGACAAATCATGAGCTCTGGAAGCAGGCTTTTCACCAGACCAGACCATTTCAAGGTGCAGATCTAGAACTGCATCTATTAATCTGACAGCCACAGGATGGGGGAGAAGGAGTATCTTTGCATGCCAGAGAGCAGAATGGGTGAAAAACTAGTTCATCAAAGAACTTTATAATAATCACAATCATGATGGTAGAAGTGACAGTGGAAATGGTGGTGGCGATTATATTGGAGAAGTATTGAAAAAGCCTTAAACCAGTTAACGCCAGCAAAATCCTTCCCATTCCATTTCTGCTGGTTGGGTAAATTAACTGTAAATCATGGACATAAAAAGGAGTATTTTTGCACATATTGGAGGATGGATTTGATTGCTAGAGTTTTGTGGCCCAAGATGTGGCCTGTTACTAGAAGTCACTGGTGCGAAATGCAGTTCTTGTTAGACTTCCTTGCAAACTTCCAGATGCTGTACTGGATTACCCTTAACTGCCATAAACCCCTCTATGAACACAGAAAATGTTGGCAAAATTTATGTTAGAGCATACCAAAGGGTTGCATGGTAGCCAAGAAGATGGTTCTGAGAAGACGGTGGGCAGGGTAATGTTGTTGTTCCACAGAACTGGATGCCAAGAGGTGAACTGCCCCTGAACCTGGTCATTTTATATGACCATTGTAATTAATCAGCCTCTAAAAACCCTTTCAACCCAGAGCAATCTCTGACACAAAATTATTACTAGCCAGTTTGTAGATCAACCCCAAGTACCTCCCTTCTTAGCCACGGCATGTTGTACACGTTGACTCAATGCGTGTACAAGTGCCATAGGCGAAAAATAAATAAATTAGCCATTCAGCTCCATTAAGTGAGAATGCTTCCTTTAAAAAATAATTTGACATAAAACATAAATCAATGTACACAAAAAGTACAAACACAATAAGAAATTATAAACAGACTATGCAACCCTCCCACTGCCTTTGAAACCTTGAAAATATATATTCTATTTCTTCCCTTTTATCTCCTTTAGTTACCGTACCCCATTTCTCTTCAAAATGACCCTGTTTCATATGCTGGCATCTAAACTTTCTGCTTCAATAGGACATAATCTATTAATTCTCCCCATAAATCTTTAAATCTATCCACTTTTAACAATCCCCTTTTTTAACCTTGATCTCACATGTCAATTTATCATTAATAGCTATACAGGATTCTGAATTTCAAGCGAAGATTCTTCCTGGTCTCTCTTTCCTGAGAATGGGTATGATACCCATGGGCTTTGCATTGTAATGCTGGCTTAACACTTACCTAACACACACTTCCAGAACTAACTGCACATTCATTCATTCGTTCGTTCATTCATTCATTCAATTTGTAAATTTATAGCAAGCCCATCCATACCTGTTCTTTTCCACTCCCACTATTCTGAATTTTTAAAATAGTTTCCCAATAAAAATGCATATAATTAGGCAAAATTGATTGCTAAAATGTTTAGGTGAGGGAAAGATTATGTAAATAACAAATCTCTAGCAGAAGAAATGCTCACAAATATGTATACTGTACTATTTTTATGATTATGTTTTGCAAATAAATTCTCAAATGGATGAAGAAAACAGGATAAAAGAAACTTAAGACCGGAAAAAGTAAGAAACTGAGCAACACTTGGCCTTGTTTATCCATCTTGGTGTCTCCAGGCGATACAGATTCTTCTAACATTCTGAACAGGAAAAAGAAGTCTATGTTTGCAACATGTCAGTTTTCATCCAAGTATTGTTTTCCACACCAAACCTGCCCCCTTCTATTATACGATTCTCTACCCGCCCTAATTGCTATATCAATTTACTGTGCACTGCCCTGCCTTCCACTGATTTAAGAACCGAGAGGGACAAGAAGAGGGTGTTGTTCTTTTTTTGATTAAGATATCTACTTTTTTAAAAAAAAAAACCTGCCTTTCTAAGCAAACATCTGTAGCTGCTCTGCTTGTGAAGTGGCACTTTAGTGTTTGTGGGCAGCTGTGAATTGTTTAATTATTTTTGCTTTATCCTCTGGCTTTCAAACAACAAACACCCTCAGAGTAGCTTCAAAATATAGGTAAAAAGATAGTTGCTGCCTACCAGCTTACTAGCTATAAAGAAAGTGGCAACATGGGAAAAAAAATAAGAGATGTAGGGAAAGGAGGGGGAAATAATTTATCGACAGTCAAGATGCAACTTTTCTCACTTAAGGGCTTCCAGGCATGGCTGTTGTCATTCAATCACCCTGCCTTATTCTTAATTTTATGAGAGAACTGGAAAATAATATCTCCCGTGTAGAAGATTCTTGTGCTTCTCAACTCTTTCTTCCTGGAACCTGAGAAAGTGAATGACAGTGATACTTCTTCTTGTGCTGCCATATCCGAATATTGACGATCCTCATGGCGATCAGCCATGAAGACTGTCCTGAGAATATAATGTAGTAGCCTTTCATCTGCCTTCTGCATTGCAGCGTGACACCCATAATACCACTGATCCAGTTCCTTTGAGTCCCTTCCTGGTCCTGAGCCCTTTTGGCACACAAAGTCCTCAACATCATCCTCCCCAGGCCAGGATGGATGAAGCTGCTGCCCTCCCTCAAGAGCGGTCCATGTGGGACCATTTAATCCACTTGGGGACCCTCACCCCTTCCCTGTGGACTTTGGCACCCAAGGTCCTTAGTCTTCGAAGTTGTCAGGATAGTTAACCACCACCTGACGATTGGCATTGAGTCACTGGCAGTAGGGTCTACTCTATGACCATAGCAGGATAACCTGGCCAGACACAGTGGCATTGTCATATTTATCCATCATTGCACTTCTTAGTTTCTCTAGTATCCAAAATATGTATTACAAAGATGCATGGCTTATATCCCAAGAGCATACAACACCTTTCCATTTCTTAAGATGAAAAATCTGAATGGTACCTGTCTTGTTTTGGACTTAAAAATAAACAGCATAATCCTTGACACTGTATCTTCCCATGAACAAGAAACTATCCTTTTTCCAAATGTACTCATGTTTTCCATAGTCAAAGGTGTTGTGTATGAATCATATGGTTTAATGCACCATGATCTAAGACAGGGTTTCCCAAACTATGGTCTGGGGCCAGATGCGGCCCCCAGTGCCAATTCATCCGGCCCATGAAGCCCTTGTTGCTCCTGGAAGTGGAAGAAAACCACACCCGTAAGGAAGTGTTTTACTTCCACGTCCAGGAGCATCGAGGGCTTTGTGGGCCGGATGAATTGGCACTGGGGGCCGCATCCGGCCCGGGGGCCATAGTGACCAGCTATCTGAACTACATGACCAGCCCGCAGCCTGAAAAGTTTGGGCACCACTGGCCTAAGACATGAATGGACAGTTTAGTCTAAGCCTGGTCCACATCAGTCTCACACACGTTCACCAACATGACTCTTTCCACCGATGTGTGCCAAAAAAAAACCACCCCATAAGTAAATGACTATTTAAATGCATATCTCTGAGCGCATCTCTTTAGCATTTATATTTATACATGTCTTTGAGGTATATGTATGCATTTCAGAGAAGATCTTATCCCAAAGCTGTAATGTTAAACTGCATCTTTCATGCATCGCAAAATTTGGAGAAGCACAACATTGGGAGGCTAAACACGTTCCATTCCCCCCAAGTTAATCACAGAGTTGCAAATCAGGTCAGTTCATGTCAGAATTTGCAAACAGCAAATTCCACAAACACCCCCGATTCCAGGCCACGCTGTGCCACACACACATGGAGGAGCTGGGGGGGGGGATGAGGGAGTGATTTCTACGTCAGTCCGCGTAGCCATGGACCAAGGAAGGCAGTGCTTTCCTACCCCAGTGGTGGGTTTTCTGCCAGCCAGCGCCTCTGCCTCCTGCTGGATTTATCTGCGTTCGTAATCAATAGCAATTACCCCCGTCCAGAGGGAACTCTTTTTTACAGCGGTGGGCCTTGCAACAAAGCCATTAATGCCTCGACAAGCCAAGCATTTAGGGCTTCATCCGGATGGGTCCTGGCATCCTACAACCCCCCCCCCCCTTTTCCAAATCCACCCCCATGCTCAAAAGGCCACACTGGGAACAGAGGCCCTGTCAATGCCACACTGTGAGTAATGCTCGAGGGCTCAAAGCACCGATAAATCAAAGGCTTATTAATCTCACAGTCTCATTTTCGGGTGGTGTAATGAATCGACTGCTAGTGTTCCTACTCCGCCCCTTACCCCCTCCCACCATTGATTAATAGTTTATTAACTAACTCCTTTTCTCTCTCTTTCTGTCTCACACAAATATACACAAACACACACAAACACACCTGCTAAGATGTGAAAATCCATAAAGGGCTTCTTGCGACACAAAGCCTTACTATGCCTCAAACAAATGCGGAACAGAGGCGATACCTTTTAGAAGGACACTTAAAAAAATAAAATATTGCAAGCTTTTGTAACTCAAGATTACTTCTTCAAGCAGATCCTCATGGCATGGTGGTTCAAGCCAGGATGGCTCCCCAGCAGGATAGCATAGCTTGGGGCCTGAACTTTGCATACTAAGCCACAAAGTTCTCACAGTTCGTGCAATGTGGGTAAAGCAGAACTCTAAGCATTACAAAAACAAGCAGTTTGCTATATGCTGCTCCATTAACACTTAGGATGGTGAATTCCACAGTCTGTAGTAAGTAGATGTCTCCATTAAGCCAATGAAAAATGGCCCCAAAAAGGATGCCAGCATTTTCCTTCCATGGATCATGGCATTCACCAGCTCTCTTTCCTGTTGACCCTAGACTCTAGGCTTCTTATCATTTCTCCTTAGTTTACAAACGCCAACTATCCCTCTTTACCAAAGATAGCTGTTCTTTGGGAAAATCTTCTTCAGGTGCCTTATCCATTCTCGATATTGACTGTCATCATGCCGATCGTCTTCCTGTTTTTCGCTCCTTGGAGCAGTTCTTCCAAGGACTTTCCACACCAGTCTCACAGGTTCTTCAGTCATGAAATCCATCTATGTTCAGGGCTTCCTCTCTTCCCAGGGATCTTTCCTTGTAGAGCGAGTTGGAGTATTCTATATTTTATGTCATTCCTCATGATATAGCCGAGGTATTGGAGATTTCTCTCCTTGATGGTCTTAAAGAGTTCATTTTTTAAAAAAATCCATCTGTTACAACACTTCCACATTAGTCACATGGTCAACCCATGATATCCTTAGCAGCCGTCTGTAGATCCACAATTCAAAAGCTTCGATAGAAAATCTACCCTTCATAAATTACCTACATATGCCTGCTTGCATTTTACAGGGACAATCTTGCCCAAATAGTTGGCTGAGTTCCTAGTGATTTTGTCTTTTAGGGTCTAGGTCTCTCTTCCTCAAGAGAGGCCTAGAACCCAGAGTCTCATGTCTATATTTTCCATTCCCTTCAAATGAGGAATCAACAGTAGAGGCAGCCTTCCCCAGGTATGTTGATCTATACCTCCCAATATTCTGCAGCCTTAAGAGAGGTTGGGTTAAATTGCTGAGGTTTTACAGTGACTCCAGTCATTGTACCGTTAGGAAGGGTAAGAGGTTCCCATGTGTTTTCCCCACAAAAAAACGAATCGTGAAGACCATTTTGTTTCGTTGCTGTTCTTTTCTAACTTTTCATGGTGGACACATGGTTCAGTAATTCTGTAGCTCTGACTTTCACTCTTGACCATTTTTGGAAGCTTGAGGTCTCTACTTCTGCTTTTATGCATGTGGATTAATGTAGCATGGCAATTGGGAGTTGTCGTCAAGACACATACCATTAGGTAGTGGTCAAGGTCAGCTTCTGGTGTCTAGGCATGCCTGCCACGTCTCCAAAGAAATGTCTGCAGATGCAGACAGCACTGGCTCTTTGGCTGTAAACAGAGATGAGCACTGAACCCTAGAGTCGGATACGAGTGGCTTTCGAGCAAGGGTAACCTTTACCTTTACTATCTACTCCTAAACAGGTCTACCATTGTAGCTTCATAGAATAGCTGAGTTGGAAGGGGTCTTTTAGGTCATTGGGTCCAACCCGGTGCTCCATGCAGGAGTGGAAAGCAAAGTAGATCTGACAGATGGTTGTCCAGCCCTGTCTGGGATGCTTCCTGTGTTGTAACGCTCACCACTTCTCGAGTCACTGTCGTGCTGCATTAACCATTAAGAGGGTTTTCCCTAACATCCAGCCTATATCTCTGGCTTCCTGTGGTTTCACCTCATTATTACGCGTCCTGCACTCTGGGACGATGGAGAACAGACCAGAAGCGTAGCGTGCCTTGGCGGGGCCCCGTATAAAAATTTGTTTGGGGGCCCTTAGGAAGGGTAAAGATTTGTTTTGCTGACGCACATTGGGGGCCCCCGTGGCCCGGGGGCCCCGTATAATTGATACGGCAGATACGGCGGTAGCTACGCCTCTGGAACAGACCCTTCCCTTTGACTTTATCATTCTCTTTCAGGTACTTGAAAAGTGCTCTCAGGTTCCTTTTCTCAAGCCTAAACATGCCCAGTTCCTTCAGCCTTTCCTCCTATGGCTTGGTTTCCAGCGGCCCTTCTCTGTTTGTGGCTGGTTAATCAACCACCTCTTGTTAGCAGTGGTGGATTCACATGGCACTGCGAACCAGACACCAGCCAAGCACACCGTGGTCTCTGGACTGAGCCAGTGGCTTCAAGCAGGGCTTCCAGTTTTCACAGCTCAACTCCACACCCTCTAATAGGACATGGGAGCATTCTTGCTGAGGCTGCGAAGGAGCTGTCCTGATATGGCACTGTCAGGAAGCAAAAGGTGCTCCTTAATGGATCAAGACAGCGACAGAAGAACTTGCTTAGCTTGCAAGACTCGCCAGGAGAAAGATATTATCGTGATGCGAGCCTTCAGCCAGATAGAATCAGGACCAACCAAGCGCCTGTCTGATATTTATCTGGAGGTGTCTTTTTTTACAGAAATGGCAGTCATTGCGTTTCTTCTTCTTTTCTCCACCCCTCCCATATAAAACGAGCCAAAAGTTAATTCTTTTGTCAATTTCAGGCTGCATGTATTATGCATCTCGCCTTATCTCTGCCTGTAATTGCAGGCAAGTATGTAAATATAGAGCTATACAGTACTTACAGAAAGAGGTTGGGGCACCTCCTCCCACCACCCTCACTTGAAAAACTAGCAGAGTTAATAGAAAACATTGTGCTTTATGAGTAGAGACAGAGAGAGGATTTCAAACATGTGCCTTGGGAGGTTAATTGTATTGATAGCAACATCAGATATGAAAATATTTTTGCTGGGAAGGGGAGAGTGGGGAAATAATGAAATCAAAGGCTCCAATGTTGTACTTGCCTTCCTTTGGAGAGAGAACCTTTCAGTTTCCTGCGTTGGGTGCCTTTGTGATCGTTATGGTGGGCTTAGATATGGGGCTATCATGAGCATTTTGGTTTCACTCCTTTTTGTCACAGGGCGTTTTCTCAGATTTTGTGGCAAGAGAGGTTGGGAGAAACACGTTTTTCATATGAACAAGAATGCTGGCAGAGTGGTGGCCTTGAGGCTTAGCATGATTTCGTATCCTTCACCTTGCTGTGGTTTTATCCCATCTGGTGCTACAGAATTCAACATCCCCTCTTAAGGTAAAGGTCTTCATTACTCAAATCGCCAGTTGTATCTGACTCTAGGGTTTGGTGCTCATCTCTGTTTACAGCCAAAGAGCTAGCGCTGTTTCATCTGCAGGAATTTCTGTGAACATGTGGCAGATATGCCTAGACAGCAGAGTGCATGAAATGCTGTTTACCTTCCCACTGAGGTGGTACCTATTTCTCTACTTGCAATTTCTTGCTTTCAAACTGATAGGCGGGCAGGAGCTGGGATGGAGCTGGGAGCTCATTCCATCGTGCAGCACTTGGGTCTTGAACTGCTGACCTGCTGAATCTTCCAGTCAGCATCTTAACCACCTGAGCCACTGCAGCCCCACCCCTCTTAAAAGCAAAGTACTAATACTTACAGATGCAGAGAAGAGCTAAGGAAGAAGGGGGACAGTCAAATAAAATCCCAGGGTGGAGGCACTGTTGAAGGAACAGCGTCTTTAACGCCTTTCTGAAAATTCCTCTCCAATTATTCCCATGACAGCTACAAAAACCTCTTAGAACTTTATTGAACCTGGCATGAAGGAATGATGACATAAAATATCTGTGAAATGTGAGGGACAAGGTAGTTCTTCTATATTTATTTATTTATTTATTTATTTATATATCAAGACACTTGGCTCTTTCTGCAGTCCCATAATAAAATATTGGAAGGTGATGGGAAAATACACCTTTTCTCTTATTTTTAGTTCTCTTGTCACTGTACATTAAAATTAGGCAAGCTTTTTAAAACAGACATTTGAGGAATGATTGAATAAATAGATGTTTTCAGTGAGGACTGGAGGTGATGGGAATTTTAAGCCCCGTCTGGAGAGTGCTGGGTAAACAAAGGCTAGAACAGATGCTGGTAAATGGGGAGAAGGGATTAACTCAGTGGTTCCCAATATGGGGCCCAGTACATTGGCTGATCAGTGCTTTGGGGAATTGACTTAGGCTTCTGGGAATTGAAGTCCAAAAATCAAAGGTTGGGGAACACTGGAGTAATTTAAGGTGTCATTTTCATAACATCTTCTCCCCTTTGTTTCCTTTCCACAATGCTTGGCTCTTGACTAATCATTTCAAATTCTACATAAACCTGGCTCCTGAGACCAGAGCTATCAATCAAGGAAACATGTCAGTTTCTTATACATTATTATATAGGCTGTTATCAAAACTCTCAAGTCTGGTTATTGGGAACTTTTATGTGTTAGGCAGAGAATGATGCTATCGCTGCCTCCTAACGTTTCTTACAATGTGAAAGCCAATCCGGTCCATTTCTGTGGCTTAGTGGTTAAGACACTGAACTTGATGACTGGAAGGTCGGCAGGTCACCAGTTTGAGACCCAAGTGCTGCACGATGGAGTGAGATCCCGTCCATCGTCTGTCCCAGCTCCTGCAAACCTAGCAGTACGAAAGCAAGGAATTGCAAGTAGATAAACAGGGTCCACTTCGATGGGAAAGGCAAACAGAGTTCCATGCTCTCCGGTGTCTAGTCATGCCTACCACATGTCCACGGATACGTCTGCAGACGCAGACAGCGCTGGCTCTTTGGCTATAAACAGAGATGAGCACTGAACCCTAGAGTCAGATACAACTTTGCTTCCAAGCAAGGGCGACCTTTACCTTAACATCCTGGTTAGTGTTCATGCGAGACTGCAGTTGCTGAAACAGATTGCCTTCCGAAGTACTGTACTGTAAATCACATTTTTCACTAATATAGACCATGAGGCCTAGAAACATCTCTTTTTAAATTGAATGGCAAGAACAAAGCCCAGTGTGAGTCGTGGCTCTCAATATGGACACAGCAACCCTACAGAGGACCTGCCATGCCTCAGTCTCCGTTCCTCAGCCAGAGCGTTTTTCCCCTGATTGTCAGATCAGATAGCATCTGAGCATGCCAACCCTAAAATGAGATCAAGGGATACCTAAGTTTCAGAATTTAAGAACGACTCAGCACTAGCCTCCCTTTGCTGCCTAGAGCCTGTAGTCCTTTTAATAACAGCGAGAGCACAAAAGCCCCAAGCCACAGCCAGGGTAATTATGGTCTGCCATCCAGCTTGCTCTTGAGAGATGAAAAGGGCAAGGCACACACACAAAAAAAACCTTATTATTTACTTCATACAGCTCCACAGATATTAACTTAATGGAGGCTTGCCACCTCTCTCGGTGCAGGGGAGGTGGGGAGAATTACGGTTCTTACCTACTTTTGGAATGGTATAAAAACAAAACCACAGGGAGAGGAAGATAGGTCTTGGCTCTAAAGAAAGGCACTGGTGCATCTTTAGCATGGTGGGGAACAGAAATCCAACTGTAAGGCAGGTAGGAAAGCACTGTTCAAACTCTGAGCCACAGAAAACAAGGTTTCTGCCACAAGCTGGCAAAGTGTCAGTCCTCTTGAGATAGTCATAGTTTTTCAGATGTTAATATTTGTGGAGGATAAGAGACAGGGGAGCTGTGGTTTCATAAAAGGCACTACCAGACCAAATTATCTGAGCACTGCTCCTAATGTTTAACTGGTGCAGAAAACCAGCTCCCTTAATGCCTAATAAAAAGTGACAATTCTCTTCACTGCCCATTCTTCTCGTTTAGTGGGAAATAAATTAAAAGGAAGATGAAGGAATCTAACTGAATACAGGAGGAGGGAGAGAGGGAGGAAAAGAAAGAAAGAAAGAATCTATCTATCTATCTCTCTGTCTATCTATCATCAAATAATTACTCAATATAAGCCAAAAGGTCCAAATCCAATGTGACAGTTTACTATTTGAAAACTTCTTCAGACTGATGATATAAAATATGCTACAACAGGGGTTCTCAACCTAAGGCCCATGGGCTGGATCTGGCCCATGACACCATTTCATGTGCCCTACCCTTCCAAGGGCATTCGAGAAACAAAATGCCCCCCCCTTTTGAAACTGTTGGGACAAAATGGCCACCCCCATCATGCAGGCAAGGCAAAATGGCCCTCTGGCCCTTGAAACTGACTAAGAGAGTGTGACCCGGCCCCCAGCTTGAAAAGGCTTGGACCCCCTGTGCTACAAGATTAATTCTTCAAATTTTATTTTTACCCCCAAGGATTTATTTATTTCCTGATCCCTGTCTCTTTTTTCTCCCTATATCCCCTTCCTTCTCCCCTTCTCTTTACATTTATTCCTTTATTCTTTTCCTATGGTACAACCTATACATGCAGTAAAATGTAGTGTAGGAATCAACGGTTCCATTATAGATCATGGCGTATGAGTCATGTTTTTATGTTATCCCTTAGGTTAAAATGCCCTGATATCCAAAAAGCAGCAAAGCAAGCAGGGAAGTGTCTTCCTCCACCCATTTCCTATCAGAAAGAGGGTTTGTTTTCGTTTTGAAGCAGGATGGTTTGTACAGAGCAGGCAAAACTAGAATTCCCCCTGCTGCTTCTTTTGTGTCTAGGCCAGGCATGAAACTTCCAAATGAAGGCACCTTTTGGTGAGTTTATTCTGCAGTTCCTTTCACCCAACCTAGTGTGAGAAAGATTAGCCAGCAACGCAAGGTGGCCGTTACCAGGGTATTATGCCCAATTGTGGTTCAAAAATAACACAATCTTCCAGGAGGTTCTTTCTGTGTTGTGCTCACTATGAAGTCCTAGCATGACATAAGTTTAGGTCCTGACTTGCCCACTGAAGGCCATACTTCTTTCAAACATTGGCATGGACACACACAGAGAGAGAATTGTCTTTGAACTCTGCTGGTGTGAACACACAAACACACATTCCCATCTTCTACTTTGAATGCAATCGTAGGGACCTTCCTTACAGAATGCTTGAAATCTTACTTTACGCCAAGAATTAGAGACACACAACCTTCCAGTTACTCCGAACAGCCCTACCCAGCACAGGCAACACTGAGGAGTTAAGCTAAAAATTCTAGTTTTGTTGCTTTGTGTATGAACATGGCCATTCAGTAACATTATTACAAGGACTCGCCTAATTAAACCAATCTTTGTTTGGTCCATCAGTTTTGTTGAGTTATGGTTGGCTAAAGTTGCAAACATTTGCAAACTCAAAACAAAAGGAAACTAAAGCTTGATTCTTCACCCGTATATGAATGGTCGCAAGCACCATGTTAGAAAATGCAGGAAAGAAGAATGCCGATTCCAAAATGACGTGCGATCTGTTGTCTTATTGTTCTTTACCACTTCTTACATTAAAAATTATGATGCAACATTTACAGAAAGTATTTTTACACACACGTGTGTGTGTGCATATAAATATATGTTGCCTGGTTATATCATAAGAGTTTTATTTACTCATCTTAGATGAAGGGATTGTGGCTGTGGCCTTCAACACGCTCCTTTGAGATGAATGCCTACTGAACTCAGCAGGGCTTAATTCTTGGTAGAGGTACATAAGGCTGAAATGGTGCAATCCTTCACACATATAGCTCAGAATATAGTAGGGGCAACTTGTTGTTCTTCAGTCGCACAATCGAGGCCGACCCTTTGCAACCCCATGGACCACCGCACACCACGCTCCTCTGTCAACAGCCATCCTCCATAGATCCATGCCCACCGAGTCAACAATGCCGTTTAACCATCTCATCCTCTGCCACCCCTTCTCCTTTTGCCTTCAATCTTTCCCAGCATCAGGGCCTTCTCCAGTGAGTCCTCTCTTCTCCTTTAGTGGCCAAAGTACTTGAGCTCCAGCTTCAGTATTTGTCCTTCCAAGGAGCAGTCAGGGTTGATTTCCTTTAGGATGGACTGGTTTGATCTCTTTGCTAGACCAGGGGGACTCTCAAGAGTCTTCTCCAGCCCCACAACTGCTAACAATATATAGGCACAGTTCTTACTAACCTGCATTTCTCAGCATTTCCAGGCAGTGAGCTAAAGAGCCGTGACTCAAACTCTATCTGATCACATTTTCTTTTTTTCTATAAATAATGGATGGGATTTGGGCTCGACAACAACAAGTAACAACAACATCGGCATGAGTAGGCAGAGCAAAATCCCTCCCTTTCTTCTTCAAGAAGCCGGAATCATGACAGGGATGTCAGGAAGGGGCTCCTGTTGGCACACACGGCTGCCGCATGTGGGAATCTGGTCCTGCCTGCCAAGAAGACAGGCAAAGAGTTCAGCGTTAAGGAGCAAGTGGCTTTCCCCCAAAGGTTGGCACTAAACAACATAGAGGTGATGACGCCCTTTTCTCTGAATCCCCACAGGGCTCAAACTGTGGCTTCTGACATGTTTTGCTCATCTCACTTAAGGCAGTTTGGTGTACCAAGCAAATATGCTTTAATTTTGCAAAAGCAGATTGAATGTTTTTCCCCCGTTGGGAGGGAATTAAGAAAATGACTAGCACTTTTCGGATTCTGCCAGGGGCTGCAAGGCGTCACCCACCCAGTCCGGCTCCAAGCTCCGCGCATCGTCTAGAACTCACGCCCTGGTGTCTACTACTCCGTGGGGAAACCCACAGGGTTGACAGATGGCCTGTATTCAGCCCAATGGCTTGTCTTCAAGGCAGCCAGGGAGTTAGAAAGAAACATGGCCAAAACTTGGGGGGGGGGGGGAGAGAGGGGGGAGTAGAAAACCAGTGGGAGAAGCCATTTTAAGCCAAAATAAATCAGATAAAACACCTCAATAGACATGGTCCGATACCTTAACTATCTTAAGATAATGAAATCTTTCCAATAAAACAGAACTCTGTCTTTACTGATTTTTAAAAAGGCATCCCAATGAATGCTGGGATGGCAGCAGAAGTACATTATAATGTTTATACATTTTGACACTTATTTCTGCTTTTGTATTTTTATCTGAATTTATACTATAATGCTTTCTAATGACCCTGTGCTGACTAGCAGTACATGGACTGACTTCAAAATGTTTGAAAGGAAGCAGACAGGCTGCTTCTTGTTTGAAAGCCAGTCATATCTGACTCTAGGGTTCAGTGCTCATCTCTGTTTATAGCCAAAGAGCCAGTACTCTCTGCGTCTGCAGACATTTCCATGGACATGTGGCAGACATGACTAGACACCGGAGTGCACGAAATGCTGTTACCGTTCCCACTGAAGTGGTACCTATTTATCTACTTGCAAATTCTTGCTTTCAGTAGGAAAGTAAACAGTAGGAAGGTAAACAGCGTTCCATGCACTCCAGTATCTAGTCATGCCTGCCACGTGGCCATGGAAACGTCTGCAGATGCAGACAGTGCTAACTCTTTGGCTATAAACAGAGATGAGCACTGAACCCTAGAGTTGGATACGAGGGGCTTTCGAGCAAGTGCAACCTTAAATCTCATGTAATAAAATGGGAGCTCATGCCTTAAACATAGGATCAGCCTGTCATCATAGGCCAGACCTATCAGTTACGGCTTTTGCCCCACTGCGCTTACATGAGCTCGACAGGCCGTAGAAGTACAGCCTTTGGCCTCCCGTAGTTCTTGCCCAGTAGTCATGCTGGCTAGGATTTTCGAAGTCCAGAACACCTGGGAGGACCATTTCCCACCCGTGGTCTAGGAGCAAACAGACCGAAAACATCACTTGAGAGCAGGCCTGCAAGCCCGTATCTTCATGGAAGTAAATCTCACAGAGTTCAAGTGGGGCTCACACACTTCTACAGAAGATTACTAGACAAGGAAGCATAGTGTAAACCTCTGGTTAGTGCTGGGCTGAAATTCCCACCAGCCCTAAAACCAGCACGACTGGGAATGGCCAGGCTAACATCGGCTACATTTTCTCCACTTCTGTACCACTGCTTTGCTTGGGGAAACTCAATGTCTCTGGCATCTTGTTTTGAGTCAAAGCTAAGGAAATGGGGACTTTTCAGATTAAAAAAAATCCTGATTCTCCCTTGCTCCCAATCAGCTAAACAATGATGAGCCTTGGCACAGACAGACATGGCTGCAAAGCCTGCAAACCTAATCCAGGTGTGTTGTTTGGCTGAGGACGCTGGAACTGGACTCAGCAGGGGTAACTTTGCGTTAGCAAACACAAAGTAGGAAGAACTGGCGCAAGAATACAGTTCTGAGGCAGTCATGCTCCATCGCTGGGAGGAGGTCTCCTGGAACTCAGCCCCAAACAGCCCTGCAATCTGCTTCTAGGGCCTGTTTTGTGTTTTAACAAAACAGGAAGTCATACCTTCTACATAGGATCAGCCTGCCATCTTAGGCGGGCCTATCAGTAAGGCTATATCCCCACTGAGCTTACAGAGGCTTGGCAGGGCTTAGAAGCAAGTCTTTGGTGTCCCATGGGTGTAGGACAGTTTGCACCCACCATCCATGAAGCTTTAGGTTCTTCTTCTTTCGTGTCCTGATCAGACTCTGGACTGCCAAAATGAAGCCACTTTCTTCACTTTGACGTTGCCCAAACACAAGTCTTTATTGGTGCATGTCTCTGGCATGAATCAGCAGACCAGCAAATGGGCCAGATTCTGTGTCTCTCCATGTTCACACCGTGTGTTGTTGTCCACCAGCAGTCCCCACTTGAACATATTGGTCTTGCATTGAGAGACTCCAACCCTCAGCCTATTCTGGGTACTCCAAGTGACATGTAGGGGAGGTTGAGATCTTCAGCTATATCTCCACATTTAATGTTGTCCCTTTTCCAGTGAGCTCTTCCCTCCATCTTCTAATTTGGTTTTGTTCTTGTGTACCCTCAAGAATGTTTGTTCTTGCCATAAAGCTCTTCCTGGATCAGAGCTGGTGGACTTGAGGCTCATCTCCGTCCAGAGGGTATTGTGGGTCCTTCTCTTGCTTAGTTCTCTCAGCATCTGCTGCTCCTTCTCTCCTGATCTTAGGCAGAGCAATACCAACAAGGGGGTCTCTCTTCTCAACTGGTGTAGGTTTAAGGCATCCTGTCATGATCTGCATGGCTTCATTAACAGCAATCTCAACTTCTTTTGCATATGTGGATGCATTCCATGCAGGAGCAGCATCCTCTGCTGCAGAGACACTCAGGGCCAAAGCTGATGTGCGCAGTGTGGATGGTTGAGTTCCCCATTTATACTTTGTGAGTTTCCTGATGATGTTCCTTGTACTAACTTTGGCTTTGGTATTCAGGCAGTGCTGCTTAAAAGAGAGTGTTCGATCAAGCATCACACTGATGTATTTTGGTGTTGAACAGTGCTGTAATTGATTCCCTTGCCACATAACATTCAATGTAACCCTTGCCTCTCGGTTTCGAAGGTGAAACGCACATACTTGAGTCTTGTATCCAGCTCTAGGGCTTGGTGCTCATTCTCCATTTACAGCCAAACAGCCAGCACTGTCTGTATCTACAGACATTTCCATGGTCATGGGGCAGGCATGACTAGCCACTGGAGCACACACAGAACACTGCTACCTTCACTGCCAAAGTGATACCTATTTATCTACTTGCAATGTCTTGCTTACAAACTGCTAGGTTGGCAGGAGCTGGGACAGAGAATGGAGCCCTGCTTAAATTCAAAAGACTAAACCTCCCCAAAACCTAACCTCCTCCTGTTTTTGCTTTCCACTGGGAAAAGCAGCAGCGCTGGGGCTTTGAGATAGAAAGGTACGGTATTGGGGGGGGGGGGGGGGGAGAGGTCTGTGAGCATCAGCATATCGCAACACACAACCTGCCTCCACCTCCTCCTCCCATCCCCAGCCTCGCGCTTTTTGGCAAGGGAAGCGACCCCCTCGCCAGGAAGGGACTCCGAAGCACCGCCTCCCCCTTCTACTTCTCCTCCTCCTCCTCCTAAATCCACCACCTCCCCTGGTTTTCTCCTCCCTCCTTTCCCCAACCTCTCCTTCTCCCTTTTTCTCTCCTCTTCCTCCTCCTCCTCCTCCTGCAACGGGCCTTTCGCACAACACAACGCACGCAAAAGGCACACGCAGCTGCGCGCAGCCATCGTTCCAGCTCTTCCGTTTGCACGGCTGCTCCAGGCGCCCGGCTGGAGAGAGGGGAGTGGGTGGGGGTGGGTGGGATGAATCCGAAGCAGCGGAGGCATCATCGAGAGCAGAAGGGAGAGCGATCGTGTGGATAAAAAACACAGGAGCGGAAAGGGGGAAGGAAGGGAAGAAGGGTCGGCCGGCGGCGATCCGGGCGCAGCGACGGCAGCATGGCACCGCAATGCCGGGGAGAGGGGGTTTAGTTAGGCGCCCGCTGGAGATCGCTTCGCTGCCGCCTCGGTTGCAGAAAGGAAAAGGCGAGCGCTCCGGCGGCGGCGGGGGGGGGGGGACTTCGTCGCCTCTCCCCGAGGGCTGAAGGACCCGAGAGATCAGGATCGGGACGCGGACTACTCAGACGGCGCCCAAAGGCGGGACCTGGCGAGAGAAGCAGCACCGTCTCCGGGGATGTCAAGGGGCGGTAAGAACGAGGCGGTGGGGAAAAGTTTCCAAGGCAGGGAGGCGAGGGCCGGGGGAGGGGGCGAGAGGGGATCGTAGGACGGGGAGGGGGGGCTGAGGGTCAAGAGCCGCCCCCCGCCCCCCCATTATGGCAGGACAAACCTTCCGCCCCCTCACCTCTCTTGGCGGATGGGCCCCAAATCGGACCCAATCTCTTTGCCCCCGGTTGCGCGCTTCCCCAAGGCCTCTTCTGGCGTAGAGGATGCCTGGCTCTTTCATCTGGGGAAGCGAGGCAAGGTTTGTGGTGGAAGAAGGCAGGTCGCTCTGCTGCTGTCGGAGGGAAAGGGAACTTTCCCGGGCAGAGGCAGGCTTAGGAAGGGGCTTTTGAGATTGTCGGCTTCGGGGCTTGCTTTTAAAAATAAACATTTAATCCATGAGCTGCCACTGTGGCAGCAACAAGGGGTTCGGTTTTTTTTTCTAAATCATTTGTAAAATCGACTTGGACTGTGCCAGGCTGCCTGCTCTGTCTTTGGGCTTGTATAAGAGGCTACCAAGCCTTGGTCAAAACTTAAGAGACCAGATGCAATGGGCGGTTTCTTAATAAGGCCTCCGTTGTGCTCTTAGTGGCTGGATAGCTCCATGGTTTAAGGTTTCTGTCTGGAAGTTCTGTGCTCCGCTGTGCCTCCTTGAAAAGCCAGCCTGTGTGGCTTTGGGCAAGCTGCACAGTCCCAGAATGCCTCCAGAAGAAGGGGATGGCCCATCACTTCTGAGTGCTTTCCACCTGGAAAAGCCTGAAAAGGGTTGCCATAAGTCAGGATTGACTTGCAAGCATAGAATGTTCTTAGTATGGTGTCCCATATGGCTTTTTGGTTCCACCTCAAGAGACAAATGGACAGAAAAGCAGTCGTTGGCAGCTGTGGGGTTCCCCTAAACCTGACTGTGGAAGGAGGATAAGCCCAAGACCCTCTTTCTCACATGTCCTTTTACTAAACTTCAAGAATTATTGGATGGTTGGGATGGGGAGTTGACTGGGAGCGTTTTTGAGAAAGTGTAACGTTGTCTACTCAACAGGTTTGGGCCCGAAGCCAATATACACAATTGTTGGGAGTACTTTAAAAAGACCAGTATCTTTATTCTGAATGTCTTGTAAGATAGCCAGAATAGAAATTTAATAATCCACCATCTTCCCAAGTTTGCCAAGAATCTTAACATGGATAAGTCTTACTCATTTAGGAGACTGAATTGACTAATTGTAGTAAGTCACGTTTGGCCAATCTTGGCCAGTCCCTAAGGATGATGGTAGCTGTAGTCAAGCATCTGAAGCACACCAGAATATCAGACACAGGAAGCCTGGCATTGGATTTTTGCACACTGGCTGGCTGGCTAACTATTGTCAATGGAACGGGATCAGAGAGTATAAACCCATCTATGAATGGTACTGTGCAGTTTTTACAAAACATGAGACTGTGCCCTTTGTTAGCAAGTGGAAGAGTAAGAGCTGTCACCACTATCTTGTAGCAGTCAAAGACAAATCTAACGGGATATATTTTGTCATGGGCCCTGTGCTATAACTATAACCCAAAAAGGTGACAAGAGGCCATGAACCTATGGTAGTGGCCAGTGTGATGAAACGGAGGAATTAGGTACAAATCCTTACCCAGCCATAAAGTTCATTCATTGATACTGGCCTAGTCCCACGCTCTAACCTGCCTCTCAGGGTTGTTATGAGAACAACATAGAATAGGGTTTTATTTACTGGCCTTCCCATCAATGGATTCAATGGAATACAAATCTAATTGATGCAGTGTTGTTGATTTTTAAATTAACTGTTAATTGTGAAACAATGGGATTTCCCCCACAAAGCTTTTATTGTGCAATTGCATTGTTTCATTTCAAGAATTTTACAAGAGGACATGTATGTCCTATACATCACAACTTGCTCATGTTTACCAACTTGAACTGATAAGATCAAATCCTGAACCGACTTTTGATCAAGCTTGATCCACTGCAGTTGAACTAATGCAGTATAAATGATTCAAGTGTAGGGTTAGAATTTGGAAAGTACTGTGCCATAAAATTCACTGAGTCACCTTGGGTCACTCTCTGGACATGACGCACCTCAGAAAGTTCTCCTGAGGACAAAGTGATGGGGCGAAGCCTCTGTATGTTGCTTTGAGCTCACTAGGAAAAAAGTAAGATATATATATGAACCTGCTAAATAATTCCTACATGCTGCCATTGTTGAGTTGCTATCCACTGCTGTTGAGGATAAATCCAATTTTTCTGTTGACCAGCCTTGTTTGATCAAAATTAATGAAATCAACTAGCAGTTGATTTCCTCTATTAGTTCTTTCTTACTGAGATCAGTTTTGCAGGCTGAGGATTAGATGTGATCTTCTTCAGCCAACCAGACCAGAACTTGCAATCAAGTTAGTTCTGGCTGGAACTACAGGAGATAATCTATTGGACTTGGGAGTCAGCTCTACCACTGGGCAAAGAGAGTTGTTCCCCTTGGGCAGCATATGCATGGAGGCGGAAGAAGTAGGTGAAATAAGATAGTTGCATGCTCCATCCTGTGCCACCCAAGCTATTCAGTTGCCTTCAGGTGTGATGAGGTATGCTTTCCTATAATTCAACTGCTGCTTCTGTCAGCATTTGTACATAGAAATGGCGGGAGAGTCAACTTGTTCAGGCTCAATCCCTGCTATTATGGATTATAGTGGGCTTTCCAACTAGCTAGAAGCCATTAATATCATGATTCTGTGTCTTCACTTGGTTTGTAAGTCAGCCTTGTGCCTCTGTAGCTAAAGGTGACATACAGTATATCTCTATGCCCTCCTATAACCATGATGGTGAACCTTGGCACTTTAGCTGTTCTTTGACTTCAGTTCCCAGAAGCCCAAGTTCCTGTGAATCCACATGAATGAGTTACACACAGTAAGCTCATTTATGTGGATTCACAGGGACTTGGGCTTCTGGGAATTGAAGTCCAAGAACAGCTGGAGTGCCAAGGTTCACCATCACTGCCCTATAATGTTAGCTGCTACCAACAGGCCTACCTCCCTACTTTTGATCTGTCTATTTGGTGTAACTGTTAAGCATCAGTAGATCACCAATCTCTTGTAGTTAAGAGGATCAGGGCCCAGCCTTTAAAGCTAGGCTCAGCAATCAACTCTGCCATGCACTGGAGGAGTCTAAGAGGCCATGTACCCCATTGGTGTAGATTAGGTCACCCCATTACTTTCTGTGGAACCTGGCTCTTAAAGTATTTCCAGATTAGGTAGTGAACTCCAGGCATAAACTATCCTTGGGAACAGACCAGGTATCAAGCAACTCTGGCCAATGGGCTTAAAACAGCCCCCACTGGATGTCACTATCCAGGCCATTAACTTATCCCAGGCTTTTAGAGGAAGCAGATTTCCCTGGAAGACCCTCTCCCCCTTTCTTAGTCTGTACCACTAACAGAAAAGTTTTTGCATTGTAAAATCATGTGGATATAATGATGGTCTTTCTCCATTGCGTTATATCTATAGATGCTCTGGCCCTTTCTAGCATGGGAGAACTTTGAGGAAAGAAAAAGTGATTGAGTCAACAATCCAAATTTACTTTTCCTTCTTCTGCTTAACCAGCTGTACTTTTAATTTGAACATAGCAAAGCCTGCCATAAACTTTTAAAGTGCAGAAACTGATTTTAATATTTAAACGTGTTTCTCCACCCACCCACCCCAAAAATGGAAAAGGAGGGAAAGAGGGTTTATGAATTCAGGGCTGCGGGCAGGGATTTAGCAGTGTTATGAATTATTAAGTAGATTAAAGACTCCAGAAGGAGTTGGGTTCACCATCCCCACCCCCACCCCCGGTGCTCTTAGATGGAAGTTGAAACATCACTTAAAAGCAACACGGCCCACAACTGTTGCCAGCTTCAGTATGTTGTGATTTCAGGTGTTCATAATGGCAGGACTTTATGATGTATTCTATTCCCAAATTTCCCCACTTCATTTTTCATTCACCATTTTATCTCAGGCGTCCTAAAAGCTTTCCGAAGTTAGTGAGGAACACTTTGTTTCAACTGCCCAAAGTTGTGTCTTTCTCAGCATCCCCCGCTCTCTGATTCCAGACAGAAAAGACAACTAGGTTGGCACCCGAGTTTCCTGAGGAGACAGCCTTTCCCACCACCCCTGAGGGCATCCGGCTACTTAGGACAGCACAAGGGCAAGCTTCTAGCACCTGACGGTGGCCCTTTCCACTTCCTAGCATCTGTTGCCTGAACTGCCTGTTTGTTGCTCAGCCATAAAATGGGTTCTGGCTCCAAGTAGCAACTAGGCAAATGTTTACAAGAAAGCCACAAGAAGGGCAGGATGACAGCAGCTTTCTGCTCCTGCTTGTCCCCTTCCTCTGGTTGTATTTATTGATCTGGTGCTTCTTGATTTGAAAGGTCTATTTAGCCATCCCTGACCAAGCCCTTGACGTGTCTTCTCTCTTTAAGAATGTACAGGTTGTCTTACTGGATCAGATCAGGGCACTGTCTAATCTCAGCATCTTCTCCCCAACAGCAGGCAGCCAGATGCTTCTAAGGAAGTCACAAGCAGGATGTGGAAGCAACATCCCTTCTCTCTCTCTCTCTCTCTCTCTCTCTCTCTCTCACACACACACACACACACACACACACACACACACACACACACACACACACACACACACACACACACACACACACACACACACACACACACACACACACACAGTCTGCATCACCACCAGAAGCAGAAGCATTTATGACAGCCGTAAATGCATTTACGACAGCCATGGACATATAGCGTTTACAGCAGGGGGAACCACCAGTCTCTCCCCCCCAAAAAAAGCTATCTGAGGAAGCGTGACCCAGCACATGGCTTTAAAAGGTTGAGAACCCCTGGTGTAAAGCCTTACCTGGGAGCCAGAGCCTCTGGATTTATTGGAGCATTCCCCCACACACACACACACACACAATCTTTTCTCAGCTTAATAGTTTTATACCCTAATATCAGACAGGAAGACTCCCAGAGCTACTTACAGATCAATTATACAAAATGTTGTCTTCTAGTTTACAGTGTAACAAGGTGAAACATAAAAAGAAAAACAAAAAAGAGGTGAAGGGGGTGGGATCCTGTATAGCTATATATGGGGTTAATCAACCCTGTGAGTCTTGACAGAGAAGTTTTAGTTAGCAATCATGGCTTAAAATGAATGCTTGATGAATTCATCTTATTGCAGTTCTTTTTGTTTTAGGCATCTAAACTATACCAGTGGTGGTGAACCTTGGCACTCCGGGTGTTCTTGGACTTCAATTCCCAGAAGCCCTGATCAATAGGAATGCCAACTTAGGCTTCTGGGATTTAAAGTCCATGAACAGCTGGAGTGCCAAGGTTCACCATCACTGTCCTAGGAGTATGTGTCAGATTTGGGATTACTAATAATCCAGCTGCATTCCTCTGAATTTAATGTCAGAAACACCATTCCTCAAATCCAGAAATTAACGTGGGCAGTGGTTTAAAAATATTTTCTAAGCTGTGGTTCTTTTGTTAAAGAAACATACTGGAGGAATCCCTCTCAAACAGTGGGAGCAGATATCCACTGTCTGAAAAATCAGGCCTCTTTCTTCACCTACGCTTTAGAAATTCTTAAATTGAGCTTGTGGGCCGAAAGATTTGGTGTTGATGTCACATCCTAAAAAACCTAACCGAACAGAGAAACACACAGAAGCAGAAGCAGACGGAGCCTTATTCCTTCTGGGAAAATAACATCAGTAGTTTACATCTGATCAACCTCATCTACAGTGACAACATCTGGGCAATCAGTGCAACACAATTCTCCCATGCTGATACATTGCTATCAGATTCCACTGAGGTAGATTTAATCTCTTACTTTATTTTATTTTAAAAATGTATATATGTATAGATGAAAACTTTAAGATGGGCCTCTGAGATGGGCCTGTTTTCTTATTAATTTGCCTTGATTTTTTTTAAAATTTAAGGGGTAGGTGAGTGAAGACCTATTTAGGAAGATTATTTAATAGATTATTATGCTTACAACCTGTTCATTGGTGGAAGATGCTGAGTAACCAAACTGAACATACATACATACATACATTCTCTCCCCCTTCTCTCTCTCTCTCTCATTTACTCCTTCATACACACCTTATCTGCCATTGGCTGAATTGCTGTGAAGCCACAGGGCGACCTTTACCTTTACACAGAAAAGGTGGGCTTTGCAATTGAATTCTAAGAAGGAAGCTTCAAAGCTATTGAACAACATGTGCTACACTGACACTAGCACCATCTCCAAATCAGCTGAGCATTTGTAGACCTACCAAAACTTTGTAACTTTTTACTGCTTCACAAAGAGGACTATTGCATCACCTGTCATTATGGGCCAGTGTAGCATTTCTGGAGAAAGGATGTAGCTATTTCTGAGTGGGCAGTATGTGAGCATGTGTACAGTTGTGTTTTATTATTTATTTGTTTGCCTTCAGTGAACTCTCAACAGAGCATACGGCGCTCCTCCATTATCATCACTAACACCACATGAGAATCGGCCAGGCTGAGTATAAGAAATTGACCCAAGGTTCCTCAGCAAACCTCATAGATTAATGGGAAACAAAAGCAGGGTTTACCAAATCCCATGGTAACACACTAACCACTACACCAGGGATTCTCAACCTGTGGCCTGTGGGACTGATGCGGCCCATGGCACCATTTCATGTGTGCCCCACTGCCTCCACCACAACCAGAAGTGCCATGTGGTGGTGAAAGGGCAAAATGGCCATGCGGCCCCCAAAGCTGTCTGAGGGAGTGTGACCTAGTGGCCCCCAGCTTTAAAAGGTTGAGAACTCCTGGATTAGACCATCCATTTATTTTTCAATAACATTTACAATTAATATCGTTTTAGTATCTGGCCAAATTGATGTTTAGCGGTATACCAAAAACAGAAACCTGGAGAGATCTTTGATAATTGGACAACCACCTTTCAGATCTGCTTTGATTTGGATTCCAGCATTGAGCAGGGGGCTGGACTTGATGGTCTAAAACAGGGGGACCCAAACTGTTGCCTAGGGGCTGGATGCGGCCCGATACCAATTCATCCAGCTTGGGAAGCCCTCGTCACTCCTGGAAGCAGAAGTAAAACACGCCCTCAAGTGCTGACTTGGGCTTCTGGGAAGTGCCAAGGTTGGCCATCGCAGGCCTCAGGCAAAGAAGGGTCTTTTCCATTTCCTGCTACCGATTCCATTTTTTTTTAACCAGACATGCTGAAGATATCTACGTGTGCTTTCCCACTGAACTAAGGCTCCTTCCTGCCAATATATGCTGCCTGCAGCCTTTCAGAATCTGAGACATGTCTTTTCCACCCTGGTTCTCAGTCAGTGGCACACATACCATTGATCAGACACAGCAGTAGTCTAGGCGTGACACAGGGCTTTCCAAGCAGTGAGTAAAAATCCATGTTCCCTCTGCAAGCATGATGTGCCACCTCCCACTGCATGTACTCCTGTTGCTCCAAAGCCTTCACAGCCTGGCCCACACCATGACACTTGGGGAGAAGGCTTCCTTCCAGCACAACAGGCACATTACTTAGACCAGCAAAAAGACATGAAGGTGCAAATCCCGTTGCTATTTCCATTAACAGAAGCACTGAATTAATGGAATTTAGTTTAGCAAGTGTTCATACATTCAGTGGGCCTCTTCTGGCTTTGTGCCTGTCCCAAACCTGTCCTTGATGATACAATAGCAATAGCAATTACACTTATAGCAATTAAACCCTGTGAGAGTGCTTAGCACATTCTCTGGGCGGTTCACAAGTTAATTAGCATTTTGCTCCCCAACATGCTGGGCACTCATTTTACTGACCTTGGAAAAATGGAAGGCTGATTCAACCCTGAACCCTGGTCATGATCAAACCCACAATGTTGTGGCTACAGTACAGCACTTTAGTCACTGCGCCACCAGGACGTTTCACTCTAAGGCAGTGTTTCTCAACCTTTGGTTTTTGGACTTCAATTCCTGGAGACCTAAGTCAATTCCACAAAGGGTTGATCAGCCAACAGACCGACTGAGGCTCCTTGGGGACCACCTTGGGGCACCCGCTGCTCTAAGGGTACATTAAAATAAGTATTTACAAAACTTTGTGAAGGTGCCATCGCTAAATCTTTTGTTTGTATTCTGCACTATCATCTTAGAACTGCAGAGCAGGAGGGGACCCTACGGATAATCGAGTCCTGCCTCTGCCAAGAAGGCACAGTGGGGAATCAAACTATACCTAAACCACTGGTCTATTCTGCACTAAAACATAACCCGCCCATTTTCATCCTCTAAGTGCAAGAAGAAGCAGGGCTTGCCTTGTAGAGACATGTTTTCCTGGCTCTGTAGTAGATCCAAGTCTTCTCCTTAGCAAAATCTCAATGGTGCTTTTGTGCTCTTAAATCTGAGCTCTCTTGCAACTTTCAGTTAGCAATGGTTTAAAAACATACCTGTCAGGTCAGGCCCAAAAACCATCCCTTAACTCAGGCACCCACTTTCCAAATGTGGCCAGCTGAACACTTCAAAAAGCTCTGAAGCAGGGCATGAAACCAGGTCTGTCCTCATATACTCGAGTATAAGCTGACCTGAATATAAGCCAAAGTACCTACAGGAAAATAGACTGACCCAAGTATAAGCCGAAGGTGGGAAATGCAGCAGCTACTAGTGAGTTTCAATAATTAGAATACATGTAAATATGGTAAAATTAATTAAATTGTTAGCAGGTCTCAATCTGGCATGGTCTACGGACCCTCAATGGCCACTGACCCGAGTATAAGCCATGCCCCCTTTTTGGGGCTAAAAAACTCGGCTTATACTTGAGCATATACAGTAAATGCTCGGCTTCAAACTAGACATTGAACATGACATTTTCTTGGGACTACAGCTCCCAGTATGTAAACTAAAAAAGTAACTTCTCTCTGCTGTGCTTCAGCTAAGCTTCTGAAAGCCTCCAGTCTGCTAAGTCAAAGCAAGGTCCTTTGTCTGCAGAGAAACAGGGAGGGGTGGTGGTGGAGAGTACAGTACAGGCTAATTATCTTGCAAAGGAGCTGATCATCCCATTTACTGCTGTTTGTTTGCTGTTTTAAAATCTCTAGTACTTAAGCTCTTGAATGGCTGAATTACCAGGAACTTTATTAGATGAACTTGAAAACAAGAGGCAAAGGGGTCAGAACAAAAGGCAAAAAAGAAAGAAGGAAAAGAAAAAGAATCCAGCTATCAGATTTTAAAAGTAGGAAGGATAGCCAACATAGAACAACTCGCTGAAGTGAAGACGCCAGATGCATCTGTACTAGTTGCAGAGAGAGCCAAAGAAAACGACCAGATCACAGAACTACTCTACAGAATGCAAAAAGAGCTGGATGGTAGATAAAATGAATTAATGCAAACCAATTGTTACCCAAGGGAACACTTCCCTGAAAATGTTATTTTAAACATTTAAAATAGATTCATCTGACATAAATCCTATCTTGTCTCTCCCAGCCCCCAACATTGGCTCCCCATTGAATTCTGTGCCAAGAGAAGCCTTTTTGCTAGACACACTTTTAGCATTGCAACCAGGGGTTCACAACCTACAGCCTGTGGGCCAGAGCTGGCCTGGGGCTCCATTTCATGTGATCTGTGTCACCGCCGTACCAGAAGTGGAAGTGGACACATTTATGGCAGTCATAAATGCACCCGCGGATGTCATAAACACATTTACAATTGTGGGTGCATTTTACAACAGTGTTTACGCCAGGAGAAAACACCAGTCTGGCCCGTTCAGCTGCCCGGGGAGGGGCCATGATCCGGCCCACAGCGTTAAAAGGTTGGGAACCCCTGCATTCCAACGGAGAAGTTAGGGTGGAGCTATGTAAATGAAGGGGAGGAGCCACTTCCAGAAGCTTCACTGCATAAACTGGAGCCCATGTTTAAAATGACTTAACACAGATTAGTTCCCCAGTAGCTCTTCTGAAACATCCGATCGTATGCATATTCAGCATGCTTGGATTAAGGAATGATTCCTTTATCTTCCTCTTATTCATGGGAATGTTCACATTTCCCTATGTAAGGTTTTTTCTCTCTCTCTTTTTATATTTAACCAACGCAAGGCCCACGTTCACAACTTCTGGTGCATGCGTGTGGATTAGAATCACCTCCTTTCCCCCATGTGAAAGGCACTCCAGAAGAGTGGAAAGAACATAATCCTTTAAAGCTCTTTAATATCTACCTGAATAATGCAGGTGGTGGCATGACATGAGGGTTACGGTAATCCATTCACACAAACCAGAGCCCCTAAACTGAAGAGAGCCAGGCTGCTGCAGCCACCAACCAATGTATGCCCTGCATTCATTTGGATCATTTCGGGATGGGTTTGATACCAAAAAGAAGCACGTCTGGCATTTTTGGATAACTAGCCTAAACACATTCAACACCATCATCAAACCTGCCTGGTGGAAGGGAAGGGGGGGGAGGCAAGAGGGATGGGAAGGGGTCTTCCAGTACAACACTAAAATGGAGTTGTGCAAAAATGTGTACATCTGAAAATATGAAAAACAAAGCACTTACACTTATTTTCTCCCCCGTGTTGTTAATTAGGCCTGACACTTCTTTTTTTCCCTTTTTTTAAATTGTGTGATTTTAAGATGTTTTTAATATGTTGTTGGTAGCCACCCAGAGTGGGGTTGAAAACCCAGATGGGAGGGGTATAAGAGGAAGTTAATAATAATAAGATAGCACTTAGTACCCGTCACTGTAGATTAGCTTTCCCCCACCTATGGAATAAGACTATTTAAAGCGGTGGTGGCCAAACTTGGAACTCCAGCTGTTCTTGGACTTCAATTCCCAGAAGCCCTGATCAGCAGGAGTGCTGACTTGGGCTTCTGAGAATTGAAGTCCAAGAACAACTGGAGTGCCAAGGTTGGCCATCACAGGCATAGAAGCTTTCAGGCTGAGATGGCTGGTGGAAATCCTGAGCTAGATAGACTAGGAGGGTATTTGTTATACACCCTCTTCCTCCTATTATATCTAATCTTCTCTCATAGAAAATGCTAGGGTTGAACCTCTGGGCCTTTCTGAAGGTGTATTACTGCAGAAATTACATCTAATTACTGATGGGTAGTAACCCTTCAGCACCTAAGATAGACATCTTTCTCATCACCTGCTACCTTAAATCCTTTGAACAGAAGACGCCAAGGATTCAACAACCTGGGAAACTTTGCCATGCAAAGAATTTTATTTATTTTATTTATTTATTGCATTTCTATACCACCCTTTTGGGGAATTTCCCAAAGAAGGGAATATGCTTGGTGTAATTCCTGGCAATGTGAGATAAGACTGGGGAAACCTTTTTAGTCTGAAACCTTGTCAGTGTCATACTACAGTAGATGAATAACTGATGTCTGTTTCAATATGGGATGGTTTTCTCTGTTCTCCTTTAAATCAGCACCTGTTCAGAATAGGGAAGTGTAGAATTTTACTTTTTGAAGAAAATCCTACATTGTAGAGCAACAACTTTGTGTGCAGGTTCAAATCCCTGTCATATCCAGGTAAAATATAGGGAAGGATTCTGTCTGAAAACTTGGGAGAATCCTCCCTAATCAGTACTGAGTGAGATATGCAATTGGTTTGACCACATAGGAGGCATCCTCTTCAGATACAGTATCTGCAGACCGAACTAAAGAGACTATGTGCAACAGTGAATCTGATCCTTGCTTAGAAAGAGAAAGTGATGCATTGGTGGGGAAGTCTGGTATGGAGAAACAAGCCATTTTGTAACAAAAGAAAAGAAAAGAAAGCTTCCTAGGAACTTCCCAAGAGGTGCAGTTCTCTTTTTTGAGTTTTTACACCAAAAGAGAGCGAGAGAGAGCGAGAGAGAGTGCAGGGGGCACATGCAATAGCGCCACAGGCCGGTTATGGCCCATTGGCCTTATACCCCTGCTATAGAGGAACCCAGGGCTGTAAAACTGGTTCCCAAATGCACCAGAGTTATAATCTCTCTGTGTTTAATAAGCTTGAGCAAAAAGAAGGGGGGAGGGAAGCAGAGGAGGCCAGTATGCCCCAAAATGGAAGTGTGTGCAGGAACAAAGGGACTTGGCACACCCCTAATTTTGAACACAGAACTTAGCTTTTCAGCAAAAAGAACTTGGATTGCTTCAGTGCAGCTTAACAAAAAGAAATCTGATTTTGGCCTGGAGAGTTTGGATAGTCAATAATCACAGCTGTTTTACCAATTGGAAAGAAATCAAGGTTCCCCTAGAATCCAAGTGGTGAATACAGTATGCACAAAATATTTCAGATAGTGACCTCAGTTCTTCTACTTGTTCCATTTTATTCAACAGCCACAAGATAATAATAATAATTTCGTGTCAGAAATTATTCTGGGTTGAAAGGATTTTTGCTGGAGAAACACTGCCCAGGGGACCCCCGAATGAGGCTCCTTTTGTGTCCCCAAGATCTTTTCCCATTGAAGTAGTCCTTATTGATCTACTTGCAATTTCTTGCTTTTGAACTGCTAGGTTGGCAGTCATGCAGTACTCAAATTGCCAACTTGCCAGCCTTCCAGCTCACAAGGTGAGCTTCTTAACCACTGAGCCACCGCAGCCTCTACCACAAGATAACTGGCTAAGGATATGGAGTCACCCCGTGGGCAAAGGTCCAACATAAGAAAAGCAAGACAAAAGAAGAAGAGTTGTTGATGGAAGAGGGATGGGCAGGGAGGGTGTGGAAGAGAGACGGGTCTTGGCAAAGTATGGAAATGAGGGAGGAATCATAGTCAGTGCAGCACATTATAGCTGGAGGCCCTGAACAAGCTAAGGATTGGGAGAGACAGAACATGGAAAGGAAAAGGTCCAACAAAGGAAGGTTTGGGGAAAGAAAGGAGGTTGAAGTAGGGAAGCAGAGGGTTTTTGAATGGAAATAAACATGTTAAGGCAGTGTTCCCCAGCCCTTGGGTTTTGGACTTCAATTCCCAGAAGCCTAAGTCATTTCCCCAAAGCACTGATCAGTCAATGGACTGGCTTAGGCTTCTGGGAGTTAAAGTCCAAAACCCAAAGGTCAGGGAACATTATGTTAGGGTACCATAGTGTGATGCCAGAGAATGCTTATAGAAAGATCCCAACTATGGCAGGAATGAAATAGCCTTCCTTTTTTTTCCTCTAACGTGGTATTCAGCGATGTACTATAATAATAATTTCGTGTCAGAAATTATTCTGGGTTGAAAGGATTTTTGCTGGAGAAACTCCACTCAGGGAACGCCTGGATGAGGCTCTTTTCATGTCCCCAAGAGCTGGGACAGAGATGGGTGCTCAATCTGTCATGCAGTACCTGGGTCTCAAACTGCCAACTTGCTGTCCTTCCAGCTAACAAGGTGGGCTTCTTAACCATTGAGCCACCACAGCCACTAGCCATGTGCTGCCTCATGATATTCAGCTAGAAGAGTGACTTAAAGCGGTTTATGGTTCCATTCTCCATGAACTAATTGAACCCTCTTCCAAATCACTCAAATTAGTGATCTTTTCTGCTTGGCAGCCAGAACTGATTATATTCTCCTTTCCAGATCAGATCAGACATTCAACTGGCACAGCATCCTACCTCCAACAGCGGCAGTCCTAGAAAGCCCAGAAATAGGGCATGAAGAAAGTTTCCCCGTAGCCCTCAGCTAGTGATATCCCAGGGTTTACTGCTTCTGGGGGGCTCTGTGTAGCTATCATGACGAATAGTCATGGATCTAGATTTGTCATCCACAAATTTGCCTAATGGTCACTTGTTGGGATAGAAGAGTGGGGAGCAAGCTATGAAGATAGTTTCTTTTCTCATTCCATAGGGCATCCAGGTAGGTCTGTCCCAGAATTAATGGACTGGGTAGAACAACATGACTCTCTACTGGTCAAGAACAACCTTGGCCTGTGTGGAAAGCTTTAAACAGACTGCATGCCAGGATAGGAAGATCAAGGGCTAATCTGAGAAAGTGGGGTTTCCCTGTAGATGACAGCCTGTGTGAATGTGGAGAAGTACAAACTATTTCCCATAGGATACAATGCACATGATGCCTCTCAACGTGCACTAAGGAGGACTTTAGGTTGGCAAGAGGAAAGGCTGTTGAGGTGGCCCAATATTGGGCAGATGTCATCTAGCCCTTTTTAATTCTATTTTTAGATGTGTTCATTATAGTTTAGTATGTTATTCTATGCTGGAGGAGCATCTGACATGAATAAAGAAAGAAATGGACTGTAGGTTTTGTCCTTTAGAACAGAAATTATGGGAGACGGCCTTGCCTAGAGGTTTCCCAAACTTGTAATAAATAATAATTTTGTTATGTCAAATCAATTCTGACATATGGCAACCACTTTCAGGGTTGGTTTACCATTCCCAGGGTGCCCCAGGGACTGTGCAGTTTGCCCAAGGCTACATAGACTAAACTCCCAAGGTCTGATTTTGCATCTAGATACCTAGCTCACTAAGCAATCCAGTCAGCCCCCAACCTTTTAGGCAGTGTTGAAATAGGGCCCATTTAGTCTGCAAGGGCAATCAATCCGAACTCCTTCTCTTAATAAACCTATATTAATATGGCCTAATACAGAGTGTATTGGGTTGTTTAGGAGCAAGATTGTATAGTGTAGAGACTCTTGAGCAATATCATCTAGAACAATTGAGAAGGTTTAAAATAGGGGTTGGGACATGGTGGCTTAGTGGTTAAGATGCTGAAATTGATGACTGGAAGGTCGGCAGGTCAGCAGTTTGAGACCAGAGTACTGCACGACAGCGTGAGCATCTGTCTCTGTCCCAGCTCCTGCCAACCTAGCAGTTTGAAAGCAAGAAATTGCAAGTAGATAAACAGGTACCACTTCAGTGGGAAAGGCAAACAGTGTCCCATGCACTCCGGTGTCTAGTCATGCCTGCCACATGTCCACAGAAACATCTGCAGACTGCACTGGCTCTTTAGATGTAAACAGAGATGAGCACTGAACCCTAGACTAGCTTTCGAGCAAAGGTGACCTTTACCTTTACTAAAATTCAGAGGAAATCCAAAGAGCCAGCACCATCTGCAGATGTTTCTGTGGACATGTGGCAGGCATGACTAAACACCGGAGTGCATGGAACACTGTTCACCTTCCCACCGAAGTGGTCCCTATTTATCTGCTTGCAATTTCTTGCTTTTGAACTGCTAGGTTGGCAGGAGCTGGGACAGAGATGGGAGCTCACTCCGTTGAGCAATACTCGGGTCTCAAACTGCTAACCTGCCAATGGGGGTAGATCCCATTGTGACTGATTTTAGTGGGATCTATAATGACTGGTGCAAAACAATTGGAAATCCTGTCCACTTGGTCTCTTCTTATTTGACATGATGAAATACTGAGCTATAAAGGATTTTATGTCCTATAATGGAGAATATGACCAAAGTATGAATAAGCCAGAGGGAGATAGAAAAGTGAGGAGTGTAGAAAAGGGTGGGAGGGGGGAGTAATGTTGGAATAGAGGGTGGTGAGAGAAAGAAAAAGGAAATGTAAATTTTATAGAGGAATTGAATGCATAATGAAGTCAAGGCAAGCGAGTGGTTTCTAGTGATTTAATGGGCACCGGCCCAGCAAGACACCTTGCCGACTCAAATCTTCCATGAAAAGGGCCTTGTAAAAAATAACATTGGAAGGAGTTTAACTCAGCCGAGGTTAAAAGGGATGCGTGGGGGCCCTGTAAAGCGCAGCCTCCTGTAGCCGAAGCTGCCAACGTCCTGCATGAATGAGTGCTGGGCTCACGTAGTAAGCAGGGACGAAAACGTCAAATCTGGGAGTAAGGACAGGTGGAGTGTATGTTGTGGCAAAGGACAAACGAGGGTGACAGATTAGCAAGTGGGCGAAGTGAAGGAGTTAACAGAGAGAAAGAGAGAGAGAACGGGTGAGACAGGCTGGCTTAGGAAAAGGTGTGTCAGCTCAGAGATGCAGCTCCCCCGGTGGCTTAGTGGTTAAGGTGCTTGGGTTGGAGACTGGAAAGATGGGTTCGATTCCCAGGAGCTGTACAATGGGGGACATGAAAGGAGCCTCATTCAAGCATCCCCTGCAAAAATCCTTTCAATCCAGAGTAATCGCTGACATGAAAACGAACGAGCTCAGAGATTTTTGTATTGTAAGGAGCTATTTAGAATCTGGCCAGGTTATCCTGCTATGGTAATAGAGTAGACCCTACCACCAGCAACTCAGCACTGATTGTCAGGGGACAGTTAACAAACCTGACAACCCAGAGGACTAACGTCCTTGTTTGGCAAAGACCACAGGAAAGGGTGATGGTCCCTAAATGGAACAAATCCCACTTGAATCCCTCTTGATGGAGGGCAGCAGCTTCATCCATTCTGGCCTGCGGATGATGATGACTTTGTGTGCCAAAAGGGCTCAGAATCAGAAAGTGACTCACAGAACTGAATCTGTGGTACTATGGGTGTCACGCAGCAATGCAGAAGGCAAATGGAAGACCAATGCATTATATTGTTCCCAGGACAATCTTCATGACTGATCACCATGAGGATCACCAAAATTTGGAATTGGATACAGAAGAAGAAGATGCTATTTTTGCACACTGTGTAGGCCCATGATGGCTAACCTTAGTACTCCAGGTGTTCTTGAACTTCAATTTCCAGAAGCCCTGATAAGCAGAAATTGTGACTTGGACTTCTGGGAATTGAAGTCTAAGAACACCTGGAGTGCAAAGATTCACCATCGCTGGTGTAGGAAATGTCCAGCCCCACATTTTCACAATTCTCCAGGTGTTATTAGGAGGTCTTTCTCTGTTAGGCAGAATCACACAAAAGCACACATGTAGTCACACAAAAATAGCTGCAAAATCACAGGCACCTGGCTCCTAGCCTCAAATCTAGACAAAAACTGAAATGCATTATGAAAAATAATCTATTCCTTGCAAATGAAAGAAGCCATCTGAGACCATATTAGACTCTTTGTCTAACATTTGTATGGCCTCCTCCGACTGACAGGAGCTGCCTCTGGATATTCTGACTCTCCCCTTGTGCCATCAAGTCAATTCTGACACTGGCGACCCTTGCCAGAGTTTTATAGGTAGAGAACACACAGAAGTGGTTTGCCATTCGCTTCCTCTGAGGCCCTGCTAGCCCTGGAATCCTTTTAAGTCTAGGACAGGGAATCTATTTCAGTCCATAAGCTAAATTCAATTTCAAGAGGTTTTCAGAGAAAGGTAGGGCCAAAGTTAAAAGAGGGAGGGGGGGGATATAGCTACTAACATGGTTTAGCTTAAAGCGTTTACTGTCGGGAATTAAGCTTTTGGGGATGCATTTCAACCTTTTACAATGGAGCAGAGAGCAAAACGAACCTGAGATGCTAACTTAGGATACATGTGGAAGGGGGCCTGGCCATTGAGGTAAGCCTAGAGCAGTGCTGGCGAACCTGTTGCACGCATGCCAGAGGGGGCACTCACAGCCCTCTCTGTGGGCACCCCAGCACAGAGTTTGCTCCACCCTTCTGCCCAGGAACCCAATGGGAGCACTTCCTCCCTCCCCCCAGCACAGAATTCACCCCACCCCTCTGCTTGGGTACTCAGTCTCTGAAAGGTTCACCATCCCTGGCCTAGAGAATTGGAATGAAGTTGCAGGAAGGCTGGATTTGGCTCCAGGTTCTGAGTTTTATCACCTCTGGGTTAACAGAAAGGTGAACCTTTTGGCTTCTCAGGCCAAAGCATGTCCTCAGCAACTGAGCTGTAGTTCTGCTTTCCGTGCATTTGCAGATGACAGAATTGGCATTTTATTGGTGCAGAGATCCATTTGTGTTTTTGACAGGGGAAGAGAAAGGATGCTTTTACAATGTCTGGCATGTAATTTATTTCTTCAGTTAGCTACGTTTACTCCCTGCCAACGATAAGGCCAAGAAGGTGGTTTGATTTTTGGCAGTCCAAAGTTTGATCAGGCCATAAAGGAAGAAGCAGCAGCGTCTAAAGCAGGGCTTCCCAACTTTTTCAAGCCAGGGGCCGGGTTACACTCTCTCAGACAGCTTTGAGGGCTGGACAGGCATTTTGCCCTGCCTGCACAGTGGAGGGGGCCATTTTGTCCCAACAGCTTCAAAGGGGTGGCTATTTTGTTTCTCAAATGCCCTTGGAGGGGGTGAAGGACCACATGAAATGGTGCCACAGGCCATATCTGGCCCACTGACCTTAGGTTAGGAACCCCTGGTCTAAAGAGTCTTGCCCCCCCCCCCAATGCCACCAATTGCTCTACCACCCAGAACACACCTGGGCTAAGAGTTCTGTACCCACACCTTCATTCCTAGTCTTCCCGTTTGCCTCCCATTTTGCTCCCCACCCACCCCGCCTCCAGCCACGCTATGCAGCTCCTTCTTTACCCTCTCTTCCCATTCCCCCACCAAATCCAGGAGAATAAAAACTGAGGCCATAAAGCAAAGCGATTTACTGGCCTTAATTTGATAGGCTACATAAACTGTGTAATATAAACAACAGGAGCATAAAGGAGCAGCCAAAAGAAGTGGTTAAAGCGCCAGGCGCCTTTTAAGGCCTCCACCTCTGAAGCCAGGCCTTTTCTACCCCTCTCTCCAAAGGTCTTTTGTCTGGCATAAATGGGAGTCTGATGAAAGGCAGTAAGGGAAGCCGCACGGTCAGGAGACTAAATCAGAGACGGGAACCCAGGCCCTTGTCTTTGTACTCTCTTCCGCTCCCCACTCCAATAATGCTACTACTTTATTTTCCATCTAGCTGTTTGCAGTTAAAGGGAACCAGTTCCAGCAACCTCTGTTACAAGCACCAAATAGCCAACACTATGTACCTCACCCCACACCTAAATTCTGGTGTAAATTTAGCTCCTATTACCAATTAATGCCAGAGTGCACTGAATGCTGTTTACCTTCCCACCAAGATAGTACCTATTATCTACTTGCAATTTCTTGCTTTTGAACTGCTATGTCCATGAAAACAGCTGTAGACCAACAGTTATGTCAATGGAAACAGCTGCATATGCAGATAACATTGGCTCTTTGGCTATAAACAGAGATGAGCAATGAACCCTAGAGTCAGATACGACTGGATTTTGAGCAAGGGAGACCTTTACCTTACTAAGTAATAGTGGGCATACTGAATCCATAGGATTTACACAAGGGTTGATTTACCATTTACTGCTTCAGGAAAAAAATGCATTCTCGGATACGGGTTGCAGTCGACAACCCTCAGATTTACCATTTAGTTTCCAGTAGGTTCACAGTGATATTCTGTAGTTTATTGCAGCAAAACCAGCAAAGAGTCTGTGGCACTGTAAAAGTTATCCTGTTTTGCTGACGATTGGCTTTCATGAACTGTGTGGTCCACAAGCAGCGGGGATGGAGGCCACAAGGAGTTCCTGCCAGATGAAACTGGTTAGTTTGAGGTGCCATAAGACCCTTGCATGTTCTCAATGCCACATTTAGCAGTTGATTAAATGACTCTTGTTGGGAGCTGTATATGGTTATTTATTTTTGAATTCGAGCACGGAAATGTTTTCCCCATTTTCAGAAAGTACCGCAGTGGAACAAGAAACATTGGCTTCGGAAATATATCCGAGAGTAAGCAAGACAAAAAACATTGTGGCACCTTAAAGACTAACTGCTGTATTTTAATGATCTCTTTCGTGAGTCCACTTTGGCTTTCAAAAGAAGACCATATTAAAAGATGTTCAAATTGGAAAAGCTCCGAATAGCATCGCATGCTGGAAACAACCAGCGCAAAAATCCCTTTATGTTGCAGTCTTTCCTGGGGAAATACGTTGGGGTGGATGTACATGAGAAAGGGCCCAAGACTAAAGGAGGGCAAGTGGAACACATGTTCTTGTTGTATCTTAATGGGTGTAGTGTTGTAGCGGCAGCTTCCAACAGCTAAGATTTCCATTGTGTGTCAGCTTTCTTGCTCTTACAAAGTTTTTCTTAAGTGAGATTTATAATGTTGGCTGCAAATCGTATTCTGCAGTTTGACAGATAGCGCTTGAAGGTTAGAAGCACAGGAAGCTAAGAAGGCAGCAGGAAGGGTTGTAGCATTCTTTAGGTTGGGTGGACCATTTGCTCTCTTACTTCCTTTTGTAAATCTGGTGGTAAAGTCTCAACAAAGGGGATGTTTGTCTTCTGTCTTTTGTTTGCACCTGGGTGTCATCAAGTAGAGAGGATAATTTCTCAATTCCTCCTCTAAACATTCAATTTTACAGCATGATAAAGCTAGACCATACTGAACCCTACAATTTGTATTGGTTTACACAAGAAACTGCAAGTAGATAAATAGGTACCACTTCGGTGGGAAAGGTAACGGCATTCAATGCACTCCAGTGTCTAGGCATGCCTGCCACATTTCCACAGAAATGTCTGCAAACACAGAGAGCCCGGAGATGAGCACTGAACCCCAGAGTCGGATACGACTGGCTTTTGAGCAAGGGTGACCTTTACCTTACCTTTACCTGTCTGCATTTGCAGACGTTTCTGTGGAAATGTGGCAGGCATGCCTAAACACTGGATTGCATGGAACGCTGTTACCTTCCCACCAAAGTGATGCCTATTTATCTGCTTGCAGTTTCTTGTGTAAACCAATACAAATTGTGGGGTTCAGTATGGTCTAGCATTATTGTGCCATAAAATTGAATATACACAATGGCTACATTGGCTAACAATAATGAGAATCATATCACAGCAAACCGCGTAATTCTCATTATAACCAAGTGACTTTGGGAGATATGTACAGGTTGCATGTAGCAAGGCCGCTGGTACAGATATCCTTTTGTTGTGTTGGATGAAGAAGAGATGAGAATGGAGTGGTTTGATTTTAAAAAATCCAATCAATGCTTTCATGCTAATTAAAACTGTTGTTTTTAAAAGTATCCAAACCTCTAAGGCACTTAGCTGTCAATTTTTGGTGCTTCCTAATGAGAGGAACAAGATGGTAGACAGACACGCAATCTACCAATTATATCTGCTGTCTCATGATTTATATCATTCATTAGCATGAAGCAAAGCTGTACACTTTAGTGGAGTTTTGCTTTCAGATGTTGCCTCTTCAGTTAGGAGAATTTATACACTTAATCACACAGAAATAACCTAGCCTGGACTATACCATTTCAGACTGCAGGTTGAAGGAAACTATAGTTGCTTTCCCTGAGGAAGGAAGGAAGGAAGCCCTTGTTTCGTACATGTCGAAGTGTTTCAGCCTAATTTTCATGATGGGTGGCATTTCTCTTTTGAAGAATATATGGTTCGGAAGGGAAAGCATCCAGAGATAGATTCTGTAACTGAAGCCAAAAGTGGCACAGTCTCAAAGGGGCAAAACTACCCATTGTTTCTGCACAAAACTCAGCCTAGCCTAATTCCAGAGTTCAGCCCGTGGATTTTGCTGCATCGAAGAGACTGCGTTATGCATACATTACAAGGCACACCTATCTGTCACTACATCATATAATACTCCTAACCCTCTCTTTTTCTAGTGAGCTTAAGATGGTGTACATGCAGAAGAGATACTGTATCCTACTTTTTCATTACAACTCTGTGAGGTAGATGAATCTAACAGCAGAAAAGGCCTGCCGAACGTCTCCCAGTGAGCTTTCTGCATGAGTAGAGATTTGGACCCAAAATCTCACTGTTCTAATCATTAGACTCTACAGCCTCTTTGTCTCCCTATGAGTCTGCACTTTACACATCCTAGGGGTTTTCTTCTTCTTTCATGTCCAGGTCAGACTTTGCACTACCAAGATGAAACCACCTTCTTGGCTTTGTCATTGGCCAAACGTAAATCCTAGGAGTGAAACACGGCTTTGAAAATAGGTTCCGAGTTAAGTCTTAGTTGAATTAAATCCCAGTTTGGCCCTCCTAGACTTGGATAAGAAATGAATCCAACTAAAATTAGGAGCCCTGGTGGTACAGTAGTTAAACTGCTGCCCTGCAACTAAAAGGTTGGGAGTTCAATCCTGACCAGGGCTCAAGGTTGACTCAGCCTTCCATCCTTCTCTGGTCAGTAAAATGAGCATGTTGGGGGCAAAATGCTACTTAACTTGTGAGCCGCCCCAAAAGTACACTAAGTGCTTATATGGGGCAGTATAGGAGTGTGATTGCTTTGTTTTGCTAAAAGCATTAAAACATTCCCTCCCACAGGTTGCAAAGGCATAATCCCAGGACAACCGAGCTCCATCCATTCACCATGGCGACAACTTCACCAACAGCGGCCGTGGTGACAGCCACAGTGGTGACTACTGCAGCCGCCATGGACCTACGCGACTGGCTGTTCCTCTGCTATGGCTTAGTGGCCTTCCTGAGTGAGGTGATTGACAGTACCACCTGCCCCTCAGTCTGCCGCTGTGACAATGGGTTCATCTATTGCAATGACCGGGGCCTGACATCCATCCCGGCTGACATTCCAGATGATGCTACCACGCTCTACCTGCAGAACAACCAGATCAACAATGCTGGCATCCCCTCCAACTTGAAGAAGAAGCTCAACATTCAGGTTGTATGACTAGGGCAGTGATGGCGAACCTTTTAGAGACTGAGTGCCCAAACATAGGGGTGGGACGAACCCTGTGCTGGAGGGAAGGAGAGCTCTGAGTGTCCCCTCTGGCATGCATGACATAGGTCCGCCACCACTGGACTAAGGCATTTGCTTTTAAAAGAAAGAAAATATCTCTTCTAATTAAATGAGCTAATCCTGAACATAGTCTAACTACCCCGCCCTCTCGATTTGTGATTTTTTTTAAAAAAAATGAGTAGCAAGAAAATATATGTGTCGTGTTTCGTGTTCCATCAGACAGAATATGTAAAAGAAAAAGTGTGAGAGTGATTTATAAAAGCGAGAGAGATGTGAATTATTTTCATGTATATCAAATAAGTGCAAAGAGGTTTTCTGTAGATTTCAAGAGCTTGGATCACAGGGTTGTGAACACTTCAAGAAACCAGAGCGGTTTGGCAAACACTTCAGCGCATGGCCAAATCATTATGGTTTGCCACTCCTCAATTTTTGTTTATATTTTGTAAGATCTTCCATGATAGGTTTGTAACTTTGGTATGTCAGATTCTGTTGGGGGCAAAGGGGGAGGAATAGCAGCAGAGAAAGCCAGGCTAATCCCAGTCTGAAAATGAGAGTAGCTCTCTGAAATCTCAAGCAGACAGAAATCTTTCCACTATTCTGCTACCTTTTTAAATTGGAGATTCCAGTGATCGAGTTTGTTTACTTTTACATACATTTTCCATTGAGCTAGACTTGGTCCATGGCACCATTTCATGTGGCCCACATTGCCGCTGCCGCCACTGCCACCAGAAGCAGACACGGACACATTTACGACAACCATAAAAGCAACCACAGCTGTCATAAATGCATTTACAACAGCCACAGACACATTTTACGGCAGTGTTTACAGGGGGGGGGCACCAGTCCAGTCCACTCAGCTGTCTGAGGGCGCATGGTTTGGCCCATGGCTTTAAAAGGTTGATAACCCCTGAGCTAGAGTTATTGCCTGAGGCATTTGTTTTAAAGGTTACCATGAAGTATCACAAAATGCTACCATACTTGGTGGCTAAGCCTATACTTTAATTTTTAGCAGAGTTCCATCTTTACTCCCTGGTGAAACTTTGTTTGAAAAGTTTAAGACTTCAGAGGAAGTGCACTGGCTTGAAATCCTTGGGAATCAAGATACAATTTTATGCTAGGGATTAAACAGATTTTTAGATGTTAAAACTACACGGATGCATCAAACCCATTTTGAAATTCCAAATACTGTACCGTGTTCAAATTTTATGTTCCAAATTGATTTTGCTGCATTATTATTTTAATTTTTGGAGGGGAGAGGTGATCTGATCATGCAAATTTGAAGTTTTAGCACAAGTCTGGAATTTGCATTGCAATAATAATAATAATGGCATTCTGAAACTTGTCTGCTTTTAATGCCCAGTTATCAAGAAGAAAGCAGTATGTGACCAACTGAGGTTCTTTATCCTCCAAATAAGTTTAGGATTTCTTATTTAGAATCCAAATAAGATTTAGGATTCAATATAAATTTGAACTAATAAATAAATAATAAATAATAAATAAAATTTCTAAAGTGACAAAATTTAACTGAGATAAACTGCCACCTAATCTCCCATGTGTTGGGGAAATCTCATCCAGTGTTTAATATTTATATGCAATTTTTCACGCTCTGCTCTCGCCCTGCTGAATTTCCTGTTCATCCAATTCCCGTCAGGTCATCTACCTCTACGAAAATGACCTCGATGAGTTCCCCATCAATCTGCCCCGTTCACTGAAGGAGCTTCATCTCCAGGACAACAACGTCCGGACCATCGCCCGAGACTCCCTGGCCCGCCTCCCTTTGCTGGAGAAACTTCACCTGGACGACAACTCTGTCTCCACTGTCAGCATTGAAGATGATGCCTTCGTGGACAGCACACGCCTCAAGTTGCTTTTCTTGTCACGCAACCACCTCAGCAGTATCCCCTCTGGCCTCCCGCGCACACTGGAGGAACTCCGGCTGGATGACAACCGCATCTCCACCATCCCACTCCATGCCTTCAAGGGCCTGAACAGCCTACGGCGCCTGGTGCTCGATGGCAACCTCTTGGCCAACCAGCGCATTGCCGACGACACCTTCAGTCGCCTGCAGAACCTCAGCGAGCTCTCACTGGTGCGCAATTCCCTGGCCGCACCGCCCCTCAACCTGCCCAGTGCTCACCTCCAGAAGCTGTACCTCCAAGACAACGCCATCAGTCACATCCCCTACAATACCCTTTCCAAGATGAGAGAGTTGGAGAAGCTAGACCTGTCCAACAACAACCTGACCACGCTGCCCAAAGGGCTGTTTGACGACCTCAACAGCCTCTCGCAGTTGTTGCTGAGGAACAATCCATGGTACTGTGGCTGTAACCTCATGTGGTTGAGGGACTGGGTCAAGGCCAGGGCATCGGTGGTGAACGTGAGGGGGCTGATGTGCCAGGGGCCAGACAGGGTCAGAGGAATGGCAATCAAGGATATAACCAATGAGATGGATGAGTGCTTTGAGGCGGGCCCACAGAGCAATTCAGGCAGTGTGGTGGTGGTGGCAGCAAAGACCACGGTCAGCAACGATGCTGTCACAACCCCACAAGGTTCCCTCTTCACTCTCAGGGCCAGAAGGCCTGGCATCCAGCTGCCAGATTCCAACATTGACTACCCCATGGCCACTGGAGCCGGAGCCAAAGCCCTGGTTCTCAGTGTGAAGCCTCTGACGGCCGACAGCATCCGCATCAGCTGGAAGGCCATGTTCCCGGCAGCTTCTTTCCGCCTCAGCTGGTTGCGCCTGGGCCACAGCCCGGCAGTGGGCTCCATCACAGAGACCCTGGTGCAGGGGGACAAGACAGAGTACTTGCTGACTGCCCTAGAGCCCAAGTCCACCTACATTATCTGCATGGTCACCATGGAGACGGGGAGCACCTATGTGCCTGACGACACCCCGGTGTGTGCCAAGGCTGAAACAGCAGACATGTACAGCCCCACCACCACCCTGAACCACGAGCAGAACATGGACCCCATGGCTGGGCTACCAATTGCAGGGATCATCGGCGGGGCTGTAGCCTTGGTCTTCCTCTTCTTGGTCTTGGCTGCCGTTTGCTGGTACGTCCACCGGACAGGAGACCTGCTCACCCGAGAACGAGGCAGCCGGAAAAAAGACGACTATGTGGAGTCAGGTACTAAAAAGGATAACTCTATCCTGGAGATCAGAGGCCCCGGCTTGCAGATGTTGCCCATTAATCCACACCGGGCGAAGGAGGAATATGTCATCCATACCATATTCCCTTCCAATGGTACCAGTCTTTACAAAAGCACCCACACCATCGGCTACGGCACAACGCGTGGGTACAGAGACGGGGGAATTCCAGACATAGACTATTCGTATTCATGATGCAAAATTCCCTCCTCTGCCCATGTATAGCCCCCTCGTTCCCATCTAAACACTCCCTCTGTTTTTACCCACCCTACACACCAAGCACCCCCATGGGTTTTTTGTTTGTTTTTTGTTTTTTTGCAAAGATGGGGGGAAACCACCTGCAAAACAAGGACCATTTTCCAAACAAAACCAGGAGGAACAAATGGGAGGGGAAGGAAATTTTACAAAAAATAAACCCCTCCATAAACCTGTTTTGTAGGCCTGGGTGGAGAGAAAAAACTCAGAAGCTTTTTATAAAAAAAGTAGACATGAGGGGGGGAAGGGACATAATTTATATTTAATATACCAGATTAAAATGATATCCAGCTCAGACCGTCAAGGATACCTAGGCTGCTGTTGTCCCCCTCCTTGAGGAAGGGGGGGAGAGACCGGGGGGGGGGGAGAAGAGAAATTTGGGGGGAAATGCTACCTGTTTATCTTTCTTCCTGTATAAATCTTCTATTTTGTTCAGGGGTAGATTATAAAAAAATATGGAAAAAAGTCTTTCCTGGCAGTAAAACTGTTGACTGTATTATGGAGGGGGGTGGGGAGAGGACTTGTATGAAGCTACTGTACTTCATAGTTTTCCTTTTGCACCCTATAACTCTTCATTCCTTATAGGTTCTAAATTTAAAATGCAAAGTTAAACAGCAACAAATCACTGCTGGGGGTCGGGGGCAATAATTCTTTTGGCCAAAGCCCACCATCATCCATACCCTTTCTTCCTCCTGCAGCTCTCTGGATCCACCAGTTTTGATATTCTGCGCAACACCAACTGTTTATAAGAATCACCATTCAGTTTGCCTCCTCTTCCTCACCCATCTTTCCCACGTGAAAAGCACTCGACATGATTCTCCTCCTCCTCCTCAGAGCAGCTCAGCATGTCGCTCTTACCTTCTTAGCAAAAAGAGCAACAAACTGACATGGGAAGAGAAGAGGCCAGGGTCTTCCAACTTGGCAGCATGCTTCTTCCAAGAGGGATGTTTCTGGGATCCTAAACTAATCTCAGGTTCTCACCTGAGGGGTGTGAGTGGTTTTGAGATGCTAAGGAAGGAGAGGGAGAGAGAAAGAGGAGGAGGATTTTCACATCCATCCACACAAAGGCAACATAGCATCGACTCAAAGGCAACCCCTGGGTCACTGTGGGAAACCAAGATGGGTCAGAGGTTGGTTTGGTCTGTATTAGTTCTGTCATGGGCTCTTTTTGAACACCCCCAATGGATTGTTGGTCGTTGCTAGAGAAGGGGGCACACCTTTGGAGGCCACCCCCAAGAAAAGTACTGATAACAGAGTTTCCAAGTCCGATCCCCAAACCTTGAGACCTACCAAGCAAAAAAGAAAATCTCAGTATCGTTGTGTAATGACCTTCCCACATGTCCAATAACCCTATTTTTGTATTTCCAGGCAAGACACACAAGCAATTGGCTTACTAAGATTTCCAGGTGTGACCACCACACCTGGGCTACACTCATTGTGGTGATCAAACACAATTGGGGGGTGATGCAAAGTTTTGATCTTTTTTTTTCTCCTGAGCAAACCTGAAGTTCCAGATGTGGCAAAAAAAATTAAAAGATTTCTTCTTTTTATCAAGAGGCTTGAAGGCAAACAGCATGTAAATGCATATCCCTATGTATGGGGAAAGCTCTTCTGTAAATGAAAAGTTGTAATAGAAATGAAGACACCTTCTGGGCTTACACTAAATTGGGCCAAAGATGAGAAGGAGAGAATCGATCAATCTTTGCATGCACGTGGTTTGTAGCCACTTGGTGGGGTCAAAACCTTACGGCAAATGTGTGTTGACTTGAATTGATCTTGTTAGATCTTTTTTCTTCTCCTTGGGGGGATTGACTACTGCCAATGAATTGTTAAGAAAGTGGCAATACGAAGCACAATTTGCCTACCGAAGGCGCTTGGTTTTGATCAACATGGTCAGCACCTCAGTTCCACAAAAAGAGGGTTGGGGAAGTTAGAGAAACTCTCAGCTGACAGCTTGGTGGGCCAACAACCTGAGTTGGGATGAGAGAATTTTTACACTCACTTTGGTGTGATCAGCCTTGCACACCTTTGTTCTTTGAAAGCAAGGAAATGTAGGTATAGACCCGTGACAGCAAACCATGGCACTCCCACTGTTCTTGGACCTCCATGCCCAGAAGCCCAAGTCTCTGTGAATCCACACAACCCATTGGTGTGGATTCACAGACACTTGGGCTTCTGGGAATTCAAGTCAAAGAACAGCTGGAGTGCCAAGGTTCACCATCACTTGTATCAACTGATGAGATCCACAGGGTGTGGTGTTTCTTTAAAGGAAAGGTGTGATATGCTGACAAAAAAAGAAAAGAAAAATTCCATGGTATTTGTTTGTTTTTTTGAAAGGAGGAACCATACAAAAGATGGGAGAATAAATTTATCAAGAATTGTAAGTCATGAGGAACCTCTGCGTCCAGTGACACTGTACATGTGCATGACAGAGGGTAGGAACAAACAAGGAAGGAAAAGTATCCTTTTGCTTCTCAAGAACACTTGGGTTGACCATCACCTATATAAGAACATCAGGGCCAATCCCGGTGCAATCCTTACATTATTAAAATTAAAATGTAGAAAGCAGGAACATATTGCAATTTTTTTTCACTTTCCTCCCACCCCTCTTGTAGGAACCCCTTCTTACACTTTGTTAATTTTGGAACAATTGCTTTCCAAGTTGACAAACTTCCCAATCACCACCACCACCACCCTAGTAATGGTCAGGCTGGGAATGATGAAGTGCAATTCTATATGATAAGGCAAAATAAGTTACAATTTCCAATTAAATAAATGCATTTCAAGAAAGGTAAAAGCTCCAGGTCAGGGTCATTCCACTTCATCCCCTAACCAGCCACATTTTGTGGCCTGATACACCCCTGACCACACAACCCTCAACAAGAACACGTCTTCTTCCAGTCCAAAATAAGCATTAAAACTTAAAGTTGTGTTGCCTTTCTATGTGAACCTGGAAGCATCACTCCATCTTTAACAACCCCTTCTTTCTACACAAACAACTCTTCCCATGAAGAAGTTAATTAGAAGTCACTTTTCAACATCATTCAACATAGTTTCTCAAGTGTACCCGCTCTTTCTTTTGCAGCCTTCCCATTTTTTTAATGAATTTACAACATTTCAACCCCTTAATTTCCGCAAATGGCAATAAATAGGATTAGCTGGCTAACTGAAGAGCAAAGCAATAAACACACCATTAAAGCATCTTTCCAAGGCTTTCTGACAGGCTAGTGTTCCTTAATAGCAAGAATAACAACTGTTAAAGGGGGGGGGGGATGCATTTTAAACAGCTTGTGGTAAAACAAAGTGACAAGGTAGAGTGTGGAAGGAAGCTAAAAAGGGCAGAAAAACCTGAAAGCCCAAACAATTTTCACCAAAATGACAGAACAAACAATTGCATCCACCAAACTCATATGACAAATGGAGGATCTTTCTCTAGATTAAATTCATACCCATAATGTTATCAGCCTCATTCAAATGAGGAGAGACTAGTCCCCATGAAATTTTCATTGGCACTTTCCACATTTGATTGAATTGGTTTCTACTTTATTTGGTCAATGTTACATTTGGTGATGGCGCCATCCTGAACACTACTTAGTAAATAGAGTCTGCTGCTGCTGTATCTGAGTCTGAATACTGGCGATCCTCTTGGTGATCAGCCATGAAACCTGTCCTGAGACTGTAATGCATAGTCTTCCATTGGCCTTCCATGTCACAGCATGACACCCATAGTACCACTGATCCAGTTCCACAAGTCACTTTCTGATTCTGAGCCCTTTTGGCATGCAAAGTCCTCCTCATCAGCCCCAGGATGGATGAAGCAGCTGCCTTCCATCAAGAGGGATTCAGGAGGGATTTGGCTTGGAATGTCCTGAAACCTTGTGTTCCCAATATCGCTGGACTACAACTAATATTGTTCCTGGCCAAATTTACAAAATCCCTTAACATTGTCTATGCTGGCTGGGATGCTGGAAGTTGAACTCTGTCTTGGGAAACACTCTTGGGAACCATTGCCCTAGTGAAATAGGCTTCCGTGGCTCCATAAAAGCTACTCATCCCTATTCTTAACTCTCAAGATGCAAATTTAGGCAGTTCATTAGTAGCATAGTGAAATAACCAGTGGGTGGTAGAGTGGGGAACCAGCCTCCACAGAAGTCAGGCTGGAAGGCAGCAGTATTGGGAGGGGGGGGTTTGTCTCCTTCCTGTTAAAAACTACCAATAAAGCAAAACCCACAATCCAGGCTGACTAATATTTATGCACTACATCTCATGGGATATGGGTCTCAGGCCCAGAGCAACAGTCTTGCCTCCTGTGAAGTGCAATTGTATTAACCATCTAACTCTACATATATATACTTCACCAACACAGCTAATGTAAGCAGCCTCTTGGGAGGATGTGTTTAGCACAGTGTAAATACACACAAACCCAAAAAGGTACACACAACCCCAAAGACAGCCACTGACAAGCCTGCCTCTCTCCACTGCTCATTAAATTCAGATGATTTGAGGGTTGTTTGGCGTGCCCGTTGTTGACACGCATGCCGAGTTTACGGTAACAAGCAATTTGCAGCTCAGCTTGCAAAGTTCTCATTTAGGAAAGAGCGCTTTAAAAAAACAAAGAAGAATAAGAGAGAATAATGGGAGGAAGTGGATGGAGGAAAACGAATGGCTTCATCCTGCTCACTTGATGTCTGGTGACAGTAGGGTTGCACTCCTAAGGGCATGCAGAAAGGGAATGCCAGTTGCCTTAGCCAGAACATTTGAGGCTTGAACTCAGACCTTTACCAATCCCAACCCAGGGTTTTAGACTACAAACCCCATTAGCCTCAGCCAGCATGGCCAAACAATAGCTGGGGAGGAAAGAGGAACAGGGCAAATAACACTCCACAACAACGATTTTGCTACTGGAAATAACGTGATTTACATGATATCAAGTGTGCTGATTCCAAATCTGAAATCAGAATCTGCCTATCACATACAGATTTTGAGGTCTGCTATAGCTGTTCAAATGGTTGGTAACTGGGTAATGAATTTTTACATGCGGACATTATAACAATTACAGCTACCACTAGGCTTGCTGCCGCCTCAGCTGAATCACGTCCTCTGGTGGCATGCATGTTCCAGCAGCGGCTGGGTATGTCTGGGCAAGTCTGAGCTGATGTCAGAAATAGGTCTATAAGCTGAGATGGACCAAGGGCTTGTCTCTAGTGTGAAACCATCTTATTGGATAGTACAGCTAGGCCATAGTGAGTCTGTTTTGCACTGAGGAGGAGTAGGTGCATCTGTGTTAATAAACTGAACAATTTTTGCTCCATTTGTGGCAAATATACTCCACGTGATCAACATGAGAAGCTAACCAAGAGGGTGAGATTTGCTAACTTAAGATCCTGACGTCCCAGACAGACTCAGACTTCAGATTTGAATTCAGTGTACTTTAGTATAGGACACATGGATTAGACCAAGGAACAGACCTTTTTTTTTTTTTTGTGATGCAGTGTAATCTGTCAGCATTATTGGTAAAATGATCCTGCTTGGTTTTCCTCTCCCTTTGCATTAGTTTCCTAAAATATACACATGTTATAATGTTCCTAAAATGGATGGTCATGTCAACCTGCATGCATCAATCAATTAGTGTCTAAGGCACATCCATTTCTGCAACCACTTGATGGGGAGGGAGGGCGGCACAATTGCCAACAACCTGTGCCATCCTAATGAATGTTTGCTACATTTTATTCCCTGAGATATGATGGTTTGCTTATTTAAAACATTTTTAGTTCACTCCTTGGCCCAAAGGTTCCAATATCAGCTTACATAAAGTCAGTTAAAGCAAGAAAAGTTCCTTCTTTGCAGGCTTAAAATTTAAAATGAAAAGAGGAAAAAGCTCACAGTTCAAGAAAAGAATGGGAGGAGGAGGGGAGAAAGCAAGAGCACTATTTCCCATCTAACTTCCCTTTGCTGCAGCCTCCTGACATGGATGCCAAATCCTGAGGAAAATAGGCACAAGAGAAAACATCAGAAGTTTAGCTAATAGGAAGAGGGTCAATTAATATGAATCTGGAAGGTGACAGCCAGGTGATCCTGAAAGAGAGGAGAAAGAAGCTTCAACATCTTATAAGCCAGTGATGGCAAACCTTGGCACTCCATTCTCAGAAGCCCTGATCAGCAAGAGTGCTAACTTGGGCTTCTGGGAATTGAAGTCCAAGAACACCTGGAGTGCCAAGGTTCACCATCACTGTAATATAAGCCAAAGCTGATGTTCCACAGAACTGTGAGAGTGCAAGGAAATGGTCCTGCTTCCTATTCACGGCTGATTTGACAAAGAAGAGTAGGCGTATGGCAGAAATGTTCCCTCAGATGTTGTAGAACCACAACTTCTGTTAAGCACTAGCCTGCATAACCAATTATGCGGGATGTTGAGAACTGTGGTTCAGCAACATCTCTAAAGGAATGTGTGTCTTCCATCTCCAATGTACAGGATAGGGGCCAGCTGAAAATGAAGGACCACAGAGAAAGCAGGAAAGTGAGAGTAAGCATCTCTTACCAGCCGTGTCTCACTCCCTGTTGACTGATGAGATAAGAACGAGCTGAAAGAAAGGCCTATGTTCTAGAGCAGGGATCTGCAAACTTGGCTCTCCAGGTGTTCTTGGACTTCAATTACCAGAAGCCCAAGTCAGTATGCTTGCTGATCAGGACTTCTGGGAATTGAAGTCCAAGAAAATCTGGAGAGCCAAGTTTGCTGATCCCTGTTCTAGAGAACCCTGGACTAATCTGGCATGTAATGCATTCTAGACCAGTGTTTCCCAACCTTTGGTTTTTGGACTTCAATTCCCTCAAGCCTAAGTCAATTCCCCAAAGCACTGATCAGCCAATGTGCTGACTTAGGATTCTGGGAATTGGCATCCCCCTGTGGGGCACAAGCCCCACGTTGAGTACCATTGTTCTAGACCCATAGATCAGACCAACCAGCATCACAAGGAGGGTGAGCTAGTGCAAACAGGAGGCTGAGCTAGATGTAAAATCCAAGTCTTCAAGGTTGACCTCTTTGGTCTACGTTGTATGACAGGATGAGCGCCCATCCTCTGTCCCAGCTCCTGCCAACCTAGCAGTTTGAAAGCAAGAAATTGCAAGTAGATAGATAGGGACCACGGGTGGGAAAAGATCTTGGGGACATGAAAGGAGCCTCATTCAGGCATCCCCTGAGCAGAGTTGCTCCAGAAAAAAAAATCCTTTCACCCCAGAAAGCACCTTTGTGTGCTTCTGACACGATAAAAAAAAATCTGGCTGGATGAGTCTTCTAACAACAAGCAAAACCCAGCAAGCTCTGACAAACTGATCTGGCACACTTGATTCCCCTTGCCCACATTTGTAGAATGGCAAAAAATCCTATCCGTCAGCAATGATTATGGGAGGATTAAATTATTGATCGTTGCCGCGGGAAGGCCAAGGAAGAAGAGGAGCTACAATCGATGGTCATGATCTTATAATGAGTATGCAGGTGGGAGGGGGAAATCGCCACACTGGATTTGCCTAGCAGTTGTTAAGGAAGTGTTTTACAAACATAGACAGAGATCAAGCTGGTCTATATCTGTCAAAAGGCAATTTCAGGATAAAAGTGAAGGTCTCCCTTGCTTGAAAGCCAGTTGTATCTGACTCTAGGGTTCAGTGTTCTTCTCTGTTTATTGCCAAAGAGCCAACACTGTCTGCATCTGCAGATGTTTCCATGGACATGTGGGAGGCATGACTAGACACTGGAGTGCACGGAATGCTGTTGCCTTCCCACTGAAGTGGTCCCTATTTATCTACTTGCAATTTCTTGCTTTTGAACTGCTAGGCAGTCAGGAGCTTGGACAGAGATGGGAGCTCACTCTGTCTTGCAGTACTCTGGTCTCAAACTGCTGACCTGCCAACCATCCAGTCATCAAGTTCAGCGTCTTAACCACTAAGCCACTGCAGTCCATAATTTCAGGATACATCAAGCATTGTTCCACCCATCACCAACTTTGGTTGTTCCAGGTGCTTATAGACCAGCTATTTTCTGCTCCATTCGGATACAAGGCTACGACTCTTGACTTTGCACCAGAATCAGGTGTCTTCAGTTCCCCTTCCACCCCTTTTTGTTTTTTTCCAGAGAAACCAAAGTGCTCTCTCTTTTGTGTGCCCTTTGGCCTCCTTCTCGGTTTAGGTGCCTTGAAAAATTTTCAGACGTTTTCAAAATGAATGTGTTGAAAGTCCTTTAGACCTGTACTTTTTCCTTTGTTTTCATAGAAAATAAACAAAATAAAATCATAAAAAGTACACGTTTTTTTTTTTAAAAAATTGATACTTATTAAAAACAAGAAAATCTTTTATTGCCCTTCCTTGGAATAAAACAGAAAAAAAATAACTTTGACTACAGTCTTGGTAGTGTCAATTTGGGTGTGGTGGGGAGAGGTATAAAATGCACTACAAAACCAAGTGTGTGACATACAACATATTTATGTAAGAAGTAGGGGCTGCAGTGGCTCAGTGGTTAAGAAACTCACCTTGTTAGCTGGAAGGCTGGCAAGTCAGCAGTTCGGGCCCCGAGTACTGCATGACGGATTGAGCACTCATCTCTGTCCCAGCTCGTGGGGACATGAAATGAGCCTCCTGTGGGCATCCCCTGAACGGAGTTTCCTCCACAAAAATCCTTTCAACTCAGACTAATTTCTGACACAAAATTATTATTAGTAAGAAGTCACTGAACCAATATGGATTTCCCCATTTGCATCATTACTTTTGAAATAAAAGCTCATTATAGTTATTAATTTAGATTTGTATACCACCCATCTTGGGATTAACATGGAACACAATTTTGCAGGCACATTTGCCCTGCCCAAGTCTTTGAAACAAATAGGAAGTGGACCACAATGGCTCCCCCAAAATCCACTGTCTGGAATCGCTCAGCTTTTCTTTAGCTTCCCACATGTGCTGCCTCTGTCTACCTTCTTCCATTACTCATTCTGAAAGGCAGAGGGCTAAAAGGAAGACTCCACAAGGCCATCTCTGCAATCCTTAGCTCTAGAGACATTGATCAATCACAGTTCCTGCACGGCGCCCTTGTTCGCTGCATGAATCTGTACATCTGCCACAGCAGGTTAATGATGGTTAGGTAGATGAGCATGAGCAAAAAAAAGGCTTCTTGCTGCACACACCTGGTTACATGAGTGATTCCCCCCCCCCCCAAAAAAAAAAAAAAACCCAGGCTTCAATGCTCAGTGGCTGCAGGGGAGGTTTTTACAATCTGTCACCTCTGCCCTTTCAGATAGTTTCTTTAACTGGGTTTCCTGCCATTGCAGGAAGAAACTTGTAACAGATCCTTCCCAGCCAGCCTCTAAATGCCAGGCCTACCTTTACAAGATCTAGTAGCCTCACCAACCCTACCCTGGCTGGGTGCGACGTCCACTGGCTGAATAAATGGCACCTCCATCCCCGGGAGAAATCCATTAACCTGCAGCCAGACGCCATAGCCTGTCTAATACAGAAGTAATGAGCTCCGTTTTTATGTTAAATTTAGCAGAAACCACCATTACAAGTGACAGAAAATAATTTTCCCCCAGGGAGTCTGACAGGCTAAGCTAGCCCAAGGGTGTTTGCAGTGTGCAGGAAGGGAGTCATTTTGTTGACATGGCTATTGGAGGGCGAGAACAACCCATTGCCTCTTTTTCAACAGTAGATGGTAGTGAAATCTATATTCCACTTTTCCCCACAGCAGAAATAATGGGACTTGTAGTGCAATATAGATACGAAGGTGCTGACTGGGAAAAGTTAGTCTAACATATTTTGATTCCTTAGGCTACTTTGAAGGGGCGCAATCTCATTCTCAAAGAGCCCTGGTGATCCAGTGGTTAAACTGCTGTACTAATAATTATTATTTTGTGTCAGAAGTTATTCTGGGTTGAAAAAACCTTTGTGGAAGAAAATCCGCTCAGGGAATGCCCAATTAAGGCTCCTTTCATGTCCCCAAGAGCTGGGACAGAGATGGGCGCTCAGTCTGTCATGCAGTGCCCAGGTCTTGAACTGCTGACTCGCCAGTCTTCCAACTAACAAGACGAGCTTCTTAATCACTGAGCCGCCACCACAGCCCGCTAACCACTGTACTGCAGCCAGAACATTGTGAATTCAACCCTGCCCAGGACTCAAAGTTGACTCTGCCTTCCATCCTTCCAAGGTCAATAAAATGAGCACCCAGCATCTTGGGGACTCAGGTCTCAAACTGCTGACCTGCCAACCTTCCAGTTATAAAGTTTGGCATCTCAACCACTAAGCCACAGCAGTCCTGTCTGTAACATACACTCACATATATACACAAATACATGCCAGGCCACTAATATCTCAACCCAGCCACACACACCCCAACACGCACAAAGCCTCTTTCTTCTACATTCTGCTTATCTTTGCCTGTGGGAAGACACTAACCCATTTGCTTTCTATAAAACCTTGCTTTCCTTGAACAACATCACAAAGTCCTTATTTATTGACCTACATGAGCACACAGGTTGAAGGAGACGATTCACGAGACTGAGAACATTTCATTAAATGCAGCTTTTAATTTACTCTGTTTTAAGCAGTAAGTTAAAAAATATGTATCTTGGAAAGATAATTGGTTGCGTGAGAGGTGGAAATATATGGAAGTTTCCTCCATCTGAATTTGTCAGCTCTGCACAAATGCTTGATTTCAGAGCACACAAACAGAAAGGAGGCACCCTGTTAATAACCCCGGAAAAATCACATTCGGCTCTCAAGGACCGAAAGGAGATAAATTTATCTCACACTGAGGCACAAACGCAAAAGGCTTCCAGGCACCCCATACCACAGGGATGGATGGCAAGCAGCTCTTTCAAAGACTAATGCAGAGGCTGCTCGGGGAATGAAAAGGTCAAAAGTTAACCAGCAGAAGGACTGGAAAGATACCTTCTAGAAGATGTAGCCACTTCATCACCTGAAGGTAGCCAGATAGACACAGACCAAACCAGACCACCACTTTCCAAGTCCAGTTATCACAGGGGGAAAAATGAAGATCTACTGAAATGCTTCTCCTGTTTTTAATTTTATTGTGTTTCAGCTCTCATTCACTCCCCAACAGAAAGATTTGAAACCTACCTTTTTGGAAAGCTATGTACCCATGTGAATGTCTGCTTTCCACCTGACATGACTAAAAGACAACCTGACTAATGGCTATGCTATAAACCGGGGTGAGGAAAATGTGGCCCTCCAGCTGTTACTCTAACATCTCATCAACAACATGGGCTAAAGCTGCTGGGGGCTACCTGGGCTACATCTGGGAGCCATATATTCCTTGCCACTGCTTGGGAGAATTTTACAAACATTATCATAAATAGAAACATTATCATAAATAGCCCTCAAGAGATAGAAATGGTCCCCATGCAGATGTTTCTTCGCTAAGTCGTAATCAGTTTTTGAACCAGCTGCCTCTTATTTTCTCTGTCCTTTTTCTTTCTTTTTTTTAAAAGCCGGTTTATTTCTACTCTCACAACATGAAATATTATATACACAAGCAACTGCACCTGACCTTAGTGATACACAAGCCATATGCTATGCATATGGCAGAGTATTTCAGCATGACTTGTAGTTGAGATAGTTCTGCATAATTTGG